>CM077643.1:100872604-101472604 GCA_039707465.1 Rhabdophis nuchalis | reverse complement strand
CAACACCCTGTTAGGGCCACAATTAAGGGAGGAAGCACAGTGCTTTTCCTTTTCTGCCTTTCGGCTCGTCACCAGAGACCATCTCAAAAACGTAACACACACACACACACACACACATATATATACACACACACATATACATATATATATACACACACATACACACACATACACACATACATGCATATATGATAGTTCAAAAAAGGACTAAAATTGATATTTTGTAGTTCAGATAACAATTGGGTGAAGGAACACAAGACTGTTTAAATATCTCTCTGACCTATGCTAATGGTAGGAAAGGATCATCTTCATATGAGGATCTTTCAGTGGTAAAAGCAGACTTTATTTGGCATTTTAAGTTGGACTTTTGTTAGCAATTTATATCACCAGGATGTACCAAATTTTGCAGGGAATCCATTTCACAGCTTGAAAACATTTGCTCCCCAGATTAACCATTAGCAAGAATAAGCTTCCAAATAAATAAGACCAGCACAGCACACTCACTCCAGGTCTGCTAAGCTCTTTAAACATCTGCACCAATGTTTACTTAAGGCATCAGGTAGTCCATATAAAGCTTGATGTTGATGATTTTGAATTGAAAATGCTGGGGATGCCAAAAGGATTCCAGAAAGACTCTTATCTAAATAAACAAAACCCTACATATTAAAAAAAAGTTAAATAAATAGCTGCTCTTTATTTGGACAAATGAAGCTGGAGCTGGTGGCTGGTTTTGCTGGTAATCGTCTTGTTTTCATTTTAGTTCTTTAAATGTATTTTTAATAATATCTTTCCTAAACAAAATACACATATAAAGCACATGATAAATATTTGCTATAGTTAGATTACTATAAGAATAAATGTAAATCTCTATTGTCAAGGTCCTTAGATGGGTGAATTTTATATGTTACATTTGTTTGTAAAGTTTTTGTACTTTATTATACATTCATGTTGTTCTTACCTCTTAAATTTTGAGATTCATTTCTCAATGGTAAAGGATTAGGCTAACATTGCATGGAACATTGATACCTTTCACTTAGAGGATTTGCTTTTATTAACCGTGTCTCGGTGTCTGCAGACATTGTTTTTAAATTACCTCTGAACTTCATGGTTGCAAGGATGCATCATATGAGTATCACTTCTGTACATGTTGAATTAGAAACAGATACTGCTTGTTTCATCATGGAAGACAGTCAAGTATGCTTGATGCAGTTTGCCAAATCTGGGCTTAGCTAGATATAATAATGTGAAAAGAGAGAAGGAGAGAACTACTGAACATTTTCTGTGGGACTGCCATTATTCCCCAGTAGCCCCCTGCAACTTTCCCTTTGGACAGAGGAAAACATATGTGAGGAATATGGAGGGTGGGGACAGGAATAAAAGGCAGAATAGGACTCAATTCTACTTTTTTAATGTATTACTTTATGCTAGAAATTACCGTCCATCTTAAGGTAGGACAAGAAGCAATGGGTGGAAATTAATCAAGGAGAGAAGCAAGAGAGGCTTCCGGTTCAGGCTCCAGCGGCGACGGGCGAGCCTAGCGCTCGCTCGCCGTTTTGTTGCTTTTCCTGCCCCCCTACGGGGGCGAGACGCCCCGATTGGGGGTCTCCCGTAAAGCTGGCTTGCCTGGGAAGCTCCCCCCCACGGCAGTGGGGACGCGACCCTTGTCTTCGGCTTAGGTGGAAGAGAACATGCTGCGCGGGGGGTTTTCCCTTCACCTAAGGCAGACGGCACCATTTGTGAACATGGAGAGAGCTGATCGGCTGAGTCGGAAGGTTTCCCGGGGCTTTGGCTGCAAGGGGGAGAGTGAGTGACTTAAAACTTTTTTTCTGCTGTCAGCCTGGCTGAAAGGACTTGGAGGGGGGTGTTTGTTTGTAAAAAAAACCCTCGGATTTAAAGCGGCACTTGAAAATGGCTCCTCGCTGCGAGGAAGCGGATATCTTTAATCTGGAGTGTTTGCAACAAGGGAAAGTGATCTGCGGTTTGTCTTGCAACAGAGTTTCTAGGTCTGGCTGAAACAATTTCTTATACCACTCTCTCCTTCGGGCTCTGAGCTTGGATGGTGGAAGATAATAATAATAATAATAATAATAATAATAATAATAATAATAATAATAATAATAATAATAATAATAATAATAATAATAATAATAATAATAATAATAATAATAATAGATGGCTTCTCTTTGTCCCTGTCTGACTATTTTACTTATGGAAAATTCCCAGCGTCTCTTTGCGATTTGGACTCCCTCTGGTTATTAATGAAGAAAAAATTTTTTTTGGGATTTGTGATTTCTTTTCTGGAATACCTTCGTTATTATACTTATTGAGCTGGAAAATTGTCTCTCTCTTGGTTTTTGAACTTTACAACCCTGATTGAAATTTTGCCTCCTGACTCGCCTCAACAGCCCCCCCCAAAAATCGCCATTTTAGTGGCACCAACTTTTACAGCTAATCATGGCACAAGAATCAGCACTGGCAAGCTTAGAACTAAGGATGGCTTCTCTTGAATCGGTTATACAAACTTTGGTACAAGAAATTAAGGCCCAGAGGGCAGAAAACATCAGCTTTAAGAAGGAGCTACTGGACACAAGGAGACAAGTGCTGGAAAACACACAGAAGAATGAAGAACTGGAAGGGGGGCTGGCGGGGGCTAAGGGAGAGATTAAAAATGTTACTAATGAGGTTGTGGAAATAAATGGGCATGTGTCTAGGATTGACATGGAAAGGATGACATATTTTTTGAGGTTTCAGAACATTTCTGAGGAATCTGGTGAATTCCTCCCTGATCTCATGAACACAATTATAGCAGACTATTTACATAAACTTAAGGATGAGATCAGGGGGGACATTGACCTAGCCTACAGAATAAACTCAGCATATGCCAGGATAAATGAAGTACCCAGAGAGATACATGTTAAATTTGTTAGAAGGTCAACCAGAGAGGAAATCCTGAAAGTGCAGAGAGGAAGTCCGTTAATTTACCAACAAAAGGAGGTTGCTATCTTGAAGCAGATCCCAAGAAAGATTAGAGAAGCAAGAAGGAAATTTTCCTTCTTGTCTAAAAAATTGTTTGATCATGAAATCTGGTTCAAGTGGGTGACCCCCGAAGGGATGCTGGTGTTCTGGGAAGGAGGAAGAGTGAGGATTAAAACAGTTGCAGAGGCGGAAGCCTTTCTTAAAAAACATTCCTCTGTCCTGGGGGAAGATCCAGGGGGGGCAGGGGGGGCCACGGCCCCACCCGCTGGGGGCCTGGGGGAAGAGGTTGAAGATACAATTGCCAAGAGACTTAGATCTAAAAAATAACTTTGCTTTGATTTTTTGAGTAATATTGCATATTATGTGTATCTGGATTTTTGTAAATGACTGACAGCATAGATTGAGAACTTAGAATTATGTACTTGCTCTCACTTTGTAGGGTTATGAAAAATGTTTTTTGTTAACGATTTATTTTGAAGTCCCGGAAGGGCCGACGACTTTGACGTGAATGCTCTCAAAATTTCTTTGTATCCCTTACCCCACCCTATAGAAAAAATGTAAAACCAATAAAACTTTTTCAATATTAAAAAAAAAAAAAAGGAGAGAAGCAACTTAGAACTAAGGAGAAATTTCCTGACAGTTAGAACAATTAATGAATGGGGAACAACTTGCTTCCAGAAGTTGGGAATGCTCCAACACTGGAAGTCTTTAAGAAGATGTTGGATAGCCATTTGTCTGAAATGGTGTAGGGTTTCCTGCCTAACCAGGGGTTGGATTAGAAGACCTTTAAGATCCCTTCCAACTCTGTTATTCTATCATGATTTAATGAGATCTTCTTGGCTAGGTTTATGTACAGTTGTGCCATCCAGAGTTCTGAAAGTAGCATGATCCAGTTCAGGTCTTTCTGAAGTTAGTAATTCCAACATGTGAAGGCCTAGAAAAAGAGGCTTAAACTCAGGAATAGAGCTAAGTGTGCAGTAATTCATCCCTTCCCTAATGATACTTCCTTCTCTAGTTTCATTTCTTTGAAAATGTTTTGAAAGAATATTTATTTACAGATTTGGAGAGTGAGGAAATTGAATTGTTTAGTAGCCAAAGATGGTTGGAATTGAATATTATTGTTTAATTTCTATATAATTAATTCTGCTTCTTATTATCAAAGCAGATTCCTGGTTGGCTTTGGTAGATTCCCAAAACCTTTGCAGAATTGGCTGTGGATGTTACTTAGAGGAGAGGATCATTAAGATTTCTAGAATGGAGAGAAAGCAATGACAAATGTCACCGTATTAATAAAAACAAAATGAAGTGGCCATATCTGTGCAGTTATTGGAGCTATTTCACCTACATTCAACCACAATCTGACTAAAATAGCACTTTCTAATTAGTTCTTCATCATGTATTGTGCCTTTTTATGTAGAGCAAAGTTTATAATAGTAATATTTTTCCCAAAAAGTGCTTTTTCAAGAGGCAACTGGATTTTCTGGATTTTTTTTAGAATGTTTTGCTTCTCATCCAAGAAGCTTCTTCAGCTCTGACTGGATGGTGGGAGATGAATCCTTCCATTCCCCACAATCCAGTCAGAGCTAAAGAAGCTTCTTGGATGAGAAGTGAAACATCTTCAAAGAAAAACTAGAAAGTCCAGTTGCCTCTTGAAAAAGCACCCTGGGACAACTTTGACCTGAATGATTGAGAACCTACATAGACAAATAGCATTTTTCATTTATTTCCTGCCTAACTTGTGATTCAAATTTTTATGCATTAAAAAATAAAGTTACAGGTGTTAATTTCAAAAATAGTCCAGGCCTACCATTGTCTGCCACTCCCCTCCAGAATTAAATTATTTTCACTACTTTGTGGAATGCAAACAGTACAGGAGTTGAAGAATTCTTTTACCTACCTGGATAATGCATCTGCATGCATTGCAGGTCTGTCTTGGGAAATCATGTGATTGATATTTGACTGGTTCATTATTAAAATCTTTCATCTTTTCAATTGGTCAATGTATCTGAAAGCATAAGAAGAGAGGAAAAATACTTATAAATTATATAACTATCAGAGATCAGTACTATTTCAGTGCTGATATTTTTCATACATTTTTCTTGCAACGATTTGCTGTAATATTAATACTTTTTGATGTTGTATAGTGTAGCTTTCATTTATATTAGTAGTTTTATGACTTTGCCTTTATAAAAAGAAAACTTGGCAGTGGCAGCAGCTATTAAATATTCTTCTTTATAATGATCTATTATAAATTCATGTATATTAAAATTACACCATTATCCAATTAAAAGTGTAATAATATTATTTCTGTGAACTAACATATATCAAAGTAGGCCTCTTCTTTCTCTTGATGGCTGCATCTATTTTCTGTGGCTTCTGACTAGGTGTACATGATGAATAAAATTATGGGATTGTAGTTTCAATGGACCTTGATGGCATCCAGTTGTCACTGAGCAGTGTTAATAATCACTGATTTGCCATTTATTTAAATGTTTTCCAGAAGATCCTCTGTTAAGTTTCATCTTATAGAATTTTCCCTCTAATTTAGAAATGTCAAACTTAAGACCTGTGGGCCTGATTTGGCCCGCAGGGTGTTTAAAGCTGGCCCGTGGGCTGGCCTGGAAATATCAAATATTATTCATACCAAATGTTGGTATGGATGATCTCTTTAGTTATCTTTTCACATAGGACAGCTGTGACTTTTAAAGATTTCGTGTGGCTGCTTCAAAAATTTTGCCTGGTTTTTATCACATGCAAGGGCAACTTTCAGAAAAACTGCATGAGTCTGAAATTTTTGAACAGCAGTATTTCATTTACAGTTACAAATAAAACATTCAAAGTATTTCTTTTTGAATGTTTTACTAAGCCCTACTAATAGCTCCCACACTAGCATCAGCATAAATTTGGGATTCCCAAATAACTTATTGGACATTCCTTTCATCAGTGTGTGCTAATTTTGTATGCTTTGAAGTTACCTACCTCTGAGATATTTTTATGCATAATGTATAGTACTAGTTTCAATTTTGTAGTCACTTGCTGGTGAAATGGGCAGCTATGTAAGTTAGATAAATAAATTTAATTAGATAAATAAATAAATATGGTCTGCTCCAGTGCTTTTAAAATACTGTTGTATGTTTCTCAGAGCATCTCCAATTCATTTTCAGTGAAATTTTATGGTGTGCTTTGTGGGCACAAATCTGGGTTTTTTTATGGCAAAGTTCATGTAGCATATGTTTCAGTTATGGTTTCTGTAATGGCTTATAGCCATTGTATTTCTGGGAGATGACCTAAAATATAATTTAAAGATTAGCTTATTTTTTGGAGTATAAGCCGCTCCGAAGTATAAGATGCCTGATTAGCACAAGAAAAAAAAATCTACCTCCTAGCAATTTGCCTCCTGGAGCAAACAGCAAATTTCACTTTCAATTTCTCCCGATCATCAGCTGTTTGTGGTTGCAGGGGTTGCTATAGCTTTTTTAAGCCTACGCAAGCCCTTGTTTCCTGCAAAGAGGTAAATTGCTATTATTATTATTATTATTATTATTATTATTATTATTATTATTATTATTATTATTATTATTATTATTATTATTATATTGCTGGGAGGCAGAGGCCAAAGGGTTGGGGGCGGTGGGTGGGTGGGGCTACATTCAGTGTATAAGATGCACCCAAATTTTCACCCTCTTTTAGGGGGGTGAAAAGTGCATCTTATACACCAAAAAATACGGTAGTTCTTTTTATGTTCATACATGTTTGTGGTATGCTAGAGACTGACACAGAATAAAATCCAGTGCTATCTATTGTATACACAAATATTCCTTCTCTTAAATATCTGTGGAAGAAAGTAACTCCTAATAAAGGAGAATATTTGTAGGACAAGGCTGACATAAGGGGGTCCTTGAGGCTCTCTGAGCTTGTTTGTTTTCTTGCAGATGTTTCATTACTCAAAATAATCTACTCAAATTGACGATGTTACCTAGTTTGGGTAATGAAACTCCTGCAACAAAACAAACAAGCTCAGAGAGTACCAGGGGCCCCTCAGAATGTAACTCCACGTGTATTGCATGATATGAAGAACAAGTATGAAGCTGCTTCGTAGTCTGTCAGATGGGTAGGCTTTCCCAAGTATATTTCTTGGCAAACTATATGCTTTCCAAGCAGCAAGGGTTTTATTATATGGCAGTTACTGACAATCATCTGTTAACATGTGAGCTGAGCCATGCCTTCAAATGTGTTCCTCTGCAAAATGTTGCCCAGTTGCAGTGATGTTTTGCCATGAAGGTTTGAAACTAATTGCTTTGTGCATTTAATTAATAACTAATACATTCTGTCATTCCAGGAAACTAGAGAACTTCCATCTGGATCCATAAATGATTAAAACATGGAAGCCCAACTCCTAATTAAGGCTTTTCTGATTAATTATGGCTACATATTGTTTTCTCTTCTCCCTTTTCTTCATTCATACAAGGCTGAGAAACTTGAACTCTCTCAGCAGGACAGTATCAAATGAAATTTCATATTATTGTGGCACAGAGTATGCTCGTCCATTTTCTTCTTCCTGCGAGGGAAACCTGAACTTCACTATCTTGAGTGGAAAATACTGAGTAAGAAAAGTAGCATTTGCTTTCCTCAAAGAATATGGTACCTGGTTTTTTTTTTCCTTACCCCGTCCTTTCCTTTCCATTCATCAGCGGCTCCCATTTACAGGATCCCACATGTCTTTACCGGCTGAACCTTAGGCTGAGGCAGATTGCTAAATCTCCCCAAAAAAGGTCCCTGTGTCTTTAAACCACACAATGCTGAAATGTTATGACAGAGCATCTTACTGGGGGATATAGTTTCCATGACAACTCACTAAGAGAAGCAAGCTTGTTGTGTTATTTATTTATTTATTTATTTATTGAAAGATTCGGGAGCCAAGAAAAAAAAAGAAGGCGAACTTGTCAGCGGGGGAGACATGAAAAGAGAAAGCCATGCCAGCAAAGGCATTGGACGCAGTGCCTTTGTCTTTTAATTAGAGGACACTATTAAAGCTTGCAGGAGGGAATGGTCTGCTTGGTCTTTTTTTTCACTTTTCTTTTGAAAAACCTTGAATTACCCCCCCCCCCTTACTAAACATGATTGGCAGCAAGATAAGTACCAATTTTTGGTCCCAAACATATGTATCCCAGCTTGGGAACAGGGAAATGTTTCAGTAAAGAAATGCTTATAGCATAATAAATATAATTCTATTTAGACTTTAATGTAAGTATTACTTTAAGTGTTGACTGCCTTGTCAATTCCCCTCTTCTGTTTGGGTTGGTCTAGAATTCCCTTCATCCCTAGAAAATATTATTATTATTAGGTAAAGAGATGAGATTAATAATCCTATGTAACTCTCAGCTAACCTGTTGGAGAAGGGTGACAAACTTTACATATTTCTGTAACATTCCTTGGGTGCATCTTAAAATGATTTTAGAAACTATGCCATCCTAGCAATTGATAAGCTTTGTTTATATCAATGAAATATACAGACAATTTCTCTGGTCCTTATAGAAATAATCCACTATACCTTCCTGGGCCTGGGCCTCATGGATTTTCATTGAAACACTGGTCCGAGGACTAATGACAGTTGAGAGTTGAGATTGGAAAAGTACATTATTCTCATGTTCATTCAGTATCTCTGCTCCTGCCACAGCCCTTTTGCAAAGGTAGCAGATGGTGGGATGTAACGAAGTCTGGTAGATACATGACAGAGCATCCTGTGGTGAGTTATGAATTTAAAAAGACTCCTGCTCAAGATAAAAATGTATTAAACATGCAGAAAAATCTACCAGTAGCAGATATGTCAGTATTGGAAATAAAACTGTTGCTAGTATCTTATAAATACTCCCACTGTGTGGGGGTTCCATTACACATAATGTTTTGACAAGATCCACTTCTGTCAAACATATTGCAAGCACTATGAAGGGAACAGTATATTGTTGCTAACAAGCCTTTTATTTATTTCATATATGTTATAATAGCTTCAAGGAGCGCACCATGATTCTGAGTGCAAAATAAATAATCTATAGATTATCTACCTAAAGGAATTTGAATACAAGATGTTTATTGATTGTTTTTCAGAAACTATTGTTTTGGCAAATAATATGCTATGCTAAATGTTTCCACATGTTAGACATATGCTATCAACACATAGATTATTATTATTTTAAAAATTAAATGCTAGAAATGGGGAAGAGAAAGCATAAACTATTATAATAGAATCTGAGGCATCTGTGCTGAGATTTCTGAAGCCTCCCACTCATCTGGTATACCCCCATCTCATTCTCAAATCCCGCTACATAAAGAGAGTATATTAATTATGAGTCAGGCATTCTTCCATCTGATCTTCAAATAAATGCAGATCAGGATCAGTTTGCACATTGCTTAAGTGTTTAATAATTACTATTAAATAAAAATACTTATTTTATAGTGGTTGCTTCTGAGTCTCAGGTTAAGCACAGTCTTCAAGGTGTATTATCACAATGCAGTTTTGGAATGGCTGATATAAAGATTACTGGAAAACTGTGACTTGGACACAGTCAAATTTCACTTGGACTAGAGGTCTCCACAATTCCAAATAAGGTTGATGTTAAATAAAGTTTGATTTAGGCAGCCAACAGATACCATTCAAATTAGTCCTCTTTGATGGACAATACAGATCTTATTGTTACTATTTTCTCAACTTTATCCCCATCTTGCATTCATTTGTTAGAGCTTCGCATTCTTTCAAGGCATCATGAAAACATGATAATCTGGTTCTGACAGGATCTTTCTAAATGAAAATTTATGTCTCTGGTCAATGAAAAGGGTCTCTGTTAGGATTTCATTTGTACAAAGCATCAGTTGTTAGAGAGATGATTCTAGCAGACATTTGTCTGTCTTCTCCTATAGTAAATTGCATCTCAGTAACAGCAGATATTGAATTGTATTCTCTGACTATGTGCAATTTAAGATAATTTAGCAGAAGATTTTGAGACAGTTTAAAAATTATTATGTAAATTTAAAAAGTAATTTTTCTCTGAATTTAAAAAAAATGAAGGAATTGTTTTCCTTCTCAATATTGGCTTTGGAAAGTCCCACATTCAGCACAGAGACAGACTTTGGGGGTTTTCAGCAGAGGCAGAAGAAGCAGGTGGTTTTTGCATTTGCTCATTTTTCTTTTAAGTGCTTTCTGTTCAAGGCAAAATAAACAAACACAATTTACTTCTGTTTAGAAGACTGTAAGATGTTCTGAACTCCTGGCAGAAGTACAGTGCAGTTAGACAAATTAAACCCCAAGGCCTAACAAATTCTGGGCCTTAAGTGTACCATTAGTTTAACTTACAGTATCTCATCTCTTCCTGGTCAGCTTCACATTTTATTTTGCATTGGATCAGAATTGTTCTTCCATTCAAAGAAAGCATTGTGGTTTGGAAGGGAAAATTAATGACACGTCTGAGCAGTTTTTTCTTCTACTTTTTATGTTTCTACTCCTCAGCTTCAGAGGAGACTTTCCAGTTTTCACTAGGATAACACATTTTATTCATGCCACATATATCAGCATTTCTTAAAAGCCAAAATTATGATCAATCCTGATTTGCAAGTCTTATCTGTGGGGCATACATAAGCAGTACCTTCTCACTCCAGATATGAAACATCCATTAGTTAAAAATTGGGTGTGTCCATAGCAGCAAGTTGCTATAAATTCCCAGCTGGTGCTCACTGAAAACCACCATGACCTGTAGGATTGGTAGTTTTTATATTATAAACTATTCATTGAAAAAGTGTAGCCATTGCAGGTGTTCTCATCTTAAAGCTAAAATGAACTTAACATAGATATGGATTTATTTTGTATGTGCCCACTGAATTATGGTAGATGGAAAACATAAAATAGTATAAGATGGGCAGGCATATATAGTAAGTTTGATTAATAAATAAATAAATTCTAGTACTCTGTGTGCCTCAGGCAAAAAAGCTAATATAACTAATGAAATACATTAATTGCATATGTGTATAAGTCTGTCAATATCAGCTGATCATTTTTATATTCTTAAATTTGTTTCTTTTGATCAAAAAACTTACATGCTATCCTGACACCAAATATTTGCATTTTGTTGCACATTTTAAACTTTTCTTTTACTTTGAGAATTGCTTTAGATTCCAGAGAAGCTCAATTTTACTTTGCTCTGGTTTTTGTATTTCATTTTCAGTCAGAATTTCAGCATTCAGTCTATCCATAATAAAAAGGAAACAAACAAATGTCTTGCCTATTTCTAGTTAAATGGCATGTTCAACTTGAAAAAGCAATTTTTTCTGTTATAAAAATATCCAAGGAAAGGAGACTTCAGCCTCTCCTGTACAGAAAACATGACACAATAGAATGAGTCAGTTATTAAACTGTCAGTTTAAGCTCCTCATATGTTCTTGCCTTTTCTTTTCTTTCTGTTACAGTTTGGATTGATTGTTTAATCAGTTGATGAATGAACTAGAATATAAACTAAAGAAAGAAAGAGAAAGATTGATTATGAACAGGCCTTAATATTGATTCTACTTAAACTGTTTATCCATCTTCCCCCTCCCCAAATCAATGGAAGGGAAAGGGAATTCTTAACTTTTGTTGGGAATAAAGGTTGCTTAGAAAAGATGGTATAAAAATGCAGGTGGATAGATTTGATCCTTTTATGTCACCCACATACGTTTCTGTCTGTTTAATTTATTTCCCTGCCCAGTTACCTTTTTTTGTCTACTTACATTGAATCCTTCACTTTTTTTCCCTTTCTATCTTCATTCTCCTTTTTTCTTTGTTTTTATTTTTTTGCTAATTCTGCTAGATGGGAGGGAGGGAATTCATGCAGGTGTAGTATTTATGTAATGGAATGATTAGCATGTATTGATTGGGACTCAATTAATTTTAGATAGAGGCTACAAACACATATGCATGCACACATATATACATCTGTCATATTTAATTAATGCACATTTATTGAGACAAGAATCTCTAGGGTTGACTTCCGATGGATTTGACGAGGTAGAGAAACTTAATACTGAACAGATTTTTTTTAAGTTTTTTAATATATTTTTTCTATTTATTTTTCCTTCGGAGTGGATTCTCTTAAATTCAGGGTCCTTTCAAATAAATGTGTTAGTTTGACACCTTAGACTACTTCTTTTGGATAGTGTGTGCAAACATTAGCTGGGGAAAAAAATGGCCGGGAACTTGTCTCTACCAATTAGGAACTGGGATGTTTAGAGATTTTGTTCATAACATGTAATGGGGACATAGTGCTAGAAAACATTATTGTGGAATCTTCTCTCATTATCACTCATGCTGTTTCAAAGTCCCATCCCTATTTTTGTATTGATCCTTGCTGGGAAATCATCACCATAATCAACTGGGGTCTTTGTTTTCTGCTTTACTCTCTTCCTTTCTTTCTGCTGTAGGGGGGTAATGAATTATTTGTGCATTCTGACTGCTTCTCCCTAGGTGAGTCGTATTACCTGCATTTAGTTGTTATTGCTGCTATATCCCACATGTCTGTCATTCTGTTCCTTGTTTTCAGTATGACCTAATTTATTGTAAGCAAAGATGAAAAGCATCTATCTCATGTTAAAAGAGACCAGAAAAAGTAGGCTCTTGATTTTATATCTACCTCATATCATAAATTGATTTAAACAAAATCCTTCCAGAAAAGTCTGGATTAAACAGATAAACACAGACAGAGCATGTGCTACAGTATGTCTCCTTTAGATTTCTCTACTAATTCTGTTTTTTATCTATTTGCATCTGTTTGCCATAGACTGGAGTATATTTGGTAAAATAACCTCAATAAATTATGCCGGTCATAATGCAATAATGATGGATTTAGAACTGTGATGGTGAACCTATGGCACACATGCCAGAGGTGACACACAGATCCCTCTCTGCTGGCACGTGTGCCATTGCCCCATGTCAGATCTCTGTGGTGTTTCTTTCATGAGCTTCTGTTTCCCTGCAAACAATGAAACAGAAGCTCACGAAAGAAAAAGATGTTACCTCTTGGCACACTGCCAGTGTTGGGATGCCCTGCCTCCTGCCGGTCAGCTGGTCTTTGGGTCTCTGCTGTGTGCATGTCTGCGCATTCACACATTAGAGGGCGTGTACCTTTCAGTTTGGGCATGCACACATGTGCAGTTTGGGCACTTGGTGTCTAAAAGGTTTGCCATCAATGGTTTAGAATGTAATCTAAATGTAATGGCAGGGTGAGAGCTGTGACCCACAAACACAAAACTTTCGCTGTGTCCCAGCATAACAGATATCGCGCCCTTGCTGATCTTAATGGGGACACTAAAGTGACAGGTCAAGGTAATAATGACGACTCAAATAAGCAGCGGATTGTGGTCCAAAGTGAAGAACCTACTTCAGAAATGCAAAAGTGTGAACCAGGGATCATGCATCAGTCACACAACAAGAGCAAGGTACCCAAAAAGAGAAGTCACCTCCTGATTGGTGACTCAATCGTAAGAGATGTAAACTTAGGTAAGGATATGGAGGTTTTGAAAGATGTCAGATGTTTACCGGGTGCTACAGCCAGCAGAGACAAGAGGCGTATTCTTAAGATAGTCACGAATGCAAGTAAGGACTGTGAAGTTGATGCTATTATACATCTTGGCACAAATGATCTGTCCCAAAAAGATGTAGCTTCTGTGCAGAATGATTTCCAGAGTTTGGGGTACGAACTTAGTAGTACAGGTTGTAGGCTTATCTTCTCAGAGGTTATACCAGTATACAAGGAACAAAAAGGAAAGGGCCAGCGCATAGCAGAGTTTAATGTGTGGCTAAAGGAGTGGTGTAAAAAGGAAGGCTTTGGTCTTATTAGTCATGATGCCTGCAGCTGGTCCAATGATAAACTGTACAAAAGAGATGGTTTGCACCCATCCAAGAAAGGGACTGAGTTACTTGGCACTAAATTCACAGATTTCCTGGCTAAACATTTAAACTGAATAGTGGGGACAGAGAATCAATAGATAAAGAATATTTCTGTCCCCAGCAAACTAAAATTCATAGGGTTATCAGTGCGTGTAACATAGATAATTGTGCAGGTAATATTATCAACACTGCTGTCAAGCAAAACCAAACAATTAACAGTGGGTGCCATACCATGTACATGAACCATACAAGTGGCAAAGAAATAGGGGCAAAGAGAACCATAGTCAGGCATAACACAGGTTTCGTAGACAGAAAACACAGGGTCAATCAAAATGGACTCAAATGTCTATACACCAATGCACAGAGTATGAGGAATAAACAGGGTGAATTAGAAATTCAAGTAAATGAGGGCAGATACGATATTGTTGCCATTACAGAAACTTGGTGGGATGAAACCCACAAATGGAACATACAGCTAGAAGGATTTAAATTATTTAAAAGAAATAGACCAAATAAAAGAGGAGGTGGAGTTGCACTATATATAAGAAATAATTACATCTCTACAGAAATAGAGCACAACAATGATGAGAACTATCTTGAATGTATTTGGGTCAATATTAAAGGTTGGGGGGGGAATGATATTGTCATAGGTCTATACTACAGGCCACCCAACCAAGCAGAGGAAGTGGATGTACTTTTTGCTAACCAGCTAACTAAGGTATGTAGGAAGCACACTGCAATAGTAATGGGAGATTTTAACTACCCTGACATCAATTGGGAAACAAACTCTGCACCAAGTGGAAGATCCAACAGGTTCCTAACAAACCTAGCAGACAACTTTGTTTCCCAAAAGGTAGAGAAGGGAACAAGGGGATCAGCAATATTGGACTTAATTCTCACTAACAGAGAGGAAATGATAGAAGGTGTAGAAGCTACAGGAACTTTGGGGGCAAGCGATCATGAAATACTGGAATTCAACATTATGCAAACAAAAGTAGTTGAACAAAGTCAAACTAGAGTCTTAGACTTCAAGAGAGCTAATTTCAACAAACTCAGAGAGAGCTTGGGAAGGATTCCATGGATGAGAATCCTCAAGGGGAAAACAACTCAAGAAGCTTGGGAAATTTTGAAAAATGAGATTATAAAAGCCCAGTCCAGCGCAATACCAATGAAGAAGAAAAATAACAGTTCCCAAAAGAAACCAGCATGGCTGCACAAAGAACTCTCTGACAAATTGAAAGACAAAAAGGATAAATATAAAAAGTGGAAAAAGGGGGACATAACCAAGGCAAAATATCAGCAAATAGCCCGAGCCTGTAAAGATGAAGTGAGGAAAGCTAAGGCTCACAATGAAGAAAGGCTTGCCAAAAAAGTAAAAAATAACAAAAAAAGCTTCTTCCAACATGTTAAAAATAAGAAAAAAGTTAAGGAAACAATTGGTCCACTGCTGGGAGAAAATGGCAAGAAGATGATAAGCAACAGGGAGAAAGCAGAACTATTTAACTCTTTCTTTGCATCTGTCTTTACACAAAGGGATAAAACAGTCCAATCAATCAAAAACAACACCACAAATATCAGATTAGGAACACAAGTTGAAATAGAGAAGAAAATGGTAAGTGAGCACCTGTCTGCCCTGGACGAGTTCAAATCACCAGGACCGGATGGATTACACCCCAGGGTTCTGAAGGAACTGGCAGACGAGATCTCAGAACCACTGAACTATATCTTTCAGAGATCCTGGAGCACCGGGGAACTGCCAGAAGACTGGAAAAGAGCAGATGTGGTTCCCATCTTCAAAAAAGGAAAAAAAACAGATCCAGGAAACTATAGACCCATCAGCCTGACCTCAATACCAGGAAAGATTCTGGAAAAGATAATTAAACAACAAATAAGTGAACACCTAGAAGCAAACAAAGTAATAGCCAAAAGCCAACATGGGTTTGTCAAAAACAGATCATGCCAGACGAATCTAATTGCATTCTTTGACAAAGTAACAAAATCAGTGGACCAGAGGAATGCTGTTGATATAATTTACCTGGACTTCAGTAAGGCATTTGATAAAGTAGACCATAACCTACTATTAGATAAAGTAGAAAATTGTGGGTTAGACAGCACCACCACCAAATGGATTCGTAACTGGCTGACCAACCGCACTCAACGTGTAGTCCTCAATGGAACTGCATCTACATGGAAGGAAGTATGCAGTGGAGTCCCCCAAGGCTCTGTTTTAGGCCCAGTACTCTTTAACATCTTCATCAACGATTTGGATGAGGGGATAAATGGGGAACTCATCAAATTCGCAGACGACACCAAGCTGGCAGGAATAGCCAACACTCCAGAAGATAGGCTTAAGATACAGAAGGATCTAGACAAACTTGAACATTGGGCACTGTCTAATAAAATGAAATTCAATTGTGAAAAAAGTAAGGTCCTACATATAGGCAAGAAAAACCAAATGCACAAGTACAGTATAGGTGGTACCTTGCTCAATAGTAGCAACTGTGAGAGGGATCTCGGAATCCTAGTGGACAACCATTTAAATATGAGCCAGCAGTGTGCAGCAGCTGCCAAAAAAGCCAACACAGTTCTAGGCTGCATCAACAGAGGGATAGAATCTAGATCGCGTGAAGTGTTAATGCCACTGTATAGTGCCTTGGTAAGGCCACACTTGGAATACTGCATACAGTTTTGGTCGCCACGATGTAGAAAAGACGTGGAGACTCTGGAAAGAGTGCAAAGAAGAGCAACCAAGATGATTAGAGGACTGGAGACTAAGACATATGAAGAACGGCTGCAGGAACTGGGTATGTCTAGTTTGATGAAGAGAAGGACCAGGGGAGACATGATAGCAGTGTTCCGATATCTCAGAGGGTGCCACAAAGAAGAGGGAGTCAAACTTTTCTCCAAGACACCTGGGGGCAGGACAAGGAGCAATGGGTGGAAACTAACCAAGGAGAGAAGCAACTTAGAACTAAGGAGAAATTTCCTAACAGTAAGAACAATTAACCTCTGGAACAGCTTGCCTCCAGCAGTTGTGAATGCCCCAACCCTGGAAGTCTTTAAAAAGATGTTAGACAGCCATTTGTCTGAAATGGTATAAGATTCCTGCCCATGCAGGGGGTTGGACTAGAAGACCTACAAGGTCCCTTCCAACTCTGCTATTGTATTGTATTGTATTGTAATCTCTTTTGAAGGAGTAGTTTTCTTCTTTTTACCAAGCACTTTTCAATAGATTTTTTTTATTATGGTTCATCAGCCAGATGCTGAGCCTGGATTTGATATTTTTATCTACCTATTGAGTTCTTTCCAAGGACCAGGGATAGGCAGATGTGGATATTTGATTATTATAATTTGGCATAGCAAAAGTATTGCCTTACATAGCAGTGTATTAGAGACAAACAACAGATGGTAGATGAAGTAGCTGTTAACACAGAAGTATACTGTTGCAGGTCAGCATAGTACCAATACCATAGTACCTGACTCTTTATGGGATTATGTATTCCAAAAAGAGCAAGCTTGACTTTTGGAGATTGCCCTGGCCATACAGCCTCTACTGAAAGGTGGAAGCTTTTGTCTACCTTTGCATAGTATATCAGATGCAGAGTTGTTAAGAACAGGATGGTTTGAGAATAGTCACTCACGTTTTTGCCATTTCTTGGTTAGCTTATTGCAATTCATTGGGCATGGGTGCTATTCTTGAAGACCAGCTGGAAACCTTTAACTTCAATGCAAAATGGAGTGATCTGTGTGTTTAATGTCCTGTTGTGCAGTATTGCTGTTCTGACACTATTTCTGTAGGATATGCAGTAGCTATCATCATTTTTTCGAGTGAGTGTAACAAAAGATGTTGGTTGATATTTTTACAGACATGGATCTGTAGGGCATGGGAGTGGGGCTTTGTGAGATTGACTTTCTTAGATAGATTCTGCCAATCAATTAGAACCAGTTAAAGAGCACCTGCAAAGGATCCCTACATACCATGAGCTGTATCAGGATGTAGATGTTTTGGTAGATGTTTTGGGTCTCTCCTGCTGTGGTGCCCAAGTGAAGCATGTTAAAGCTGTCTCCCAATCATATGGCCTTCCACAGGTAGTTAAAAACCTGGCTCTACCAGCATGCTTTTGGCTGTTGATTGTGAGATCTTTGGTGCCAGTATTAATTTAGCCATTATGATTACTATATTATTTATGATTGTGTTATCTAAATTAGTAGTACCTGTTAGCAGCTAGAGTCTATTTGGATTGAGGCACTTAATAAATCCCATAAATATATATCAGTGCAACAACTTTCAAAAAAGAAATTATTTATGTGTATCATCAGTGCCATCTCTAGAAAATCAACAACCATTAACCATTTCTAAATATTGCATACTTAACAAATTTTTACATTTTGTAGACCTAGTTGGTCATTTTGGTCCAGATATATTTTTAGAAATGCCTCTGTTTCCAGGCTCTAAGTAGAGGCAAATAATTGCATAAGCTATGATATTTTCATTTCCTTCAAACCTGAGTGCACAACTGCATAATTTCTGGGTACTACAGGAGTTCATAATTGCATTATGAACTCCTGTAGTACCCTGTTTTAGTGTCCTTGGCTTTCACTAGAGCTGGAAAGTACACGGTGTTAATCAAATGAATAGTGCTTTTAAATTTAAAATGTTTAAAAAATATTGATTAAATATCAGTATAGTAGATTTAGGAAGTTTACAGTTTGTTGTGAGGTGTATGAAAATAGCTATTCCACCTTGAGCCATTGACTCAATCTAGGCCACTGCACTGATCCAATTTTAGGCAGGGCCTTGATTTGAAAAATTGAGTCATTCTACCTTGACACTCAGATCAAAGCAGCAAATGTGATCTTATCAAAGCCCCCAAAGTCCTCAGATCAAAGCAACAAGACAGTTCCATCCGCATCTTTGAAGTGGAATATCAACATAATACCTCACTTCAACTGAATCTCTTTTACACTGGGTCCTTCCTCAACATTCTGCACAGTCCTAACCTATGTAGTCCCTTGCTATTCTGTACATTTAGATTTTAAATTAATTCAGTTTTCAGTATACTGGTTGTCAGTGTAGCCAGACTAAAACTGAAATAGTTTAGATAGAATCTTTCATAGCAGTTTCTGTCTCTTAGGATTTAAGCCTCAGATTTAAAAATTAAGTGTAGGTATTTATCCACTATATAGATAATGTAAACATTAAATCCAATAAAAATAAGTGATAGCATGACTCATTTTTAACCTAAGCATTGCAGCTGGTATAGAATTAAATGAAAAAGTGAAGTATTAAATATTATTTCATAAATATTATTTTTATGTAATAAGCGAAATGATGTCCAGGTAAATTCTGCGTAAGACACTGAGCATGTGTTAATATTTTGCTATTTTTTCGCACAGTATTACATAGAAGGCATTTCACCAATAAACAGAAGTCATTAAATCCTTTATGTAACGTTTGTATGATGAACGGTCAAATTATTAAGACCTTGAACAGGAACTCATGTTTATCATAATTTCTCTTATAACTTGCTTGCAGTTTTGGATCAAGTCTTGTTATCTTTGAAAATGTTTTCATTTGGTCTATTTTAATTTGCTTGATGACATGCATATTTTTTAGTTACTATTTGGAAGCAGTAACCAAAGCAGCATCATAAAGATCAGGAATGCAAAGGGACTATCTGTTCATAAGTTTTGTCTCTCTTCTTTATCTCTTGACCACTAAGGACATTTGGTTTGGCTTAAATCTTGGGTCAGCCAGGACACACATACACAGATAACAGAAGCCTGTGGTGCTGATTTTTTGTATTCTGAACAGCTTTAGAATCTTTCAAGGAACATACAGTATGTCAAAGGATCTTTTTTGCATTTTTTTCAATTATAAACGGGGAGGTGGCAGACCTGAAGAATCCTTGTTAAGTAGCATACCTGGTGATTATTATATACTTTATTCGTTAAACATGAAACTCAGCCAACTGAACATTTAAATTTTTTTTATAAATACCATTGACTGGTGCTAATGGTTGATACGGTTTGCTGCCAGCGTCCTAGGTATCAACCAAGTACCTTCTTAAAATATAAGATGTTCCGAGTAGCACAGTTTTTTGCAGTTCCGCTGGTGTTATTGCAGGAAGCTGCAGTTTATTGATGTATTTAGTAAAATTCTTGAACATGATGCCAACTGTCCCGATGACAATGGGTATCACTGTTACATGCTTCAGCCATAGCCATGTAGTTTCGATGGCCAGGCGCGATATTTCCTTATTTTTTCTAGTTATTTTTCTTCGACTGGCATCTCCAGGAACAGCTATTCTAATAAACTGCCGTGATATCTGGCGTGTTGTGCTCCAAATGATGATCCGTTTGTATTCGAAAGTCCCACAAGATCTTCATCTTCTCATTTTCGATAACTTTTTCCACTTTATGTGCTCATGACTTTCTGGATACAGGTAAATCATATTTTCTACATAATGACCAGTGGATTAATTAAGCAACTTGGCCGTGTCTAGCTTTGTAATCTGTGTGATTTTACTGCATTCACATATTAAATGTGAAACAGTTTCGACTTTGTTATTACAAAGTCGGCAGTTTGGGTTGTCAGTGGATTTTTGTATCTTCACTTTCATGGCATTAGTTTGTAGTGCATATTCTTGAGCAGGCAGTATTAAACTTTCCATTTCTTTCTTGATAGCTTCTTGATAGAGGCGGCAGACCTGAAGGATCCTTGTTATGTATCATACCTTGCAATTGTCATTGTTGTTGTTATTATTATTATTATTACTATTATTTCACTGTAAGAAAAAAGCTTTTTTTCCTTTCCAGACATTTTTTGCATTGCACTCTTTTTTGATGTCAAGTGCTTACTCTACATGGCAATAATGTATTTTTCTGTGAGAGTTGTTTTTAATGTTTGCATATTTATATTTTTTAATCTCTGTTGCTTTAAGGAATTTTGAGATCCATCCACAGAAATAGTCATCTGGGAATATACAAAAAAGTGGTGTTCCAGACTTGGTTGTTTTTACTTCCAGAAGAAAATGAGATTTACCAAGAACCTTTCCCATTTTCACCCTGATCTTATATTTTGTATCTCATTTCATTGCACACAGTATTAAAATCAAACTTCTTTGTGAGGAGGCTCATTTGACTTCCTCCCTCCTTGGTTTCTCTTTATCAGCTGGCAATTATCATTCAGTGGTATTAAAACTGAATGTTTTAATTTTGCTGAATGTGGAGAATGGGAGTCTTTTTAAAACTCACAATCCAACCTTTCTAGAACAGCATGACTCCCTGTGCACACATTATCCATTAATGGCTCTTTCTTGCCAATCCTTTGTCAGGATTGAACTCAACTTCCCTCCAGAGATTTATATTTTCAGACATATATTCCGAAAGAATGTGGGTGTGCTCCATTGTTAGATCACTGTGGTATTTTCAAGAATAAATTGGGGATTTTTCTTGTATGTATAACTGTTGAAAAGGAGTTCTGCCTTATGAAAGGGAGTAGGATAAGGAGATAAGGACTAATGAGTTTTATTATTAAAACCATATACATATAAACCATATAAACCCTGCCAAAAGAGAAATAGCCTGTTATAATTTACATTTGATACTTTTACCATTGCATCTGGTATCAAACAGAGCCTATGGTATTTTTCCCAAGTCTCAAACTCTGGGAATGCTCATCAAAACATACACTTTTGTGAAAGCAGAGCTTCTGATACTACTGTAGGATAAAAAGAAGTGATAAAAAGAACAAGAAAACTTACTAAAACCATTAAAAACTAAAAAAAGAAAAATACTTTTAAGGGACTGTATATATAAATCTAATAAATAAATATGAGAATGAGAAATGAGTGTAAGTGGGAACTTCAGCAAAATTATAGCTTCTCTTAACTTTAGCACCATTTCTCAGTATGGGTAGAAGTAGGTATGGGTTAAAAGAAAATTGAAAGAAGACTTTTCCTAAACAGACTGTAGGGACACATGTTTGTGTGTGTACGGGAGAAAGAGAAGCATCAAAAACTGGAAAACATTAAATAAAATGCCTGGTAGTAATCAAAGAATGGCTGTTCTTTCTGAGAGAGATGTTAATTAATGTGGTGCTTGTATCTTTCTAGTATGACATTATTACAACACAGTGACATTAATGTCAGTTTGTACTGAACCTACCTCCATTAGGATTGTAGGAGATTCAATAAGTTCTTTCCTTATTGTTTATTAATTCATTAAGTCTTCACATATCTTTTCCTTATATAGTTAATTGCTAATTGTATATTATCTTCCTTGTGGCGAACATAATTGTTCTAGACATGAAACCTTGTTATCAAACATCCACACTACATCAATTCTGTTGTTATTTTTAATTTAAAACGTCAATAGATGTTGCATAGAGGATAATATTCCTTGTCAAGACTTGTATGAATCATGGTTAAAAATACTAGAAAAAGACAGTTCAATTAATTCATTTAATTTTGTCTGCTTAGTGACAGAATTGTGTTGCTTTCCAAAGCCATAGGAAACAAAACTACTACTAAAGGTTAGTAACCTGGGAAAGATTAAATAACTCCAGGCTTCAAGCCATCTTGTGATTTATTTGAGACTCTTCTCTTAACCAGTAAAACAGCTTGTGGCATTATTTAAAAATTATTTAATAAACAGTTGATAGAAGTAGAGCAAACTTCTAGATCAAGTCTATTAAACTCACTCTAAAGCCTCTCTAATGTGCCGGCACCATTCTAGTGAAAACTAGGAATAAAAGACAAAGCACATAATTTGCATAACAGCAAGGCTATCACTGGTATCTTTGTGGTTTCCTCCTACCCGACAAGTCTGGTATTCCTGAATTTTGCTTTTGAAAAGATTTTATACATTGAAGATCTTAATTTGCTGTGTGCAAATATTGAGAGGCTCCCTGCTGCCTATCTTTCATCAGAATCTGCTGTTTATTTCATGTGACATCTATGTCGATCTTTATATGTTGCTACCTGAAAATGCACATATGAAAAAGAAAACTATGATGCCAAATCATCCTGGAGCAGGGATGTCAAACTCACATCATGGTGGCATATGTCACATGACATATCAGGATCTCCCCCCCCCCCCCCCCCCCGTTAAGCTGGGTATGGGCATGGCAAGCAGGACGGGAGTTTGACAGCCCTGTCCTAGAGTATTTATCTCCTGCCTACCTGTTGCAGATGCAGAGTTAAAATGCAATATGAATCTGTTTCCTGTTTCTCCAGTTTTGGCTCTGCCTCACACTATAAGCCTGTTGGCTTTACCATGGGTTCTCTCATCCTAGAAATCTCTTATTGCGTTAGGAGTTCCTTTATCAGTGAAGAAAACATGGCCTAGAACTGAGAATGTCACTTTACAGCCAGTATTCTCAGTGAAGGAGAAAAAGGAGGAGGAAGGCCAGTTGGTTTAGCATCGGATTACTAGGCAATATTTTATTCTCTATAAGTTTTCATTTGTCTCTTGTTTTCCTAAAATCTTGCAGAACATGAATGTAAACACAAAGTTTGTGAATCATTTTAAAAAAATGAGATGCTGAAAAAGTCTAATTTGTCTAATTTGTAGCTCATCTATAAATCACAGCACAGGCCAAATGGCTTTTATTCAGTTTAAAGACTATAGCATTAAGCTAGTTTTTTTAAAGCTGCTGGTTTAAAAAAATGGAGTCGAAGTTGAGATGGGTTTCTTTTTTTTATGAAAACTCATCTGGAGGAAGTGATAAAAAACAATATCTGAAGCTGAAAGGTGGGGTCGTGGTGCCTGATAAATCCTCCTGTCTTCTGTGCTGTTTTTAAGAGATAACCTCTGACCTGGACTTTTGAATGGTTAAAAGCTCTGCTTGTCTGCCAGCATTTATCAGCAGAATATGTAGATAGTTGTTTTTTTGTTGTGTGGAAAAAGTAGCAGTTCCTAGTGAAACAGAGAACAAACGGAGGAGCATTTAACACATTGGAACACCCAAGGTTTGTTCTTGGAACAAATGCGGGAATTTTTATATCCAAAGTATACATTTTCCTGCTGTTTTCTTGTTGATAGCATTAACATGTTTACCACATGAGATAACTTTAAGCCCTTTAAGTCCTGCTTTTCACAGCAGATCCTGCTTTGCAAACAAAAACAAATGCAAAAAAAAAAAAAACCCCAACCTCCTCAGACCCCCAGCCCACAGTCCTCTCTGATATAATAGAACAATACAGTATGTGAAACCCCTCCTTTTAAAGAAGAAAGCGTCTTTTTACTGCTGCATCAGAGAGTTTCAAACGATCAGGATTTATTTTGGCCATTGTAGCTAGATGCTGAATGAAGGACAAATTCTGATATGATTGTAGCTGTGAATCGGGGCAAAACTGTGAGTGTTATAGCTTTCAATTTATACTACACTGTGAGATGGAAAAGTAGCAAAGGAGTCTGTATTGGAGATTGAACCTAGGCTAATGAGCAGAAACAGTAGCAGTGACCATGCTACTTCAGTAGTTGGATACACAGAAAATGGACTGGGAATGCAAAGTTTGGTCATTTATTTGGATTATTTCTTAGAGAAAGTGACATCAACCACTCCTGCTTTTCATCCTCATTATAGCTTCTAGTTGACTTCTTTCTCTAATTAAAAAAAAAAACTTTTGTCTTTATACCAGGAAACCACAAATGTTTGATTTAGCACAATTATTTCAAAAGGTACTGTAGAGGTATTTAAGAAGTGGTGTTTCTGTGCACAGAGCAGCTTGTTACAATTAATGTGGTGGCAGGTGTTTTGTACTTATGCTGGGCCTACCGTGCTCACATATGTTCATGATTAAAAACAGACTTGCAGATGCTATTTGCATTATTGTTATGCCAAAGGAGTCCAGGACTCCAGGCCTAGATCCTTAGTCTATTTTCCTTTTCAACTATAAATTCATTTTGGCCTGTAGGGGCTGTAAGTTGAAGGGTCTCAGCCAAACATTTGTCCTTTGTAGAACAAGTTCACCAATAAGGATCAGAAAAAAACACTGAACCTACTGGTGCTTTATTATTTCTGCTTTTATCTTATTCATCTATTAACTTGACATACACATTGTGATTTTGCTATTAAAACTGGGAACCTGGGGATCTGTTTTACATCAAGCAAGATTGTTGGTTCATTTAGTTCAGTGTATCTGCACCACATTGCCTGTCAGGCATCCTCCAGGGTTTCTAAACCATACCAAAGGTGCTGCAGATAAAAAGCAAATGCCCATTGCATCCAAAGTACAGGGTTTCCACTAAGCTCAAGCGTTTTGCAGATTTCAATGTGTATTACCTTCACAGCATTTACTTAAGAGTAACTGCCAGTTTCACCGAAGGTTAGTGATAGAGATCACTCTTAGTGTAGAAATAAGCCTTTGTCCCAGCAATTATAAGAAGAAACTTCATTTTGATGAACAAGAGAAGTCCAAATCATGATAACGTTTATGCCTTCTTCCTAAAGCAGACCAGTTACAATCCCTTCAATGCATTGATACACAAATTTAAATTCCTTTGATAGAATTGATAGCAGGGTATCCCCAAAATTATGCCATTGTCATTTCAAGATAGCATTGCTCTTTTCTTGTATGCTTTTAAAATAATACTTTTATTCTTTTTTAAAAAAATTTTTTTATTTTATTAAAACAAATCCTTGATTCCTGAGGACGTGGTATATGTGACTCACTGTAAAGAGAGACTTGTTGCTTGAACCACTTTGCATATCTTTCAAGATTAAATTACTTAGAGGATGTGGTAGACAACAGAGATGTGTTTATTAATATAAGGAGGATACATCAAATGCAAGACAAAGACATGACCCAGAAGCTCTTTGCAAATGTCATATGTAGAATTAAAACTATGAAGGTGTTATTGATGAACTGCTGGCATATATGTATGAATACACACATCCCAACCTGTATACAAAACATACATGATGTCCATAGACATTTCAGTGACTTTAAGAGCAGGAAGGACTGCTTGCAGGGGAAGGAGAAATAACTCCAACCTTTTGGGAAGTTGTGTTAATTTGGTTTAATCATCCAATAGCAGTAGGAGATTGAATTAATCCATTAGAGCAAAACTCAAAGGAAAAAGAATACAGTATCTGGATTAATAATAATCCCTGTTAATCTCCCTTTCTCCAATTACACGAAGCTATTAACCTACCAGTAAAAGAATCCACTGGGAAATTCAGTGCAGTGTGGAAGGAATTATCCTACTTGGAAAAGAACTAATAAAACATTAGGTGCCTCTTCATATCTAGGAAGTTGTGTGGACGATAAATTATTCTATACCAGGGAGGGGCGAGGGGACTCACTTTTTATGTTTAAATGCCAGGCAGGAAGTGAGAATGCAGAGTCACTAATGAAAGGAGCTGTATTTATTTGCATTATTTATTTTGTTTTCTTAGAGAGCTGATGAGCATTTGGCTAACAGAAAGAAACTTATTAGTATCTTCAAATTTCCATTATACAGAATAATTTTCAGAAATCCTTTTTAAATATGCTAATTTCTTTACTACAACTTTAAAAATGATGCTGTTCTGTTTCTTAGTAGCCTCTCAATATTCCACATGCAAGGAAAACGCCAGTCTCAGTTTGGTGTCACCCTTGATGTCTGTGTGATGCAATGCGGGTTGTGACCATCTTAAAAAGCTCAATATAAGAAGAACTAAATTATGTCGAAAATATTAGCTTTAGCTAATGTCTAAAACAGGGGTAGTCAACCTTTTTATACCTACCACCCACTTTTGTATCTCTGTTAGTAGTTAAATTTTCTAACCGCCCACCGGTTCCACAGTAATGGTGATTTATAAAGTAGGGAAGTCAATTAAATTTAAAAAAGGAAAGTGCTTCAGTATCAGACAAAACCCCTACCGCCCAACATGAAAGCTGGAACTCCCACTAGTGGGCGGTAGGGGCCAGGTTGACTACCACTGGTCTAAAGATAACCTGGTTTAATAGTCCTCCTTCTTTCCAAAGGGCTACAATTGACAGTGGGGCACCTGAAATAGTTTCCTTTGAAAAGTAGACAAGTGGTCTCTAATTCAGATGGGTTAATATCATCTAATTAACAGAGCTTTTTAGAAGCTGTGCTAATATCTTGGCCTCAAATCTTTTAAATGCTGCTGGCATATACTGTATCCTGCTTTTCTGACATAGAAAAAAGAGAAAATTAACCACTGCTGAATACCACTGGGCATTCAAATTGGATAAAGCAACATAGGCACTTCCTATTCCTGAGGATTGAAGAACAAAACACAGGTACTTAAAGCAGTTCACTTGCTGTCTAGGTCAACATTTGGAGGCGTTTCATGAAGTGCACATCTCGGGATATTTTTTTTAAAAAACCACAATTGATTTGTAGTTAATGGGTTTTTATAGTTTCATAGAGTTCAGTACTTCATATCTCTCATTAGGCCTATTGAAATAAAACAAAGTTATTGCATCACTTGTGTAAAGCAGGAATATCATTGCTCTTTTGGCCAGTTTGGAGAAGTGATATTTCTACCTATTAAGATACCCCATTACTGCATTATTTATTAATATGTCTATCATTTTAAATTTGATGCTATAACATTGAACCCTGGGTTAAAGTAGAACAAAGATGTTAAACTCAAGACCCAGGGGCTGGATTTGGCCTGCGAGGTGCTTGGATCTGGTCTGTGGGGCTGCCCTGGAAACAGCAAAGGACTGACTCACAGTGCCTCTGCCAGCAAAAATGGAGCAGCCTACTTGAGCTCTGTTTTTGCTGGCAGAGGGTTGCAGGAGACCATTGGAGCCTAAAATTGAGGTCAGGAGCCCATTTTCACTGGCAGGGCACTCGGGCCACCACAGGCACCCCTGACATGAGTGATGTTGAGCTGGCGATGCCTACCCCATCTCCCCAAGGTCAAACACAACCCTGATGCGGCCCTCAATGAAATCGAGTTTGAAGTAGATCAACCTTTTCTGAAATTTGGCTACAGGAGCTAAACCAGTGGTAGTCAACCTGGTTCCTACCACCCAAGAGTGGGCGTTCCAGCTTTCATGGTGGGTGGTAGGAGTTTTGTCCGATACTGAAGCACTTTCCTTTTTTTAATTTAATTGACTTCCTTACTTTATAAATCACCATTACTGTGGAACTGGTGGGCGGTTAGAAAATTCTGTTGACCATTTGGACCTGAATGCAAATTCAAAGTCAAGGAAATGAATAAGAAAGGCAAAAGAATGAAACACATCTATCAGGCTGTAATGGGAAAACAACGTAATGTCAGGTTTCAGTTCTAGCAAAAGCAGAATTGTGCCTGTTTGAGTCTTTTAATCATGTCCCCAAAAGTGTAAGTAATCATCTAGACATCTATATAAGATGACATCCCTTGTTTTGACCAAAATTTCTATTTAAGTACAACTTCAAAGGAGACATCCTGTGACTGGGTCACCTTTGATTGGTGACCCTTGCAGGAAGAGAGAAAAATATCCTAAATGTGCCATTATGCACGCTGTGAAATATGATTATATTTACATAGCATACCCAAGTTAGAGCACTCTTTACTTGGTTGGGCTTTGCATTCACAATATAGTATGTATTTTTATATACACAAGACCGCCTTGGACATTTCCAATTATTTTTCTCTTTTTCTTACCTAGTAATCTTGTGTCCACATTTCTTGATTCTAATGTTAACAAAATCTAACTTTCGCCAATATTATTGTAGTTTTTGTGGTCACTACAAAGAAGCTAATGGGAAGGGGAATTAGCAAGCAATTAGTAACCAACAGTATGTTTTCCTGTCAAATTACTTCCCAGAGAAAGTTTATAAACAAAGATCTGGTTAGGTCTGTGCAAAAAGTATAGATCCGGGACTGTTCTGGAAAACTCTGAGATTTACCCAGTACTCCTCTGAACCATGTTTAATTAAATGTATCCAACTCCATACCAGATGTACAATTTTACTTTTATCATTATACAGTAAATCAGAGTAAAAATAGAATGCCCTAATTATTAAAAAATAAAAAATAAACACGAATCAATGTTAGATCTGGCTAACCATCACAAAGAAGGCATATTTTTGGGATTCTGATAGATGACATTATTTAATTAAAGGGATTGGGATTGTGTCAACTATGCCAGATTGAATAGGGCATGTGGATAGGGAAATTAGGTGGTCCCACAATTATCTATGTTTATACCATATAGGGCATTATAGGTTGTAACCAGTGCTTTGAATCATATCAATTACAAGTGCGTTCCTTGGAGCTGAGGTGACATACCTGCATACACATGGGCATATTAAGGTATGTCCTCACTGCCTTCTTCACTCCATTATGGACCAGTTAACATTTTTTAGTGGTCTTCAAGGGCAGCCCCACGTAAAGTGCATTGCAATCGTTGAGCTGTGAAGTGAATAGGGCATGTCTGAAAGGCCTTCCAATCTAGGAAAGAAATAACTGGCACACCAGATGACACTGTGGAAAAGTCTTAGCATTGGCTGCCTCTGTTCATCAAAGTAAGCACTATGAGTCTTGGAAAACTCCCTGGACTGTATACTTCCTTTAAATCAGAGGTTCCCAAACTTGGCTGGAGAATTCTGGGAGTTGAAGTCCACAAGTCTTAAAGTTGCCAAGTTTGGGAACCCCTGCTTTAAATGAACAAATGTAACCCCATCCCAACAGAATAACAAAACAATAGAATTGGAAGGGACTTTAGAGGTCTTCTAGCCCAATCCCCTGCTGAAGCAGAAAACTGTATACCATTTCAGATAAATAGTTGTCCAAACTCTTCTTATAAACCTCTAGTGTTGGAGCACTCACAACTTCTGGAGACAAGTTGTTCTACTAGTTAATTGTTCTGTCAGGAAGTTTCTCCTTAGTTCGAAGTTGGTTCTCTCCTTGATTATTTTCCAACCATTTTTTGTTCTGCCTTCAGGTGCTTTGCCAGAATAGGCTGACCTCCTCTTCTTCGTGGCAGCCCCTTAGATATCGGAACACTGCTATCAAATCACCCCTAGTCTTCCTTTTCCTTAAATTAGACATACTCAATACCTGCAACCGTTCTTTTACTGCAAGTTTGATAGCCCTACACTACAGCAATTTTAAGAGACCTAAGTCTTTAATGCACCAGTTTACATAGGAGCAAAGTCTGATAGGGAACACTATGAATGCAAATCCTTCCATTTATTAGATTTCCTTTTGAAAATCCATAGTACTGTTGGCACGATCAGGGGAATAAATTGAATATTCTATTGTTTTCCAGAATATTTTGTTCCTGGAATGTTAGGTTTTATACATAGCCCCCCTCCCCCCCAAACAATGCATGTACAAACAGTAAGGCTGCTACTTAATTTTGCTTTCATTAATTCATGACATTTTATATTCATGAGTTATAATGTCTGAAGTTCTTGTGTCTTAGTAAATTCTGTTGTTGAACATTTCTAGTACAAAAGATGATGTTGTATACAGACTGAATTGATACAGAAAATGGGCAACAGAGGACTTTTTCCAGCTATTTGATTTTTGCTAATGGAGGTATAGTAGTTATATCTTAAATGGAAGCAGCCCAGCATGTTTTCTTCCAGAATTTCCCCCCCCCCTCATAAATTAAGTCAATGTTGTTTACTTAGCAGATCTGAGTATTTCTCACTCCCACCCCACCCCCTAACTCACCAACAAAGCTGTAATTTCAGTCAAGTCAGGGAATATAAAGCTTTCAGAATAAAAATAAAGCTCAGGAATCACTTGCAGGGCTAGGATTTTAAGAAAACAATAGAGTTCATGAACCAACAAAGGGAGGCCAGTGAGGTTACGCTCTCCCTTGAAGTTTCTTCCATTTCTGTTTTGAGAAATCAAAAACAGTCTGTTGCAAGAAAAGCCAGGAGATTCATATTTGGAGAAGGGGTGGGGGTGGGGGGAGTTAAGGATGTCTAGAGCTAGGATACTTCTAATGCAAGACGAAGTAGTTCTTTTTTTAAAACATTTTCAAATGATGTGCTTATATGATTCTCATATTTAGAATCCAGTTCCTAAATTAAATGCTATTAGTTTGCATAAATAGTCACGCTGAGCTTGGATGGCCTATCTACCACTATTAAATTCTTCAGATAAATCATATAATGAAAAAACTTTTAGAGAAGATAAAGAATTGGAGAAGATCACAAAATACCAAGATCTGAAAATTGAAGTAGAAAGATTATGACATAAATGGGCCTTAGTCCCAATGGTTATTGGTGTGTTGGGTGCCACACTAAAAAACATCTTGGATGGCACTTGGAATTATTTTTCCATTTTTTTTAATCTCAATTACAAAAGGCCACACTGTGCTTGGATCTCCATATATATTATGCTGATATACTATGATATCCCAGGTTCTTAGGAATGAATGCATATGGAGATCAACACTAGGGAAAGAGCTGGCAGTTGTGATTTCACGTTATGTATATAATAATACTATTAAATTTATATATCACTGACTCTCAGAAGTTCTTTGTGGTTGCTTAAGTTGTGTGCCTTATGCAATACAGTAGTAGCCATTATTTTTGTAAGAGAATTTTTATAAAATATTTTGCTTTTGCCTGCTTTTACTTAGTTCAACTCAAAGTTCAACAATGTTTTTGTCACAGATGGCTCATATATTAGGAAAATTGACAAACTTTAATTTTATGTGTAGAGGAACTTAATTTCAGTCATATTCTGACTCATCCATTTGTTGTGATTTAAATGAATTAAATTGTTCCTTGTTGCATACGTCATTGTCATAAACATGATTATATCACAGGAAGTCATTCAGTAAATTCCTCTGCAGAACAGGCAATATTCCTGAGAGCAATGATTTTCAAATGTTTTAAAGCATATGCTGTAGCCAGATAAAGCAAAATTGTATTGATTTTTCATATTTTAAATGAATTTTTCTTATTCAACACAACTTGAAAGACTCACACTGGACATCTTTCTATTATATCTTTTTATAATATCATAGCATTTTATAACATTAGGGAGTATTTTGGATTACTGAGCACATTTGAAGAGCTGAGAGAATATCTTGGGTGCCCTTAAAAAATAACTTCCAGAAATAATTGATGCAGTCAATGGGCCCAGAACTTGTTTAACAGAAGACTTCAGCAACTAATACTTTCCCCCCACCCCATGTGCTCTAAAATAATCACCTCAACTTCCTCAAGGCTTATGCTTGTAAATGTATTTATTTAGTTTGCTTTTATGTCATTTCCATGTAATCATTCCCGATATAATGCTTGGGGTTTTCAGTTTGAAGCTTATAAACATCTATGTGCTTCCTATCAGTTACATTCAGAGACATAAATATATAAAGGTTTTTGAGGCATCACACTGCCTGCTAATGGCACAATCTGTTTGCCTGTAAAAAGAACACATATATTCTAATATCCCTGACCGCAGAATAGAGATGAAAGGAAAGCTAACCTAAATAATTTTAGTTTTTACTATCAGTGATTGACAATACAACTTGGAAATTACCACAGTGGACACTTAATGCATCAAAGCAATAATTTTATCTGTATATATGTAATGTAATTGCTTACTTACACTATCTCTTACAGCATTGGTAGATAATATTTCAAATTTTTATTGAAGAATAAGTTGGACAATTTTGATCACCGCATGGGCGTTATTAATGTAAATTGAATGTATTTACAATGATATAATTAAATTTTCTGGTTTTAACTGCCATTTTGAAATTAGTATATTCATCTGTCATTGATTAGCAATGTCTAATTTTTGTAGTAAATTATGAAAAAGTATTAGATAATATGGTGAGAAGACATCAGCTGTTTAGGATGTTTTAGTTTGACTCCTGTAATATGCTTGAGATTATTTCACTATGTATTTTATTTGATTCATCTGTCAGATTCTCTGCTTTAATAAATCATAGACTCATAGATCCATTAATCTTTAAATCCAAGTACTCTTCTCAGTTCAGGAATCCAAATTAAATCATCCCTGGCAGATTGCCTCTGCCTGAACATACCCAATGAAAAGATTTTCACCACCTTTTGGATAATTGATTTCACTATCAATCTGCTGATATTGTTAGAAAGTTTTTTCTGACATTCAGACTGTATGAAATATTTCTTCTTGCTTAGAGTTGTTATTCACAGTTATAATTTCTGCCTTTTTTGTTACCTGTTAGCACTGCATCTTCTTCATTAAGCAGTTGCTATACAGATTGTGTTCCTTTCCTTTGGAACATATTTAAAGAAACCCTTTTTGGTATTCTTATTCTTATTCTTTGCTCTTCTGCAGCCAGCTCTAGTTTTATATTCAATATTCTTCTTTCCATTTCATACATATAATCTTTTTCATGAGAAAAACAATGGGCAAAATAGCTCCATTGCAATTCCTGATGCATCAATACAGACCTGTTACAACTATACATCTTTTGGATTATATTTGAATTTTTCAATATGGCCCATTTGAGCTTATAAGTGGAATGCAGCATCTAAATGTGATATTTTTCAACAATCAACATTTTAGCATGTATAAAAGATAGTAAAGTTATATAGACTATAAATGTGTAGAAAATGAAGTTTGTGGAGGAATTGTTCAGCTATTTTAACTGTCTAGAGACAGATGCCCTAGAAATAGCTAAATCTGATACAAGGATAGTTCATGATTTGGCAAAACAAAGTTGTTGCTTACAGAGAGTGCCTTCTAATATGAATTAAGTCCTGTACTCTTAAATGCATAAGATAATTTCCTTCATTTATATATTTGAATTCTACCTTTTAATATGTCAGAGGTACAGTACAAATGCAAAAGAATACTTGCTAACATGTTTTCTTTTTTAATGATAGTTTCTTCTGTGTTTTGATCTTGAAACAAGTAGCACCCCAAAACTGATATATCACAACATTTTGATTTTCACAGCCTGCATAAAGGTAGATAAGCATCATAACATGTCAACTGAATTGCCATGTCCATGATTATTATACAAGAATATTTTATATTGAATCATCTGTTCCACCAATATTTGATGTTGATTGCATGACACTTTATAATTCCAATTTTGGTGGGATCATCATGTTGCCAGAATCTTTGTAACTCACTATGTATTTACTGTTAACACAATTTAATCTATTTTTGTTCAGTGAGTTGTCACTACATTAAGACAGCTCTCCATTCTCATTACAATGCTCTGTAAAGATTTTCTTCTAGCATGTAATAAGTTTTTCTATCCCATTTTTATGCATTGTACTTGAGTTGATTTCCAAACAGCAGCAACTGCGTGGGAAACCAGCTTTCAAAATAGTGGTTATGAACATATCAATTAGTCTTCATTAAGATGCTTTCAAAAATCCAGAACACTTTTCTTAACATGGAAATTGGGATAAAATACAGCTGTAAAATAAGGGAAAAACAACCAACAAAATGCAGCTGCATAGATTGGTGGTTTTATTACTTTGGAAAGGGATTTTTTTTACTGAAGGAAAGAAGCATAATAACAGAGATCCTAATACTCAAACACAGAAGGCATAAAAGCTCAAAATATATGAATGATGGGAAATGCAGTGATATCAAGAAAGAAGGTTATATCTACATCTGTTTTTTTTTAATTGTGATAAATTTGTGTGAATGGAGGGTGCCGAGATTCAACTCAGCACCTGATTAAGAAAACTGACTTCAATTATCATACTTAATGTCCTAGTTGAAGTGTAAAAGAAATGCCAACAGGCAGTAAAACAGAATCCAGGTACAAAAGCTATCAATAAGTCAATATGCTGATATAGTTTTTCCATGGTCATTATCTATTGTATTTACGCTTCGGGTTTATTGAATGTGGTCCTGACAACAGATGTCCTTTGCCGGCAACTGTGACTGCCATCTTCAGATGCAAGATTCTCTGCTTTGCAGACCACAGGCAACTGAACAAGGCCTGCCTGGGCTCCTGTCTTTGTAGAGAGTAAATTCTTTGGCCTAAATCAGGGGTCTGCAAAGTCGGCTCTTTTAAGACTGGTGGACTTCAACTCCCAGAGTTCCCCAGTCAGCATAGTTGGCTGGGGAATTCTGGGAGTTGAAGTCCACCAGTCTTAAAAGAGCCTACTTTGCAGACCCCTGGCCTAAATAATCTTTTCCCATGAGTGATGTGCGGATTTGAGAGTTGCTAAATTTGTAGCAAGTTAGATGCCAGTAACCCCAGCATTATAGAAAGTAGCCTGATCACAATGTGTTATTGCGAGAGACTGTAGATTCTGCTTCATCCTTAGAGGTAGACAGTCCAGGGGAAGGTGTGATATATAGAAACCTTCTCAGTGATGGTGGTTCAAATAGATCAAGGTTTATTTGAACCACCCACAATCTCTGTTTAGCTAATAACTTTTCAGTGTTCCAAACACTTTACATTTCTGAAACTGTGAAAGCAAAGTTGTGTCTATCATTTTTATTTTGCCAAACACAGCCTATTTGCAGTCTATAGAATGTTCAAATCTCAAATCAGCATCACAAGTTTTCAGAGTGAGTCCTGATTATCTCACAAGAAATCTTAGTGTACTTAAGATGCAGATTATTTTCCCATCCTCAGTTGCAATATTTTAGTAATAGGGGAAATGGAAGCTTTGGCAAATTCAGTATAAGAATTAATACTCCTAAAAAAAAACCAATTCAGAGAAATGATTGCAAATAAAATACAACTGACAGCATTAATCATTGGTTCTTATATATAGCAATATTGGCTTAACAAAGTCTTAGACTGAGTACATGTAATATTTTAAAATAATTTATAGCTGCTTTTGGAATGTTAGACTTTAGATTCAAATTAGAAGCATAAATTTATCCCATCTGAATTAAAATGGTTTTAAGAAAAATGTACAGTTTATACAAGGCCATTGAACAATTAAAACAAAAAAATTCGTGAAACATTTTCTTTATTAACAATAAAAGTACATGCACAGATGCAAAGGAGAGAAGAGGGCCTTTTTCAGTTCAAGAAAAGATCATCTGGTTTGGAAATGATTGGAAAGTCATAGGATAAGGGTTAAGACATTAAAAATGAAGAGGAATGATTGCAGTTGAGGTTTGCTAGTTGGAAAAACAGTGATATTTATTTAATGCAGTATTTTAGGAACTGATTTCCCTTTTCACTTGGTATACTTATTTCATGTACTGACCACAAAATTCATTAGTCTGAAGCCGTGAGCCCTTTTTGTGATGGCAGGGAGCCAAGCCCTAGATATTAGGGAGTGGATGAAAATGCCAAGATATACAATATGTAATTGCTGTGTTTAGAGTGGTCATGAGAATGCAGATTGTGTCCATGGGGCTGGAGGGGAATTTCCCAACTCTGACTCTTCATTTCTGGAGGATAAAAAGAAAGCTTCTCTTTATCCCATTTTTATAACTGCTTGAGGATGTCTTTTTGGTTGGCTTATTATGGTTAGCTTTTCTTCAAATATCATTGCTAAATCCTTCAAATGTTTGTGGGGGATTGCATTTTAAAGAAAATGCATTCTAGAGAAACTTTTTGTGTTCTAGAGGCTGAAAATCTCTAGAGAAAGAGACTATCTGGGAAATAAAACCCCAACATATTAATTTTTTGGGACACTGTATTCCAAAAATGATCAGGGAAAATGAATAGGAGGCAGGAAAATGAAACCTGCCTCCTTATATACAGTATCGGTCCTTTTTTTTTTAACCTCTGCTTTATTGGCTACTGAAACAGCAAAGTTCAAGCAGGAGATATTTTGTTAATTCACTGAAACTTAGTTCAGCAAAAGGTGAGAATTTAAAGTCCCACAAAAATAAATTCTCCTTTATGTCATCTGTAAAGTATCCAGCATAGATGACGGTATAAATGTGAACAATCTTAGAAGCTCCATTCCAAGTATAGCATTATGTAGTGTGGAAACTTTGGAGGGAAGCATGTTGGGTACTCACCTAATACCTGTGGACAATTCCTTAAAGCAGTGTTTCTCAATCTTGGCAACAAAGTCACCTTGAACTGTGAGATGGGTGGCAAATAAATATGATAATAACAACTTAGGGGTGGGTTCCGACTGCCATTACTACCGGTTCGGCACCCAAAATTTTTTGCTGTTGTTTTAAGATCTCTCTTAAATGTGTGAGTTTCTCTGTTCATGTCTAGACATTCTGATTCTCCACATGAACTCCAAACTTCATGCCTGTTATTCAAGATGTAGGCTAAAAAGGACATGGAATGTGGGGAGAGATAGGAATCATAGTTTACTAATTGTGGAACTTAGATGCAGTGGCGTAGCGTGGGTTGTCAGCACCCGGGGCAAGGCAAGTAATTTGCGCCCCCTAACCCGTGGATCAAAAGAGGTCAAAAGAGGATGGGGGCTTTTTTTTGTTTGTTTGTTTGTTAAAGCCCCGGGTGGGTCGTGGGCATGACACACCTCAGAGGCTTGCTCTTTTCTGGCTTCCCCCTTTCCCTGCAGAGAAGTGCAAAACTAGACCAAGCCTCACCTAAGAGACGTTGCTGGGAACCCGCCAACCCCCGGACGCCCTCTTCTTCACCCGCCCTTTTCCCCGAGCTGCAAAGACTCCCCTCAGCCATTCAAGGCCTAATTTAACCTCGCTAGAGAGACCTAGGAAGACCGGGAAAGGGGAGGGGGGCCGTCTGAATCCCTGCTGCAGGCCTTGCTATTCTAAACTAACCCCTCCCCTCCTCCTCGGGCAGCCCTGAGGAGAGCGGCGGCAGAGTGGGGAAAGTGCGAGCGAGTGAGCGAGTGAGCAAACGGGCGAGCAGGCGAGAGGGGCTGTGGAAAGGAGGGGAGGAGGCGGGGGGTTACCTGCAGAGCGCCGGGGAGCTTGCTGCTTTCTCCTCGGCATGCTGGTGTTGCCGCCGTCTCTTCAGCCGCCCTCCTCCTCCCCCTCCCCCCTCAGCCGCCGCTGGAGAGTTTCCGCACGGGACTCTTCCAATCCCCACTCTTTTCATGCAGAAACAAACAAGACACACAAGACTAACAAAAATGGGGTGGGGGGTGGGAGGAAGGGATGGGAAAAGGGAGCAGCCCAAGGGCTTCTTCTGCCACTTCCAAGGCCGCTTGGGGGGAGCCGGCGGGAGGGGCGGGGGATCCCAGCCCCTCCTCATTCCCTCCCACTTGGGGAAGGGAGCCCATCCAAATCGAGGGGGAAAGATTTGCGCTTTGAAACAGCGGAGAAACTTCCTTCTGCCTCCCCCTCCCCAATTTATCTCTTCTTTCCTCTCTTTCTTCTTCTTTCTCTCTCTCTCTCTCTCTTTGCCAACGGGCGCCCACCTCCTCTTCCCCCCCCTCCCCGTGCCGCCTCCTCCTCCTCCTCCTCTTTTCCCTCCCTCCTTCCCCCCACTCTCCCATAGCTTTGGCGTGCTCGCTGCGTCGGGAAGGAAAGGAAAGGCGCTCCTTGCAACAATTTGGATTTTTTTGCGTTTTGCTTTTCATTGTTCCCCCCCCCCCAAAGCCAAAACTGTTGCAAAAGAAGCTCTGACAGCTCCGAGCCCAGCGCCATCCGTCGAGCCGCGCCGGGGATCAAACGCGGGTTTTGAAGTGTTTAAATGTATTATTCATGCCGCCCAAGAGATGCCATCTAGGGGGCTTTTTGGATTGGGCAGGGGGCTGCCCGAGCGCGCCCCCCCAGATGTTGCGCCCGGTGCAGCCGGCACCCCCTGCAGCCCCCACGCTACGCCTCTGCTTAGATGTCTAATTATTGACAATGAATTATTAACAAATAAGCCCAATCTCTATTTAGGAGAATTATTTTTTTTTGAGAAGAGTAGCATTCAGAGAAAAGTAAGATCACTGTAGAGCTGATTTGGGGGAAAAGAAATCCATTTTTTTTTTCCTCATTCCAGGGACCACCAAAAAAAGAGCTTTAAAAGACTTAACACCAAGCCAAATGTTCAGGAAGTAGATTTTGATATTGGAAAATCCCTACTAATTGTGCAATGAGGCCAAAAGCAAAAGAGTATCAGATGTAAAAGAAAACCAAGGGAATTCGACAATATTTCCATTGAGGGATTGCTAATGTTACTTGGAGGAAACTTGATACAGAATTATTAGGAAGTTTCCATTAATAACAGAAAGACCAACTTCTTCTTTGGATAAAATTGTGCCATTCATCTGAAAGTGTTGTCAGTTTCTTTTCCTTGGCCACTTTTGGGGCCAGGAAGGTGTTAGATTTAATGAGAGGACGCAATTGAGGAAAAAATATCCCATTATTTCTACCTTTTTCCAAGCCTGGATAATTAGTAGAACCTTTTGCAAGAAATATCATTTGTTTCCATGTAATTGCAAAATAATTAGCTCATAAAGTAGACATGTTAGCTATGTTGATAGATACCATGCAAGTAATAGATGAAACATCTGCTTCAGAAAGACATATGCCACAACACAATTTTAATTGGCCAGGTCATTGTTAATGACCTGCAATTAAGTGTATCAAACACTATGTTGAATATGGTGACTGCTTGTTGTACCATGTCTTGCTGAAGTAAAGTGAGGAAAAAAATGGATTCTCTGGGGAGATTTCTTCCTGAAAGATGGCTTTTTTGTTTTTAAATCTGCCCTTTTCAGAGAGGTTGAGATTGGACTTTTGAGCCTTTCTAATTAATTATATAGGCTATGATGCATATTTAATACAAATTCTGAAGGAATTAGAGGGTGAAAGGAAGGAGGATGGGAATAAGGGAAGATTATTCATAGCACAGCTCTTTATTGAGGAATTTCTCAACGTAGTCTCTGTCCTGCCTGATCTTTAAAGAATGAATTATTCTTTTTGGTGCAGTGGAAGACAAACTGCTAAAGATTTTAGACATGTTAAGACATGTTACTCTAAATTCTAGAAAAACACTGAATGTATCTACTATCTCATCATTTTCTTCCTTACAGCATGAAGTAATATGATCTTAGAGAGGTTAAAATATAATTTCATTTGTAACTACTGCAAAGAAGATTGAATATTGTTTCTTTATATTTTTTCTTTCATTTCTTTCCTATTTCCTTATAATTTTTACTTTATATTGTTTTTATTTTGTAAAAATGTTTTAAAAAATTGTTAAAAGGTAATTAAGACAGCTAATTCATTGTTATATCATTTATATTCAGCTCTTATATGAAGAGCTGAAGATTTCATACCTCCTTTTTTCATTCCTGCAATAATCCTGTAATCATAGTTAGGATAACAGTTCACATTAAACCATGTTTGCTCAGCCATTTTGGAATCCCCATAGCTCTGTGTTCTTTCAGCTTGTGTGATTGTACTGCAGAACTGCTGCATATTCATAGAGGAATCTTGCACTGCAGAATTCCACACCGTACAATTAAAAAAAAACAGATTTGTGTTTCATGGAACGTATGGATCTACTTAATTTCTAGGGCATGGAAGCATTTTTCATCTGTTGTGCATTATTTTCACAAACGCTCTTAATACCATAAGAAAATGGAAAACTCAACCACAAAATTGCTACTTGGAAAAGAACTAAACACCCTGTGCTGTATGCTGAAAAACCTTGCAACTTCTATAAAAAATGAAGTTTTCAGGGAAAAAAAGTATGTGGATCATGAAGAAATGTAGATTGACTACTGCAGTTTCTTTTAATGAATTTTGCTAACTTATTCCATGAAGTTGTTTGCAATTGTGTCAATTCCGAATGAATGAGATCTTGAGACATTTGGGGTTAAGTCTAGATGACTCGACTCTATTCATGGTTTTATTCATGGGATGGAAATCCCAAGTTATGCAAAAACTGGAATGGCAGTGAGGTTGCTAGAAGTAATGAAATGCTTGCTTCGGGCTTTTGTTTATTTATTTGTTTAGTATCTTCTGATGGGTGGATAATGTCTTGTTCTTGAAGTCTATGGGATTTCAGCTTCTTGTTTCTTTTTCTCAGAGGATTCTTTTGTAGTTCAAGACACTTGAGTTTTCTTTATTTAGGATGTATGGTCATGCTTGGAGGTATCTTTTTTTTTGTTCAGACAAAGTGCAAGGTGAGATTACATGAGACTGTGGATGGTCATTTGTGGTTAAGGAGAAAAAAATGTAGGCTTTTCTAAATGATGTCACTGGCCCTCAACAAAAATTGGTTGGGAGTAAAGAATTGGATACCACATAGTGATTGAACAACAAATATTGTCTAATAGCATAGCCTAGTCCATGGGTTCCAAGTTTGCCATGTCACATTGCTGTCACGTGAGGTGGGGTGGGCGTGGCCCATGTGTGACCCATGCAGCCCAGAGGCTGCTAGTTTGAGACCTCTGGTCTAATCTATAAGTGAAAAAAAATGCTTTCAGCTGAATCTGCCCAATCAACCATTGACATAATTGTTCTTCCTACTTAAAAAAAATAAAAACATTTTTTTAAAAAATGTCCATATACTGAGGCGTATATAGAACAGCCTGATTTTTTTCCCTTAGTGAATGCCTGGCTGTCTTCCCCATTTACCTTACTTGTTAAAAGGTTGCAAAAAGTGGTCACATGGGATACAGCAACAGTCATAAGTATCAGCCAGTTGCCAGGCCTCTGAATTTTGATCACATGATCATGGGGATGCTACAAAGGTTGTAACTGTGAAAAATGGTCCCAAGTCACTTTTTTTCAGTGACGTAACTGAATGGTCACTAAATTGGCTGTTGTAAGTCAACAGTTACCTATATTATTAGACTATCAGTTGGTATGAATGTCATGGCACAGCTTGGCTGTTTGAATTCAGAATACATTGCAGGCTTCCTTTTCATTGATATTTTTTAACAGAAAGTTTGGTAGCCACAGCATTGAAATCGGGCAAATTGTGTTGCCAACCAGCCATAGTATCCTTCAAACTATGGTATGGGTGTATTTCAATCCTATCAAGCATTGATCATGTGAAGGAGCAAGCTGAGTTGACAGGCATTGTAGGTACGTTTCACCACACCTTCCTACTTCACAATGGATATGTTGGTGAGGATCCGTGGGTGTAGTGCTCCTTTTGTATAGAGACTTGTCAGTATTGAAGCTTCCTTGTCTCTTAGGTTTTTAAGCGTACAGAAAAGCTTCAACTTATAAAAGTCAACATATGAAAGCTGTCCAATGTATTAAGTTAAGGCAAGTGTAAATGATAGAAAGAGAAAAAAACCAGATGATGTTAGAGATAGGCAAGACACCAGCTCTGTTGGGAAACCTTTGCCTCTACATATAAGTAGCACATAAAAGGCAGTAGGGCTATGCAGAGATATATGATGGATATATGATGAATATGTATGATCCAAATCTGCCTTCAGTCTTCCAAATGTAAATCACTAAACAGCTTTTAAAAAAATACTTTTTACTGGTTTCACAATTGCTCTTGTTAAATATGATCCAGGAAATTAAAAGGAGAAAATGTCACATGTAGTAATAGCAGAAATAGTATATACACACTCTTTTCACATTTTTGGCAGCTAAATCCTAACATAAATTCTTTGTTCAATAATATGAAATAAGGATATCTAGCTTATAAATTGACACAGTCACCTGGCCCAGTTAGCTCACGTTAGTATTGTTGCAATCTATAAAGAAAGGGTGGGATATAAATCTAATAGTTTGGATGGGACTTTAGAGAGCCAGTGTACATTCTGAAAATGTTGTACACTGTACTGTACTTCACTTTATAAATCTTGAAAGTTAAAATGATAGTTTTGTGATTCCCCCCCCCCCTTTGCCTTCAAATTAAGATCATGTCTGGTGCTTCATTTTAGCTGACATTTACATCATGCTTGCTATAAAAATAAATCAATTCCTTGTTGATTTGCTTTTACAGTAATTTGATTGTTGTTTACAAGTTGCCCTTGCTTTGCCTCATCATGTTCACTTAGAACATTCTGATTCTGAATCGATCCCTTCCACTCACTCTTTTATTCTTCTGTCCCATGCTGACTTGGTTCATAGGATTCTCATACCATAAGAAATAAGAGCTACATGATAAGTGGGCATACTGCTTGGTAAGCATTCAACAATGAGAAATTATCCTTTGGAATCCTACATGCTGAGTTGAAAAATACAAAACATGAGCAGCGTAAAGAAAATTCATTTAATCTAGTATGATTTAGTAAATTGCCTTCAAAATTGGAAGAGATGGTGTTTCCTTTTCCCATGAAATGGTCTATGGGCACAATTATTCTTTATTATAGTTATTCATTTTCTCTATGGTATAAGAAACAGCATTTCATATTTGCAATAACAAATATTGGGAGGGGACATCCATGGTCCATTTCTATTGTTATCTATTTAAAGTGTTAGTTTCTGGTTTGTATTAAATTCACTGTGTACACACACACACACACACACACACACACACACACACACGGCTTTTAGTTTCTGGTTTTTCTTTTGGACGTGACTTGTAGCCATGATTAGGTTAAGCTATTTTCTTTCATACAAAGGGTCACAGCATGTAAGATTTACATTGTAAATCAACAATGGCCCCTTTCCTTTCCTCCTACTCTCTTTGGGCCTCAAATTTGTATTGAAAATTCCCATCTAACAAAACCTGAAGGACGATTTCCTTCCTTTAGGTCAAGGACGAGAATCCTCCAACCCTCAATTGCTGAGAAGCAATGGCTCCTTGCAATATCAACTGTCTTGATGAAATCTGTAACTCACAACTATTTGAAGGCAACGTCTGTTTCAGCCAATGGTCTAAGGCAGGGGTTCCCAACCTTTGCAACTTTAAGTCTGAAGGACTTCAGCTCCCAGAATTCTTCAGCCAGCTTTGCTGAAGTCCTTTGCTGAAGTCCTTCAGACTTAAAGTTGCAAAGGTTGGGGACCCCTGGTCTAAGGCATCAGGCTAGAAATTAAGAAACCATGAATTATAGTCTTCCTTTGGGGACAAAGCTATCTGGGTGACCCTGAGCCAATCATTCTATCTAGGACGCAGACAGTGGCAAATCTATGCCAAAAAAAAACCCTGTATTGAATTTGCCAGGCAGTCATCAGGGTTGGATAAGTGAGTGAGTGAGTGAGTGAGTGAGTGAGAGTGAGAGAGAGAGAGAGAGAGAGAGAGAGAGAGAGAGAGAGAGAGAGAGAGAGAGAGAATAATAATAATTTAATAATAATTTAATTTATAGACCGCTCCCTCTCCCCGGGGGGACTCGGAGCGGTGCACAGGGAAGTTAAAAATACAATAAATATACATAAATAACTAAAAAGCAAATTAAACAATTATCCCTGCGCTAAAATTCCCAATTTAATTACTAAAATCCCATGATAAAAGAGACTACCCTAGGCCGGCCAAGCAGAAAAGATGTGTTTTTAATTTTAGACGGAAGGAGCGGAGGTCCGTGGTTGTTCTAATGTCGGGGGGAAGGTCGTTCCAGAGGGCTGGGCCCACCACAGAGAAAGCCCTTCCCCTGGGCGTTGCCCGCTGACAGAGTCTAGTGGACGGCACCCGGAGAAGTCCCTCTCTGTGGGAGCGAATCAGCCGTGAGGATGTATGGGGCAGGATCCGATCCCGCAGATAGCTAGGTCCCGAGCCTTGATCCCGATGGGATCACAGGACCTCTACTCCTGTCTTTGAAGTACCCAATGCCTTCCATGGGTCTAAGACAACTCTCTATGGCCAGTTCATCGTCACCAACTCATCTCTGCTAATCTACCACCAGGTTGCCGCAGGATAACTCCACATGGCCAACTGGCTGTGGGCACAATTCTCTGTAGATGGTTGGAGGGAGAGCCAGGTAGACAAGTGAACAGGTGGGCAGAGTGCCGAGGGTGACAGGGAGGTCAGTGCCAAAGGAGGTGTTCCAGCTGTTTTGTGATTGCATCCAAGATACCTGTTACTGTTGGTACTATCTTTGATTTCATCATTCTATTTCTATTTGCATTTTGTGGTTTTCTCCAGTTCTTCCTCTTCAATTCTGCAGTCTCTAGGTATTGCTATGTCCAGTATCTAAACTTTTTGTCTTTCATATCAACAAGTCTGAGCCTAGGGCAGTGTTGGCTAACCTTTTTTGGCTCGCGTGCCAAAAGCAGGGGGAGCACAGGGGGGGGCGTGCGTAGGCGTGCCACACCCATAATGCTATGTGCATGACGCCCTACTTTTGGCATGCTTTTTTCTTCCTCCCCAGGCTCCAGAGGTTTTCTAGGAGCCTGGGGAGGGTGAAAACAGCCTCCCTCCCCATCCTCCAGAGGTTTCAGGAGCTTCCCTGAAGCCTCCAGAGGGAGAAAAACGGCCTCAAAAGAAGGCCTTAATCAACTGGCCAGGGCACACATGCGCGCTTGAACTGACAACACCTTGCGTGCCCTAATAAATTATTCTGCGTGCCAGCTGTGGCACCCATGCCATATGTTCGCCATCATGGACATAGGGTGTAATATGACAGATGCTTCCCTGTTTGAATTCTAAAGTTAACTTCCTCATTTTCTGATGACTTTGTCTATGTTATGGTACCATCTGTTCTTGCTTGAAAACAAGTGATAATTCACTGCAACTTTGTTTTTACTTTGCCATTGTTTGTAATCAGTCGCTGCAATCTTCTACCTAGATGGTCCTTTATTTCTTCAGTTTCTTTGTGGAGATGGCATTTGTTGTCTGTTACTATTATTTTTCAAATTTGTTATTTAAAATAAAAGCACAAGGTAAAGATGTTAGAAATGACATATTAGTCAGCTTTTATATTGTAAAAGCTATTTTTTGGGGGAAATACAACTAGTAGGCTTGCTGTTTCAGGAGAATTATATACAGGAATGGGCAAAATGGATTGATTATATACAGAATAAATACCAAACTAGGAAGTATCATGTAGCTTTTAGGTAAGAATGTTTAGACTGATAGGGTGATAAGCAAGGGATGCAATGTGAACAGAGCAAATATTATATGGGACGTTTGGAATTATTAGAGTGGTGTATAGCGGAAGTCAGGGAGGTGGGTTTGAATGGGAGGTGGGGGAGGGTTAGGGTGGAGGGTGGGGAAATATATATGTACAACTATTACAGCAGATGGGATTAATGGGATACGGTTATTCTAAGAGAAATTTATACTATGATTTATATATGTTTAGTTAATTTAGAAGATGGGGCTAATGGGATATTGTTACTTTAAGAGAAATTTATATTATGATTGTTGGGAGGTGAGGGGATACAATATTTATAATAATAATAATAATAATAATAATAATAAATTTTAATTTGTAGACCGCTCCCTCTCCCCATAGGGACTCGGAGCGGTGCACAGGAAGGATAAAAAACAATAAATATACAAACATATTTAAAAACAGATTAAACGATATTCCTGTGCTAAAAATTCCCCATTAAAATACTAAGATTCCCCATAAATTAATATATTAAAAACCCTATAGAAGAGAGACTACCCTAGGCCGGCCAAGCAGAAAAGATGTGTTTTTAATTTTAGACGGAAGGAGCGGAAGGAGCATTCATTTGAATGACAAATTTATTTTAAGACGGGGGGGCGGGGAGGGGGCAAATTTGTTTGAATAAAACTTTTTCAATTAAAAAAAAAACTAGTAGGCTTGCTATTAATAAAAAGTACATGCCATTTTTTTTTTTTGCCCCCCTAGGGATGGGGACAAAGTAGGGACTTTGCTGCTCAGAAAGCTCCATTAGTGACCCTTACTACACAGCAGCATGAATTAAAAATCCAAGATGCATGGATAGTATTATATAAAAATCTTTGTCCTTTTTCATGAAGAGCTACAGTTAATAATCGTATGTGCAAACATAAACTAAATCTATTTTTCTCTATTTTTCTCTATTTTTCCTGGTCTACCTGCTTCCAAATAGATACAGTAGATTGTACGCTGTTGTACCTTGAGTTATGATGGGAATCCGGGCTTTCACCAATATGCTTTCCTCCCTAATTACTACAGGAGAACTATTCTGTGCACAGTTTGCAAATGTCTAGATTATATCTTTGTGTCCTATATGCAAGTCCATAGACATTGAATAGATAAATATTTCTCAGTAGTTCACTAATAGCTTTTTGGCAAGAGGCAGGCAAATACAGCACAATAAATACAGAGAACGATGCTCTCAGCATCCATCAATCAGCTAATGTGGGAGCATCCAAGCTGAGTCCCACAGGAATTGCTTATCCTTCGTATAAATAATGCTGAAAACTTTTGGGGGCTTGTCTAAGATCAGTTCCAGGAATATGGTTAAAATCATGTCATCGAATAGGTAATAATTCCCTTCCTTTTGTTGTCACATGGATTATTATAAATCTTAATAGAATCGTAAGTGTGTTTGTCAAGCTGTAATTTGAGGTTTATTCTGTACTTTCCTGCTTGCACATTTTGAAGTGTCACATACTGGGAATAGATGAGAGCTCATTTTGTTTTTGTAGGAAAGCAATTATTATAACCAGTTTCTATGACATGGATCTAAAGCAATACACTCCATCATTACATTAAGCACTGGCCATCTTTCTCCAGTGCCAAGGATATTGTCTTTTGGTCAGAGTAATCAATGCTGCACACCACTGAGTAACAGCATAGCTGCTCCTCCTCCTGTTACTTAATGGCATAAATGACATATTGGAATAATAGGGGTTTAGAATAGTTTCCAACCAGTTTTGTTACTCCCTGTTAAACTGCTAAAGAAGTATGGCATCAACATACTTGAGGGAAGCTGAGGGTTTGCAAAAACACCAAAAACCATCTGAGATAATGAATTGCATCTTCTCCTATCCTGTGGAAATCAGCTGCATTCTTTTTATATCGTCTGTAGTTTTTTCCCCTCTCCTGTGCTTCAGGAAACCATGGGCAGAAAGCAACATTACCAATTTCTAGTAAATGAAAGGCATCTACAAGAAGTGGATTCAATCCCACTCTTATAGCATAGCTGTTCTGCCTGTTACACATACTGCTTGGTTCAAAATGAAACAAAACTCAATAGAATCAATTACTGAAGAACTTGATAATGATTTACAACAGCCTTCCACAAACTGGTACCTTCAAATATTGTCCTTTAGTTCCCGTAATCCTTAGCTATCATAGATAATGGCCATGGTGTTTCTGGATCTTGGTGCTTGAAGGCAAAAATATTCCATTTATCTTTTTTTCTTATAGTTACATACCTGAACTGAATAGAACAAAGGATAGGAATACAGTTTAATTTTGGAAAATAAATGAGTCAGGATTTTTCAGAATAAAGTTAATTCATCAGAAATAATATTTTGTAGCTAGTAGGCCTCTGAAATTGGTTGGACATCTATTTTGTGTGTGTGTGTCGTAGTGTTGGTAATGTAAGACATTTGCATGCTCTTTAACTCATACGATTTAGTCTAGACTAGTTATAAATCCATTTTATTCTCAGATGAATTGCATTAGCCTACATTAATACAAAATTGAAATTAATATAATAGTAAAGTATGGAAGTATGATATTAAATTACATTTCCCAAATATGGAATGCATTATGAAAAGCTTTTATTTACTTATTAATTATGTTTTGATGCTGCCACAATATATAAAAACACTTAGCATAAACTGTCTTACATAAAACAAATATAAGTTAAAATATCCCTAATGAGAATAAAACAGACATTGCAACTACACAGAAACGAAAACTGTACAATTCTGTACAATTCTGTTTGGTGCTTATCCTTGGAACATTACAGGGGCAAACTAGCTTATACCAGTTGACAAGCAGCACTTGGGTTGCTGGCTCTTCCAGGTGCCTTCATCAGTCTCATTTTGCCTCATCTCTTGTTGTGTTGTCTTGCTTCTGGCCGGGTCCAGCACTGGCTTCTGCTCTCTGTGCATACATGAACGCAACTAGGTTTTTCCACCAAAGTGGTACCCATTTATCTATTTGCAGTATTGCTTGCTGAAACTGCTAGGTGGGCAGGAGCTAGGGAACAAGCGAGAGAAGCAAGGCTCAAACTTCTGGAGTCTAGACCAGGGGTCTGCAAAGTTGGCTCTTTTAAGACTGGTGGACTTCAACTACCAGAATTCCCCAGCCAGCATAGCTTGTGGACATAGCTGGCTGCAGAATTCTGGGAATTGAAGTCCACAAGTCTTAAAGTTGCCAAATTTGGGAAAACCTGAGTTAGAACACTTTCGGAAAGCTCTTTTGGAAGGCTCTTTAACTGTTTCTGTGCCAGGAGAAACAAAGGTTTAAGGTTTGTCAGCGATTTCCTTCTCCAGGACATGGATAAATACACCTGGAAACATCAACCTACCTTCTCTCTCTCTCTCTCTCTCTCTCTCTCTCTCTCTCTTTCTCTCTCTCCCCCTCCCTCCCTCCCTCCCTCCCTCTCCCTACCTACTGTATCTCTCTCTCTCTCTCTCTCTCTCTCTCTCTCTCTCTCTCTCTCTCTCTTTCTCTCTATCCTTCTACCTACCTACCCACACACTCTCTCTCCCTACCTTCCTACTGTATTTCTTTCTCTCTCTTTCTCTTTCTCTCTCTTTCTATCCCTTTATCTACCTACCTACCTACCTACCTACTCTCTATACCTACCTTCCTACCTACCTACTGTATTTCTCTTTCTCTCTCTCTCTCTCTCTCTCCCTCTATCTACCTACCTACTTTTTTTTGTAATTTGCCTCTTCAAAACCTTGGTGCGTCTTATACTCTGGTGCGTCTTATACTCTGAAAAATACGGTATATTAAAATGAAATTTTGTTGCATGCAGTTGTCAAGGATCACCACCTCTGCACACACTGCATTAACATGGCAAAATAAATAAACAAATAAATAAATACGAATTTATGCTTTTACCCACATAAATGTCATAAAGAAACAACACAGTCTAGTTTGGATGTAGACATGTATATGACAAGAAAAACAAATCTTGTGAGTTTACCAGATGGATGGCATAGGGAACAAAGCTGTTGCAGAATCTGGTAGTCCTGCTAGAAACACTTGAAACCTCCTCCCAGAGGGGAGCAACAAAAAGGGACCATAAAGTGGGTGTGTGGGGTCTCTAACAATGCTTTGAGTGCTAAGTACACGGCACTTATAAACAGTATCTTGAATAACAGGAAGTGAGCTTCCTATAATCTTTTTGGCTGTCCTTACCACTCTCTGTATGGATCTTCTATCTGAGGCACTGCTGCCACCAATCCAAACAGTCATTGTTATTACTACTGTATTTTTATTCTGGTTCTGTTTATATCTCACTATGTTAATTAAATCAGCTTATTGTTTGTTTTCCGTTTTTAAAATAAATCATAATATCATAATAGAAAGAGCTGACTTTTGGCTTCCCCATGATATCTTTAGAGATCGAATTCTTTTGTAAAAAAATATTTATTTTTAGTTACAAGACCCTCCCTCTTTGTTTTTTGTCACTTTCTTTTGAATCAATGTATTTTAAACAGAAAGGTACTGTATGTTGAGAAAGTAGTTGGAAAAGAAAGGTGGTGATAAAATCTTTCAGTTTTTATATTGATATCAAGATTTGCTTTGGAAAGTTTATACTATAATATCCCATGAGATCAAAGGTTCTAAAACAGTGACATCCCAATTTTGTGGCAGCGCTTTGGCATTTTTTTAAATAAAAAATCCAGCTTATTACTTTTATATGTAACTCAAGGTTGTGAAGACAGGACTAGAACTCACAGTCTCCTGGTTTCTATGCAGCGCCTTAAACATTATATCTTCTCCCCCCCCCCCCCCCCACTTATTCCACATAGGGCAATGCACTATTGCTTGCTGATGTAAAGCCTTCCTGTTCAATCCATGTTTATATCAGTTGGACTTGAGGAAAAGAAGAAATATTTAACTCAAAAGTGAAAATTATCTGCCCCCCAAGATTAAGGTAAGAGATGGCAGCTCAACTTTTGCTCTTAAGCTTTTAAAGATTGTCCTGTTTATGCTAATGTATCTTTATCACATAATGCATCCGCTTGTAAACCTTTTAGGTCAATGCCCACAGCCAGAAAAAAAGGGACAAGTACAGATATGTATTTATGAAAATACACCACTGTTCATTTATATAAACAGAATCTTTTCAATAAAAGGTAAAGTAAAGGTTTCCCTAGCCAAGTGTTTCTGACTCTAGGGTGCCGTTTTCCTCTGTTTCTTGGCCAAGTGAGCCACTATTGGCCAAAGACATTTTCTGTGATCATGTAGTCAACATGGCTATATGCCAAAAGTCTAATCCCACTGAAGTGGTACCTGTTGGTGGTATCTACTCTCATTTGCGTGCTTTCAAACTGCTAGGTGGGCAGGAGCTGGGGCAGGAATAGGTGTTTACTATGTTCTGCGGTGCTTTGGTTTCCACCTGACAAGCTCAGCATCTTTTAACTGTTAATTAAAAAGTGCTACGTTTTGCTTACTTAACTTCAGACTGATCTGATGGGTTTTGTACAGGAGTAGTTTATTCAATTGTGTGGTGTTTTAAAATAGAGGAAGCCATGGATGTTTTTTTTCTGACATTTCATTCCTTTTTGCCGGAAAGAGACAGACAGATCTTGGTAGGTTTCTGAATAGATATAATAGATTTTAAATGAGACCAAAGTTCACATGAAATTAGATCTAGGGTCATGTGTGGGTTAGCAGATACAAATAGTTCTCTGGAATACTTATGAGAATATCTTTAAAAAATGCAGTCATTTTAACTGCATGGAAAATTCAAGTGGAATCAATGAAGTTCCATTCACCTGTGCAAGATTTCTTATTCTTTTGTTCCTTCTTTCCATGTTTCTAATTATCTATTATAAAATCCATTGGTTAACCACAGCAAAAATATTTTCTTTATTATTTTCTTTTGATTTTTCCTTGGGAATTTTTCCCTGTAGATATACATAATATTTTCTGTCAGTGTGCAAGCATTAATGCTGTTGTTTTCAACAAAGGGCAAAAATAGGAGTTTGCAATCTAATATTTACATGCATAGATTTTTTTAGCATTTTTAATGGCAAAATTTAGACACCAAGTTGGTTCCGCCCCAGGCGCCTGATGGACCCTGAAAGGTTCCAGAGGGAGCTTGGGCCAGTACCTGTATCCCTGTCCCGCGGCTCGACTGAGGACCTAGTGGCCGCATGGTATAATGCGGCCACGGGGGCCTTGGACCGAGTCGCGCCCTTGCGGCCTCTCATGCGGCGTCGAGTCACCCAGGCTCCTTGGTTCACCGAGGAGCTTCGGGAGATGAAACGCCGCAAGAGACGCCATAGAGTAGGTGGAGATCTTCTCGATCCGAAGCTGACCGAACACTAGTGAGAGACCATATTAGGACTTACTTAGTGGCGCTAAGAGTGGCCAAACGTGAGTATTGTGCCACCCTTATCGCGTCCGCGGAAAACCGCCCTGCCGCCCTGATTGGGGTGACCCGCTCCCTCCTTCATTTGAGGCCGCGGGAAGCCCCTCTGCAGGGTCGAGCAGAGGAATTTGGAGTATTTCTGCAGGACAAAATCACTCAGATTTGGAACGAGTTGCCCTCCACTAGTGGCCCAGTCGGGGCGTTCGGTGCTGGTCTTGAGATAACACCTTGGGAGGAGTTTGACTTTGTTACTACCGAGGATATGGACAGGTTGCGGGGGAACCTTAGAGCCACCACATGTTTATTGGACCCGTGCCCCTCCTGGCTTGTACTGGCATCCTGGGAGGTGACACGAGGCTGGCTCCAGGGCATTGTGAATTCATCTCTGAGTGAGGGGTACTTGCCCACCGTTTTGAAAGAGGCGGTGGTGAGGCCCCTCCTCCAGAAGCCATCCCTGGACCCAGCTTTATTATAGAACTACCGTCCCGTCTCCAACCTTCACTTTTTAGTGAAGGTTGTTGAGAGTGTGGTGGCTCAACAGTTTCCCCGACATCTGGAGGAAGTTGATTATCTAGACCCACGCCAGTCCGGCTTCCGGCCCGGTCACAGCACCGAGACGGTATTGGTCGCGTTGGTTGATGATCTCTGGAGGGCACGGGATAGAGGTTGTTCCTCTATCCTTGTCCTATTAGACCTCTCAGCGGCTTTTGATACCATCGACCATGGTATCTTATTGCACCGATTGGGGGGGTTGGGGCTGAGAGGCACCGTTCTATGGTGGTTCTCGTCCTACCTCTCTGGTCGGTCGCAATGGGTGTTGGCAGGAGGGCAGAGGTCGGCCCCGAGGCCCCTCACATGTGGGGTTCCTCAGGGGTCGGTCCTCTCGCCACTTCTGTTCAACACCTACATGAAGCCGCTGGGCGAGATCATCCGTGGTTTTGGGGTGGAGTACCATCTGTACGCTGATGACACCCAGTTGTACATATCCACCCCAAACCACCCCAACGATGCCGTCGAGGTGCTGTCCCGGTGTCTGGAGGCCGTACGGATCTGGATGGGTAGTAACAAACTCAAACTCAACCCGGCCAAGACCGAGTGGTTGTGGTTTCCGGCACCCCGGTTCAGCCAGTTAAGTCCAACACTGGCCATTGGGGGCGAACAACTGGCCCCCGTGGAGAGGACGCGCAACTTGGGTGTCCTCCTGGATTCCCGGCTGTCCATGGAGGACCATGTGGCGGCCGTGGCCAGGGGGGCGTTCTATCAGGTACGCCTGATATGCCAGTTGCGCCCCTTACTGGACCGGTGAGCCCTTCGCACAGTCACTCAAGCGCTTGTGACATCCCGGCTGGATTACTGCAACGCTCTCTACATGGGGCACTCCTTGAGGTGCACTCGAAAGCTACAGTTATTACAGAATGCGGCCGCACGGGTGATAATGGGTGCCTCAAGGCAAACCCACGTAACACCTCTCCTGCGCGAGCTGCACTGGCTGCCTGTGGCCTTTCGAGTGCGCTTCAAGGTGTTGACGACCATCTTTAAATCGCTCCATGGCTCGGGGCCTAGCTATATACAAGACCACCTCCTGCCCCATACATCCCTTCGTCCGATCCGCTCCCACAGAGAGGGCCTTCTACGGGTGCCGTCGATGGGGCAATGCCGGTTGGCGACACCCAGGGGAAGGGCCTTCTCTGTGGCGGGCCCGGCCCTCTGGAACGACGTACCCCCCGACCTTTGCACTATCTCGGACCTCCGCCTCTTCCGCCAACATCTTAAGACGTATTTATTTCAGCAAGCTGGCCTAGGATAGCCCCCGTTTCTGACTTTTTTAAAAAACAAAAACAAATTATAATTTGCTAATGGTTTTTAACATGGGTTTTAGCACGGGTCAATTAATTTAATTCATTTTAACTGATATTTATTGTATTTTGGGGTTTTTAATAATGCCTGTGCGCCGCCCTGGGTCCTAACAAGGAGAAGGGCGGGGTATAAATTTAATAAAATAAAAAATAAAAAATAAAATAAAAATTGTAGTACCGCTTAAGATGCCTAAAGGCTAGACATTAAAATAATGGCATTTCTAGTTTTCTCTCAACAGTGAATCCTGGGATGCTTCAACCATCATAAATGCATGCTGATTGCCAAGCACCTCAATCACAATCATGACTGTGGGGATGCTGTAACTGTCATAAGTGTGACTACCAGTCACAAGTTACTTTTCATAGTGTTACCTTAATTTCAAATGGTTGTTAAGCAAAATGGTCATAACTTGAGAACTATTGTAGGATACCTAACTTTTTCTCCATATAGAATGGGAATGTAATTTGTAGAATTTGGACTTAATCAAATCCTGTTGTCTACTTTCTGTAAATTGCAAGATTAATGCACCTAGAAACCACCAGTTTAGGGAAGGCCAATCAAAGCCCATAGCTAATACGTGTCCTGACAAAGTCAGTGAATGTTTCTGGAATGTTTGGAATGTTTCTTAAACAGAGAAGCATATAGATGAAACTATCTTGAAATAATGTTAAATGCTACAATCCAATCGTTCTATTCAATCTTAAACAATAATGATTTACCTCCTTTAATTTTACAGTGTATTATTAGTGTTCAACATCAGGCTCATATATTTTGTAGAATGATCAAAAGTAGTTTGATGTTTGCTTCAATTTTGTGGCCTTGTAGTCAGTTTAAAAAGATCATTTCTAATAAAGCATGTATAGCAGCCTTAATTATAATGTAGCGCCTGTAATAAACAAACATCGTATTTTTGTTCTGGAACTTCCAATTTTCTTCTCTGGATCATGCTTATTCATCTGCTCTGGGAGTGGCTAGTAGTTTTTACAAAATTATTTTTTTGAATTAGAAATAGATCATGGTGTTGAGGGCATGGCCTTGCCCTGAAACTGTCTCATTTCATTTAGAACACCTTGTCTGGAAGACCACCAACTTCCAGAGAATTGTCAGATCATCCCAAAGAGGGATGAGATGTAATTGATTGGTCCAGAGAAGAAATAGGTATTCTAGATTGCCCCAGCATGTTCAATTCCCAGAATGATAGATTTGTACATATATTTGGTAGGTAAAGAAAATAGGGATCATGGATATATTACGATTCGCTTTAGCAAAGTGAAGAGGCCACTTGATTTGCCTCAATGAAATAACTGGGCTGGCTTCAAACAGTTGTTATGATAAGATTATAATAATACATGGGTGTCAAACTGGCAGACTGTGGGCCAGAAGCGTTACACACAGGCCATGCCCACTCCTCCTCCGCAAAGGCAAAAAATGCCATGATACGTCACAATATGTCATGTTATGCAATCGAGTTTGACACCCGTGTACTAATAGAATCTTGCAAGTTTAAAAGTGTGTGCACGTGCATGTGCATGCACACACACACACACACACACACACACACACACACACACACACCAATGCCTCTACTTTCCACCTCTTCTGAGTGCTTTCTCTACCTCCGTTCCTTCTCTGGGCCAACATATCTCTTCTCCGATCATTGCCCTGACTGTGCCTCTTCCTCCTATTTCCCAAAGTTATTCCTACAGCCTATTAAATTGTCCAACCTGAATAATTTTTGGTATGCAACACAGAAATCCAGGCTGTGTGGCTTCAGTAATTGTTGCATGATTTTTCTGAGTTCGTCACAAGAGGGTCAAGCTACATAATTTTGGTATCTATTCAGCCTGTCGTATGGGCCAAAGCCACCCTAGAGAGCTTTCAGTTGTTGCTGTAGGGAAAGGTTCTTTCAGTCTTTTTTCAAGCGCACAATTATACAAGAAAAGGCTGTAAATGGCTATAAAGAAGAAGGAAATAAAGCAGCACTGCTTTGCTTTGCCCTAGGATGTGAGAAATTCCCATTTCTTCTGGAAACAACTTCAAGCAGCTTCTCTATTTACAACGCTCTATCTGCTTCATTTAACAGATTTCTCCCAAATTTAGTCTAAAATTTGCTTAGAGTAAGGCAAGTTCCATCAAATGAAATGGAAAATTTCAAATGGATGTGTTTATGATTGACCTATAAGTTGGGAATGCTTAAAGGATTTTCTTGTGTATTTTGTGTCATCTAAACACATTGTGCCACTTTACAAAGTGAGGTGGATTACAGAACAGATTAGCATATGTGCTGAGTTAAATTAGCAGCTTTTAATAACAGTGACCTTCTGAGGACTTACCCAAGGTTAATTAAACCTATCACTAAGTTTGCTTGGATAAGCTTAAAGTAATAGAAAGCGTTATGGTGTGACTGATTTGGTAAGAAATTGTATAGAGTAATGCTTTTATCTTCAAAGGATCAATCTCAACATTTATATTTCTGTTCAGATTATCAAAAATTTAAGTATGAATGTGAAAAGTAAACCAGTGTATTTTTAAAATATTCCTCCTATGTACACAGAATTGATCATCATTTTCTGCTGCAGTAGGTGTTGCCAATTACAACCGAGTCACCAATGTGCTGAGCAGAATGAAGAGGCCCGAAACTGTGTGAAATCATTAGGGAATTTAGCTGTTTCGAGTAGGCCCTTCAGAAATCCCTTGCAATTTAAAAAGGCATGATTGCTTCATAATAACAAGATGGATTGGGTGCCCCCTTCCAGCTATAGAAAATGATAAAATCTGAGCCATTCAGAACAGTTGATTCTTTTGTCTACTGCAGAAAAACTAGTGACAGGACAAGGAACTGGAACAAAATAAAGGTTAGTCTATAGTTCCCTGTACCTAATATGGAAGGTGTAGGTCCATGATGGCGAACCTATGGCAGTTGTGCCACAGGTGGCACGTGGAGCCATTTCTTAGGGCACGCAATTTGTTGCCCTGTCAGCTCCAGCATGCATGTGCAAGCTGGCCAATTGATTTCGGCCTTCATTTTCAGCCATTTTTCTCCCTCCGGAGACTTCAGGAAGCTTCTCTGAAGCCCCGGGAGGGAGAAAAATGGCCCAACACACAAACCACAAGTCAGAAAATGAGCCATTTCTGGCCTCCGGAGGGCCTCCGGGTGGGCAGGGGAGCCCGTTTTCACCTTCCCCAGACTGCAGCCTGGGGAGGGCAAAAAACAGGTCCACTGTGCCATCCCATGGCAAAAGTGTGCGTGTGGGGGGGTGTTTGCACGTGCACGCGTACGGGGAGGCATATAGAATTATGGGTGTGGGCATGTGTGCACACGATCCCCCCTTGCCCCTCCCCCCACCTTTAGCATGCGATTGCAAAAAGGTTAGTTATCAGTGGTGTAGGTTATGGGCCAAAGATGTATACAGTTCTTATGATAGCATGTATCCCCCCATCCCCCCTGGATGTTTTAAGGTTGTATTAGTTGCAGGATCTTGGTTCCACCTTCATAATTGTGCTGAAATATAACTCTCTCCATCAAGTATGAGAGGTATAGACCAGGAACATCTGGAAGCTGCCAACCCATACTGTACGTATGTTGTTCTGGATCATCATACTTTCAGATAATGGTAGTCTGTAATAGAATTCCCATGGCTCATTAACAAAATGAGAATCTGAACATTATTCCTTATATCCCCACTATCTTTTTTTTTCATACTTTGCCATTTGGAACTGGAACTCTTAAAATGGTGTGATTGGGGGGCTGCCTAATTGTCTGATGCTCTTGACTCTGAAGGATTTTGCTCTCCCAAGTGCGAAATCAGCCCCTCTCATTTGAGTCTGCCACTTTTCTTCCCTTCAAAGGTAGGCAGCTGCAGTGTTTGAACAGCTAGCTGAAGTCATTACGTTTACTGACATTTTAACTGTGGTTACTTGTCTAGACTGAAGTACTGTAAGTGATTTGAAAGGATGAGAAGACCTAGGGGGTCAGAAAAAGAAATTGATAAATCAATTGAGGCTGAGGGTTTGTACATTCAAACTGTAGTAATGGGGGGTGGAGGGTGGAGGGCTGGGCTGCTGTGAGCATAGCTAGTAGAGGGGGTGCATTTCATATACAGGCATTCAGTTTACCCTCAAGGATTTTATTTATGTGCTTAAAATATATCTAGTTACTTAGGTGAAACTAAAACATGTAACATAGAGATCAAGACTATTCATACAAAATGCCAAAATAGAATTTAGCCTGGTAGAAATAGAAACACTTCATCATTTCTCTCTTTTCTCATACAAGATGATTTTTTTTTTGGTTTTTGTATTCAAGTAAGTATAGTTTTCTGTTTATTCCCAAAATGTTAGTATAAGCACAGTATTGCACATTTGAAAAATCGCCATTTTGTACATTCATTATTAGATGTGACATGTTTTGATTTTCTTGAATTTTAGCAACCAAGAATTTATAAAGCTAATTGTTTCATGAATGTAGAGGGCTGTAAAGCACTGTGAAGCGGTATATAAGTCTAAGTCAGTGGTGGGTTGCAGGCGGTATGCCCCGGTATGGGCATACCGGACCCTGCCTGGAGCACCGGATACTGTTCCAGTACAGTGTTCCTGAGGGCCCACCTGGCTGCCTGAGCTCCTTACTGGTCTTTTAAGTCTTCAGAGCTTCCATGCATGGTGTGTACTGTGCCTAGAGCATCACGGAGGCTCGTGGAGGTGCTGGAGCATCGTGAAGGCTTGCAGAGTTGATGATTAGGGGACTGGAGACTAAAACATATGAAGAACAGTTGCAGGAACTGGGTGTGTCTAGTTTAATAAAAAGCAGGACTAGGGGAGACATGATAACAGTGTTCCAATATCTCAGGGGTTGGCACAAAGAAGAGGGAATCAAACTATTCTCCAAAGCACTTGAGGGCAGAACAAGAAGCAATAGGTGGAAACTAATCAAGGAGAGAAGCAACTTAGAACTGAGGAGAAATTTCCTGACAGTTAGAACAATTAACCAGTGGAACAGCTTGCCTCCAGAAGTTGTGAATGCCCCAACACTACAAGTCTTCAAGAAGATGTTGGATAGCCATTTGTCTGAAATGGTATAGGGCTTCCCGCCTAGGCAGGGAGTTGGACTAGATGACCTCCAAGGTCCCTTTGAACTCTGCTATTGTATTGTGTTGTAGTTGCTAAAGACGCATGTGCATACATGCGTCCATGTTGGAACGGGATCCGGAGCCCACCACTGGTCTAAGTGCTGTTGCAGTGGTGATAAAACAGTCATGTGACCTTCATCTGTTTTCAATTTTCACAGATGAAGAAGATATTTGGCAATAGCACTCTCTCAAGATGATGTAGCAGCAGTAATGTCTCTTCCCTCCATCCCCCCTTTTACATCACTCCTTCCTTGTAGATTATTGAGGTTTTGAGAGCCATAAAACAAGAGGAGAGGAGAGGTAGCCTGGCCCCATGCCTAAGAGTCCCAAGACACTTACATCTTCTTTTGGCATACCAGTAGCCACGAGTTGACAGTTTTACAGTGTGATATTTGTTTGTCTTGTTGTTTTGTTATTATTTTCAAAGCAGAATTAAATCCCCATCTGTAGAGACAATATTTATATTGTCTCTGCAGATGGAGAATCAATGTTTTAGCTATGAATGGAAACAATTAGTCCTGGCACACCCCCATAAATTTAGTATCTTGAACAAGTTCTCATGTGTCTACTAGTATTTCCTTTTTTTAACCACTAACTTGCTGAGTAGTGGAGTGACAATTCCAGCTGCATTCTGAAAATCTTCAGTGTCTCAGTGCTCATCAGAAGAAGATTTGGTGATCTTAGACACAATAAGCTAATATTGAAGTTGTATAAACAATTTACTGGTAATATATAGTCAGTGCAATCATTTTGACAGTATATTCCAGTGATGGTGAACCTATGGCATGCGTGTCACAGGTGGCACGCAGAGCCATTTGACAGGGCATGAGAGGTGCGTGCTGGCCAGCTGCTTCAGCCATTTTTAAAGCCATTTTTCGCCCTCCCCAGGCTTTATAGGAGCCCTCCGGAGGTTTCAGGACCTTCCCTGAAGCCTCCAGAGGACTAAAAATGAACCTACGAGCAAACCGGAAGTCACTTCCTATAAAGCCTTTGGACACTGGGGAGGGCGAAAAAAAGCATGTAAAAAATGGGGAGGGAGCACCTGGGGGGGCACGCATTGCATTATGGGTGTAGCACACCAGCACACGACACCCCTGCGCCCCTTATGCCAAAGTAGAATAATGGTATTGCTTATTTTTAAATTGTGGTCATTTTTCATAGAAAATATAAGGAAAATCTGAAATAATTCTGTAATTAGAATTCATTGGACATAATGAATCTGTTTGCAAATAAGGTGATAATATGTATCTGCAACTACATTAGCTTGTTGACTTTAAAACTTATACAGTGGTACCTCGGTTCACGAACGCCTCTGTTTACGACCAATTCGGTTTACGAACAGAAATTTTCCTCAAAATGTGCTCCGGTGCACGAACTCTGCTTCGGTTCACGAACAGGAACCGCGGCCATTTTTAATGTATTCCTGGCTGTCACATGGTTGTGACTTCCTGTAGGAAGATCGTAGAGAGAAGAAAATACAGAAAAAAGCCCCAGCACGCACACTGTGAGTACTTTCAGTGACTTTTTTAAATTTTTGTTATGCTTTTAGCATATGGAAAACTGTGCCTCGGTTCATGACCAATTCGGTTCGCGAACAGAGTCATTTCACGAATTAAGTTCGTGAACCGAGGTACCACTGTATTTGAAGTGAAGTAAGCACACTAGAAACATGTGAAATATATTTCAGGCTTCTGCATGGATATTTGATTAATGTTGTTCAAAAGAAAAGTAACAAACTGGAAAAAATCTTAGTAAATCATCTAGCCTAGGAAAGTTTTATGCCTGGTCTATCTCCAGATGTCGCTGCTGCTGTTTTCCTGCAGTGGCTGTTGTGAGCAATCTCTAAGAGCAATGCTACTATATATTTTGAAATTACTACTCTTGTAAAATTGGCCTGTGTGATCCTTGTATGTACCAAATATTTTATTACCTGGATCTAGTTAGGATAAGCAGCTTGAAAAAGGTAATGCTATTTGTAGATGAAAATGTTTTAATTAAGTGCAAGGTTGATATATACCAGGGATGTCCAAACTTGGGAACTTTAAGACTTGTGGACTTCAACTCCCAGAATTCCCCAGCCAGCTATGCTGGCTGGGGAATTCTGGGAGTTGAAGTCCACAAGTCTTAAAGTTCCCAAGTTTGGACATCCCTGGTATATACAGACATTACTAACGAACTGTCAAGTTGCAAACTTTGGCAATATGAACAAACCTATCCATACCTGGAAGTCTGAAGAAGGCAGGAAATGGTTGATTTCCAGCATGTTACATACCTTTCTTGTCTTCTACCAACTTCCAGGAACTTGTAGGTTGGATTTGCCGACAGGTGCAGTACGGTTCTTATCTTGCTTATGCAGCAGCATCATGATAAAACCTAACAGTGTTTAATGGCTCAGTGGCTAAGACACTAAATTTGTAGATCATAAAGGTCAGTGCCGTGTAACGAAGCTTCTGTTACTTGTCCTAGCTTCTGCCAACCTAGCAGTTTGAAAGCATGTAAAATGCATGTAGAAAAATAGGAACCACCTTTGGTGGGAAGGTAACAACGTTCCATACACCTTTGGTGTTTAGCCATGCCAGCCACATGACCACGAAAATGTTTTTGGACAGTGCTAGCTCTTCAGCTTTGAAATGGAGTTGAGCACTGCCCCCTAGAGTTGGGAATGACTAGCATATATGTGTTGGGGAACTTTTACCTTTACTTTTTAGGCACAGGAAATTCTGAGAAATATAGTTTCTTATCAGTGGTCAGTACACTACTAGTACACTACGTCTCTGAAGATTCCTAGTTGACGTCTGCTCTGATTCAGTTTACTTTCCAAGCTAGGCAAACATTTATGAAATGCGAATTGGTGCATAGTGGTAGTAAGTATTATAATCTAAAGAAGTGTATTGCAAATCAGATTCACGTGAACTTTAGTATTTGTTATTTGATTTAGAAAAAAGAGATTATGATAGGACTTTATTTTAATAAGGAAGAAGCAAACCATGTGATTCACTTAACGACAATGCTGATTTGCTTAACCACTGCAGCAAAAATGAGTCCAAATCACTTAACCATGTTACTTAGCGATGAAAGGTCCTACCCCAATTGTGGTCATAAATTGAGGGCTACCAGTATTAATTAGCCCTCAAATGCATAGAGGACTTCAAACTGGGAAGAAAAAGGCTGTACAAATGTTGCCTCTTTTCCTAGTCTTTTGTCAGATGTCTAAAGGACGTTACCTGACCTCTAGAATAACTCTCCCTGTGATTGATTCTTCCACAACAAAGTTCCAGCTCATAGAGATTGCTGTTCGTAGATTGATGTAAAATATGATTTCACATTTGCTGGGTTGAGTTTGGACTGGGAATTTTATATTTTTATATATCTTTATTTATTGAGTGACATTTATTAATTATTTATTGAAGCTATAATGACAACACCAACTTTTCCTCATATTGTGTTCCCTCAAGTTAGCTTCTTCTACCAAAGAACAGTAGACCAGTGGCAGAACAGTAGATAACTCCACTGGTTCTGCTCTAGTAAGGAAAGGATCAGAAAAATATTTCATCTTAGAATCCTTTTAGAAATTCATAATTTATTCCTTGGAAAGAATTATAGCAGAGTTATAAAAGTTATGGTCTTTGCTTAGTGGTAATGGATCAGACAGGCAGAAACTTTCCAAAAACCTTGATTCACACTACTAGAAACTGAATCTTTATTGATATTAATGAATGATAAGACACCTGTCAGTCAGATCTAAATAGTTTAATGCTAATACAGGCTTTATATCCCTGATTTACTGCTTACTTTCCCTCTGTCTTTCGTTTAACATTGTTATCTCCAAAAGTAACAGAGTTATGGGCCGTATGTAGGTAAGAAATCTGCTTCCTTCCTGTTAACTATCTTCCTTCCGTTGCTCTTAGTAATCAGAAACTCAATTCCCACTTTCAGTAGTAAACCTTAAGTGGTTTAAAAGTTGTATTTATTTTGTTATTTTTCCCTTCTCCTTCACTTTAATGGTCCTATTTTCCTGTGGAGAGGACTGCAAGATTGTCTTTCGAGATAAAGTAACAGCCTAGAAGATTTTAGAAGCTCCTGTTTTTAAGGGTTCACTTAATGATATAACTCATTAACCTGTTTCTGTTGCCTTTGTCCTTAATCTAGTACATTTTCTCATAGATACAATCAGTGGTGAAATCTAATCCCCCCCACTGATTCCATGGGCGTGGCTTGGTGGGGGTTCATGTGAATGGATGGGCGTGGTCAACTTTTTTTCCACTTTTACCTTTTAAAAAAGCTTTTCAAAGCATTTTTCCCTGCCAGTTCACCCAAACCAACAGGGGGCAAAATGCTTTAAAAAGCAGAAAAAATAACTTCCGGCAAGTGTGCGGCTCACAGCTGAGCTGCGCAATTTTCCAAAAGCTTTATTTTTTTTACTACCGGTTTACAGAACCAAGTTCAATCGTCCCTACCGGTTTGGTTGAACCGGGCTGAACTGGGAGGATTTCACCCCTGGCTATAATCCATAGTAAGGTTTTGGTGATGACATCACATGAGCAGCGTTGGCTAGATACTATTTACGCAGTGGTAGATATATTTGTTGAAGTCTCTTTTACTACCATTTGAGCAAATTGAATTGTCATACTTTAAAGGAAGATGAAGTAAGGGGACATGCTTTGCTTCAAGAAGTAGTTTGGTACATTCATTAAAAACGTAATCAAATCATAACACTCTTTTGAAGCTTTGCAAGGATCTGAAATTCAATATTCCTTTTGTTTTGATGAAAGAGTAACCAAGAAGCTTTCTTATAACAAGTGGAATTGTTTTTCTTAGGGATTTCCATTAATCGGCTAAGCCAGTCTACTTGTTCAAATCTAATTTATGAATTAGAAATGATCTTTCGTTTCTGTTTTGCAGTTCGCTGAATTTTACCGGATTCCAAAATGTATACCAAAATTGTGGGGTGGTTTCAGGATGAAAATTAAAAAAAAAATGTTTTAGTGTGCAACATGTATACCAAATATTTTAAAAATACAGAACAAAAAATTAAAGCTCTAGGTGTGTGTTTATGTGTATGTATGATGTAGGTAAACTGATTAGAAATATTAACATATTGACAAATAAACAAACTTTGATTGGTTTACATTAAACATGTACTGATATATCCATCTCTTGAAGCTTCTTTTTTCCAGATCTTTTTTCCACTGTATCATTCAAAATTCTTTAATGAAGCCAGATTGGTTAAGGTGCCTAGAAACCAGGAGACTCTGAGATCTAGTCCGTCCTTAGGCAGGCTGGTTGACTTTGGATCACTTACTTTCTCTCAGCTCATCTCACAAGGCGGCTGTTGTGGGGGAAGCAGGAGAAAGAAGCTATTGTGTATGGTCTCTGCCTTGAGTTACTTATAAAAGTTGGTGGGGTAAAAAGTCTAGAAAATGGTGCTCCAAAGCTGACAAATTGATGTAAGCAGATATAGCTTACCCATTGGAGTTTCGTTAAAGAAGGCTGCATCTTTTTCTGGGCTTGCACAGTCGTCACGCAATCCCAGAAATACATGTTTGAAACAAAGATGTCAACAGGATGCGCCAAAGTGCTTCAAGAAAAGGTACAGCTTCTTTGAGGAGGTACCAGCATGTATTTGCATAAAGTCTCTGAAGTAGCTTTTCAACTTCTGAAACAAAAAACAACAACCCAGCTGTCTTTTAATATTCATAAAAATTATCTTCAGTACTGGATCCACTACAAAACATTGGTAAACATGAAACGACATTTAAAGAGGACATGATCAAACACATGAAATCCCAAGAGAAGTGAATGATCAGAAAAATGCCATTAAAATTGGGACAGCTTATACTCATCCTTTGATGCAAGCAAGAATTGTTGAAATAATGTTTAATCCGTTTGTTTTATTTATTAGGAATTATTAGAAAAATAATATTTATTCTAAGAAATATTTACCACAGGGAAACTCAGACACATTCTGACTTAAGTCTGACAAAACTTTACAACATTAAAGGAAGATAGAATTATGTTGAAATAGTTGAGTTCTTTTATTTCTTATTGTGCCAACACAGAAGTAATGTGTCCTTTAATTGGGAAATGAAAATTATTTCCTGAAATGCTTTCAAATGTGAGTTCAAACTCAACTTTTTGGAGGGAGGGATGTTGGAAGGAAGGAAGAAAAGGAAATTATAGTTTTTCTAACAATTGGTTTATATCTCTTTTAGGTTTCTGCTTTTCAGACCGTTTGGAGTATCAATCACTATTCATTTAACATAGCTGTTCCACAAGTATCTTAAGGCTACCCATCTCTGTTCTCATTCATGACATAATGTATTCAAGAACTGTTTGTGGCTGATTTTAGCAAATGCCTGATATTTTTTACAAGACATTCCTTTTAGTCAACTGTTGTGAACTCCTGTTTCTCTCCTGGGTCACACACAAGCAGGTCTCCATGACACACTAGATCTTACTTGAAAGATTCCCTTGAGATGAAACATACCCTTCTTCCCAGACATCAGTCTTATCTTTACATTAAGGGGCTTCCCCCTCCTGCATATACTATTGTTTTTGAAGTCCCTGTTATAGACAGTAGGCAGCCTAATGGCTGAATCAAGTTTGCTTGCAGATGTGGTTGATCTAGCACCAATATACACTTTTGAGAATCACATTCAGTCCAATGTTAAAGTTTGTCAGAAAAATTGCAAAAAAGAAGATGCTAAATATGTTGGGTGCCATATTTCACACTTAGGGAGAGAGTAAGAGTGTGCAAATAGAGGAGGGGACAACTTCACAGGACCACAATGACAGGGGCGTAAAATGCCTATTTTTTTAATGATAAGTATTTGGTCCCAATATTAAAAAAAAGAGTTCTTCAGTTGCTTATAATATACTTGCTAATCTAAACTTAGATTTAAAGTAAAGATGACCATGGGTTCCTAGCCAATGGCTATTAACACTGTATTGTGCAAGGATGACCTAATACTATAGAGGTAAAAAAAGGAATTCAAACTATACTCATTACAAAAAACATCAATGAACAGAGATGAATAAACGGAAGATGCTATATAATAAAAACAATAAAAATGATTGCTTTATTTGAAGTCCATTGAAGTCAATTGAATGGGAAGTGAATAATTCTTTTTAGCTGCTCTATATTCATCCCTTTGCCACATCTGGCACAATGGAAGCAATTGTCATTTCAGAGGTATAGGAAGAGTCAGACAACTATTTTTTAGCATGTATTTTAATGGGTTTTAATTTTTTAGCACGGGATAACATAGTTTAATGGTGTTTTAAACTGTATATTTTGTATTGATTGTTTATATTGTTTTTAGTTTCTCCTGTGCACCGCCCCGGGTCCCTGTGGGGAAAGGGAGCGGTTAATAAATGCAAAGTTATTATTATTATTATTATACTGAATTATGTTGGATTTTTTTTATTCTAAGTCAAAAAATGCCTATGCCACACCATTCCTCTGAAATAAATGTCTTAGTATAGTCTCTTAAACCAGGGGTCCCCAACCTTTGCAACTTTAAGTCTGAAGGAAAGCTGGCTGGAGAATTCTGGGAGCTGAAGTCCTTCAGACTTAAAGTTGCAAAGGTTGGGGACCCCTGTCTTAAACCACCAGATTTTTAATTTGATTTGATTTGATTTATTTGATTTATAAACCGCAACCTATCTCCCCGAAGGGACTCAGGACGGTGCACAGGCAGTTAAAATAAGTATAAAAATAAATAGATAAACACACCATACAAAATACACCACAATAAAAGCTGATTAAATTTGGGAAGCTCTGTGCTAAAAATTAATACAAATCCCACTAATTAAAACCTCAACCAATTTAGAACACAGTCTATATAAAATGGGCCTGAGGACTAGGCCAGGCCGGCTTGATGGAATAGGTGCATCTTCAACCGCTGGCGGAAGAGGTGGAGGTCCATGATGGTCCAGAGTTCGGGGGGAAGGTCATTCCAGAGGGCTGGGCCCGCCACAGAGAAGGCCCTTCCCCTGGGGGTCGCCAACCGGCATTGCCCAGCCGACCGGACTCGGAGAAGACCCTCTCTATGGGAGAGAATCGGTCGAAGGGATGTATGAGGCAGGAGACGGTCTCACACATAACTAGGCCCCATGCCATGGAGCGCTTTAAAGATGGTTATCAACACCTTGAAGTGCACCCGAAAGGCCACAGGCAGCCAGTGCAGCTCTCGCAGGAGAGGTGTTACATGGGAATGCCGTGAGGCTCCCATAATCCCCCACGCGGCTGCATTCTGTACCAGCTGTAACCTTTGGGTGCACCTCAAGGGGAGTCCCATGTAGAGATAATATCCTACAAGTAGTTACTCTGAGGATTGGTATCTTGCATGACCTGTTCTAACACAATATTTCTCAAAGTTTCTGCATTCCCCAAACTTTTCTTGTGACTCAAAGTCTTTCTATGTGAATTTAGAGATTTTACAGGAAGAAAAACAAAATATGCCCCAATATACAAATGGAACAATTCCCAATTTCACTCTATATAAAATGTTTAGGTGAACTAGAATAGACATGAGCTTTAAGATGTATTAAATTAAGACACCTGTGTCTTAATTAAGACCCGATGCCTTTAAATGCTGATGGCTCTTTTGTATTCCACAAGCAGTAGCAATAAACTGGTTTGCGTTTGAAAAATGATGGGAAGCCCCTTCTTATGGGTCTTATTGCTGGAACATTTGGCAGTCATCCAACTTGAAGGAGCTTATCACAAGTAAAAAATGTATCAGGACTGACCCTGTCATTAGACAAAGGGAGATAGCTTTCTTTATACTTCATTTGTGAAAGAACATCATATTGTTCTGAACTATTCTGATATTTTGTTCTATAAAAAATGAAAAGACATGTAGGAATTTCTGTGTCACATACCAAAATAATGTGCTTGCCTGTGAATCCTATGCACTGGGATTGAATGAATTGCTTGTGTGTGCAGCACAACTCTGAATATTCAGAGGGAATGCTGTTGTCTACGTAGTATGATGAATGCCTGTTGCCAGACAGGACCACTGATTGACTAAGTATTCTTCTGTTCTTGTCTGTGCTGAATCTCTTCTGCTGTCATATGCTTTCAGTCTAGGAGTTATCTGCAAATACCATCTATGTCACTGGGCTGGATTTATGTTTGGGTATAATTTTTTCCTCTAGCAAGTCGCCAGCGATGAATTGGGCAGGGTGATGAGTTACTTAATTGAATAGCATTCGTGCTGTGAAGGGTAATGGCTATGATAAAGTTAATTTGCTTCTTTGGATTGGTTGTTTTCCTCCATTTGATGGGTCAATCCAGTTCTTTTGTATTATATTCATGGCACCCTGTTGGTGACAAAGTTCTGTGGGGTAAACTTTATGATCTAAGCAGGCAAACGAAAAATAATAATAAAATACAAGTCAACCACTTTTTTTCAAGTAGTGAAGCCATATGAAACATGGTTTATAAGTAGACTTTTATTCCTCCAGTCAAGTTTCTTACAAAAATTTCAATTCTAGATCCTCTTCATAGACCTTTAAAATCTGATTCAGAGGCCTAGGGATACTCTTGAGAAAATACTAATGGCTTCTTGGGAGAGAAGAAATTATCCCCTATTGCACTAATAAATAAATAAATATTGCACAGCTGGCTGGGGAATTCTGGGAGTTAAAGTCCACAGGATTTAAAGTCACCAAGGTTGATAAACACTGGCCTAGAAGAAAGCACACTATAATAATTTTATTTTGTTTGCAACCCCCATGTGTTCCCAAGGTCTGTACTGTTTATATGTATTTTTGAACTTATACCTCATCTTTCAACAAAATAAATTTCAATCTTACCCTCTCAATGCATAAGAATATATTTTTTAAAAACTGAGTTGAGTCTGAATTAAGTCTTCTGTGGGCCGTGTATAAATGCATGCCAACAATATTTTAATTGTCTACCCTTTGAAACATCCATGCCACCATAATTTGGATGAAATTTGAAGTGGGGAAACAATGATAATCTAATCACTTCCAGCCACGCTCTTTTAACTTTTAGGTAATGAGTAGCTTTTAGGTAATGAGTACCTTGGACTTGACTTACCACAGCAGTAGCTTTCTTGTTTCTGATTATATGTTTTGCAATCCAAGAGCTGGTGGTATAGAAATTAGGATTGTGCAGGATTTCAGTTTCAAAGCAAAGATGCTTTGGAGTATGTGGTAGTGCTCAGAAAACACTATTTTTGAACACACTCTAGTTGAAACCTAGTTGTATCTTTTGCTGGGATTGTGTGGCTACCTTGTGCAACTGCTTCACAATCTCAGGAAAAGATGCCCCTGGTTTGAGGAATTGGCAGACAAGAACTATGGAAACAAATCTGCTGGCTTTGAAACTATTTTTTGCTTTCAATTTAAAAGACAGTCCTAATAATAATAGTTGTTGGAAAATATTACTTCTATGTGCATGTTTACATAATAAATTTGCTGGTAGGTTTGTTCCTGCTGCAGCTAGATGAATTTATAGGTCTAACCTCCAAGCTAAATGTAACCATTCCAGAATTTGGGAAAGTCCATTCGAGTTGTTAGATCTTCTATTCATTCCCACACATGCTTTTTAGTGGATCTCAGATGTCATAATAACCTTGCATTTTGTGGGTTTTCTTCCTATGGTGCTGTATATGGCAAGATCAAGGAGAGCAAGTTCATCTATATGCTTGGGTTCCATTAGCAGAGGAGATTAATAGTTCTGCAAGAGCTATGAAGGAGAATCCTATACTGATCTGGCCCTATGGACATTTTGTGTAATTGAGGAATATAATTAAATAGTGCAAGGGATGCAAATTGCTTTAAGAGGCAAGTCTGGTTTCAGGCTCTGTTTCCTTTGCTACTTATAATCTTCAGCAGTCCTTCGGGGAGAGAGCGCGGGTTATAAATAAAATTATTATTATTATTATTATTATTATTATTAGAGAGTGAGAGCAGAATTCTGAAGTATCTGCTCTGGATTATGCGTGACCAGTTTTTAGCATCACCCAAATAATGCCTATATTTAATTTACAGTACAAGCCATTGTGAACAGTTTATCATTTTTAAGTACCGTATTTTTCAGAGTATAAGATGCACCAGAGTATAAGACGCACCAAGGTGAGGCAAATTACAAAAAAAAAGTAGGTAGGTAGATAGAGGGAGAGAGAGGGAGAGAAAGAGAGAGAAATACAGTAGGTAGGTAGGGAGAGAGGGTAGATAGGTAGGTAGATAAAGGGATAGAAAGAGAGAGAAATAGAGACAGAGAAATACAGTAGGTAGGTAGGGGGAGAGAGAGTGTGTGTGTAGGTAGGTAGGTTGAAGGATAGAGAGAGAGAAATACAGTAGGTAGGCAGAGAGTGTGTGTAGGTAGGTAGGTAGAAGTATATATAGAGAAAAATAGAGAAATACAGTAGGTAGGTAGGGACAGAGTGTGTGTGTGGGGAGTAGGTAGATAGAAGGATAGAGAGAGAAAAATAGAGAGAGAAATACAGTAGGTAGGTAGGTAGAAAGTGTGTGTGTGTAGATAGGTAGGTAGGTAAAAGGAGAGAGAGAGAGAGAGAGAGAGAGAGAGAGAGAGAGAGAGAGAGAGAGAGAGAGAGAGAGAGAGAGAGAGAAGGTAGGTAGATTGATGTTTCCAGGTGTATCCATGTCCTGGAGAAGGAAATCGCTGACAAACCTTAGGACTTTGTTTCTGTTGGCACAGAAACAGTTAAAGAGCTTTCCAAAAGGAAATAGAAAGTGTTTTTGCACTCTGCAAACCTCCCCAAAATGGCCAGTTTTTCCGTGAGTATTTTTCTCTCCAAATAAAAGTCATGAATAGCCTGGGGAGCGGGTGCAGAGTGCTCCGGGGGGGGGGGGGGGGGCGGAGAGGGACAAAAATGAGCAAAAAAAAACCCGGGCCATTTTTTGTGAAAACGGGTCATTTTAGTGTCAAATAAATTGCATTCATAGCCCTATGGAGGCTTATAGAGTGGTGCGGGCGGCTGGGGAGGGGGCAAAAAACAGCCTGATTTAGGCTAATTTCTGCCCTTCCCAGTCCCCAGGAGCTCTCTGGAAGCCTCTATAAGGCTAAGCACAGCCAGTTTGATGAAGGGGGCAGAGTTCCAGGAGGCAAAAAAAATGCTGTACTCGATGTATAAGACGTACCCAGATTTTCAGCCTCTTTTTAGAGAAAAAAAGGTGCATCTTATACTCTGAAAAATACAGTATTTTATTAGCCCAAGAATTCAGCATTAAGGAAGATTTCAGCTTGTACTGGAATAAAAAAGCCTAGCAATAGAGAAGGTGTGTGTGTGTGTGTGTGTGTGTGTGTAGAAAAAATGATGCAGGCTTTGTGCTAATAAGTGACCTCTGGCTAGAGATGGTCACTTAATCCTCTTAAATGATCAATTACTGTAGATCTCAAGGCTGAAACTAGGCGCCTAATAAAAGGTAACATAATTAGTGTTGTTCAGAAAAATGAGATTATTTTGTGGTTCTAATTTAAAGATTTAATCATTTGTTAATATAAACTGAATTGGGAATTTAAGACTGCATTAACCAAAGGAGTTATATAATAGCATTAAAATGTACTGCCTTATTGTTGTTTTTTCCCTAGTATATTAATAGACAAATAGCTCCCATTTTATATGTTATGCCAATGTGTAAAACAAATGAGTACACACATGAACATATACATGCACATGTACATCCTTGGCTAAGTCAATTCGGCTGCAGAGATCTGGGTCAATGTGATAGGTACATCTGTATGGTATCATCTTTGCTGGCCCTAAATAATTTGTTTAAAGGTTGAACCATAGCAATTTTTATAATAACTACATTTTAGGTTATCTTAACATAGACTAAGAAGAAAAGCATTTTTAAATGCCAGTCATTTCAGTAAGATAATTACAAGTGCTGTAAAACTGTACAGAGGTTTTTAAAACTCTGGCGATGTAACCTTGAGGTTGCAAACATATCATTTGTTCTTCCTTTGATATCTGGACATAAGGGCCGCTGACATTAATTACAGATAGTTCTGTTAGTAGCTCTTAACCTTAATTAGGAAAGATGCAGTAGATGTTAATAGAACAAAAGACAGTCAAGTTTTCACTTTCAAGTTCAAATTCTTGATAGATTTCCTTAGCTCTGACACCCTATAATTACATCATCACCCACTGCACATGCAGCTTTGACTTCAGTCTTTTCTGATTTACATGTATGATGTATTATTTTGGAAGAAAAATCAAGAAAAAACTGAAATATTCTCTTGTATTCTCAGTTGCCCTTCTTCATGGTGTCATTATGTCTCCTAGCTAGCTTAGAGATGATACACTTGAATCAGAATCTATTAAGGAATCATTAACTCTATTGTTTCTGATGAATAGTTTCTCTGTTGTTTTATTTCAGAAATATTTTTTTTTACTCTTCCAAATTTATTGGAACTGCAACTTCTAGTATTCCCAGCCAAATGCAGTTTCAGCCCATTAGGAAGGTATAGGCAAAAGAAGGCCAGAACTAGAGATGTAGGAACGAAATATTTTATTATTTTCATGAACATTAAGAAGTCACCTGACCCCTCAAATTATCCACTTTGTTGTGAAGGAGAATTATTTTATTATAAATGAAATAATTACTGATATACACAGCCACTACTAGCTAGTAAATTTTTTTGCAAAATATTCAGAAGACCTATTTATGATGGTGCTCCTAGAACACACAATGTTATTATAGTTTGTCTATGCCCAGAAAGTAAACTGTTCTAAAAATCTTCCAAATTTGAAAAGCAATTACAGTATAGTGCAAATGTGACCAATAGCACATTAATTCTGTTTGTGTCCTTACAGCCATATTGTATAACTGTGTTCTAATATTTTTTTGCATATTTTCTAAAATGGCAACAGATGTCATAAAGAAATTGCATGTTAACTTCAGGGCTGGAACAGAAGAGTTTGATTGCTGTGCAATAAAGCATTGGTGTACCACTTCTGTACCACTATTCATTGCCAATCAAAAAGCATACTCCAAATGGTATCTGATGAAGTCACCAAAATGCTATATATTCATTAAATGAACTCTACACTTTACAAGAACACGTAAAATTTATAAGATCATTGGCAAGGGAGTCAGTGTTTTCAAAATATTTGCCAGTTTGCTTAAGAGTAAACCAATGGTACCAAATTCAAGTACATGAATAAATAAACGTGTTTGCTAGAATCTTGATCCTTTGTAGCTAGAATGTACTGTAGTAACTTAACATTTTTATCTGAAATTCCCTTTGGCATGTGTAATTCCAGCGAAGTGGATTGGATGCTATATGCTTCTCACTGCCCATCTTGTCTCTTTCAGAGGGTAGAGGGATGTGTGAAGGGATGAATCTGAGAGAGTGTCACTGAGAGAGTGTCAGTGCCATCACGTGGGAAATGTTAACATCTGCCATTTCGAAGGAGACTTGTTAGGATATGATATGATATGATACATCTGCCAGTTTGAGATGCAGAGTTATCTGAAACTGTACATCACGACCTCAGGTCAAATTTGTGATTCTGTATATATCTTTTCTAAGTACACGGAAGCTGTGTCTATATGGATGGGACCAAAGAAACTGAAATTGAATCTAAGCAAGATGGATTTATTGTTGGATTATGGTGACTTTCAGTCTCCTGAGAAAGAGACCAGGTCCCTCTGAGTTCAAACCTATTGCTCATTGGGGCAACTGGAGGCTATAGCTATAAACATTCTGATTTTTAGGTCTGTTGTGGCATGATATCCCAATAGAGTAAAACATGCTGTTACCATTACCTGTCTAGACTGCTGCAGTGCACTCTACATGTAGCTTACTAATTCTGGGGCACACATGCACACACATACATATAAGGAATGGAAAGGATCATAGCTGAAATCAGAACTAAAGATTGAAACTTGAAATCAGCTTTAAAAAGCAATGGAATTAAATAGAAATGAAAAGGGCAATATCGAATAGTGGTTGTTTCCTTGAGCTCAACAATAGATAAAGATAAGCAGCATGCAGAAGTAAAGATCAGTTTGATTTTAATAGGAAGGCAATTGGAACTTATACATCATCATTAAAGGCAAGAATAGTTACACCAATGGTTTTTCAAGAAGCAAAGTATGGCTGGACCTTAAGAAAGAGTAGTAGAAAGAAAATAGAAATTATGGATTTTCAGATGAGTTCAAAGGGTTCTTTGTGCTACAAGAAGAACCAATCAATTCATTTTGTAATTTAAGGTGATAATCAATAAGCAGAAATGCACATATTTTCAATTTGTGTTATGAGTTGATGATAGAAAAAAACTACTGTGGTTGATATGATTGAAAAAAGTAGAAGAGAAAGACAACAGATAAATTGGATTCAAGGGATCAAAGAGATTAACAGAAAATTGTTGGAAAAGCTACAGTTTATTCCCAGAGACAGGTAGAAAAGGTGTGCATTTGTGCAGTTACCAGGATTGACTTGATGTCATAAAACCCACTGAAAAACTAGGCACATAAATAATTGTACAACAGTGTACAAATAAATTATTTTCATTATTCAGTCTTGCTGTGTTATGAGTTGGGCACTTTGTATTAGACATAACAGCTTTCCCTGCAGACTTCAGCAACAGATGGTTAGGCTGATAGTTACTATAGTTAAATATCTAGCAATATATAGCTTCACTTTTTAAATCTGACCTTTGCATACAATGTGAGGTTTATTTTGCTTGTCATCTTATTTCTTTATGCTTTCATTTTATTACATAACATGCCTTGCTCTTCCAGTTCATTTACCAAGAAAGTAATGAATGCTTGTGCTTTAATATGAGTGATTTGCTCTTTCATAGTTAAAAACTATCTGTTTAATAAAAATAAAAACCCAACCACATTGATTTAAAATTCTGTATTTGCTTGCTGAGATGTGAGGTGTATTTTTTGTGGCTAAGGCATCAAACTAGAAACCAGGAGATTAAATCAGCAATAATTTAAAATGTTTTTGAAAACCAAAACTTAACAGAGAAACACACACACAAGTCCTCACCCAGCTTCTACAATCAAGAAAAGCTTCAGCCAAGAGTGTTTGTCCTTTGCTAGTTGTCTTGCTTCCTTTAGAACCAACATGCCCTTCATTCTTCAGTGCACACAGAGCTCATCAGCCTGACAGAGGGAAATTGACTTTGTCACCTACACATGTTCAACTGCAATGAGCGGAAGCTCATATCTGAAATAGATAAAATGCAGCCTGCAGGTGACATGCAGCCCAGTTTTTCAATACATCCCAGGATTGCAGACCCCGAATCTGATCAATTCTCAGTTGCGTTCATTAGGCCCTTTGGGGGAAAAAATAGATCGAACTCAAGTCTCTGTGGCTCATTAAAAGCATCTGCAACGTGCAAGGTTTCATTTAGACCTAGATTTTCCTTCAGAAGCACTTGAGTCTCACATTGTCGTTTACTCTTGAAGGAAGCAAGAAGGTAATTAATCTTTGATGTCTGCAAAAAGAAAACATCCTTTACATGAGAAACATAAAGATTAATTGACTTGTGGCATTTGCCTTTTGCCTCTGGAGACAACCCTGCCTGGTTGCGTATATCTTCATTCACAATTAAAATGAGCTTCTAATATTTGAATGTATCCTTGTTTGGATACATCCAGTTACTGGCTTTTAAGAACAGAATCAAGAACAGAATGTGGTCATACTAGTTAATTATTTCTGTCTGTTAGGGTTATGTTCTTCCCCTTTGGTGGGATGTTTCTTCTCTGTTGTGAGAAATGCTTCCAACCTGCCCTTTAATCCCTACTCCAAAATATGGTTCTTATTTGAATGGCTAGTACTGATTCTCCATGATTCTATTACAGGTTACTTGGTTATGGAAACTCATTATCTTGTAAGTTTGATGCAGTTCATAATGGGCAGAGTGAAGTACTGCCTTGTATGGTTAAAGTAGCCATATCCATAGTTTAATACAGGGATAAGCAACTTTTTTCAGCTGCGGATTACTGTATCATTTGTAATGTGTGGTTAAAAAAATAATTTCAAAAAAATTAATGTTAAAACAGGAATAAGATTGAAAATTCTCTTGACATTTTAACAATGTATCTGCAGCCATATGAAATGGCTGGACAAGTGCAGTACTACCTAATATAAACATATATTATGTTAAAGTCAGGAGGAAATATCTAAAACAAAATCTGAAGAACTTTTTTTTGTTTGCAATTACTTTAATGCTAAATGTTCTAACATTTTTTTAGCTATTTTCAAGAAGCTCTGGGATAATAAAATGAGAATGAATGCCAGGGCCTTCCAAAACTAAAAGTATTGTTGCAATTAATATGATTGAGAATCTTTCTGTCTCAAAGTTAAAACTACCATGTCCCTCAATGTGAAAAAGAAATATTAAACAACAAAGTTTTCTTTTTTATTTTCAGCTGTAGCAGACATCTTTTTTGTTAGTATCCTAGGATCACCATTGTGACACAAAACCTTGGAAGACAAAGTTTTTAAAATTGCACAATTTACTAAGTATTGCCATGCTGATGCAGGAACAATGTGTTATGAAGATCAAATAAAACAGATGGTATTTTGAGTCCTGAGGCTTTGACTTTATGGGGCATAACAAAGGAAGCTCTTTGCTCACTGTGACATTTGCCATAGATTTATTGAGTTGTAGCATAGAGTGTGTCATTCCATTCAGAAATGTGGTCAGAAGTCTTGTAGGAATAGACTGCAGTAATTGGTTTCCCCTTTGTTGTTTAATTCCTGAAATACAGAAGTATATTGATGTTTGATGCTTAGAAGAAATTCCAATAATTTTTTGGGGGGGAGGGGGGCACAAAAAGTAGAGGGAAATGTGATATTATGAGGTGCTTTCAAGCTCCACATTCCCTACCAACTGAATGAGTTTCTGGCAACATGTCCTAATTGCTATTGTGCAGCATCAAAATAACGATCGTATATTTTTTCCACAAGGACAATAATCAACAGGAGCATTCCTTGATTTTAAATATGCACCGAGCAAGTTCATTTGTAAACTCATTATCACTTCAGTGAGGCAGATCAAATGGGTATGGAATATTACGCCTAATAATATATAGTTAAAATCATAAGATGAGATAAAATTGGGCGGCTTAATGATGTAAAAGTATGTAATGGCATTATGAGGATAGTGGGAAATTTGAATCCGTCTTGCACTGCATCCAAAAAAGAGGTTGTTAATGGGGGAGGAGGGGAGAGGAAAGAAATGGAATTCGTATAAAGGTATACCTCTAGAATAGGGGTGGGCAAACTTTGCAACTTTAAGTCTGAAGGACTTCAGCTCCCAGAATTCTCCAGCCAGTAAAGCTGGCTGGAGAAGTCTGGGAGCTGAAGTCCTTCAGACTTAAAGTTGCAAAGTTTGCCCACCCCTGCTCTAGAATTAAAACTAACAATATGGAAAATGTTTTTTTCCTTTGGGAATACAAAGGAAATGCCATTGATATTAAATGGGGTTTGCTAAAAGGAGGAAATACACCATGTAAAATAGAGAATGAAAGGGAGATAAAGAGAGGGAAAGAGAGAGAAAGGAGACAGGTGAGAGGGAAGAAGAAGGGAGGGAAAGAGTAGGAGAGAGGGAAGGTGTGGAAATAGAGGAGAGGGAGAGAGAGAGAGCAAGGGGAAGTAGAGAAGAGAGAGGGGGCAGAGGGAAGAAAGAAGGTAGGGAGGAGAAGAGAAGGAGAGGAAGAGAGCTGAAGATGAAATAGACTATAATATGGTGTATGGAAAGCAGAAGAGCAAATAAAAATTGAAGAGGCTTAATGGGAAAAGGAATTGATATATTATTGAATACTCAAAATTTTTTTGTTAAGATGAATTGGTATACTTTGGATTATGTTTATTAAAAAAATGTTTGACTAAAAAAATGGGTATGGAATAAGAAATAAAGGCACATATAAAAATATTTCATTTTTAAAAAAAGGTATTTGTATTTCAGGTGTTTTTTTTTTAAAAAAAGAAAGCAATACTTACTTTATTATTATTGTTTAAATTTCTATACCGCCCTTCTCCCTTCCGGGACTCACATTACTGTACCACACTTTATATCAGTGGTAGTCAACTTGGTCCCTACCTCCCACTAGTGGCCATTCCAGCTTTCATGGTGGTCGGTAGGAATTTTGTCCGATACTGAAGCACTTTCCTTTTTTTAATTTAATTGACTTCCCTATTTTATAAATCACCATTACTGTGGAACCGGTGGGCAGTTAGAAAATTTTAGTACTAACAGAGATACAAAAGTGGGCGGTGGGTATAAAAAGGTTGACTACCTTGCTTTATATGAATAAAAGTAGAAAAGAATCAAATGCAAAGTATAAAGAAAGTATTTCAGAATTTGGCAAAGCAGGAGGTACAGAAAATGGTATGTTCTGAAAAAAGCTATAGTTGAGACTATTTCTGCACTGAGAGCCGATTTGATGTAGTGGTTAAAGCATTAGGCTAGAAACTCGAAGACTCTGACTTCTAGTCCTGCATTAGGCATAAAACTAGCTGGATGACCTTGGACCAGACAATTTCTCCCAAGCCAAGGAAGGAGGCATTTCTGAAATGGATCTATGACAATTCACCGCAGCCAACTTGCCACAATCAACTTGCTGTGGGACAAGAGTTACACTAATATCAAAGAAATGGTGGAATAGAATCATTAAAGAAAGATGTAAAAGGAGGGACAGAATAAAATGTGAATGACAAATATTAAAATATTTTTTTATTTATTTTAAATAATTAAATTGAATTGTTAACTTATCCTGTGGTGAGTTGTCCCATTCCATTCTGAAATACCTTGCCAAGAACTTGTCTAGGTAGTTTCTGAGGATTAAACATGATTGAATGGAAGGGAAAAAGCAAACTCCCTGAACTAATGTCAACTGCTATTGTCAATGTGAATTTAAAGGCATGCTAGAAATAGTGATTGCTATGTTGCACATTTTTCTTACAGATAAAAAGTTTGTATGTAGAATTAATGTTGATATTCATCTTGGTGTGTATTGTTTTTAATGCAATATGGGTCTATATAAATGAGGTCAGTTGATCACTCCCATTTTATACTTACTGAGAAAGTCTGGAAGTCATTTTGAACTTCTATCATTGCCAAAATACTTTCCCCCACTGGCTAGAATTAAGAATATCTGCTACAAATACCATCCTAGTACACAATGTGCCCTTTCCAAATTCACACCAAGAGACTGAAATCAATTTCCCACTGACTTTAGTGCTACATGCCTTGGAGAGAAGGTTAAGTATCTTACATTAACCTCTGATTGCTGAGATGAATTGTGCTTTGCATTTAATTGAGCTATGATTGATTATCTTCCATATTTTTTTTAATTTTACAACTGATTATGCTTACTGAGTTTCTGTGTAAAGCTGCCCTGTTTCCATATAAGTTATAAAGTTTATCCAGATAGGAAGCTCTTCACAGTAAATTCATTTCCATGTGTGCTTTTAGTCACTTTCAGTCTTAAACACCAAATTTCTCTGTGCTTGCATTCTTTAGTTTTTGGGATTGAAGGCAATTAAATGCAAGCTAGCAACCTTGCAGCATAAACTTCTCTTCATTTTCTCTCCATCCCTCTAGCCTCTCATCTAATTTTGGAAAGAGTATTCCACGTTGTAAATGCAGTCTAGGAACTGATCCGAATATTGTAATTACAGGCAGTTTTTATTCTTCGATTCCTTGAAGTGCCTTAGTTACATTGCTTTTATCACAAGTAAGTCTCTAAGGCCTTTTTTAAAGGTCCACCCTTTTTTTATATGTGTTGTGATACATGTAAAACAGCTGTTTTTGATACCATAGTTGTGGTCACCTCCTTAACTCTTTTTGACTATCCTAGCCTCTCTCTTCTCTGCAGAAACCCTGCAGGTCACACAGGCGCTACTAGAAAACATGACTTTTTCTATTCCAAGTAGAGAACAGTAAAGAGCCCTAAATAATGATGCTGTCCTGTAATGTATTTCTACAACATCTCTTCCCTTTAGCAATGCGATGGGTGGGTTTAATTAAGTAAAGCCAGTCTCGTACCAGAGAGCTGTCACTCACTAAATAACCCTTCCTATTCTTGCTCCAACATTTTTTTTTTTAATATTGAGAGATTATAGAAAAACTGTCAGTTTGTGAAGACATATGCTGTATTTTTTTAAAAAAATCTTTATTTATTAAATTTATATTTCACCCATCTCATTGTAAAATGAGTCTGGGTGCAAGCTGTGGGTGGGTTTAGTTTAGGAACTTACCCATTCTGAAGAAGATGGACTTTGATTTGGAGAACTCCAAAATCAACCCTATTCTATTCAGAATTTCAATCATATTCAATGGTCGCTCCCCAGTATTATTATTGTGAATACACATCATTCTTTTACATGCAGATTTATTCTAGTCTAAGATAACAGTAAGCCAGAATACTTGATTCCACTCTCCAGACAGTAAATGCTAGGTGCGAAACTCCATTCATTGGTCATCAATTAACAAGCCAGGCATTAAAGCACTGTGTTCATTTTCTTGTCCTCTTTCAGATAGAAATTACAAATTTGGCATTTATGATAGCAATATTTATTACAGAAATCTTCTATTAATTTTATATGAATTGCAGTTAATATTCTCAAGCAGCAGCCTGAGTAGTGTAGCAATTAAAGTACTGGACTAGGAGAGAGAAGATCCAAGGCTTAAAAACCAGCTATGTGGTCTTGAATCAGCTAACTTCTCTCTATCCCAAAACAGCATCAGGCTTTCTGAACAGCCAGGTAATAAACTCTTTATCACACCATGGACTGATAACTTTGCTCTACAAACTAAGTAAGCACCTGCAACCCTGAAAGATAAACACTAAGAAAAACAACAATATTTAATATTTTCAGTGGTTGAGTCAGCAGCACGCATTCCCCAAAGCTTGATGAAGTTGAGTTTTTAGCATCCCTTGTTTCATTATGCATAGAGTGACTTGGTACTTGAAAAGTGGAAAACTACAATTACATGTTATAGAAAGTTGTATCTAGGAATATCCCAGAGAGGCAATGCCCCTAGTTAAAAAATATTTTCCCTTGATTTCTTACTATAATAACTGAAATTTTTAGTTGAAGTGTTTTTTAGATGTTATGCTAAAGCACTACTTATGACACTTAACTATGGCTTATCATAACTTCCAGTGTAATATCTAGCATCACAGGAATGAAAGAATGGAGTTAATAGGAAAAGGAAATATGGATAGTTTTCACCAATTACTGTCTTTGTACACTTATCTTTATCATTCAGCACTTTAATTTATAAGCCTACTCTCCCATGACCGAATATATCTATGGTTTGTGTGAAAATGTAACATTGTTAATAATGATTTGGATAGCTTCTAAATTGGAAGACAAATCTTTCATCATGTTGCTCACCATGCAAGGTTCAGATCACAGTTTTTCATTCCCATGAATGATGGAGAATGGCAGTGATGTTAATGTTAAAAGTGACAAACCTGACAGGGAAAGATAATGTAACAGCTCTCTAACATTGAAGGTGTCGTGAAAGTGTTTATAGAATAATAAAGAATTAACTATCATCTTGAATTGTCAGTTTTAACTTCAAGTCATTTCGGGGAAAATATGCTGTCATATACTGAAATATTTCAATAACAGTTTGAAGCTGGCTGGTAAACTGAAATTTCTAGTCAACAGGGAGCATCTTCCACTTAGATATATAGCAGATATTTGGTCTCTGAGTGACAACAAAAGCCAAGCCACTGATGCTAGTTATCTTGGCAAGAGCATACTTTTCATCTCTGGAATTAATTTGGATTTCAGCACACGAACTGTTATTAATAATTGTATGCAAGCAAAAATGAGCATCTTGCTGTTAGAAGGCAGTGCTCGTAGCACATTTCAAAGGCAAAACTTCATAATTGTTAACTTTCCCACATTTTGTCTTCAATTCTTATGGATGTGCTTTTCATGGTGCTATTTTACAGCCTCCTGAATGACTCCAAGGAATGTTTAGCATATTAAGGGCAAATCTCATCAGTTATGGGTTAGTGATGTGAGAGAATTCCCTGTGGAGTGATGTTGTTAAGGCAGCAAAACATACAAAGATAACTATGTATTGATTGTTTTGGTAATATTGACATTTACACCCTCTTATTTTAACTGTAGAATCATAGTTATACTTTTCTTCCTTCTCTCATTTTGAGAGAAAAGAAAGTCCCTCAAGTTTTTGTAGTATTTCTTTTGCATAGATACTCTTTTTCTCTTGAGTGGAAAGATGTTTGCTTTCTACTCTATACCAATTTACATAAATACATGAAGAGCAGTCCAACTGCTGGATTCTAATGGCAGTCCTGTGCCTTAGGATACCACTAAATAGAAGCTGAGTGCAAAGGCTTCAGACAAGAGATATAGGTCAATAGGTCAAAGCAGATGATCAACTGACCTGGAGGAACTGATCTCAAAGCCACCAGACAAAGTGAGTGAGTCAGATACCGAGAGCACTACTCCACAGTGTAACCCTAAATTACTGTATTTTTTGGACCATAAGATGCTCTGGACTGTAAGACGCACCTAGCTTTGGGGGAGAAAAACAAGAAAAAAAATCTATGTCTGCCTCTGCGTCCTTGCAGCAAACAGCAAACAGCCTGATCAGCTTCAGCACAGCCTGATTTAGCACGAGTAACTGACTGGCGTTGGATCTGCCTCCTGGAATACTACCTATCAGCTGTTCCAGGCTGTTGGAATCACTACTTCCCATCGCTGCGGCTGCCCATTGCCCCCTCCGCATGCCCCATTTTTGGCTCCACGCATCCCGTTTTCAGCCTCTGCATGCCCCATTTTTGGCCCGTTCAAGACGGCAGGTATAAGCGGCAGTAGTGTAAGTAATTGAATAGAAAAAAACACCACTGTGAGATTCTGGACTGTACACTAATTTTAAACAATCAAAGCAGTGACAAGCCACTTCCATATTATTGCCAGTTAAATTATTTGGAGATCTCCATATAATTACCATGAATCAATATTGATTTGAAGGAGTCTTTAGTTATGTATGAAAAATGTAATAAGTGTTTAGAGGATCAAAACATTGCTGCAGCAATCATTCAGTTGTAAACTTGGGGAGAGCTTTGTGTGCTTTTAAAATCATCACTAGCAAATTAGGCATGCATGTATGCATGAATTTGAATACTCAGTGGGTTGAAAGAGGAGCCAGCTAATCCTGATGGAGAATGATTTTGTAAAAGAAAAAGAAATGGAAATGGAACTTTATTTCTTCAAAACTATAGCACAGTAACTATATTATTAGAATTATTAACTATTAATAATTCACATTATGGAGCATCAAGATCTGAAAATCAGAACTGAAATATCATGGAAAAAATGACTGTGGTTGTCCCAGTGATAATTGGCACAATTGGTTCAAAAATCTTGGACAACACTTAGAAAATCTGCACATTGACAAAATTTCCATCTGTCCATTGCAAAAGGCCACACTTCTGAAATCCCAAATATTGTATTATGCTCATACATGATGACAGCTTAGGTTCCCTGGAAGAACTCAGTGTGTATGAATGCCAACATCAGCTAAAGAATTGGGAGCTGTGATTTCATATTTTTATGCATATAATAATACTTAAAATGTGGGTAGTCCTTGACTTATGATCTCAATTGTGTCCAAAATTTCTGATGCTGAGTGAGATATTTGTAAAGTGAGTTTTGCCCTGTTTTACTACATTTCTTGCCATAATTGTTAAGTGAATAATGGGAGTTGTTCACTTAGTAACACTGTTGTTACATGAATCTGGCTTCCCCAATAACTTTGTTTGTCAGAGGTTGCAAAAAGTAATCTCATGACCCTCAGTTCATTGACATGATCATAAATATGAGTCAGTTGCCAAGAGCCTGAATTTGGATCATGCAGCCACGGAGATGTGTGAAAAAGGGTCATGGCGAGTCAATTTTTTTCAGGGCTGTTGTAACTTCAGTGTAAGTCGAGGACTACCTACCACTTCGCAACAAAGGAATGTTTTTGCTTATGGCCTGGGATCCAAAGTAATGAGGAAGGCAAGGAGCAGCAATGATGGCAGGGAGATCAGAAGAAATGAATTTAGCTGGAAAAGGATTAAATTTCTTTTTTAAAAAATATGTTTTTATTGTTTACATATAAATATACTGAATACAGTGTAATTGTCCTGGCATTCCACTTGCTGTGAAACAAAAATAAAAACAAAATAACATGTGCTATTTTAAACATTGCTAGTGTTGTACAGTAATTTCTGACATCATATTCTAGTATATCAACTTATCTATCATTCTAATACCTACATTCTAATACATACGTATTGTCTCTTTTCATGTCCAGCTAACCTGATTCTTTCACATTCCCACTTCTACCTCATGTTTCTAACCATTGATAGAAACTATCCCATGTAGCATAGTATCTACAAAAGGAACCACAAAAAATAAATTTAAAACGGTGAAAAGGATTACATTTCTAATGGCTCAGTCTATGTTAAGATTTACCCTGGTTTCATAACCCTCAGCTCGCTGAAGGTCCTCTCGGAACAATTTCTTTCACTTAGTCTATTCTTGATCAGATTGCTTTTATGGCACTTTTTATTGCTATTACTGAACATGAAGACTATTATATCCATGTGCTATCAGGTTATGTGTGCTCTATTCTAGTATTATTATTTTTATTGGCAAAAGTAGGTTTAAAACTACAGAACCAGTTTCTCATTTAGCATCAAACAAAGAGGCACAGGGAGGAAATATAAAGTGTAGTGCAGGGGTGTCCAAACTTGGGAACTTTAAGACTTGTGGACTTCAACTCCCAGAATTCCCCAGCCAGCACAAGTCTTAAAGTTCCCAAGTTTGGATACCCCTGGTGTAGTGAAAGAATGATCTTGCAATTTTATACTAACTGCATATAAGTCACATGTATCTCTGCTGGGTGAGAGCTGTAATGTTGTAATGGATTGGCATCGGAGGAAACTCAAATCTACTCTAGTTTACTGCTTGACTTTCTCTCAAACCAACCTCCTTCACAGATGTTTTGCTGTGGAGAAAAATATGCCGAGCACAAAGCTGAGGCAGGAGAAATACAAGCACTTTCCCCCTATATCCATCTAGAAAGGGATAAATCAAGAGTGCATTTGCCTTACACTCCATAAGGCAAGTCCCACCAAGATCAGAGTTTTATCCCTCTGTGTGGGCCGGCAGATCTGTTTTGGTTATGTTGCGTGGAAATGATGCAACTACATCTACATCTCAAATGTGGCTGAGGCAATGTCTCAGGGTGCTTGATCTTTACTGCACAGAGAATTACCTTGTCATCACTCATAATAAAGCTGAAGTACTAGTATTCTCCAGAAACCTTGCAGTAGGCCGCCATTCCTGGAAAATTGACAGCACAGGCATTAATCAAACAGAGTCATTAAAATATCTCAGAATCCCTTTCAGTGCCTGAAAAATTTAAAAAACAGGCAATATCAAACCTTGGCAACCACTGAGCTTCACAAACATTGTTTTGTGCTTTGCTCCATAGTGGTAAAAAGCGTGTTCTCATGGTTATTACACGTTATGAAGCAAAGGCCATGAGCTTTTTGCAACAGACATTTATAAATATCACAGCAGTGTGGCCCCTTTTGAAGCTACTCAGTCAACATCCTAAAAAGGATTCTGCTACATGCATAATTGTACATGGATATTTGTGCATCCAATCCCTTCCTAGGAATGAAATTTCTCCTGATCTCAATGGTGGTTTGAATGCACATTTGCTCCTTAAAATACTAGCTGACTTTATTCTGAGAACTAGCATAGTCTAGTGGTTAAGGCACCAAACTAGAAAGTAGGAAACTGTGAGTTCAAGTCCCACCTTAGCCATAAATGCCCACTGGGTGACCTTGGGCCAAGTCACCATTGTTGCTGAGGGGAAAATAGGAGGAAGATGATGTACTGGATATGTTCACCATCATGGTGGTGAGCATATAATAATAAAAGTGGGAAACAAACAAACAGAGTCTATGACCTTTTGGGATAATTTCATTCTCACACAATAACTAGATGAACTTACATATAAAGTCTTGTGACTTTGCTATGCAGTGTCCACAGGCAAGTTCAGTTGGCCTTGAGAATCTGATATTGTGGGTTTCCAACAGAAGGAAATCTGTAGGTCAGGGTTGAACTGTGGAATCTTTAGTGTTTCCGAGTTGGATTGTTTGCTTGCAGATGTTTCATTACTCACTGTTGTTATGTAGTTGGATAATAACACATATGGAAGTGAACAACAAAGCTCAGAGAGCAACCAAGATTCCAGTGGCTATGGCTTTCTCAGTCATCCAGGTCATGGTTGTCCCAGAGGTGCTGTTCAAAAGGCAACTGGTTTTATAGGGTTTTTCCCCCCCTTGAAATCATTCACTTCTCATGCAAGAAGCTTCTTTTTTTCCTGAGAACTTCACGAACTTCTTGGATTGAAAGTGAAAGTGAAAAGTTTTCAAGGAAAAAGCCAAGAACATCCAGTTGCCTTTTGAACAGCATCTTTGGGCCAAACCTCCACTGTGTGTTTTCCATACAAAGTTTCACAAAATCTAAACTCTAGTTTCAAATTAGATAATTCAGATTTATTTGGAAGATCTTTTTTCACTAGCTTCCTACATCCATTGTTCAGTAAATTGAGAAGCTCTACTGTAGTTATATGTTATGGTGGCCTTATCATTAATAGAATGGATATGTAATGGTATCGTATTGAAGAATGACTGCCCCCTCTGCCAGGGGAAGGAAAATTAAGTTCCATGTTTTCCCCATTGCTCTTTTCATTGAGTCAATTACAAGCATTTTTTGTGCTTCTTTGAATTAACAGCCATGAGAATGTAGAACGGGACTTCATTTACCTAATTTAAATCAATGACAGCTTCTAGGAAAGTTACAAAAGTTTGCCATTCAACACAGAATTGTGTGGTTTTAATATATAAACCAATGTGGTCATTATTCCCTAAAACTGCAATTTATTTTAGTTTAAGGTTCAAGTTTTAAAAGAAATACCTGTCAACTCCAAACTGTTCATACCTCTACTAGTTTTCTTTCTTTTGTTTTTGTAATAAAATAATGTGGAAAAACCGGGTTGAAATGATAACATAGGCTCCTGGTCCTGTAGTTGCGATGATACATTGTCACTTGAGGCATGTCATTTTGCTGTAAATACGCATGGTAAAATTATGGCAACCTTTTCAAACTGTCTACAACAATTACAGCCAGCATGCATTTCATGGTGGTATTGACCTAGTAGAAAATATGTTCTTTTTGTTCAGGAACGCCTACAGAGCAAAGCAATGGCATAGCAATGCCTCAGTAATTAAAGGGAAATCTTTATAATGTTTCTTCTTGCCCATGCCAAATAAATAAATAGGAAATTATGGGGGAAGTTAGTACATCATTATTAAAATGTGCACAGCAATCGTATTAAAATGGATGACTTACATGAGAGAATATCTAAAACAATTTCTCTTGAAAGCAGATTTGATTGCTCTTTGGAGTTGTGTTTACATTCTGAATTAATTACAAGGAGATTAGAAATTCTCATTCGTCACTTCAATACTACTTTGTCTAAATTTTATAGAGTTTGAGATTCTATAGTAATAAATGAATGAATGATTTAATTTATAGACCGCTCCTCTCCCCGTAGGGACTCGGAGCGGTGCACAGGAAAAACTAAAACCACAATACAATAAATATACAAATACAATTAAAAACAAATTAAATCTGGGCCTGTGCTAAAATCCCCTTAACCTGCTAAAATACCCAATTAAAATAGCTAGACCCTGTAGAGAGAGGCTACCCAAGGCCGGCCAAACGGAAAAGATGAGTTTTTAGTTTCAGACGGAAGGAGCGGAAGTCCGTGGTGGTTCTGATGTCGGGGGGAAGGTCGTTCCAGAGGGCTGGGCCCGCCACAGAGAGAGCCCTTCCCCTGGGCGTCGCCCGCTGACAGAGTCTAGTGGACGGCACCCGCAGAAGTCCCTCTCTGTGGGAGCGAATCGGCCGTGAGGATGTATGAGGCAGGATCCGATCCTGCAGATAGCTAGGTCCCGAGCCATGGAGCCCTTTAAAAATGATGACTAATACCTTGAAGCGCACCCGGAAGACGACAGGCAGCCAGTGCAACTCGCGCAGAAGTGGAGTTATGTGGGCAGATCTGGAGATACCCAAGATTGCCCGCGCGGCTGCATTCTGAACCATCTGAAGTCTCCGGGTGCACCTCAAGGGAAGCCCCATGTAGAGAGAGTTACAATAGTCCAGTCGCGATGTCACGAGAGCATGAGTGACTGTGCGAAGGGCGTCCCGATCCAATAGGGGGCGCAACTGGCGAACCAGGCGAACCTGGTAAAACGCCCTCCTGGCCACGGCTGTCACTTGATCTTCCATGGACAGCCGGGCATCCAGGAGGACACCCAAGTTGTGCACCCCATCCACAGGGGCAAGATGTTCGCCCCCTATGGCCAGCGATGGAGTCAGCTGGTTGAATCGGGCAGCCGGAAACCACAGCCACTCGGTCTTGGTCGGGTTGAGCCCGAGTCCGTTACTTCCCATCCAGATCCGCACGGCTTCCAGGCACTGGCACATCACTGCTACGGCATCGTTGGGGTGGTTTGGGGTAGAAATGTACAGCTGTGTATCATCAGCGTACAGGTGGTACTCTACCCCAAAACCACAGATGATCTCACCCAGCGGCTTCATATATGTGTTGAACAGGAGAGGCGAGAGGACCGACCCCTGAGGCACCCCACATGTGAGGGGTCTCGAGGTCGACCTCTGCTCTCCTGTCAACACAAATTGCGATTGGCCAGAGAGGTAGGAGGAGAACCACCGTAAAACGGTGCCTCCCACCCCCAACCCCCCCAGCCGATGCAATAGGATACCATGGTCGATGGTATCAAAAGCTGCCGAGAGGTCTAATAGGACCAGGATGGAGGAACAACCCCCATCTCTGGCCCTCCAGAGATCATCAACCAACGCGACCAATGCCGTCTCAGTGCTATGCCCGGGCCGAAAGCCGGACTGGCGCGGGTCTAGATAATCAACTTCCTCCAGGTGACGGGGAAACTGTTGTGCCACCACACTCTCAACAACCTTCGCCAAAAAGGGAAGGTTGGAGACTGGACGATAGTTGTTTAATAAAGCTGGGTCCAAAGAGGGCTTCTTAAGGAGGGGCCTCACCATAGCCTCTTTTAGGGAAGCAGGCAAGGAACCCTCGCTTAAGGATGCGTTGACAACCTCTTGGAGCCAGCCTCGTGTCACCTCCCAGGATGCCAGTACAAGCCAGGAGGGACACGGGTCCAATAAACATGTGGTGGCTCGCAGTCGTACCCTGTCCATATCCTCGGAAGTAACGGAGTCAAACTCCTCCCAAACAAGATCTGTCTCGTGGCATCCCACTGGGCCATCAATGGGGGCTAACTCGTTCTGTATCTGAGCGATTTTCTCCTGCAGAAAAGTCACAAATTCCTCTGCTCTGCCCTGTAACGGGGCTTCCCGCACCCTCTGTTGAAGGAGGGAGCGGGTCACCCTAAACAGGGCGGCAGGGCAGTTTTCTGCGGATGCTATGAGAGTGGCACAATGATGACGTTTGGCCACTCTCAGCGCCACAATGTAAGTCCGTAACTGGGCTCTTACTTGTGTCCGGTCAGATTCAGAACGGGTAGACCTCCATCTTCTCTCTAGGCATCTCTTGTGGCGTTTCATCACCCTCAGCTCCTCGGTAAACCAAGGAGCCGGGGCGACTCGCCGCCGCAAGAGAGGCCGCAAGGGCGCGACCTGATCCAAGGCCCCCGTGGTCGCAGTGTTCCATGCGGCCACGAGGTCCTCCATCGGGGCGCGGGTCAGGGGTACAGGAAGTGGCCCAAGCTCCGCCTGGAACCCATCCGGGTCCATAAGGCTCCTGGGGCGAAACCAGATCGATGGCTCTGGTTCCGCCTCCCCGCGGAGGGGAGTAGCGGTCGGAAAGTCGAGCCGGAGAAGTGAGTGGTCTGACCATGACAAGGGCGTGCATAGTAATAAATGCAATCAGAGCTCAATAGTTTAGGTTTTAAGCTAAGTAGGAGATTGTTTTGTGCTATGTGGTGGCTGATCATACTCACACAATTCACTTTTGAAACTAATTGAATTTACATGCAGTAACGCGTCTTCCCATGGTGGTGACGTCTTGATCTAAGCAGCATAAAATTCATGCTTAATGGGCTATTTTATAACCAAGCTTCACTTAACACAAGTTATTTATTTATTTAAAATGTTCGCTAGCCACTTTAGAGGGCAAATTATTTAAAAATAGACTTTTAAGTCTACTATTTAAATGTTATATTTTGAGGCTAGCATTTAAAGAGAATGAATATAGTTTGTGGTTAAGGGACCAGGCTGGAAACTAGGAGAATGTGAGTTCTAGCCCTACCTGAGGCATGAAGCCAGCTGAGTGACCTTCAAGGAGTCAGCCTCTTTCAGTCCTAGGAAGCAGACAATGGAAAGCCACTTCTGAATTCTTTCCAAGAAAACAGAGGAACTAGCCCAGGCAACTACTGAGAATCAAAAAGCATGTAATAAAATAATATAAGAAATGTATAAAAAATAAAATAAAATATACCATATTTTTGGACTATAAGACACACTTTTGGGGAAGAAAACAAGGGATGCCTCCCAGCATCCATCCGGTATTGATTTGGCCTGTTTGCCGCAGCCCATTTGCCGCCACCTGTTCACCGCCACCCATTCGTCACAGCCTGTTCATCTCTGCCCATTTGCTGCCACTGTGGCCTGTTCGGTGTGGCTCGTTCACAGCTTCTGCAGCCTGTTTTAGGACAGCTGATCAGAGCCACACCAACCCTCTTCCCCCCACACCAATATTTGGAGTATAAAATGCACAGACATTTCCACTTACTTTGTTTTGGGATGAGAGGAGTGCATCTTATACTCTGAAAAATTCATTAAAATAAAGTAAAATATTAAGATATTGAGTTAATGATAAAATGAATTGAAGTTCCCAAAAGCAACAATGGCAACCAATATAAAATAGTGTAAAACAAATAAATTTCTTGAATATAGTGAATACATTTGGAAATTTGAGAAGAAATTGTGGGCACTAGGGCTAGCAAGGAGGCGGGAATTTTACTCATCGGGTATTTAGTGGTTCAATGGATTGCATCCAATGTTTTCAATGTAATGTGCAAAGGCTGCCCATTACAGTAGTTCCAATTTTGCCTCTTCTGAGTTTCCTAACTTCTTGCCTGCACTTCTAAAGACATCTCCCATTGCATGCTGATGGTCCTAGAAGCCTAATGATCAGTAAGCTGATGGTCTTTCAGTGGCACAACTGTTAGGAAGAGGCTGAAGGAGAAGAATAATTTATAAACACTCTTTTCACTAAGATTGTCCAGGAAAATATTGGCTCATTTAGTTAGGTTGCTTGGGTTGACAATCACCAAGCCTGCGTTCAAGAGCAGCATTTCCAGCATTCCAGCATTCCACCTCCTGTGACTATCAGTTTGAAAGTGAGTAATCATGAGTAGATAGATAGGTACAACTTTGGTGGATAAATTAAAGGGGGCTTGTAAGGAGCTCCCAACCAGACATCCCCTGGGCAACAGTGATGTCACTGGCTAATCCTTTTTAAACTGGGAGCACCTCAGTGTTTCCAGCATGAAAGCCAGCAAACATGACCAAGGTTGTGGGAATCACAGAAATCAAAGGCTCTCTTTTTCGTCCATCAACATTCTATAAGCTTGGGGTTTTTTTTTTCCTGCTAAGATCATGAAAAAAGGGCTGTATCCTATATCTGAATAGTTGTTACATCTAGCCGAGAAACAGCAATCTGAACCAACAGTTTAGGAAAGAGAAGCTAAACCCTGCCCGCTCACATTTGTTTCAGTGATTGTTTCTGTATCAGGGTTACTTACAGCACACAAAGTTAAATCTTCTTCCAGCACAAAACTTGTTTTTGTTCATATTTCTGTGCCATGGCTCTGACTGCCAGCTTTGCCCACAGTTCTCAAAGGGTTATATGGGATCAATGCAATCGCTAGTCCCTCTCCATAGTTTTTCACCTGTTAAAAGAAGGTCAGACTTACTCTTTCTCCCGCTACTCTGACTTGGTTCAAGTCTTCCACATTTTCCTTCCATCAGAGCCCAATAATGTAATATGCTACAATTTAAGCAGAAATTATTGTTATCAATAAAATAGTGCCTCCTAATTCAATCTGATATTCATACTATTCAACAGAAAAAAAATGATAAACTGACCAAGTAGACTTGGAACCCACAGCTTATTCGGCCACTAAGAAACTAATCAGTCTTATTCCTTATGTATTAAGCACTGTTTCATGTATCAACCTTAATCTGCTTGCCTCTCGGGCTTCAACAATATGAAAATTAAGTTGATTTATGACATTTTACAGATGTTAATAATTCTTGAGCTTTGTAATGATGCTAGCCAAAAATTCTGTCCAGATAGTGGTTACCATAGCCCACAATTGTGGATTTCTCTGTTTCCTACCAATGCTGGGAAAGCATCCAGAATTTGCTTCTCCTCCCTCCCCACCCCGCCACCCTCTGAGTTAGTCTTTGAATACTTTGAAGGTCTCCATCAATAAACTCTCTGTTCTAATTGACATCCTTCCGCCAGGCATGTCTACCAATTGATGGACAGGAGAAAAAGAGGGCACTATAATTTTACATTTTTTTTGCATCATTTGTCCCTAAAGGAAAAGCGATAGAGAACTCTTGTCAGTTTCAAATCATTAAAAAGGAAAAAGGAAAGACACAAAAGCTCCAGGTTTCACTGCTTCATCAATGAACTTGTTAAAAACAAAACAACAGAGTCTGAATTTTCTATGATCCACTATTGAACATTGTTGTTGTTGTTGTTTTAAAAAAGCTAAAACATTTCACTGGTCTATTGTAGAAAAAGTTTGTTAGCTTGACCGCCCAGAATAAAATGGCTGTGGGAGGCAGCAAGCAATAAGTACTTCCACTGAGCACACGATACCTATTTGGAGTGGAGACATTTGCCTACCAGAATTGATAGGCAGCTGACAATCCCCAGACCTCTGTGGTAGTAGAGGTCAGAAAAGATTTCTTCTGACACACAGCAACAGGTAGAGATTACCTTCATGGTGGGCTGGAATGGGTTGTAATATGATCAAGGACACAAAAGTAGTAATCTCCATGCTGGAATAAGAAGAATATGGGGACACGTCCTTAATGTTATCTGATTAAGTGTATTATGTGAAGCTAGCATAAATATCATTTTGAAGAGATATACAGAAGGGATATTTTCTCCCTCCAAAATATCTTATCAAACTAAAATTTAGCAAGAGTTGGTTGCTTCATAGATTTGGATCTTCTTGTAACAGATATAAAGGGAGCTGGGAATAAGCATGGACTGGAAATAAATATTTTGGATGTAAAAAGTCTTTCATCATTCAGTTCTTGAGTTCTTTTCATCAAAACCTGACCTGCATCCAACTAATAATTTTTTCTCAACTATAAATTATGGTGGTTTTGATCAGCTAGAAAGAATTCTAGATTTGCTGATGAATAAGATAAATTGTGATTTAAAGCTGCATTTTAAACATGGACTGAAGTGGAATGTCACTGAAACTTTGGTATTAGCCATTTATTTGGTTGGCTAGTCATTGCTGTGGAAATAAATAACAAAGAAAGGCAGGCTTTTGATTGCCCCAGCAAATTAGGTAAGGCTATAAATTGCTGAGGAACAAAATCTTCAGTGAGACCATACTTCACAGTCTATGTCAATTCAAATTAAATTGGCAGTTCCATAACAGTCAAGACTAAGCATCAGTTGGGAAATTGATATTTGCTTATTTAAAATGACCTCACCCTTAATTCAAAGAACTAATAATAGTTTTGACAAAAGATGTCAACATTTAGATAGGGTAATCAAGAAAGACTAAACAGAGTTTTGGCAATTTTTGAAAAGCATTCAGTAAATAGATTTTGGTAAGAAAATTACATATGTTTTCAATCCTATTGTTTTCATCATCAGAGAATTTAGTGGTACTTTGATTTAATGTAGGATTTAAGGACAATCTGGATAAACAAAAGCAGGTCAAATGATGTTTAGGAAGATAGAGGATGCTTTTGAGATTAATTGTTTCAGAAGCCTGGCCCTGAGTTTAGTAATGTCTCTTAGATCTTGCATTTCTACTTGGAAAAATAAGCCGACCAAGCTGTAATTAACCACAGTTGTTTGTTACTGGTAGTTTTAAAATTCTTTTGAATTGCTTAATTCCAGGTTTTATTGTTTTAAAAATCAAGGGGACACTTACCCTCAACTTCAGCTGCCCAAGTGTGGCAATTCCAAAGTGTGGCAGCCATTTCAATGGGCAATTTGAAGCAGCCACTTCAGGCAGTATTTGCAGCCACTCAGCTGATAGTTCTTTTTAATTGGTTGAATGTCAAAGATATAGGTTTGCCCTGCATCCTTCAAATGGGGTGGCAGAGCCTCTGGAGAAAGTTTTAGTTAGCAGTACAGTGCGTTTTGTAGAATGGGAGGAGTGCCACCTTGCTTTCTATCAAAGCAGTGTACAGGTACTCCTTAGCCTATGGCCACACTGAGCCCAAAATTTATGTTGTTAAGTGAGAAGGTTGTTAAGTGAGTTTTGCCCCATTTTATGACTTTTTTGGCCAAGTTTGTTAAGTGAATCACTGAAGTTGTTAAATTAGTAACATGGATGTTAAGTGAATCTGGCTTCCCAATTGTGTTCCTTGTCTGAAAGTCGCAAAAAGCGATCACCTGACCCCCGGACCTGCAAATGTCATAAATATGTACCAGCTGCCAAGCATCCAAATGTAAATCACATGACCATAGGAATGTTGCAACAGTAATAAGTGTGAAAACTGGTCATAAGTCACTATTTTCAGTGCTGTTGTAACTTTGAATGGTCATTAAACGAACTGTTGTGTCAAGAACTACCTTTACTTTACCATTCCTACCCAATGTCATCAAATGATCTTTACAGTATAATTTTTTTCTAATGGTACACTACTTCCTGCTTCTCGGTCACCCAAGCCCTCGTCACCTCCCGTCTGGACTATTGCAATGCTCTCTACATGGGGCTTCCCTTGAGGTGCACCCGGAGGCTCCAGTTAGTTTACAATGCGGCCACGCAGGGGATTCTGGGAGCTTCTAGATGCTCCCACGTGACACCTCTCCTGCGCAAGCTGCACTGACTGCCTGTGGTTTTCCGAGTGCGCTTCAAGGTACTAGTAACCACCTTTAAAGCGCTCCATGGCAAGGGACCTGGTTACCTGCAAGACCATCTCCTGCTACCAAATACCTCCCACCGTCCAGTTCGCTCCCACAGAGAGGGCCTCCTCAGGGTGCCGTCGGCTAAACAATGTCCAGGGGGAGAGCCTTCTCTGTGGCAGCTCCCGCCCTCTGGAATGACCTACCCCCTCGACTAAGGACAATCTCGGACCTACATCTCTTCCGTCGGGCCCTGAAGACGCACTTATTTTGCGCTGCTGGGCTATCATAATTTTGAAGGGATTTTTTAATAGTGATTTTAGTTTGAGATTTTTAAATATTGGCCAATTATTTAATATTTCTTTTTAATACTGTTTTTAAACTCTGTATTATCATTTTTATTCTGTCTGTACACCGCCCTGAGTCCCGAAAGGGAGAAGGGCGGTATAGAAATCAAATAAAAGTAAAGTAAAGTTCTGGGTAACTTCTCAAAGTTTCTTCTCACTCGGAAGTAGAATAAATATTTCAAAACGCGGTGAATTGTGAAAAAGCAAACTTTCTTTCCCCTTCATATAAGCCTTTGAGAACTAGTAGCAGTATAATTATATGCACTTGCAGGCCTTTGCACAGCAGGGGCAGGAATGCTCTCAGACTTCATTTCCCTAATGATAGGTTTACGTAAAGGCATTACATCTTTGCAGAAAAATGTAAACTTTAAAGTGGCAGCTACTTCTGTGCTTGTGGTGCAAGGCATTTGCAGTAAATGAAAGCAGATTAATAGCTCAAGTTTAGAAATAAACCATGTTGGGTTTTTCTGGTTAGAATACATTGGATTGCAGCCTAAATCAATTAAATGTAACATAGTGGTTGGAATTCTGTAAAAGAAAGGCAAGGGAACTGCATCAGGCAGGTTAAAAAAATGGAAGAAGATACAGGAGGAGCAAAAAAAAAAAAAAAATCCCTACCCAAATCACATATGCACATATTTCCTTTAAAAGTCCTTTCAACATTCAGTGGAGGTTTCAAGACTAGACCAAAACATTTTTCACTCTTTCTTTCTCCTGCCTACCTGCCATTTTATTTATAAAGAGTGGCTTCAGTGTTGTAACACGCATAGTTTGCTAGTATGGACCTCTAACTCTCATTTATCCAAATTAAGTTTTTTTTTGTCAGTTTCTATGTTGAAATTAGTGCATCATTAAATGATCCAAAATCTTTATTTTCAATATGACAAGCTAACCACCATTATCTCTGCTGGGGCTTTTACATGTATTTTAAGAAGTAGACATATTTACAATCGTTACATCATAATCTACATCATGACTGTTGTGTTTGCCACTTCTCTTGCGCTAGAAGATGTTTCCATGTTTGATATTAGTATATTATGGTGTGTTTTTAAAAATCTGATTGCGCAGCTGTGTAGTTGCCCAACTATTATTTCTTTCCATCAGTGCCATTTGTTTCCAGCTTTACATATACACAAATTTTCTACTTCAGTAAGCTTGCATCCTTACTACTTCGGGCTGTTTAAAAATAGTTTTAAACTAGAACTTACTTAAAAGCAAAATCATTTAAGAATAACCCAGCTGCAAAATGGCCAGGACAATCTGTGTCTTACATTTTGTTTTTCATGTTGTACAACCCAAGGCCATTCTGATATTCAAATGCAGAGAGATTCCAATTGCTGTTCTCTTACAACTGGCATTCAGACTTCTCCCAATCAGAGAGAACAACATGACTACTTTCTCCTTGTGATTCATGAATTTATATATACTCAGTTGTGTTCTTCCTCACTTACTTTTTTTTTACCAAGCTAGATGTTTCCAAATATAATAGGGTTTTCTTATATAAAGGCGCTTGAAGCCCATTGGTTATTGTAGTTCCTTTTTCAAGCTTTATTATATCTTTCTAAGTGTGGCCACCAGAAATACATACAATATTCAAGATGTGGAAATATTCTATATTTGTATAGAAGGTGCCCTACCATAAATTTGTCTTTTTGTAGCTGTATAATTATTATCTTCATTGTGCTATCTATCCTGACCACTTTTTCTGGTTACTTAGAGACAATTCCCAACCGTATATATGTGAAGATAATGATGTTTGCCACAATGTGGATCATTTGCACTTACTTAAATTGAACCATATTTGGTTGATCATGCACTCAGTTTAAAAAGCTTCTTCTAGAGCTCTTCACAGTCAGTTTTTTTTAACCACCATGAATAATTTGAAATCACCCTCAAATCCGTGAATTCAGTGTTTAATTAAGTTGGTTGATTAGTGAACATGATAAAAGCACAATTCCAAACCCTGATTCTTGGAGGATTTCATTACGTACATCTTGTCGTTGAGAAAATTGCCCAAGTACTTCAAGTAAGCATAGAACTCTAAAGTAATAACATTTTCAGTCACTTAAGAGAAACAGAATGTTAAAGCTTATATGTTAAAAAAGTCTTGAACATAAATACTTGGATGTTTACTCCTTAATGAAATAGGATTACAAACAGCCTTAATGCATTGCTTATTGCCAATTTTATAAACGCATAACTACTGAATCCTAGTAACCATGGAAGCAGTATGGTAAATTAAGTAGGATAAAGGTAAAAATGTTGTAATAAAGCATATATAGCATGATCATTTTTGACTGTGACATTTTAAATTGTTTGCTATTTATGTTGAAGATGTTGAAATCTGATGATTCACATGATACAATGTATTCATACCATTCATTTAAATGAATGCATTTTCAAGGTCTTAAATAGTTTCCATAACAGAGATTTTCTGAGAGATTTACCATTATTATTGTATTATGGTGGTATTATGAGACATGGTGGTGCAGTGGTTAGAATGCAGTACAGACAGTTCTTGACTTTCAACCACAATTGAACCCAATATTTATGTTGCTAAGTGAGACATTTGTTAAGTGAATTTTGCTCCATTTTTCAACCTTTCTTGCCACAGTTGTTAAGTGGATCATTGCAGTTGGTAAGTTAGCAACACGGTTTTTATCAATCTGGCTTCTCCATTGACTTTGCTTGTCAGAAAGTCACAAAAGGGGAACACATGGCCCTGGGACACTGCAATTGGCATAGTTGCGAATCAGTTGTCAAGCATCCAAATTTTGATCACATGACCAAGGGGATGCTGCGGTGCTTGTAAGTGTGAAAAACAGTTATAAGTCACTTTTGTCACTGTGTTGTAATTTTGAACAGTCACTAAATGAACTACTTAAGCCAAGGACTACCTGTATTGCAGACAAACATTGCCCACAGCCTAGAGTTCAATCCTGCCTGGCTCAAAGTTGACTCGGCCTTCCATCCTTCTAAGGACCCAGATTGTTGAGGGCAATATCAGTGGTGGGTTCCTCTCCCCATCGCTACCATTACACTGTGCATGGGTCCAGGCATCCTGTTTGTGCATGCACGCTGTGCACGCATGTGCACTCCACCGCCCCTGTGACACCCAGCTGCTTGTCGGAGGTCACGCAGGCACCGCACACTGTGTGTGCAGGCGCAATTGGCCGGTTGCTTTAAAAACGGGTATGGAATGTGAGTGGGCAGGTGGGCCAAATGAGTTACCATATCAGTACAGTGGCAGCTGTTCCCGGCTACTACCGGTATGGCCGTACTGGGCTATACCGGCGGGAACCCACCACTGGGCAATATGATGATATTATAAATTGCTCAGATAGTTCTGTATTGAGTGGTATCTAAGTTTAAGTGCTGTTGCTATTGTTATTAGTTTCTCTCATAGCTATTCTGAAGTAGCTTACTACAAATCAGAAGGAATTGAGTTGAAAAACAGTAACTCGCCCAAAGGTGCGGAAAGGTTCTATAGTTGATTAGAATTGATGTAACAGCTGACCCTTTATTTACTGTCCAGAAAACACTTTGAGTTGATGAACTAACTTAACATTTAATATTTGTTATTAGTTTATGATAAAGTTTGAGATACATGGTTTGTGAACTTGTGAATCACTTCGAAGGTTGATGAGCCAGGTTATAAGGGATTGGATGTTTTGATGAGCGCTAAGAGCTTTTCATTATTGCTAATGTACATCAAATTAAGTATGCAATTAGATTGCTTGTATTCATTGGGTTTATCTAATAAGGGTTTATCTAATAAGATTGTGTTTTACTGATTTGTACATTAATTGGACATCTTCTTTTTCTTATAGGATAAGCGTGGCCAGTAAAAGGCACATGGGACCTACATACTATTAGAGATTACCATAGACATTCCAAGAGCTGCATCAGTAAGTCTTTAAAATCATTTTTTCTCTGCATTTTAAAGAAAAAAACTTCATTATTTTCTTTCCTGAAATTTGTAAATAGGCAAATATTGACAACATTTATGATCTTGTAAAAACATGATGCTTAAGGCTATGTATATATGCAATAGTTTAACATGCATAAAATCTATAAGAGGTGTAAAAGCTGCCATTTAGGGCATCAAGTCAAACCCAACTTCTCAGGGCAGGGCAACCTTGCAAAAGGCTACTCCATCCACCTAAAGACATTTGTTGAAATGAAGTTCATCGCCTCCCTTGATAATTGGTTCCACTGTCATAATCTTTTTTTTTAACAAATACAAACTTTTTCATAGCATTCAACTGGAATTTGCCTTCCTCTAGTGTAAGACCATTGTCCCATATCTTAAGAGTTTGGGACAGCAGGTGGCCCCTTTGACCTTCTGAGTGATAGCTTCCTCGGTTTTTTTATTCTCAATAATTATCATACTCTCATTGGCTCCTTATAACTTTGCAGTGTCCTGCCCATCCTCAGTGTCAGTTTTACCTATTCCAGTTTCTTAGAATTTGTTCTTTAAAATATGGTTCCTAGACTTATGTTTGTGATGCCATCCCACCAACCATCACTTTTTATAAGGTGGATACTATTCTTCTATAGATGCAACTTAAAATTGCAGCTTTTAGCAACTTTTTTTAGCAGCTGCTAATAATACTTTCTCAACTCACATTTATTTTTAATGAACTACAAGTTCAAGAAGCTTTTCTCACATGTTGTTATCTAAGTCAGCAAAGCACTACTTTGCATTTGATTCTTCATCTCTAAGTAAAGAATTTATCTCCATTAAATTTCACTGTGCTTCAGTCCACTTTTCTAACTTTTCAATTCAGTTTTGATTTTGCTTTGTATTTTTAAATGTATTAACTCTATCTCTTCATTTAAGCATTAATAAAAATATTAAAGAGTACAAGCTCATTACTGAAGTCTGTAGCACCCTATTTGTTACACCACTCCAGTTTTATAAGGAAGTACTAATGAATATGGTTTATGTATGGTTTCCAAGCCAGGAATGTCATAAGATACCTTATTAAATATTTTGCTGAGCTCAAGTTATATTTTGTTCTTAGTCTTTATAAGATACTAAGAAAGTTATTGATTAAAAATACTGACAAGATGTTATATAAATCCATACTACTGATAATCACTATATTCTTTTTTTAAATGCTTATGGGTTAATATTTGTATGCTTAATTATTGTCAATAGAGACTGTCTTGCTGAGTTATGTCTTTAAAGAATATGATGTGTAGCCAAAAAAAAAAATGCCCAAGTAAATTATGGAAAAATCAGTTGCCAATTTTCACTTGAAATACAAAGAACTAGGCTCAAATCACCATATTTTGGATGCATTTTGCAGAGATATACTTGAAAAAAAGACATACTGCTGAGAAACGTGGAAAGAAAGAATAGAATTGTTTGATAATGAGATGGGCAGCATATACATTTAATAAATAGAATGTCTAGCCACAAAGTGAATAAACTAGATTACGGTGATGTTGAGTATGTCATTGGATCACCTGAATATTGGGGACAAATTATCCTGAAGAAGGTTTAGCTATATGATAGCTAAGAATTGACACCAACTTGAAGGCACAGGATCAGTCAATCAATGTGATTAAAAATACAGTAAAATATGGTTCTAAAATTCTGTTTTCAGTTTGTCATTATGGGGTACTGAGTGTAGATTAATGAGGAAAAAAAATGAATGTCAACACCTGTAGAACCAGGCTGCAGCATAACAAAATTGACAAAAGTAAAGGGGGTCTGAATACTTTCTGAATACACTGTATCTCACAAACATAAATGAAAAGATATTCTTATAAGCTCTATTGGAAGAGTTTGTTTTGGGGCCTAGGAAGCGTGCCTCACTATATTGAAAAAAATCAATATAGCTCCCAGGCTGGTGTTTAAAATGGGCATTGAAAGCATGGCTGCTCCCTCAGGCCTTGTGGAGGGTGATGCTAAGCCCATATACAATTTTGTTTGATTAAAGAAAGCATTCCTGAGGGCACAAATGAACTTTATTTTATCGTTTGCTTGTTTTTAACATTGTAAACCAGAGAGGCTTGTGGAATTGTGTGTTCTCTAAATTGAATGAATATAATGACTGAAAAAGAAAAGCCCCCAAATAACAAAAATATGTTTGTTTATTTATTGATAATCAAATTTATATAGCTGCCCATCTCACCAAAGGTGACTCTGGATAGCACACAAGAGCTAAAAGAGCCAATATAAAACAAAATGTAAATCTAAAACACCACACTGATAATTATCATAAAAATACTAACCGTAGGTGAAGGAAGGATAAAAATGCATCCCTCAGCAATGAACCCATTTAGAGAAGTTTCTGGTTCTTTGTGAGCTCCAGGCCTGGCAGCATAATCAGGCCTTGAGGGTCTTTCAGAATATCAAAAGGAATTTTTAATGGGGAAAAAAATGTAGCCAGCCCAGTTTCAAAGCTGGCATTTCACCACATTTATAAAAGAAAATATTACCCGCTTAATGAAGAAAACATTGAGGTTTCAAGTGTAAAATATGTGTTTTACACTCATTATTCTTAAAAAATGCTTACCACTCCTTGAGATCTTATTACCTGAGAGTGCAAACCTCCCTTTTAAAACCTGTGAATGTGAAAGAATTTAGTGACATCTGTCTCCATCCCAATCTTTTTCTTCCTTTAAAAATGATGGCATATATGAAGAAGAAATATTTCTGGCACCCTCTGACTTCCATAAAAAGTGACCTTTTGAATATTTACCATGATCTTTTCTTCTCCTTCATTCCCACTTGGTGAAGCATTTCCGTAAGGCACATCTGAATACAGTATGAAAATCCTCTTGAGGCAGAGGAGAGATAATCAGCTCTGTTTCTTGGCTTTGTGCAGAGAGTAACCAAATGTACAATAACTTTCATTTGGATTCCCTGCTGATTTCCTTCTCGTTTTCTGGACATCCAGTTGACCCGCTCACTGTCTTTTTCATACGTGCAGGCAGTGTGATTGGTGGAACTGGGTCATGTATCTCCCTCTGGCTATCACCATCATGCCTTTTCCTTCAGAGGGAGAATTTCGGCTTGCTTAGGGACTCGTGAAAAGCTTAAGCAAAGCAGATCAGTTTCCATGGTCACACCGCAAAGAGCTATGGTGTTAGAATACAGCAATTCCAAATTCTTTTAAATAGGAAAAACACTGATAACAGAGGAGAAGGATTTATTTCCTGGTATCTGCAATCCCATAGATAATTTCTGTGTTTACTGTTTCAAACACCCAAATGTCTTTTTAAAGCAGAATTCTACCATTAGAAGAAAGTGGTACGTCACTGTTCAGTGCAGTGAGCATTTTTGTTTTACCAGATGCACATATTTTGGGTTAGAGGTTATTGTATTTAGCATGTATTGGTTAATGTCCCAGCTTTCTAATATCAGGATTCTGAGCGATGTCCTGATAAAAGCAGGCACCTCCAACCAGTTTTCAAGAAAAATGCAGTTATTTATTAGGCACGCCATGTTGGCATGCTCTGACCCCATTCAGTTCACACCTTGCCTCTGACCCTGTTTTTCCCTCCCCCCCCAAGGTGTGTCATCAGTCACTTTCCCAACAAAGCAATTTTGCGGGTGGTAGATGTCACTCCTTCCAGCCATTAGTGGTCTCTGTGGAGATGGCCTTGACTTTAGCCAACTAGGATGTGCATTGTTTTGACTGAGGTGCAAATTCCTCGATGCAGCTACTAGGCTTGATTTCCCTATGGCAACTTGGGAGCAGGTTAGGGAAGCTTCACGAGTTCACACTTCCTGCCCCAATCATTTTTTCTTTCTTTCTCTAGAACGGAATATCACAATGGAAATGTACATTTGTATGTCTGCACTTCTTTACACAAGAATCTTCAAGCATGGTTCTTATGGCTTTGTATGGTTTAACTATGATAGGAACAGAGACAGGCAGGTAGTTGTAGTATTTAAGAACCAGAGTAAAAACCAATTTAAGGATCAGAGAAGACTGTGAATTCTTGTTCTAGCTTAAATGCAGAGCCAGCTGTGTAACTCTGGACTAGTCACACTCTCTCAGCCAAGGAAGAAGGCAATGGCGAACATTTCCAAAATATTGCCAAGAAAAAACCAAAGAGACTTATCTAGCTAGTCACCAGAAGTTGGTACTGATTTGAACGCCCTGTCCCAAAGAAAGCAAGGAAGGGTAGAGTTGAGAAAATGTCAAAGTCCCACTTGTAGGCATCAAGAGTCTAGGCATCAATTGTTCTTTTGTCTTATGTCCAAGCAACCTTTTTTTTTTTTAATCTTAAAGGGTTTAGAAGAAGAAAAAATTGGAAACCTGCCTTTTAAACTTGGTCATTGCATCTGTTCTTTTGTTTTTTGTTTAGAAAATCTATACCTAACTTTGGACCATTAATTCAAGCTGTAACATTTCGATGAGGAGAATTTATAAAGAGTACTGGCAATTCATTAGATTCACTTGCCTATCTTATTTGAACAATTCCAGGTGGTTTTTAAAATTATATATACACTAGGATGTGTTCATTATACATACACGAGGGTGCTCATTTATTATAATGCATTCAAGGTGTTGAGAGCTTTAGAGTGAGGTCACAAGGCTAATTCACAAATGGAGGCAACTTTGGTTGTTATGTTTTGAACAAGATGGTAAATTGTTTAGCACTTTCTCATTAACTTTTCCTTCCAATCCTGATGCATCAGGGAGAATACAGGTTGGGAACTGTAGATGTTCATTATTGCCTATTAACCTGGTGTATTCTACCTCATTCAAATGGGATCCATTCTTTCTATATAATGAATTCCACAGGGCTTTAAGAAGTACATGAGAACTGCATATAGGAAATGAAAGAGTTGTAAAGAGCCGTTCTTGTTTTTCAGAATCAATTGGCCTACGTAGCCTGCACAAACATGGAGGGAGATTGTTTGAGCTGCATGAAATATCTGATGTTTGTCTTCAATTTCTTCATATTTGTAAGTTTTCTTTGATTCGTCACATGAGGTCTTTTTCATATGTCTCCTCAGGAGTTGGTTATATTTTGGTAGAAGTACTACAGGTGTAGAAGACCCCCTTATATTTCATAGGTAGCAACATTTGAAACAAGCAATTTGCTTTTTATCAGAAGCAGCCAAAACATTTTTTACAACTCTTTGAAGTTTGAAATTACTGATGAGACAGAAGCTGCCCTTGAATGGGTGGTTCATAAGACCCATGGATGGACTGTAGTTGTGAGCTGCTGCCATTCTAGAACTGGTGTTAAGTGTTTCCTGTCACTTGGGTACCTTGGCAACTTACAATTTTATGAAGGCATGGAATATGGTTGTATAATTTCTTAGTGTCTTTTTGCTCAGCTTCCATTACAGAGCTTCATAAAAACCATTAAAACTTGACATTTTGAGAAAGTTCTGGGAGCGAAACTGATATGAGTAGGAAGCCTCATTTTATAGATTGTATTCTGAAGTTTCAGTGTTCCCTGGATGCCAGAACATTTTCATTATTTTGTTTCTAATTGTTAATGCTTGTCTTGCTATACCATTGTTTTTCTTTCACCTTATAAACTTGAAAATGGAAAATGGAAACCACTTTGAACTTCAATGCTGTATAAGCCTAGGTATGTAGGTGAGTAGGTAGGTAGGCAAAGAGCCAGTTTAGCATAGTGATTAAGACAACTGGCTAGAAACCAGGAGACTAGGAGTTTTATATGAAACTGTTGGGTGAGATCATCTGTGGTTTTGGGGTAGAATTCCACCAGTACGCTGATGATACTCAGCTGTACATCTCTACCCCGGACCACCCCAACGATGCCCTGGAAGTGATGTCCCAGTGTCTGGAGGCCGTGCGAGTCTGGATGGGGAGAAACAGGCTCTGACTCAACCCGTCCAAGACCGAGTGGCTATGGCTTCCAGCATCACGATATAGCCAGTTGGTGCCAGCTCTGGCTATTGGGGGCGATCCATGGCAAGGGACCTGGTTACCTGCAAGACCGCCTCCTGCTACCAAATACCTCCCACCGACCAGTTCGCTCCCACAGAGAGGGCCTCCTCAGGGTGCCGTTGGCCAGGCAATGTCGGATGGCGACCCCTAGGGGGAGAGCCTTTTCTGTGGCAGCTCCTGCCCTCTGGAATGACCTATCCACCGACCTACGCACGACCACGGACCTGCGCCTCTTCCGTCTGGCCTTGAAGACCCATTTATTTCATGCGGCCGGCCTGGCGTAGTTTTTAAATGGTTTTTAGTAGGGTTTTATTAAGGTTTTAGAATCAGGCCAACCATTTAATCTATTTTTAAACGTATTTTATATTTTATATCACTGATTTTTATTGTCGTCTGTACATCGCCCTGAGTCCCGGAAGGGAGAAGGGTGGTATAAAAATTTAATAAATAAATAAAATAAATAAAATAAATAAAATAGTTCTGCGTTAGGGACAAAACCTTGGGCCAGTCACTCTGTGTCAGTCCAAGAAGCAGCCAATGGCTGCTTTAAACATCCTGGCAGTTACTAGGATCAAAGCCATGGAAGGAGGGAGAGGGAGAAAGAGGGAGAGGGGGAGAGAGAGTAAAAGAGAAAAAGAGAGAGAGAGAAACTGTGACAGGCAGTACTAGCCTAAATAGCAACATTGCCATGTTCAGTAACATGTTATTCGAGAACAACAAACTGCCTTCACATGTCACCCAAGCTCTTGGCATGAAATACAGTGGTTGTTGAGTCCAGCTTCTTCTGGCAGTACCTTTGTTTTTGAAAAAGCCATCTCAATATAATATATATCACCTGTGTATGCAGATAATTCATTGTAGCTGAAGTATTTAGCAAAAACTTATCCTACTGAAATCTGAAGAAGTTTAACATACTGTAGGCTGGATTCATACATCATTACATTATGCTAATCCTTAATGCAACTTGTTTGATTCTCTTAACTGCTCTAGCAAATGATTGCCTGAAAGCATGACTTAACCCTTCTACTTTGTGACCATAGTTAAATAAATTGATAGCTTATTGTAATGTTTAATAGAACCTGGCTTTAGAATCTATACAATTAAGTGATATTTAACAGTCCTACCAAAAACACAATTTTAATTCTCCAAATGAAAAGATGAGTAATGACCATATTAAGATTATGATACTAATTCCTTTCTTGAACATTTGAATGTATTTCCTTTCCTTTGATGGTCTCAGGTTAAAAAATCTCTGAAATATGATTTTGTAATAAATAAGTATAATGAATAACTGGAATTCTTAAAAGGACTGCTTTCAGTTGTAAATAATCACAATATTAATCAATTTAAAAATGAAATGTATTCTTGAACTTTTTGGAAGGTGCCTTTTCAGATAAGGCTATCAGTTTGGGTCTACCAAAACTGGATGCCCATTACATGTTAACAAATTAGATGTTAACCATTAGATGTTAATGAAGTAATACAGAAAAAAAAATCCTGCTATCTTGCAGCCATCCAGATTTTAGCAGCCCAGATGTGGTGTCTCTATTCTCTGAACATAACAAATTGTACTGTAAGGATCTGTGTTGCAACAATTACAATTCAACTTTTAACTTGAATTATGCTGTCTAAAGGAACCTGTCCAAGAAAATAGTTTTAATCTGAATCTTCCCTTTTTATGACAGCTGGGTGGTACCTGTCTCCTGGGAGTTGGAATCTGGGTCATAGTTGATCCCACAGGATTTCGAGAGATTGTGGCTACGAACCCTTTGCTCTTTACTGGAGCATATATTATGGTAGCTATGGGAGCTATGCTCTTCTTGCTAGGATTCCTTGGTTGCTGTGGAGCGATCCGCGAGAACAAATGTCTTCTTCTTTTCGTAAGTACAAATGAGTGGATTACTTTTTCCAGTGTACCTACTTGTGTTATTTTGACCTACTATATTTTTTGGAGTATAAGATGCACCGGAGTATAAGACGCACCCAGGTTTTGAAGAGGCAAATTTTTTTTTAAAGTAGGTAGGTAGATAGAGGGATAGAGAGGGAGAGAAATAGAGAGAAATACAGTAAGGAGGGAGGGAGAATATGTAGGTAGGTAGGTAGATAAAGGGATAGAGAGAGAGAAATAGAGAGAGAAATACAGTAGGTAGGTAGGGAGAGAGAGAGTGTAGATAGGTAGGTAGAGGGATAGAGAGAAATGGAGAGAGAGAGAAATACAGTAGATAGGTAGGGGGAGAGAGAGTAGGTAGATAGGGTAGATAGAGGGGAGAGATAGAGAAATAGAGAAAGACGCACCCAGGTTTTGAAGAGGCAATTTTTTTAAAAAAAAAGTAGGGAGGTAGATAGAGGGATAGAAGGGAGAGATAGAGAAATACAGTAGGTAGGTAGGGAGAGAGAGAGTGTGTGTAGATAGGTAGGTAGGTAGAGGGATAGAGAGAGAAAGAGAGAGGAGAGAGAGAGAGAGAGAGAGAGAGAGAGAGAGAGAGAAATACAGTAGATAGGGGGAGAGAGAGAGTAGGTAGATAGGTAGATAGAGGGGAGAGAGAGAAATACAGTAGGTAGGGAGAGAGAAAGGGTAGGTAGGTAGGTAGGTAGGTAGGTAGGTAGGTAGGTAGGTAGGTAGGTAGGTATATAGAGTGGGGAGAGAAATACAGTAGATAGATAGGAAGAGAGAGGGTGTCGGTAGGTAGGTAGGTAGGTAGGTAGGTAGGTAGATGTTTCCAGGTGTATTTACCCACATTCTGGAGAAGGAAATCACTGACCACCTTTGGAACAAATCTTTGTTTCTGCAGGCACAGTACAACGTAATTCTCATCAATCACTGTAACTAAACAGCTTTCCAAAAGGGGAAAAAAACCCTTTTTGCACTTTGCAAACCTCCCCCAAAAGGCCCGTTGTGCACGACAATGGGCCCGTTTTTTTTTTCAAATAAAAGGCATAAATAGCGTGGGGGGGGGGGCTTGCAGAGTGCTCCGGGGGGGGGTCAAAAATGAGCAAAAAACTGGCACATGTATCACAAAAATGGGATGTTTTTTGGTCAAAAAAATTGCACGCATAGCTTTATGGAGGCTTATAGAGTGCTGCTGGGGACTGGGGGGACAAAAACACCATATGTTTTGCTCATTTCTGCCCTCCCCAGCCCCCAGGAGCTCTCTGGAACTCTCTCACGGTCATTTTAGTGAAGGGGCAGGGTTTCAGGAGAAAAAATTGCTGTATTCGATGTATAAGACACACCCAGATTTTCAGCCTCTTTTTAGAGGGAAAAAGTGCGTCTTATACTCCGAAAAATACGGTAAGTCCAGAAAATAATGTTATAAATCACTACAATTTATTTTAAATTTCACATTTTTGAACCACTCATGTCCCTCAAAGAAGGACTCTTTTTTTTGTTATTCCCATTGCACCATTTAACTTTAAGGCTGTTTCATCCTATAGGAAAATAATATAAATTATTTTCTTTTGGAATAAAAAAAGGAATATAAACAGAAAAGTATATGTTGCCATGTGGAATATTTCTGAAGCTGGGTTCAAAAATAAATCAAGATTGTTAAATCACAATTTAAACAGTTGTCTTCTCCTTGAGTGCACATAAAATGAAAACTACAGTTTCTGTAAAATTATTTTAATATCATGCATTTTAATTATTTAATACCATGCATTATATTTTAAATTCATGGAATAATCAAAATTATTTGAATAATTTGTAGTTACTTAAAATGTTGAAAACAGTTAAAGAGCAGTTAAATTGTGGAAAACAAGTGTATTTATAAATATCCAGTATATCTTTTCAATCTCATATTATCAGCTGCCTAAATGGGAGGAAAAGGAGTGGAAGATCATTCACAAAATATGAGTCGATAGTTTCCTGTAACACCTGAACAAGAACTTTCACAAAGCCTAGGACACAAAATCTCATCTATAGCCTATTACAGTGGTGTCATACTGGTGGCCCATGGACTGAATGTATCACATGCAGGCCACGCCCACCCCAGATCCACAAATGGGGAAAACATCATGAAACATCACATGAGGGCAACATGACGCGGCGAGTTTGACACCTGTGTATTCTCATTTCCACCTTTATTCGCTCATCCTAATTTATAACCTTACACCAGTATTACTTTTCTTGGAATAAAACTTGTGTTTTATCATTATCCCTGTAGCTAAAGAATAAACAGTTGTTCACCAATTTAGAGTTTTGAGGAAGAAAAACTCTCAAGAGGCCATAATTACGCCCCAGACTTCCAGTGTGGCTTAACTCACAAAGGGTCTCTATAGGTTTAGTCTTTGTGGGGGGTTGGATACGTCAACCAACTTGATAAAGAAGATCTGAGCTTCACAGCCATATTTAATACGTAAAGCCTTGATATGTTCCAAGAAGCTCTGTGGCAGAACAAAAAAAGTGTCAAATTGTGCTACATCTATTCCAACATGAAGATGTATAATTTTTTTTTCTTTTTCTTTTTAATTTTGATTTGTTCACTTCTTGCAGAGACAAATCATTTGGAGCATTATATAGCATCCACAAAGATTTTGCCACCATTTCACCAATTTCCATGTTTTATTTTCTTGTGGCTCAGGCTGAAAGTGATCAGTGATTTCCTTCTCCAGGACATGGATAAATACACCTGGAAACATCAACCTACCTACCTACTTTCTCTCTCTCTCTCTACCTTCCTACTGTATTTCTCTCTCTCTATCCTTCTACCTACCTACACACACACACTCTCCCTACCTAGCTACTGTATTTCTCTCTCTCTCTCTTTCTCTCTCTATCCTTCTACCTACCTACCTACCGACACACACATTCTCTCTCCCTACCTACCTACTGTATTTCTCTCTCTCTCTTTCTCTCTCTATCCTTCTACCTACCTACCTACCGACACACACATTCTCTCTCCCTACCTACCTACTGTATTTCTCTCTCTCTCTTTCTCTCTCTATCCTTCTACCTCTATCCTTCTACCTATCTACCTACACACATTCTATCTCTCTCTCTACTTACCTACTGTATTTCTATCTCTCTCTCTATTTCTCTCTCTCCATTCCTTTATCTACCTACCTACCTACTCTCTCTTTCCCTGCCTACCTACTGTATTTCTCTCTGTTTTTCTCTCTCTTTATCTCTTTATCTACCTACCTACCTACTCTACATACCTACCTATCTACCTACTGTATTTCTCTTTCTTTCTCTCCCTCTCTATCCCTCTATCTACCTACTTTTTTTTTGTAATTTGCCTCTTCAAAACCTTAGGGTGTCTTATACTCCGGTGTGTCTTATACTCCACAAAATACGGTAACTATAGACAGGCATCTGCATAAACAACTCAAGAAAGTGAAAATGGTTGTACAGATAGGAATGGGATGCAGGATCTTCTGTTGTTTCCTAGCGGCAGAAAAACAAGGAGGAGAAACAAGCCCCTAACTTTTGGCAACCTAGAGAGGTGACAGAGTCAGATCAGATTAGCCTCTGGTGCTTTCTAAGCAGCTCTCACCATTTGGGACATGAATAAAATTTGTTTTATGAGTAGTCTTGTTGACAATGCTACATGGATGCTGCATGCCAAGGAAGATGGTCAGAGGACTTCACATCTCCTCAATTTATCTTATCACTTGTGGGAATGTGTTCTGCATTTCCTGTCCAATTCAATGGGTGTCAAATTTTAACTGGCAGGTGGAGCTAAGATACATCATGCCAGGTTTGTTGAAACTGATTGTATGGGCTAGGCATGTTAGGTTCATTGCTTTGTTTATGTAGTTAAATTGTCTCTCAGTGTCTCAGTGTCTACTTCCATGTTTGTATTTTGTTGATACAGCAAATACACTCACTCACACACAAACACACAAAATTTGGCTAAAGCAAGATACCGTGATATTTTATTCTACATAAAGTTCATACTCCACTACCCAAAAAGTTGAGTATTTCTGCAAAAATGGAAATTTTCATTCATTGAGTTGTTCGTGCCTAATTTCATCTTAAATATGCAGGGTGGGAAAAGTGCTATATATCAGTGTTTGTCAAGAGCGTGCAAAATAGCATTTTCTTCCAGGAAAAAAAATGGTATTGTAACAAAGAACTGATGCTGGGAAATGATTAAGTGTGGGGGCCATGAAAAAAAAAAGACTTGGCAGAGAGTTTGGATGATATGGTTGTTATCTATATCTTAATTAGGGGAAAGGTGTTATTTTCATGGACTAATTAAAATCCACGTCCTCCTACAAAGTTTTCAAATATAGATGAATCAGAGGCTTCCCAGGAGAGATTTCTCAGTGATACATAATAAATGCCTGAAGCTTTCAAGTCAAGTATAAATTCAAGGAAAGTGTACAGCACAGCTGAGAGATGAGAGAAACAGGCATCCCCAGGGAAGTTTTTAAATTTCTTTCTCTGTAGAGATTATTTCTCATGTTATGTTTTCATATAAAAAAAAGGTTGCAGTTGAATGATATATAACTTGCACTTCATAGTCCCTAAAGCTCGCCTAGCAGTTTGACTTGTTTTTTAAAAAATAAATTGCAAGGGCTACTGAAAAAAAAAAAAAGTTAGCCCATGGAATAACTGAATGATATTTTAAACCCTTTGATAATGCAGTGCTGCATCTATGAATTTTGCAAATCTACAAAATAATTTCATCGGTAAAAAGATGTCAATTCTAGTGTGCTCTTTAAAAAAAATCCAAATTATTCTATCTGCAACAGTAAGAAATAAATAAAAAAGCAACCACTACTATTTTGTCCACCTCATATTTAAGGCAGTTTTCCTTTTCATATACAAGTGTGAACATGCATCTAAAAAAATTACTTAAATAACTAGACAAAAATATGTGTCAAAAAATAAATAGGTATATCAAAATTTGGATGATAGAACATCCACAATTAATCATAAAATTTGGGAACAATTTCTTGAACATTCAACAAATCTGAAGGTGACAGGTACCCTGACCACAGTTCTTATCTTGGATTCCAGATCAGCAATTTGATCAATTGATTGATTGATTGATTGATTGATTGAATGAATGAATGAATAAATAAATGATTAAATACATACATACATACTCAGATGACTTTGAAGCCTGTTTAATTCATCTGAGGGTTAAATCCAAATATTCAGATCCTGATTGACAAATTCCCAGTTTTAATTTTTGAACAAAGTGAAAGGCGTAGTTATACGAGGACCTTTAAAAAATTGTTAACTGGTTTTTGTTTGTAAGGGAAATTCCTGCAATCCTTTTTTTCTAACCTTCCATGGGGAATGAAGCCTGCTGCGTATTTCAGACGAATATGTATAGTATCTGCAGGAGCTGAAGCTTTCATCAAAACAACAAAAGAACTATTGTGCCACTGCACCTCACGTTTTACCCTTTTTGGATGTTTATTTCTTTGTTTGTTCTATTTATATAGCTGCCTGCCTCATATAAGTGACTTTGAGTGGTTCACAGTCACAGACTTAAGAACAAAAACAAACAGTATTTATAAATAAACAACCAAAATGGAAAGCTATTTTTTAAAAACACACACACACACAATTAAAATAGTTAAAATTTAATCTGTGGGAGTGTACAATCCATAAGGTGACAATACAACCAGCTAACAACCAGCTAACCAGCTAACAGGCTCCATACCAGGATCTATATCATCATTGGATCCTCAATGCCAAGACCATGTCTTCAGATCCTTCTGAAAGGCCAGTAGAGTCATGAGCAGTTTAAACTTGGGGTAATGATGTGCCAAAGGGAAGATGCTGGGTAGTATCAGATGACATTTCTTAGTAGAAGGACCCATAACATGTTTTCCTGCCAGTCCTGATGGAACAGGTAGTGTAGATGTAACCAAGGAGAAGTGGTCCCCCAAATAACCTGTCCTCACACCATCTACAGCTTTATAGGACATTACCATCACTTGATCCTTGCAACATCACCAAGCGTTATAAAAGACATTGGACTTAATTTGCAAGGCAGCTTTATTTCATATGACTCCTCCAATTGACACCTCTGATTTCTATAATCTCTCCCCTCTCTCATTTGTCATGCAGAAATTAAAGATACCACCTAAAAATATGCTTGTAGTTTCATACCTAAGCCATTTTGCAGCCTTTTGTGAGGTGGGAGAGGTTCCCCTTCCATGCCATCTACAAAATAGGCTGGCCTGGTATTTAATTTTAATTTTAGTTCTAGCAGCAAAAAGAACGCCTATGAAGGCACACAGCAACTAAAATTTTAGCATCTTTTTTTGTAGGTTTTTCCCCCCACAGTGCTCTTGGAAAAGGAGCACATTTCTTTGGACCAAAGAAAAATGTTGGTACTTGGGATTCCCCTTTCAATCTCTCTTTCTCTCTCTTTTCCATTTCAATACTTATTCTCTTTTTTATGTTTATTTTTTCCAGGTTTCTTTTTGAGTCTGGAAAAAAGTGATATTGCTGCTGTAATGAGTCAAACCATTAAAGCCTCACATCATTAATATGACTCTTAAAGCAGTGGAGATACTTGACCTTTGAAAGCTGGATTGGCTGCAGACGTTTGGGTGTTGCAGTCCCAGCCGGCACTAGATACTTACAAAAGGCTAGCACATATTTCTCAAATACAGGTAGTCCTCGACTTACGAACACAAATGAGCCCAAATGTTCTGATGTTAAGTGAGACATTAGTTAAGTGAGTTTTGCCCCATATCAAGGCCTTTCTGGCTACTGTTATTAAGTGAATCACTGCAGTTGATAAATTAGTAACCCAGTTGTTAAGTGAGTCTGGTTTCTCCACTGACTTTGCTTGTCAGAGTATTGCAAAAAGTGATCACATGGCCTTGGAAAACAGCAATGGTAATAAGTATGAACCAGTTGCCAAGCAACTGAAATTTGATCACTGTCTGACCTGGAAGCCATCTTTTGCATTGGGCCTTCAGGACTGCCACAATTTCTACTGTGAAAAAATGGGAGGGGGATTATATGGAGCATGGGTGAGATGTAGTCAAAATTACATTCTTTTCTCAGAGAGTCAAGGACACCTTGCCCTGCAGTTGGGCTGGTGTGACTGGGAGGTATTTCCAGTTTTGGATAATGCCTGATTGGATCATGTGATGGACATGTGGCTGCTAGGCAGGGACTTGAACTTTCATTTGGGTGGGGAAACCCTGGAAACTTTCAGATTCAGGTTTTCCCAGAGGTGCCAATATGACATTTCTAATAAAATGGAACTTTGAGGAAATTCCACCCTCTGAGTCTTTTTTTATTGGGGGTGTTCTTGGGACCCTGACATTGACATGATTATGGGGATGCTGCAAAGGTTGTAACTGTGAAAATTGGTCATAAGTCAACTTTTTTCATTGCCGTTGTAACTTTGAATAGTCACTAAAAGAACTGTTGTAAGTTGAGGACTACCTGTAATGTTGTGTGATGAAAAGTAAGTGAAGAGTTGTCAGATGGCCCAGAAGTATTGTTGTGTATGAACTTCATAAATTCAAGTGATTGGTCATAATGGTAATGATAATCAGCTATAAACAACATAATATACATGCCAAGTAAAAAATAACATATGTCCTAGATGATCAACAGCTTTAATAGTGTATCAAACAATCTCCTAACACTGGGGATTTGACATTTTCTAATCATATTCTTAAGCTATTTATTTGGCAAATTTGTTCCACTCTAGCTGTCAATTTCTAAATGTGTTTTAGTCAGTTTGACCTATTCTTACTCTTATTTTATTAAATGTTGAGGCAGATGTTAACTCTAGATAAACAGTAATGTACATTTCTTTTTCTTTCTTTTTCCTCTTTCAGTTCTTCATGTTTATTTTGCTAATCTTCCTGGCAGAACTCTCGGCTGCAATCTTGGCATTTATCTTTAGAGAAAATGTGAGTATGACGATGGAATGTTCTTTAGGAATCTGCAGAATTATATTCAGTTGGACTTCTACTTTATAAATTTGATGAGCAGTCCTTTGTTCAAGATACTAAAGCATTTCCACTTTGTCTAAGCAATTTGAAACCCCCCATTGAAAATAAACAAGCACAGCTTGAGTCATGCGTAGATGCTTTATGGATAGAAGACAAAGCCTGCTTTTCAGGAAAAGGTCGTCTTTAAAATTGAATTAGCTTTATTTTGAGAATTTGGGGATTAAACTAGTGGTTTAAGAGTTTAAGGATGCAAATCTGTGATCTCTGGAAGAGCATTCCAACATTATAAATTGGATTTTACCAACTGAAGACAAGCAGAGCCAATCTTGGAAGTGGACATTAGAGTCCTTAGATGGTCTCTGTAGATTTGGGAGAACTGCTGAGATTGTTGCTTCTTTAGCAGGGGTCTGAGTTGGTAGAGTCTAAATTCCAAGATACTTTTCAGACATTAGGTTAAAAAAAAAAGTGTATCACTTCTGAAGCTAGTGGGCACAGTTCATTGAGAGAGATGTTTATAACTGCATGAAATATTAGTAATATTGAAAAAGACATATACATATTTGAAAAATAGAAATGAATGAATACAATATGAACCTTTCCTCCTGTCATTACAAATCTAGCAGAGCTTTATATTTGATAATTCCTCTATTTGGGCTCATTTCATCATAGTATTTGCTCTAAGAAATAATTTGATACAGAAAAAAAATTACACCTTTATCCCACCCGCTCCAAAATTCTTTTGATAGTGTATGACCAATCAAATAAATGTAATCAGCCTATTTTGCTCGGTGATGTTTATCTGTCCACTAAATGTTGTACAAAAACAATTTCAGGATTAATAGGTTTTTCTTGTCCTGTTCAGAGAGGGGAGGGAGGGAGATATAGAGAGATGAAATAGTTGATCTTTCTTTTCTTTTCTTTATCATCATTGTTCAAAATACTATATGCTCTTATGAAATACAAAGAAACAATGAATTCAGTCTGCTATTTCTGTGGTTTCTCCTTTTTCAAATTCTCACAGTTGCCCAGATTACTTTGTGGTGTTAAATAAATACATGTTGTGAAAAAGGTAACTTTCACAATACATTATTTGATGGGACTTTTTTTTTTTAAAAAATGAGACTGTGACTGTGAGAATCAGTGGGAGAGTTATTGGCAAAAAAAAATCTGTGTCTTATTTCTCAAGATTAAGGCAATGGTGGATATTAACTTAAACTATATTCTTAAGTGATGTCTGGTTGGCTTTTAGCTACTTGTCCTGTAGGACCTAATGGGAAAAAAGGTCCCAGCTGAATATTTGTTTGAGCTTTTTCTGTGTTGCAAAACCACTTTAAGAGACCTGTCTCTGACCTGCTGCTTTTATTGTTTTTCTTCCTCATCTACTATGGTAGTTGGATTTGCAGCAATATATTTATCCAATTTTCTATTAAGTATTGTATTAATTTTGATTGTTCCTGGAACAAATATACTATAGAATTATTTATTAGTTGGGCAATTGACCATATTTCCAAAAAAAAAAGTCCACTGCATTTAAATGACTAAACATTTGCAAATAGCAGAAAGAAATAAAGTAAGCAAGAGCAAACTGAGAATATCTTACAAGAGAATAAAGCTCATGGATAGCAGAACTAAGCTTATAGTGAGCAGAATATATAGCTCCTATAAGCCAAATTATTCTCTTTATAGTGCAGAATAGAGAACACCTATTTTCCATCCCTATTCTGCTGCTATTACAGCGGGTTAAAGTTGGAATAACCAAAGGCTATTTTGGTTTTTCGGACTGGCCATGCTAATTAACCAATCTATTATTTCCTGGGATTTTGTGAGTTCTGAGAATACTAAACTGTTTGTAGTTCTTCCCTCCCATTGTAGTTCTTCCTCTCTCTCTATGTATTGGCTGCCTTATATCCTGTCTTGCTATTGTTGATGTTTATTATTATTATTATCACCGAAATATTAATTGCTAACTGAATTGGCATGCATGTTGATCAGATCTGGCTGCAGGAATTGACTGGAAATGTGCCGGATGCAAAAATAAAACTGGAAATTGCTCATATTCCTGTAGAAGAACTTTACATAGATTGTATTGTCCCAATGAAACTTCATTTCCAAATTTTAATAGACATCTTAAAGAAAGATGTGAGTATAGAACCAATATCAAAACAGCCACATCGTTCCACAGATTAAAAACACAGAAGGCCTCTTTTGATGGTCCCACAGTTGAAAAGAAGGAAAAGACCAATGCTTTTTAAACAATTTAAAGGCTTTCCCTTTCCCTCCCTTCTCACAAGGAGAGAAACAAAACTGCAGTGACAGTGACTGCTCTATAAATAGTGATCGCTTCCTGAGCAAATTTGTTATGGTCTGGTCAATACAGTCTCTATTTTCTGAATTAGTGACATTCCTTCAGGAGACACAAGTGGAAGACCTCACAGCAAGAGAAAACCACACATATAATCTGTCAAATTATATCTTTGAGTATGACCAACCCAGATACATTCAAAGATAGCCAGACATGCGCACAAATCAGTGGAGAGGGGCAGAGTTGAGGGATGAATTCCTGTGGTAGCAGGAATTGGTAGCAGTCAAATTCAGAGAAAGCAGTTCTGAATTAGTTGCAATATATGGACAGAAGCACCAACCAGCCAAATAAATAATAAAATCAAGATCACCTTTGAAGATAGCAAATAGATCTGCCCTTTATTACAGGATAAACATATAGTATGTGGTTATATGTGTGGGATTGGGCCAGAATCTGGCTCAAGGATCCTAGCAGCCACAGATTGCATTTCAAAAAAAGTTCTAGTTGGTTTGACAACACAACACCACATAAGTGGAATAGCCAGGGAAACATTTTCAAATGGGCTTTGTACACTTGATAGCTGTGACTAGGCAGAGGGACTTTAAGAAAATAAAAAGAACATACGAGGATGCTAAAATGATTGCAGAGTGAATCCTTTAGGGAATGATTAATCAAAGTAGCAGAAATGTTTGACAGCCAAGATTATTTGCTTTCCATTGATGGGAGGATTTGATGAAGGGGATTTGAAAATAGTTATCCCACTTGGTTTGTATGATTTGTATGAAGCAGATCTTTCTCTACCACTTTCCGTCCACTTTGTACAAAGTTGAGTAGGAATTTAAATTTATTAGATTATCATAATGGTGTGACACAGCTTTCCCAATCTGATATTAGACATATTGAATTATTACTTCTAATTGGAAATTTTAAGGGTGATACTCCAACATACAGTATTCCTCACATTGAAAACTTTCCTATTATTGTAAGCTTATATATTCATTGCAATTGTATATAATTGAAAAATTAAATGGCCGTAACACTCATCATTAATGTATCTTTAAAAGGAACCCACTTAAAAGCAATTGAGACTGACTACTGTTGACTGTTCCAGGCAACCATTTGAAAGTGCTTTGTCCTTGCCGTTTTATGGATTGTCTGGATAAAGGTCAACTGGTGTCTTAAAGCAGGGGTCTCCAACCCCCGGGTTGCAGACCGGTGCCGGTCCGTGGCTTGATAGGAACCGGGCTGCAGTGAGCGGCGCACCTCTTAGAAAGGGTAGGAGAGGAGGAGGAGGGAGGAGGGGGCAGCCCCTTGGGCAGAGTGCACGCCGGAGGCAGGAGAGCACAAGCACAGCCACTCGCACCGTTGGGGCCCGAAAGGGGCGAGTGAGCTGACTCGCCCCTCCCTGCGCATGCATGCGCTGCCTGTTCCCCCTCCCCCTCTATGCTGGCTGAGCCATGGCCACCGGTCCGCAGAATTTTTTTAACATGAAACCGGTCCCTGGTGCCAAAAAGGTTGGGGACCCCTGTCTTAAAGCATATCCCAAAAATGGTGCCTCTTAGAGGAACTGAACATAAGAACAGCCTTGCTGGAATAGGCCACAGCCCATCTGGCCCAGCATTCTGTCTCACACAGTGGCTCACCATTTGCTTCAGGGTCTTCTCAAGCAGATGTCTTCATCTGCTTATGATTCCCTGCAAATGGCATTGAGAAATATCCTGCCTATCTCTCCAACCCGGAGGGTGTCCTTAGGTATCCATAATGATAGCCATGGATACCCTTGTTCTCCATGAACTCGTGTAATCCTTTCTTAAAGGTGTCGAGGCTGACAGCTGTCACCACTTCTTCTGGCAGGGAGTTCCATAGACCAGTGATCCTCTGGGTGAAAAAGTACTTCCTCTTATTTGTTTGAGGTCTAGCTTCCAAAGGTTTCATGGAGTGTCCCCTAGTTCTAGTGTTGTGCGATAGGGAAAACAGTTTTTCCTTTTCTACTTTGTCCACACCGTGCATGATTTTATAGACTTCAATCAGGTCACCTCTCAGGTGCCGTCGTTCTAGAGTGAAGAGGCCCAGCCGTTGCAGCCTCACATGCTAAGGAAAGTTTTCCAGCCTTCTAATCATTCTGGTTGCCCTCCTCTGCACCTTTTCCATTTGCATAATATCCTTCTGAAGGTATGGTGACCAGAACTGTACACAATACTCCAGATGAGGCCTCACCATAGATTTATAAAGAGGCAAAATGACACTTATACCCTTCCTAATGATCACTAGCAATGAGTTTGCTTTTTTCACTGCTGCGGCACACCGGGTTGATACCTTCATTGAGCTGTCCACCAGGACACCAAGGTTCCTTTCCTGGTTAGTTGCAAGGAGTTCAGACCCCATCAGTTATAGATATAGTTGGGGTTTTTTGCCCCAACGTGCATCACTCTGCACTTACTAATGTTGAAGCTCATTTGCCACTGGTTTGCCCACTCCCCCAGTGTCAAGAGATCCCTCTGGAGCTCCTCACCCTCTCTCTCAGTTTTTACTACCCTGTATAATTTAGTGTCGTCGGCAAATTTGGCTACCTTGCTGTTTACTCCTACTTCTAGATCATTTATGAAAAGGTTGAAGAGCAGGGGTCCCAGTGCTGAACCTTGGGGGACCCCACTCTTTACCTCCCTCTACCTGGAGAAGTGTCCATTTAATGCTACTCTCTATTTCCTGTCCCTTAGCCAGTTGCTAATCCAGGACAAGGCCTGTCCCTTTATTCCATGACTGGCAAGTTTATTTAAGAGCCTTTGGTGAGGGACCTTGTCAAAGGCCTTCTGAAAGTCCAGATAAACAATGTCAACTGGATCTCCCTTGTCCACGTGCTTGTTGACACTCTCAAAAAATTCCAGCAGATTAGTGAGGCATGATTTGCCCTTGCAAAAGCCATGTTGGCTCTCCTTCAGCAGCGCCTTCTCTTCTATGTGCCTATTAATTTTACCTTTTAAGATGGTTTCCATCACTTTACCTGGGACACGCTGACCGGTCAGTAATTTCCTGGATTACCTCTGGATCCTTTTTTGAAGATAGGTGTTATATTCGCTACCTTCCAGTCATCTGGCACAAGGCCTGATTTGAGGGAAAGATTATATATTTTGGCAAGGACATAAGCAATTTCATCTTTAAGTTCCTTGAGAACTCGTGGATGGATGTCATCTGGTCCTGGTGATTTGTTAGTGTTTAGTTTAACAAGACATGCAAGGACCTCCCCCCTGGTTATTTCTATCTGAGTTAATTCCTCAGTTTCCCTCCCTACAAAGATAGGCTCTGTTTTAGGCATGTGATCTCTGTCTTCTTCAGTGAATACTGAAGCAAAGAATTCATTGAGTCTCTCTGCAATCTCTGTTTCCTCCTTAATAATCCCTTGCCTTCCATTGTCATCTAATGGTCCAATGGCCTTCCCAGTTGGGTTCTTACTTCTAATGTACTTAAAGAAGTCCTTGTTATTTCTTTGAGTGTTTTTAGCTAAACGCTCCTCAAGGTCTTGCTTTGCTTTCCTGATTGTTGCCTTGCATTTGTTCTGCCAGAATTTATGTTTCTGCCTGTTGTCTTCATTTGGAGAAGACTTCCATCTTTTAAATGAGCTTTTCTTGCTTTTGATCACTTCCCAAACAGCTCCTGTAAGCCACATCAGAGTCCTCTTGAACCTGACGGTGCCCTTTTTCCTTTTAGGTATACATTCCAATTGGGCCTCTGTTATTGTTTTTGTGAGCAGCCTCCACGCCTCATGGAGTGTTTGGACTTTCTCAATTCTCCCTTTCAGCTTCTTTTTTACTAGTTTCCTCATCTTCGGGAAATTTCCTTTATGAAAATTTAAGGTCTCTGTGTTAGATTTTATCGGTGATTTGCAGTCTATGATTAAGTTAAAAATAATTGTGTTGTGGTCACTGTTCCCTATTGGATCAGTCACATTAACATTTTGCACCAGATCCTGTATATTGCTCAGAACCAAGTCAAGGATTCTTGTACCTCTAGTTGGGTTTTCAACCATCTGTTCCAGGGAACAATCATTTAGCATACCTAGGAACTTTATCTCTTTGTCATGTGCTGAACAATAATAATAATAATAATAATAATAATAATAATTTTAATTTCTATCCCGCTCTCTCTCCCCAAGGGGACTCGAGGCGGGGCACAGGCAATTAAAAATACAAATAGACCACAAACAAATACAAAATACAAAGTTAAAATAGTTCGCCCAGTCTATGTGAGGGTAATTGAAATCCCCCATTATAACCAGGCTTCCCTTTTTTGATGCCTCCTTTACAACATTCTCCAACTGCCAGTCTCTTTCAGGGGCTTGGGTCAGAGGCCGATAACATATGCCTACTGTTAGACCATTCTTTTGGCCTGATAGTCTTACCCACAGAGTTTCTAGTGGTGACTCTAAATCACCTCCATATGCCAATTCGTATGACTTTATCTCTTCTCTGACATACAAGGCTACACCACCTCCCGTTTGCCCTTTCCTGTCCTTCCTGTACAGTTTGTAGCCTGGGATGACTGTATCTCATTGGTTATCATCCGTCCACCAGGTTTCAGTGATACCAATAATATCAATATTTTTGTCTATTGCTAAGTATTCCAGCTCCCCTATTTTGTTCCGGAGGCTTCTGGCATTTGCATACAGGCATTTATATATACTTTTCTGATGCAGTCTTTTGAGTCCAGTTGCATCCTTAGACTGCTTCTTGCATCCTTCTGCTAGAGTGCTGGTGACTGGCTCCTCGCTCTGCTCAGTAATTATTGCATCCTCCTCACTACTCAAGTAAACACTTTCGCGAACCGGATGCTGCCCAGCTCCTGTTGGCTTTCCCCCAGGAGCTGGGCAACATCCAGTTCGGGAAAGTGTTTACTTGAGTAGTGAGGAGGATGCAATAATTACTGAGCAGAGCGAGGAGCCAGTCACCAGCACTCTAGCAGAAGGATGCAAGAAGCAGAGAGAAACAAATGCAGTATCAGACGATATCTTCAAACCAAATATTAAAAGTTTAGTGATTCACCATTCCAAAGGGTGGGGGGAATTCTTTTTAACACTGCGAGTTAAAGTTGACCATTGCAGATACTAGACGGACAATTACTAAAAAAAAAGAAAAAAAACCTTCAAGTGTAGCAGCAAAAGAGTTAAGGGTATGATAGTTTGGGGAAAGAAATCTGTGCTGCTGTTCTTTCCTTGATGTTCTAAACAGATGCTTATTATGCTTATGGTTAATCCAGCTTTAGCTTAACTGAATGTATGAAGGTATACCTGGAACTTTTAAATCCAGGTCTGGAATTTAATAAATATGTGATATTTTTTTAGTCCAAATACTAGACTTTTCATATTCATTTGGAATGGCTTACTTCAGTTTTTACCAACTATTATGCTTAATATCTTTTTAAATAAAAGTTACTTTGAAATAACCAAAAATAAATAGCAGTCTAATGCATGTTTACAAACTCACATATGGTAATTAGCAACTCTTTAGTTTTCGACACAAAAGACGGGTAAATTAAGGCTGAAGCTTATATTCATGCAAAGAAAGGGGTGAAGGAAGCCTTTGAGTTTTCACTGGCTTTTTCAAAACCTCATGTCCCCTTTACATTGTTAGTTCGGCTCAGAAAAATGTCCAACAAACACTGAATATGAATATATTGTAGACCTGTGTCAGAATACTTATTCACTGAATCTGGAACAGAATAGAATGGTAACTATAGTGATAGTATTGTGGAGCACAATGCCTGATTAAATTGAATGGAGGTGAGTTTATTGGAGTGATCAGCTCCTAATTAGCACTTAAATATCCTGTATCAGATAAACCATTTCCTTGGATTAGGGTCAAAACCAGCCTCTTCTGTTATTGGAAAGATGATAGGTACAGTGTCTATACCACGGCTCTTGGATACATCCAAATATTCAACTTTATTTTTATTGGCCAAAATCTCACAAAATAGGATCTTTATGTTCTCATATGAGTTTGCATGTAGTTTTCTGTTTGATTCTTTTAAAAATAATCATATTTTCCTGTGAAAATATATGACATTTTAGAGTGAATTGGAATAATTATCAAGAAGAAAGGAGACAATGTCATTCACCCTGTCTAAAGTAGCCCCACACAAATATGCTGGTAGCCATAGAGAAGAGAAGATAATTAATTGTACTTTGAAATAATAGATCTCCTTCAAATAACATTAAAATACACAGATAAGTAGATAAATTATTATTTTTTGAATACTGCACTGTTTTTTGTTGATGCATTTTCACAGCCTGTTCTTAATGGCTTCCTAGCTTGTCTTGTGTTATTATGGTTAATGCTGCTCTGTGCACAGCCCGTCTCCCCCTCTGAGGAAGAAATAATTGATAAACACAGTTTTCCTTGTTTTGCAAGGCAGCACAATTTCATCTTGTGCAACATCCTGCAGCCAAAATGTTTGCAACACTACATGGGGTTAAATAATATAGTTAGAATTGAATAATTAATAGCAGAGGGGAAAGCAGAGATTAAGAACCCAAACGGGGATGGAGAGCGATGTGCTCTGCTGAGATTTCAAATGAGACAGTCAGCAGAGCAGGCAAGCAGAGCCTCTGTTTCAAATAACTGAATTAGTGGCGTACAGGAACACAGTGGGAAAGCAAAACAAAATGGAAAATTCCGATTGGAGCAAGGTTAAGAAGAATGGGATTCAACAACAGGAAAGGGAAGCGCTCCACTGGCATTTCTTCCTTGGGCAAAACCCTGCCCTGGTGATCATTTTTCAAAATGCAATTGCTACTCTGTACGCACAGGAGAAAAAAATGGCAATATTATGCTTAGAAAATAAGCACAAGGCAACTTGGATGCTGGAAGGCTGTGGCCCTATTTGTGATCTACTGGTTGTGACCACTGCAGTTTTGTATTCCTTGTTGCTGTGTATATTCAGTTTGTTTTTCAACGCAAAACAAAAGAAAACTAATTTTGTATTGTCAAACCTTCTCCGGTTGAAACACCTTATCTTCATTCTTGTATTGTATGCTTGCAGGAAAAAAAATGAATCGCTGTAGGTCCTTTGTCTCTTCTGCAGTCCTTTATGTCAGACATCTTATCAGTGAACCAGATCTTAATCCCTTCTAGCCAACCTCACATTGCTTAATGGAAAAACCATCAGCAAAATTATCTCAGGCAATCAAATTCTTAAAATGAAGCTAACAGGAAGAGGAAAAATTGAAATTTCATGCCATCAGGCTATACTGTATATCCTGCCAAAGATTTAGGGTTTAGAATAGAATAACAGAGTTGGAAGGAACCTTGGAGATCTTCTAGTCCAATCCCCTGCCTAAACAGGAAACCCTATGCCATTTCAGACAAATGGCTATCCAACATCTTCTTTAAAACTTCCAGTGTTGGAGCATTCACAACTTCTGGAGGCAAGCTGTTCCACTGATTAATTGTTCTAACTGTCAGGAAATTTCTCCTCAGTTCTAAGTTGCTTCTCTCCTTGATTAGTTTCCATCCATTGCTTCTTGTTCTACCCTCTGGTGCCTTGGAGAATAGTTTGACTCCCTCTTCTTTGTGGCATATTGGAACACTGCTATTATGTCACCTCTAGTCCTTCTTTTCATAAGACTAGACATATCCAGTTCCAGCAACCATTCTTTATGTTTTATCCTCGAGTCCCCAAATCATCTTTGTTGTTCTTCTGTGCACTCTTTCTAGAGTCTCAACATCTTTTTTACATCTTAGCGACCAAAACTGGATACAGTATTTCAAGTGTGGCCTTACCAAGGCATGATAAAGTGGTATTAACATTTCACGTGATCTTGATTCTATCCCTCTGTTTATGCAGCCTAGAAGTGTGTTGGCTTTTTTGGCAACTGCTGCACACTGCTGGCTCATATTTAAATGATTGTCCACTAGGATTCCAAGATTCCTCTCATAGTTAATAGATCATTTTATTTTTCTTGTCTAAATGTAGAACCTTACTTTTTTCACCATTGAATTTCAGTTTGTTAGATAGTGCCCAATGTTCAAGTTTAGCAAGATCCTTCTGTATCTTAAGCCTATGTTCTGGAGTGTTGGCTATTCCTGCCAGTTTAGTGTCATCTGGAAATTTGATGAGTTCCCCATTTATCCCCTCCTCCAAGTCATTGTTGAAGATGTTGAAGAGTACTAGGTCTAAAACAGAGCCTTGGGGTACTCCACTGCATTCTTCCCTCCATATAGATGCAGTTCCATTTAACTCAGCTTTCCTTAGCCTCTGATTTCCAAATAGGTTACAATTCACAAACTTTTTGATCAGTCTTCCCGAGATCAGAGCGGCTGGACAATCTGTAAGTTTTTTCTGAATGACACCAAATTGGAGAAAGGTTTTGTTTTTAATGAAAGAGGGCAATGTCACTATTTTAGTACATATATGAAATATGTATTGAAATAGATTCTCAGGTTCAAAATCAGTTTTATTTCTTTTTGGTAGGCTATATATAGGATGTACTAAAAATCAGGCTCCATAGGGAAGAAAATGGCAATCAGTTTAAACATTTAATGAAATTTAAACAATAGTTTTGCATAGCTGGCAATGTAGAAAAGGAATTATACAAATTCCAATAAGGGGCACCCAATATATAGCATATAACATCCTGATATGTCATTAAGAAGAATAGCATGTTAAAACAAATGGAATTTCTGATACAAAAATGTTGAACGGTCCATTTCTACCAAGTCTAAATCACAATGGATACGCCTGGGCGGAGGGGGGGAGTATTTCCCAAAGTAAGTAGTCTTAGAGAGTTGCAAAATCCTTCTCCTTATTATATTAAAACTTGTAATAATTGCTTAGCAGAGAAAGAGTTGATTCTTCCAACGTAGTGCTGCCTTCATGTGGAAACAATATCTGTCAGACTATACTTGAATATAAATTTCTTTTTTCTTGGTTATGATCAACCAAGACATTTAAAGCTGTAATCTTTTTTCTTGGTTATGATCAACCAAGACATTTAAAGCTGTAATCTTTGCTCTGAGCTTTTCCTGTATTACCTTCAGTTGGTCCTCTTTACTTTACCTAAAGGCCAAGCAGATATTTCAATTCTCTGTTATAAGAATCCTATCACTATTATAAAAAAATGTCTGGAAATAAAAAGCAAAACATTGGTGTGAACCAAGTAATCTGGATCGCCTTTCCGGGTTATGTTTGTCAATAGCTTTTTTCTGCTACAGCCCCCACTTGACTTCAGAGGTGGTTTCCTACCAGTTTGGATCAGTTCGGTAGAACCAGTAGTAAAAATCGTGGCTGGCTCTCTGAATCGGTAGTACCGGTAGGCTGGCCACACCCACAAACTGGTCGCTGCTTGTGTCTGTCGGACGACAAGCTGAACAGAGCTGAGAAGTGGCTGGCTGGCAAAGAAGCCTCTCAGCTGGTTCTTTGAAGGCCAGATGATCAGAGGCTTCTTTTCCACCCAGCTGCTGGCCGCAAGGCACCAAAAAGTCCTCCAGGTGTTGATAAGAAATTTGTGCATGTGCGAAGATGGTGGTGGAGGTCTTTTTGGCACTCTGCGCCAGTAGCTGGGTGGAAAAGAAGCCTCTCGGCTTCCAAGTTCAGCAGCAGGTTCAGTCCCTTCACAGGGTCGCTTTTTTCCATGCCCGAGAAAGATCAAAAGGCACAGAGCAGCAACCTTTAAGGACAAAGCTGGTGTAGCTGCCTAGAGGTAAGAAAATGACCTATTGTGGGAAGGAGCTCCCTGAAGCTGCCAGCATTGCAGCCACCCCCACTCCCTGCAGTTGGAGCTCCAAGCAGAAGAGATCCTTGGCTGTTGTGAAGAAGTTGCAACTCTGGGTGAGCCACGCTCGCTTCGTTCTCCTTGAGAGCTGCTTTGCAAATAAGGTGCAAATCGGCTCTCAAAGAGAATGGAGTGGATGTGGTACAACAGAGCTGCCAGTTCTTCGCAACAGCCAAGGATGGAAGAGTTTGCTCAGGAGCAACACCAGCGAGGAAGGCAGCTGTGTCGGAGGAGGCATAGCTCGAGCTGTCTGGGATGGGTAAACAAGTGTGGGGAGGTGAAGGGGAGAGAGAAGTGAGAGCGCTGGACAGGAGTCACAGGAGGAGGAGGGCGGCAGCTCTTCTTCGCCCCTGCCCAGAGAAGGATGCTCCCAGTGCAAGGAGGATCAAGGCGGCTCTCCACCCTAACCTAGAGGCAGCAAGGGGTTCTCTCACCCCTGGACAACAGCTCCACCTCCTCCCCTCCACAAGCCTGGGAAGGAAGCCCACTCCTACTGCCAGATCCACCCAAGGAAAGAGAGAGAGAGAGAGCCTGGCTTGGCCAAGCTGCCTCTCCCTGAGCAAGAAGAAGAAGCAAGTACCAGGCTGCCACCCCTTCCAGGTTAGCCCTAAACTCTACCCTACACTGCCTGAGAAAAGGAGCCAAGCCCATCAGCCACATCCATCAATTCAAGAGCAGGCTGCTCAGCTCGCGCCCAGTACCATCCGGGACACAGCAAAGAGCCCTGGCCTGGCACACACACCCTTGTCAAAAGTTTTTGCCACCGTTTCAGTGGGTGTAGCTTGGTGGGTGGGGGTCATGGGACTGAGTGACATCAAGTTGGCCACACCCACTCAGTCACATGCCCCCTCACCTAGCCACGCCCACCAAACCGGTAATAAAAATTTTTGAAAAGTACTCCTGCCTATCTTGCCGTGTCCTAGATCATTTAGAGATAGGGCTGAGCTTTAGCAGTTGCAGATTTGGGCAGAGGAATCTTTCTCAACTTATTTCCTCTGTTCTTCCTCTTTCCATAGTTGCACTATAAATAAAAAGGAGAGAAATGAAATGAGAAAACCTGGAAGGGTATCCAGGTATCCTTCTCTATTACTGGGTATCCTTCTATACTACTACAACACTTGTTAAAGACAACTGATTTATTGTGGGTGGTATTCTTTAGTCAGTGTTCGCCAACTCTAATGAAGGTGTGTCATCAAATCTGGATGGAAAATGGACCTACACAAATATATATTAATAGAGGACATATTTCCTTCCCTCTTGGGATCTTTGCTGTTTGGCAACACTACAATTATTGTGTAGATTTTTTTAAAATCAAAGCTTGAATACAGATGTCCCTTGAACACTATACATTTTGGAACTCTAGCACAACTAATTAGGGGGTACATGTCACTCATTGACACGTTTCTCCATTAATGCAAACAGAGAGGTTATTTAAGTTAGTAATAAGTTACCAAAACTTATTTAGTAGCTCTTTGATTCCAGATGCATTTCCCAATGTGAAAAAGATAGGGAGAGAAGTATCAAAGGAAAAGTAGAAAACAAACTAGCAAACAATAGCATGAAGAAGGTGTACACTATATAAGGCTTTGGGGTAGAGTACCATCTATACACTGACGATACTCAGCTGTATATTTCTACCCCAAACCACCCCAACGATGCCGTAGCGGTGATGTGCCAGTGCCTGGAAGCCGTGCGGGTCTGGATGGGAAGTAACGGACTCAGGCTCAACCCGACCAAGACCGAGTGGCTGTGGTTTCCGGCTGCCCGATTCAACCAGCTCACTCCATCGCTGGCCATAGGGGATGAACATCTTGCCCCTGTGGATGGGGCGTGCAATTTGGGTGTCCTCATGGATGCCCGGCTGTCCATGGAAGACCAAGTGACAGCCGTGGCCAGGAGGGCGTTTTACCAGGTTCGCCTGGTTCGCCAATTGCGCCCCCATTGGATCGGGACGCCCTTCGCACAGTCACTCATGCGCTCGTGACATCCCGACTGGACTATTGCAACTCTCTCTACATGGGGCTCCCCTTGAGGTGCACCCGGAGACTTCAGCTAGTCCAGAATGCAGCCGCGCGAGCAATTATGGGAACCGCTAGGTCTACCCATGTAACACCGCTCTTGCGCGAGCTGCACTGGCTACCTGTCGTCTTCTGGGTGCGCTTCAAGGTGTTGATTGTCATCTTTAAAGCGCTCCATGGCTCGGGACCTAGCTATCTGCGGGATCGGATCCTGCCTCATACATCCTCGCGGCCGATTCGCTCCCACAGAGAGGGACTTCTCCGGGTGCCGTCCACTAGACTTTGTCAGCGGGCGACGCCCAGGGGAAGGGCTCTCTCTGTGGCGGGCCCGGCCCTCTGGAACGACCTTCCCCCCGACATCAGGACGACCACGGACCTCCGCTCCTTCCGTCTCAAATTAAAAACTCATTTCTTCTGTCTGGCCGGCCTAGGATAGTCTCTCTGTCTTTGGGGTTTTATTGGGAAGTTTTATAATATAGCTTAGTTTTAATGGGGAATTTTAGCGCAGGTTTAGATTTAATTTATTTTTAATGAAATGTTTGTATGTATTTATTGTTTTACTTTGCCTGTGCACCGCCCCGAGTCCCTGTGGGGAGAGGGTGCGGTTTAGAAATATTAAAATTATTATTATTATTATTATTATAAGTATATGCTCTTACACACTTCTCCCACCATGCACACAGGGTTCCTCTTCGTCTTCTTCTGTATACCCCAAAACTATTGGGCTCTGTCCTGATGGATTTCATCAATCTTTTCATGGAGTACTGTCAAAATTTTAAAAGACAATTTTGGGAGGAATCTAGCTCTTGAATAGTGTTTGATCGCAGAAGTTAAGGTCCTGATTCTTGGTACCTTTATCCATCAATTGCACTTTAATCTTCATCTGATCATTGGCACATCATTGTGTTACTGCACCTTAGGGTGCTATTGTACTTCCATGTAGTTTTGTATTCAGATGCTCTAGTAGACTTGTGTAATTATGAAATAGTTCATTAACATCATTATTCATCATGATCACTATAAAATGTCATTTGCTGGACAAGCATAAAATATTACATTCTATTCAGACATGGATATTTTCTGATTCAGCTGGCCCTTCGCTTCTGTATATCCATATAATTTTCCAAAATGAGGGTCAGGAATAATTATGTGTTAAAAAGCATTCTATTGAGTGGGGTAGCTGAGTATTCCATGCTTCTGATGCAAGGACACCAATTCACCAAAGTTTATAACATATTAAAATTCTCATTTCTTTTTAAAAAAAATAACAAAAAGCAATCACCTCAAAGTGCCAGCAATAAGGGCTAAGACACAGAAACATTAGAATAAAAATTCCTGCTGCAATAAAAGGATTATCAGGATTTGATGAAAAACAGCAAGAGGGAGAGCCGGCTTTATTTTACAGGATAAAGTATTCACTGCACCCAATTTGTTAGTGCAATCACCGAGACAACTCTCATATGAAAAATGAAATAATTTTGTGTCATCTGCATAATAGCAACAGTGCTGATACTGTCTGATGACTTTTTTCATGGTTATAACTCAGGAAGTATAACCGACAATGGTATCCCAGTATTGCTGACTAGAAACTGGAATTGGAACAATTTGAAGTTGGGTCTTGTGTATTCATGAATTAATTCATTATTTATTTTATTTACAAGCTTCATAATGAAACTTTTCTGTTCATCCTCCCTGATTTATACCTGCCAGGTGGTCCAGAAGGATAGTATAATCTTGAGAGCTGTACGAGAATCAAGATTGCTTACTTTCTAACAAAAAGACCAAAGATGTGTCAATCACAAACCTTGGTTTAAAATAAAATTGAAATCAAAAGCAACTGAATTAATATAATTAAAAAAATGAGACAGTGGCAGAGAAATCTGTAAAAAAGGTCCTTGACCTGGTAGCACGGCTATGATTCCCTTGAATATATAGTTACACACACGTCGTATTTGTGTCCCATTTAATATGCTGTCAACTATTAGCCCAGACATCTCATTTGTAACTCCTTGACTGAAAATTTTCCAGTGACAAATATCAGCTTGGTTATTAGTTATTTAATTTGCTGGCTTCTGATTCTTAAATGTGGGCTCCATGCTACCATCATATAAGTAGGAACACTTCTGACTGACTAAATAGAAGCTGTAAGAGGACTAAGACTGCAATAGAAGGTAAGTATTCACAGGGACAAGCATTGCAATAGAGGGTAAATACAGTTATACCACAGAAAAAGCTATAGATTATTTAGAAATGGAAAAAGTAGCAGACAAGTGAGTATTCTGTGCAGAGCATATCAGAGCATAGGATTGGAAGGGACATCAAAAGTCTTTTAGTCCAACATCCTGCTCACAACATACTGATCAAACAGTTGTCTGGTCTATTTTTGAAAACTTCCACCCACAAGCCCAGGAGGCAAGCTATTCCATTGCTTAATTGTTCTCAATGTCAGAAAATTCTTCTTACTTCTAAGTTGGATCTCTCTTTAACAAGCTTTCATCCATTACTTCTTATCCTGCCTTCTGGTGCTTTGAAGAAAAAAGTCAAATTACCTCTGTGACAGTCTCTCAAGTATTGGAAGACACTTATCATATCCCTCCAATCTTCCTCTTTGATAGGTTAGACATACTAGGTCCGTCAACCATCCCTGTTCTGATTTAGCCTCCAGATCTTTTATCATCTTTGTTGCTCTTCTCTGCACACTTTCTAGACTCTTGGTATCTTTTTGTCTCATGTGATGAGAACTTAATGCAGTATTCCAATTGTGGCCTCACTCGTGCAGTATAAAGCAGCATTATCATTTCTCACGATCTTGGTGTTATGCCACTGTTAATGCAGCCCAAGACTACATTGGCTTTTTTGACAGTTGTCGCATATTTCTGGCTTATACTTAAGCGGTGATCTCTCACACAGTTACTACTAATGTGCCTATATTTCATTTGTTTTTCTGCCTAAGTGCAAAGCCTTATTTTTTCACTACAGGACTGAATCTTGTTCAATTAGGCCCAATGCCCAAGTCTATAAAGATCCTGGAATCTAGTAATATTAGTAATTTCCTCCCCTCCCCCGGCTTGGTGTCACCTACACATTTGATAAGTTCCCCTTCTATCCCTTTGTCTAGATTATTTATGAATTTGTTGAAGAATACTGGGCCAGAGAAGGAACCTTGAGGTACATCTCTGCATGCTTTTCTCCATGTAGATTTAGCTCTATTAAGAACTACACACTGGATGCAGTTGGTCAGTCAATCCCTCTGGTGGTGGTACTGTTTAGCCCACATTTTTCTATTTTATCAAGATAGTGTGGTCTACTTTGTCAAATGCCTTCTATATTCACAGCATTTTGCTAGTTCACTAATTTAGTCACTTTATCAAAAAAGGCTTGTCTGGCATGATCTGTTTTAACAAACCCATGCTAGCTTCTAGTAATCACCTTGTTCATTTTTAGGTGCTCACAAATCATCTGCTCGATTATCTTTTCCAGCATTTTCCCAGATATTGATATCAATCTATTTCTTAACTTAAATATATTGCATATTTTTATTAAAGAAGTTTACACTAAAAAAAAACAAAGCAAACACAACTCTACCTTATGTTAATAGCATTGTGTGATCCTTTTGTTATAATAGGGTCTTTTAGTAGCCTACTTAAATTTTGTACCTAATATATTTGCATCAGGCAGGATGGTCAAAATCAAACAGTGATATTTACCCTCATATGCTTGGTTATGCTAACTATTTTGCCCAGATTACACCTTTGGGATTTTGCAATTTGGGCAAAATAGTTAGCATAACCAAGCATATAGATATAGATACAATGAAGATGTACCAATAGATTGCCAGAAAGTCATTGATCTATGGCTTCAGTAGAAGAAACTTTTGCTGCTTAATAAATCTCTGCTGACAATTATATGAGTGTGGAAGTTGTCCCCCGCATCAATACAATATAAAACTTGGATTTTCTTTTTGTTTGTTTCTTTTACCTCTACTTGATTGGAAGCATGCTATTTTTCCCCTGTTGCTGCTCTAATTCTCTGTTATTTCATTATCCTGAACATCTTAGAGGAGGAGAAATGCATTCTGCTTTCTAGCCAGCAGTAACAGGAATCTACATCTCTCGGAAAAGAGGATGCTGATAAACTATTCTGTCAACTATCCAGCTAATTTTCTAATCATTATTACCCAAAGCTTAAGTAAAATCACCTGTGAATCCAAGGGCTTTGTGCATTGAAAATACAATGTCTAACAATTCCTAGTCTTAACTCTAGCTTCTAAAAAGAAGAAAAACAAATGTTAATCAGTATTACAGATTTTTACTTCTTTATTTTTGTTGAGCCTTCTGAAATGGCTATTAACTCTATTACCCTTCTTTGTAAAATATGTGGAGCAAATCTAAATGTTCTACTAGTCAAAAGGAATGGAATATATTTCTGGCATTGCTGTTCCAGCATTGGGCTTTGTTTTACATCAAATCTCATAAAAGTCACACATGCAACCCTCCAACTTTTCCATTGGGACCCTGCCTGTCAAAACAAAGGTTTCACTTTATATTCAAATAGCTCTTTTGTTTAGAATTGGTCAAAGGAAGCCAACTGGGACTCTTACCAACTGTAATATTAGTTTCAAAGTCTGCACTTAGGAAAGAGACAAACATCAATAAAATATCTGGGTGGCTGCCTCCACAGGATGGGAGTCCAGGCTCCGTAAATTATGCAGAAGACGGAGAGGAAAACACAATGCTTGAGTGTGTGTATATGGGACACCTCCTAACCCCAAGGTGCCTGATGGAGCTGGCTTATTTCCCTCGAGAAAATTCCTGTCCAGTCTGACTAATAAGCACTTCTGTTTATAGTGATAGAGCTGCTCTTGTTGAAGTTGTTTAAGATATTGCTTTCATATGTTCTCAGCAAATCGTATGAGGTCTGCAGAAGGGGCCATTAATTTTAGTAATAATGTGTTGGAGGCAAACAATATAAAAAGTAAAACTGACCTCCCCCAGGGTGATTCAAGAAAAAAAAAGACCAAGAGCGAATATTACACTAGAGACAACTTGTTAATACTGAACTATTAGTGTATACATTCCCTTTATTACTGTGGATGCAGAAATATCTTGCCAAGCTTGTTAAAATGTGTTATATTTTCATTGGATTAAGAGAGGTCTTAGCACTTAGCTAGCCTTGGCTGATCTGGAAAAAGCTAAGTAAAGAAGAGAGTGATTAATACTTGCATGAGAAATCACAGGACTGTAGAGCAGAGGGGGAAAAAACAACGCCAATAACCCTACATCTGAGAAGAAAGCCATGAGAAATCCTCTCTATTATTTCCAAAATACCTACATGAACTTGTCTATGTGATTACCATAGCAGAAGTCAATCCTCAACTCATGGGTGACATTATTTATAGATCCTGAAGATGGAATGAATAACATCTTGCAAACGTTAGCATTGCAGTTTCTTATTTTACCTGGGTATTTACAATGGACCTCATAACTCTAGTTGGAATTATAAGGCAATAAAAAAATTCAATCGTTATTTGGGCAGATCAAACATAAATACTTTGCTTCTAGCTTTGTTTCTATAAGCAATATTGAAGAAAGTCCACTCCAATAGTGGAATCTCCTCTTCCATTGTTCCTACTTGCAATACTGTCCTCCACTTTGCTTGGCTATAGTCCCAATTCTTATCAAGATGTTAGAAAGGCACATAACAGAGCCACAGAGGAAAAACATGGTCAGTTCTGCTGAATAAAATGCTTGTGTCTCCCAAAAAGTATAATTTTGAAAAATTGTATGAAAATGTCAGCAATTTTCAAAATTTGTCTACTCTGCAAAGAATAAAAAGGTCAACATGCCTTATTGATTATACTCCTAATTGTGTTCTGTTTTACGTTCATAATCACAGCAAAAAAATAGAGATTCAGGCAATAAAAGAGGAGAGGATCTCTCACACATTTAAAATAAACTATGTTTTAGATTCTGGTTAGTGAAAATGCATCAAGCTTTTAAATAAATTTTAAAAATGAAATTAAGGTCACATCCAACAAGGAGTAGACAATTTCATGCAACAGCCCCAAGATTGGGCCATTGCATTCAGTACTGGTTTACTATTGAATCTCCAAGGTAGGAATCCACCTGGAGATGCCAGGACCTGAAATTGTGAAATGGTGATGTAATAAGTGATGTGTTTTGTGAAAAGGCTGTCAGTGTGAAGGAAATTCTAAGGGCCACTACTGTCATGTCACATTTTTCCTTTACCTAACTCTGAATTCAAGGATGCATCTCCATTGGATAGATCAAAGGATCACCCATCCATGTAGGCTTAATCCACCACATGCTCATAGCTGTGTTATAAATCTTGCTTTCAAGTCCTACTTCCATGAGTAGAAATGCAGCCCTGCTTTGAGGTTCTGCCATGGATTCATTCATTCCCTCTTCTGTGCATGGTTTTTGTTGCAGCTGACCAGAAAGTTTTTTACCAAGGAACTGAAAAAACATTATCAGGGGAACAATGAATCAGACGTCTTTTCTTCCACCTGGAACTCAGTCATGATCACAGTAAGTACTTGATTGTTTAATGCATCCTGATATGATTTAAAAAATAAAATAAAATAAAAATCTTAATTACCGAATGCTTGCTTGGTACCAGAAAATCCCAGAATTCTAGACTAGATTATATTAGGAAATCCTGCGCCCCCCCCTCCCCAAATATCAGTGGCAAGCAACGTAGGAAATTTTGCCAAGCAAACTATAGACATGAGATTACTAGGAGCTGAACTTGACTCAAAGGTAAACAAAATTGACACTCATTTTATATAAAACCATGGCTGGCAGTTGCACAATAGAATGAAAACACAATTGATTTTGACAGAATAGGAAAGAAAAGCAAAAGATGGAAAATAGTAGAAGGTTCACCATCCTAGCAGTATAAAAGCTTCCATTTAAATTCCATAGGATTTTCACTCTGGGTATATATTTAAGATTATAGCGCTGTGATGGTGCAATGGTTAGAATACAGTATTGTAGGCTAATTCTGCCGACTGCCAGCAGTTCAATTCTCACTAGCTCAAGGTTGAGTCAGCCTTCCATCCTTCTGAGGTCAGAAAAATGAGGAGTCTGTAGATGACTTAAAGAGGGCTGTAAAGCACTGTGAAACGGTATATAAGTCTTAAGTTTTATTGCTATTGCTAATACAGCACTGGAACACAATTTTGCATCTCTATATTCAGAAACAATTTCTATTAAGTGCTAAGACTTTATTCCAAGTAGGTATGAGTAGCCCAAAGAGAAGCCTAATGTAGCCAATGCTCTAACCATAAGAGATTGGCAGAAAAGTTGAGCAGGTGACAATTGCAAATTTCTACCTTTTTCTCGACACAATTTGTAGGACTGGGATTCAAACAAGCAGCTTGTTGTCTTTATGCGTTGGCTGGGCTGCAGTCCTCTAGATCAGGGGTCTCCAACCTTTGCAACTTTACGTCTGAAGGACTTCAGCTCCCAGAATTCTCCAGCCAACTTTGCTGGCTGGAGAATTCTGGGAGCTGAAGTCCTTCAGACGTAAAGTTGCAAAGGTTGAAGACCCCTACTCTAGATTGAGGATCTGCAAGGTATGAGTTTGAGGCACCTCCTGCTTCTTAACTATGGAAGCCTTTTTCAAAGAGAAGTAAAGCAAAAACTGAAAGAAACTTTGCCAGATATTGAAGGAATAAAATAAATCTCTGCGGGATATGTGTGTGAAAGACCGGCAACAGCGTTTTTTCCCAAATAGCTTTCCTAGTGCCCATTTTGTTCTCTGTTCATTGCAAAGTAAAACCAAACAAAATTAATTGTGCCAGGCTGCTTAAATTCTGATATTTCAGTTGTTCTATATGTTCCTGGTTTAGTTAATTTTCAGTCAGATATCACCATTAAGGAACTCATGCCTTATTTTATGGAAATGATCTCATTTGGCACTACCAGAGGATCAAAGGCAGCAATTTGAAAATGTTCTCATTAAGTTCTAATGAAGGTTGTTATTGCTGTTGCTTTAATTGTGTCACTCCTCTGGGAAATTGCTGGATCTTAACATATGCAAGTCCATATGTAAAACTATGCCGCGATTTTTATATTACATTTTCTCGAACAAGCACAGAGAAACCTGGTTCCTGGATGGGGCTGTATAATGATGAAAATAAACAAACCATATTACAACTGGTGCAATAAGAGGTTATGATATTGAAAATATAATTTCTGATATTATAGCATTAGACAATCTGAACACTTGTTTATTTTACACAATAGTTTTCTGTTTCGTAAACACAGAAAAAATAGCAGGCAGCTCTATAGGAAGCTATCCAAAGTCTCAGACTTTTCACACTCCTTTGATTTGTTCATTTATATGGTATGTTGATCCTGGGGTCATATCCATGATGACTAGAAACATACCTGCTTTATTTTTATTATTATTTTTTAAAGAAAATTGTAATGTTTAGGAAGGAATAGAAATTTACATCAAGTATCAAATTACATCCTCAGTTTATGTATTCAGAAATCCTATTTGGGTGGCTGCTTATTATATGTCTTCAGATTTCCTAGAAAGCAGCCTAATTCTGCCACAAATATTAACCCTTTGATCACCTTTCCTACGTGCTAGTTTGGGTGCTGTGGTGTCAATGGTCCAGAAGATTTCGAGGGAACCTCTCTTTCCATTCATTTGGATTCCTATCCTGCTGTTCCTGAAGCTTGTTGTAAACGGGAGCTGCAGTCTCGTGATGGAGCATTCATCAATAAAGAAGAATGTTTGAAAGGAAAGGAAGTCTATCAGAACCAACAGGTAAAGAGATAATTAAAATACTTATAAAAGTATGGTGCAAAAAGTCCCTGTCTTGAAAGGATTCTTTATCTGAATGATTGAAGACTCTATCCTTCCTTTGATTAAACTTCCTTTTTTGTACAAGATAGAATAAGATAATAAAAAAAGAAAAAAAATGATATGAAGAGAAGCCAGAATTGGCTCTTTAAGCTTTTACTAAATTCAAGTCCTTAGGAATCACAATGGAGCTGGAAGGGACCTTGGAGATCCTATATACCAGGGGTCCCCAACCCCCAGGCCGCGGACCGGTGCCAGTCCGTGGCTTGATAGGAACCAGGCCGCAGGGCCGGAGAGGAGGAGGAAGGAGGGGGCAGCCCCCTGGGCAGAGCGTACACCAGATGCGGGAGAGCACAGGTGCGGCCGTTCGCGCCATTGGAGGCCCTAGAGCAGGGGTTCCCAAACGTGGCAACTTTAAGACTTGTGGACTTCAACTCCCGGAATTCTCCAGCCAGCTATGCTGGCTTGAGAATTCCGGGAGTTGAAGTCCACAAGTCTTAAAGTTGCCACGTTTGGGAACCTCTGCCCTAGAGGGCCAACTCCCTCCCCACGTGCGCATGCGTAGGCGCAGCTGTTCGCGTCATTGGAGGCCCTAGAGGACCAAGTGAGCCGACTCCCCCCTGCATGCACATGCACCGCCTGTTCCCCCTCCCGCCCCCGCTCCTCCTCTACGCCAGCCGGTCCGCAGAATTTTCTTTAAAATGAAACCGGTCCCTGGTGTAAAAAAGGTTGGGGACCCCTGCTATATACCATTCATGATACCATTTCAGACAAGTCTCTTCTTAAAAATCTCCAGTGATGAAGCACCCACAACTTGGGGTTGTTCCACTGGTTAATTGTCCTCAGTGTTAGGAACTTTCTCCTCAATTCCAGGTTGCTTCTCTCCTTGATTAGTTTCCATCCATTGTTTCTTATCCTGCTTTCTGGTACTTTGGAAAATAAATTGACCCTCTCCTCTTTGTGGCAGCCTCTCAAATACTGGAATACTGCTATCATGTTTCCCCTAGTCCTTCTTTTCTCTAGAATAAACCTTTTAATCTCCAGACATTTGATCATCTTAGTTGCTGTTCTCTGAATTTTTTCTAAGGTCTCAACATTATTTTTGTAATGTGGTGACCAAAACTGGATGTAGTATTCCAGGTGTGGTCTTACCAAAGCTTTATAAAGCGGCACTAATATTTAATAATCATAGAACAAAGCACTTATGGCATTTACATTTTCAAGAAACATTATCTAGTGTGAACATATTTATTTATTCCACTAGCTATACCTGGCCACGCGTTGCTGTGGCCCAGTCTGGTTAAATGGCCAACCAATCTGTGTGTAAATCTACACCTACACACATACACACAACCACCATATAATCCCCAACCTACCTACCAACTGTATTTCTCCCTCTCTATCTATCCCTCTACCTACCTACTGTATTTCTTCCTTTCTCCCTCTATCTACCTACCTACCTACTGTATTTCCCCCTCTCTATCCCTCTACCTACCTACCTACTGTATTTCTCCCTCTCTCTCTATTCGTCTACCTACCTAACTACTATATTTCTCGCTATCTATACACCTATCTACCTACTTACCTACGGTATTTCTCCCTCTCTGTCTATCCCTCTACTTACCTACCTACTGTATTTATTGCTTTCTCCATCTACCTACCTACCTACTGTATTTCTCCCTCTCTATCTATCCCCCTATCTATCTACCTGCCTACATTCTGTATTTCTCCCTCTCTATCAATCACTCTACCTACCTACCTTCTGTATTTCTCCCTATCTATCCCCCTACCTACCTACCTACTATATTTCTTCCTTTCTCCCTCTACCTACCTACCTACTGTATTTCTCCCTCTCTATCTATCCACCTACCTACCTACCTTCTGTATTTCTCCCTATCTATCTATCCACCTACCTACCTATCTACCTACCTACCTACTATATTTCTTCCTTTCTCCCTCTACCTACCTACCTACCTACCTACCTACCTACCTACCTACCTACCTAATGTATTTCTCCCTCTATATCTATCCCTCTACCTACCTATCTACCTACTGTATTTCTCCCTCTCTATCTATCCCTCTACCTACCTACCTACCTACTGTACTTCTCCCTATCTATCCCCCTACCTACCTACCTACTGCATTTCTCCCTCTCTGTCACCCTATCTATCTACCTACCTATCTACCTACTGTGTTTCTCCCTCTCTATCTATCCCTCTATCTACCTGCCTACTGTAATACAATAATACAATAGCAGAGTTGGAAGGGACCTTGGAGATCATCTAGTCCAACTCCCTACCTAGGCAGGAAGCCCTATACTCATGATGGCAAACATATGGCACGGGTGCCACAGGTGGCACACGGAACCATTTCTTAGACCATGCGAGGCATTGCCCTGTCCGCTTCAGTGTGTATGTGTGCCCTGACCAGCTGATTTAGGCCTTCTTTTGAGGCCATTTTTTGCCCTCTGGAGGTGGGGGAAGACTGTTTTCACCCTCCCCAGGCTCCTATAAAGCCTCTGGAGCCTGGGGAGAACATAAAAAGCATGCCAAATGCAGGGGTCATGCACATAGCATTATGGATGTGGCACACCTGTACATCGCCCCTGTACTCACCCTGCTGTTGGCACGCGAGCCAAAAAAGGTTAGCCATCACTCCCTATACCATTTCAGACAAATGGCTAGCCAACATCTTCTTGAAGACTTGCAGTGTTGGGGCATTCACAACTTCTGGAGGCAAGCTGTTCCACTGATTAATTGTTCTCACTGTCAGGAAATTTCTCCTCCGTTCTAAGTTGCTTCTCTCCTTGATTAGTTTCCACCCATTGCTTGTTGTTCTGCCCTCAGGTGCTTTGGAGAATAGCTGGACTCCCTCTTCTTTGTGGCAACCCCTGAGATATTGGAAGGCTGCTATCCTGTCTCCCCTAGTCCCTCTTTTATTAAACTGTATTTTTCCCTCTCTGTCTCTCTATGGGCCACCTGGGACTTTGCTATCCCAGTGCCTTTTTGGCCCCAAGAGGCCTCCATACGTGGCTGAGAAAATGACTGTTGGTGGGAGGAGTTACTAGGAGGTGAAAAGCTGATCAGTGGGTACATTTTACATTTGTGTACCTTGCACATGACACACGTGTGCTAGGCACAAAATGAGTACGTATTCTATTATCGGAAGTCCTTGTGAACATTGTGTGAAAGTTTGGTGTAAATCGGTGCAGTATTTTTTTAGATTAGTGGATTCGTACAAACTATTTTACATTTTTATTTATATAGATTTTTATAGCCCCCTCAGTCAATGGCTTTGAGCAGTTTGCAATCCAAAAATATATGTTGGTTCTGCTGGATTGACTTGGACGGGTAGAGACAGATAACCCGTCCCATGATACATAGGGCTTTAAAGATGGCAAACTGCACTTGGAAACATACAAGTAATTAATGCAGCTCACACAGAAGTGATGTTATGCCTCCTGCATCTCTGGCACCATTTACAATCCATGTAAGCCATATTCTGCACCAGTTGATGTTTCAGGGACAGCCCCATGTAGAGCATGATGCAGTGGTCTAAATTTTGCAAATTCTTAACTAATATTCAAAAAGGATGAGGCATCTATAGCATCTAGAGTGATGGTGAACCTTTTCGATACTGAGTGCCCATACTGCACGGTGCATGCCCAAACTGAAAGGTGAGTGCATGCATGGGCATGCGCATGTGCAGCAGAGATCCGAAGACCAGCTGGTCTGCATCCCAACACCAGCAGCATGGCAAGATCTTTTTTCTTTTGTGAGCTTCTGTTTCATCGTTTGCAGGGAAACAGAAGCTCACAAAAGAAATGTCATAGACATCTGACTTGGGACAATGGCGCGCATTCCAGCAGAGAGGGCTCCGTGTGCCATCTCTGGCACATGTGCCATAGATTCACCATCACAGCCATAGGGCATGTCTGCGGAATAGTGGAAAATGAACCAAAGAATCTTGTAATAGTGCTTCTACTCACAAAGCACACATGAACAACTTAAGCATCATAGACATTTTACAACCTGTCTTTCTGATCTAAGTTTATTTCAAAAAGTAAAACAAGTTGATTAAACTTAGAAGTTCAATCAAACATTTCCTGATCTTTTCCTTCGTACCTTGTTCCTTGTGGTGAACATTGGTCATCAATTTATCTGTAACATAGTACTTGTTGGGTCATGTTTATTACCTTGGATTATTCTCTAACTGTTCCACTTTATTGGAACCTAGTTATCTGTGGGATCGCATCCTGCCCCATACATCCCTTCGGCCGATTCGCTCGCACAGAGAGGGACTTCTCTGGGTGCCGTCCACTAGGCAATGCCAGCGGGCGACGCCCAGGGGAAGGGCCTTCTCTGTGGTGGGCCCAACCCTCTGGAACGACCTACCCCCCGAAATTAGAACAACGACGGACCTCCGCTCCTTCCGCCAGAAGTTAAAAACTCACTTATTTCAGCAGGCCGGCCTGGCTTAACTCTTATACCTAGTCTTTAAAAAATTAATTTGTTTTAATTTGAATTTTAAGGGTATTGTTAAGGTTTTTAGGGATTTTAAATATTGTTTTAGCACAGGGATAATTTAATTCAGTTTTAATATTTTGTATGTTGTATATTGTTATTTATTAGATTTTAATTTCCTGTGCACCGCCCCGAGTCCCCATGGGGGAGAGGGGGCGGTCTATAAATTTAAATAATAAATAAATAAATAAATAAATAAATGTATCAATCTAGACTAGGATGAGATGACCAAAGTAAACAAGAACTAAACTGTCAAATAATGCTTCCTGTAGCTTCTGTCCATTCAGTAAAAATGAGTAGGGACCACTTTCCACAGGGTCTAAGGAGTTGCGCCATCCCACTTGCAACCCTCTTTTTTTCTGGAATAGTTCATCTCCTGAGATCAAATCAGCCTTAACCTTGTTGTGTTTTAGGAAAGCTTACAAAATGTGGCCTTTTAGGATAGCCTTGGAAGGCAGCTGGGATTTGCTGAAAGTTCCAGTCTTGGGTTTTATATGTATACTACCCATTCCTGGCCATGTGTTGCTGTGGCCAGTCTGGTTAAATGGCCAACCAATCTGTGTGTAGATCTACACCTGCACACACAAACACGTATACACAACCACCGTATAACCCCCAACCTACCTACCTCCTGTATTTCTCCTTTCATCTTATGGAAAGAGTATTTATGTCATAAAGGATGACATTAATGCCTGTGGCCCACTGCTCTCTCTGTATCCATCTACCTACCTTTTAAACAATTTTTTACATTTCCATTGTGTGTACCTGGCACAGGTGTGACATCTACACAATCTATATATATATCATTGGTGCCGTACTTGAAAGGAACGTTGTATGAAAATTTGGAAGCGATCGGTGCGGTACTTTCAGAGATTAGCAGTTTTGAACAAACTCTTGTTACATTTTTATTTATATAGATTGATGATTGTTCCTCACTGCCATATTTTTCTTTGTAATGTTATGAAATATGATTATAATGAATACATTTGAACTTTATATTTTTATATTGGCTGTTTTTATTAATTGTGATACAATGCCCAGGCTCACATTTGGTAAGATGGGGAGCTGAACATATTCGATTAATGAATGAACAATAAATAAATCATTTGTAACTTTACTTTTATTGTTATTAAATTGTATTGTTTTGTTCTAATTGCTTTTTTATTTTAATCATTTTTTACTGAAAGAACAGAATGGAAGTTGCTCGGTGTCGCCTTAGTCTGAAATTAATTTAGTAAATGTATTAATTAGATGCACTCACTTTGCACAGAGGTTTATTTCAAGACAAATGTCTTTCTTTCTTCCCAGGGTTGCTACACTGTGATCCTGAATTCCCTTGAAACCTATGTGTATCTTGCAGGAGCTCTTGCCATTGGTGTTTTAGCCATTGAGGTACAGTACAAATTGGGACCCTCCTGGCCACAGTAATGTCAAAAGATGCCTCCTTTCCTTATGTTCCCACCACAGCCCCCTTATCTGAGTTTTTTCTTTTCTAGTCAGAAAGTTATTTAACAGATGAACAGAGTTGGAAGGGACCTTGCAGGTCATCTAGTCCAACCCCCTGCCCAAGCAGGAGACCCTGCTTGGGTCAATTTGTTATCAAATTACAGAAGGGCTGATGCTTATTGGATGATATGTAATAATACTTTTCAACAATAAGAACAAGGTGACAATAAAATCAATTATACAAAAAGGTGAGACAGAGATATTCCTAGGATAGCATTAAAATTTACAATTTGGAGTTAAATGTGTACCAGGATATGGAAAGCTACAGGAAGCCCTAATTGACCAGATGGTTCACTTTTGATTTATGACAACACTGGGTTTTATGTGTAAAGATAATGTTTTATAATAATAATAATAATAATAATTTTAATTTATAACCCTCTCTCTCTCCCCGAAGGGACTCGAGGCGGGGCACAGGGAATTAAAAATACAATTAAAACCACAAACAGAATACAAAGTTAAAAACGAATTAAACTGACCCTGCGCTAAAAACCCATATAAAACTAAAACTATCCCTAAAAACCCCTAAAAACAGTTTAAGAACAATTTAAATTAGCCTAGGCCGGCCAAGGAGAAGAAGTGTGTTTTTAGTTTCTTCAATTTGTAGGAATACATTTTTTTAATAATGATTTACAATACAATACAATACAATACAATACAATACAATACAATACAATACAATACAATACAATACAATAGCAGAGTTGGAAGGGACCTTGTAGGTCTTCTAGTCCAACCCCCTGCATGGGCAGGAACCTTATACCATTTCAGACAAATGGCTATCCAACATCTTTTTAAAGACTTCCAGGGTTGGGGCATTCACAACTTCTGGAGGCAAGCTGTTCCAGAGGTTAATTGTTCTAATTTAGAGCAGTATTTCTCAAATTTGGTAATTGTGAGATGTGTGGAGTTCAACTCCCAGAATTCCCCTGGCTGGGAATCATCAGGCAATTGCCAACTTTGAGAAAAACTAATTCAGTGGAAGTACCTTAGGCTTTATGTGAACACAGCACTTCACTGGCATTCCTTAAAGCAGCTGGTGGTTGAGAAATCAACTGATTAACGTTAGGTATGACTCTCAAAACTGCTGCACCCTTCTTCTTATTAGTTTGGAAGCTGGTTTGGAAGTCTGAAGTTTGAATAGGCACTGAAAATCCTATATAATCCTAGTTGCTAACTTGAAGGGTTTATACGTTCTATGAAATAATTGTCCTGTACTGCCCTCTTGTGTTCGGCCTAGCATACTCACTCACTGCAAATACATATGTTCGAGATGAGGTCAATTTTACTTAATAAAAATGCATGGAAACAAAGCAGTTATTTCCTTTTCTAAGTTAGCATTCATTGGACAATTATTCCTGCATTCACTTATTGGTCAGTTTAGTATTTTTTTTAGATTTTCGTGCAGATTATTGAGATTTGATAGGGTTGCTTAACTCTCCACATATTGTAGGTATGAACGATCCTGGCTTAGGGGCTCCTACGCATCCCTCAGTGGTTGGTGATTCTATACTTAAATGTATTTCACAGCATGATCTCATCCCTAATTAGATTATCTGTACCAAAGAAAAGGAGATGGAAGAAACTATTGGAATTAGCCAACTAAAAAAATCTCTCTTAAAGAGCAGAAGCTTTGAATTGATAATTGCCTCACAGGGAGGCCATAGAAACAATTGAGGAAAGGAGTAATATTATTTCAGCAGGATCAAGTTGCTATTTAGTGATTTTTCAGCACTTTTGAAGCAAATTTGTCCAAATGGCCCCAAAATTCTTGGGGGCTAAGGAGGAACAGAATTCCCCACCCTTTAAAAAATCATACACACTTGAATCAGAAGAAAAGTATTAATGATTTGTATACAAATTGTTCTTTTGGATAAAACTGATAGGTCTTTGATTGGATCCTAGATCTATTGTTCCGATTCTTCCTTTTTTTTTCTTTAGCTAAGTATAGCTAATCCTTTCTGTTCTAATTAGATTAGATTCAATGGGCATCTTTTTGCCATATTAGATATGAATGTAGTCTCTGACATACATACATACTCCCTAATATCCTAATATTTTCATAAATTTTATTATTATTATTATTATTAACTTTATACCCCGCCCTTCTCCTTGCAAGGACCCAGGGCGGCGCACAGGCAATATTAAAAACCATACAAAATACAGAAATATATTATTAAAAAACTATTAAATTGTATCCCGTGCTAAAACCCATTATAAAACCCTAAGAATTTAAAATTTATACACATTTAAAAGTCAGAAAACGGGGGTTTAGATAGGCAGATCTTCATTCATCCACATTCATCCACACTTTATGTTCATATTTTATATTGTTCTAATACAGAACATCTTTTAAATTTACAACTTTATAGACTTTATGCCTTCTATTTCAATTTTATATGGCTCTTACACTCAACTTTTAACCTATTACTTCATGATGGCTATTTGTATAACCTCTCCTCCCTTTGAAGAGCTATGATTGTAATAAAATCGACTTGGTTTGATCTGTCATAACCAGGACCTTCTCTTTTGTTTTATGTCCTTCACAGCTGTTTGCGATGATCTTTGCCATGTGCCTCTTTCGGGGGATCCAGTAGGAAGTGTTTCATGAGCCACAAATGATTTTTCAAGGACTTGCTTTGAAGAAGGAAAAGAAATAAGATAAACTTTATTTTTCGGTTAGCAAAGTAAAAAAGGAGGGAAAGGACTGTAATATATTAATGATCAAAAAGGATTGTACTTCAGGGGCTGGAACTTTGAGGTGCTGTCTAGTTCCTTGCCATCTCCAAGGAGTCATTCATCTGAAGCCACTCAAATGGATTGCACTAAAAGCCTGCAAGTCAGGATGGGAAATAAACTCTAATAATAACCACGATGTTGTCTGGAACACACATCTCTCATACAATAAAGATCCATTGATTGAAGAAGATAAAGAAGACTACCTGCTTTAAATGAGATCTTCATTTGAAATACTAAATCTGTCATCCTAAAGCATTGAGATGTATACAGATTGCTTCAGTTTTAAGCTAAGAGGGGGAAGTGAATTGGCATTTGACTTGCAAGCGTTCTACCAAGATAAATAGTTTTCCATCTCATGTGTGATCCAGAAGATACAAGCATTCAGGAATGCTTGGAATGGAGAATACCTTCTCTAAGAATCTTGAGGATGAGGTTGTGTGTATCAGATCTAATAGTGAAAAGTAGGGTAAGCTGAAATCAGTGCATAACATTTTAGTGCATACCATTTATCACATTGAATTTTCTGATCAGTGTTATGTGAGAACAAAGACTAAAGCAGCTCAGCTGCTGGTTCCCTCACCTTAAAGGAAAAAAAAAAGTTCTTGTCTAGAATTGTTGGTGCTGCCTCCCCTAAGGAGATGTATCTGTTTTGGGTTTTTTAGGCTTTTGAATGTCTTGTCACCATCATGCTTTGTGAAAAATACATAGCTACGTTTGGCCTTCATATAGCAATTGATTTAGCTTGGTGTCTTGTCCCCATGTGCCTTTCAACTGTGTTAAAAATAATCCCCCAACAAATATGGAAAACAGTGAAGCCCTTTTGCAGTTGCCTTTTGCAAAATTTAATTTGTAAGTTTTCTGGTGTTGCTTCTAACCTAGGTATTCTTCATTTAAAAAAACCAATATACTCAGATTTATTTTATTTAATCATTTTAACTGTTGCCAAGTTTTAGCTTCAGTGGTCTATTATCCACTCAGCACACACAGTCAATAAGCCCAAGAGGCAGAACTGAAGTTCCAAGACATACAAATAGTGAACATTTGAAGTACGAAGAATTTTGAGCTTGAAACTTTCCATTTCAAGTTTTAAATAGTCCCTTCAAGTTTGAAATGGTTTTCTCTGACCATCCCAGGAGAGTCGAACTGTCCCAAAACAGGTGCTTCAAACTGGGAATATTTTGTTCAGCCTTAAATCCAAGATGTTGTTGCTTAGGATTCTGATAATACATAAATCAGAATGAAATTGCATTATTTACTGAATGGTGGACAAAGATGTAAACTGGCAAAATAATGTGATATGATACTTTTAAAAGAGATGGTAATCTACTACTAAAGATACGGATAGGATTTGGTGACATAGGATGCCAAAGATGAGATGTTGAGAATCCCTGTTGAAAGTAACAATAACAGGGTGCTCATCTATAAGTAATAATCTCCACAAGTATAGCTTGGGGATGTGGGTGGGGGGAAAGCAGCATTTATTATTTGATATGAGATGAAAACATGCTAGAACAATCATAGTTATCATGACTGTTTGGTTAATTAACATATGCTAAGTTAAATCTCAGTGTAGTCTTTGACAATCTCTCAAATATGGTTTCAGTGTTATTTTGTTAAGTTCTGTGCATTTAGAATTCACTATGGCTTTCAAACATCAGAAAGCCAGTTTTTCAGGATCTGAAAAACTCTGTTGGTTGGTTCCATCTAGAGATAATGGCCTACGTCTCCCACAATACATGAAAGGCATTTTGTTAGGGTGGGGGGAAATGGCAGAATTATATTTGAACAAGGATGCTAGGCAGAGAGACCTAACAAGAGTGTTCGTGTGTGTGTGTAGGTGCTGACCTGTGTTTTGGTAACCTATTACTGGCTGCTGCAATGGGACAGATCCAGCCAATGAGTTGCAGGTCATTAATTGTTGTTTAATTCCAACTACACTTAGTCTAAGCCAACAGGAAGTACACTAAGTGTGCTATTAATTTTTATTCAGAAATCTCTGAAGGTCAATACCTATTTCAAGGAGTTAACCCAGAGATATGTTCTCTCTCTTCCTCCACTTCCTCCAAAAGATACTCATACTCTAACAATAAAACTTATTAAGTGTCAGGCAAGGGAGGTGATGGCAGAACTAAGAGAAATCTAATATAGTTTCCTGATATTCTCTTTTTGTTTCAGAATGACACTGCCTATGTGTCTTTACTCTAGCTTATCTGGTGGTTTTCCAATTTCTGACTCATTCTGCTATCTCCAGTTTGCTCTCCAATTTGAACATTTTTCTGCCCTTTCCTTTCATTGCTTCAGCAAAGGCACTCATGATAATCCCAAAGAAAATCCTGAAGAATGACACAGAGCTAGCTGTATGGGTAAACAAGTCTAACCTACTGTTTAGTAATGGCTTAGTCTAGCTTCTGCTTAAACAATCCCAATGAAGGAAGGCCACCATTTCCTTGGCAGAGAAAAGGGAGTCAATTGTTTTACAAAATAATGGGAATTAACTTGCTGGCTTCAAGGATAACTGTGAAAGACATCTGACACTTACCACAAAACCACACTATTGGAGAGAAAGAAATGTATTTATATAAGAGAATTATTGAAAGTAACACTATCAGGTTTGGTGAAGCAATGCAGTCAGAAAAACTTAATTAGGATTTTTGTACTGTCAGATTTGAAAAATTCATTATAGACTAGTCAAGGATTGCAAGACTGATTTCCTGTTCTCTGTTTAGTTGGAGTTAGGCTGCAACTGTTAGGTCTTAAATATCATTTGTTTGGTTCAGGCTTAGCTGATCCGATTAAACTGAGCCATTTTGGTTCATAAACCTTGGTGTATTGTGGGAACCCAGCGAAATGTAGATTTTTGCTTCAACAATCCGTAACTTGGCATGGTACATGAACCAACTCTTCCAACAAATTCCAAATTGCATCATCTCTCTTCCTGATCTGGAAATAGATTAAAGGGCAATTTCTGTTCCAAATGAACTTGTGCCCAAGCTGATCATCCCTTTATCACTAATCTTTTTAGGGAGGAGGGATGACCCGTAACATGTTCTTCTACACAAGCTTAAGTGAAATTGATATATGTGGCTAAACCTCTGCATAGATTGTAAGCTTCAAATGGAGTTTGTCCAGAAGAACTTGGGTCAGGGCTGTCTCCTTCTTATGTTTGTGTTTGTGACTCTAGATCCACCCAAGTATTTCTCACTCTCTGTGGTTGTCACTGTTGCAAGTGCCTGGGAAGCAGGTCACTTACAAAGTAAATGTTGAGATCTATTTTAAATGTTCCTTTTATTAGAAGGCTAGAGCTAATTTAACTTGTATTCCTTATTGTAATGCTTTTTATATTGAAAGGGATTTTTTGTAACATAAAAATAGGATGCTATTCTGAAGCATTTGCACAGTTTCTGTGTGCATTTCTTAAAAAACGAAAAGACAAAAATAAAGACACTGTGACAACAAAGCTTTACTTTCCACAATTCATGGCTTCTGTGTTTTCCTTTTTGAAATTGAAGTGTAATAGCCTTTTTCCTGAGGGAAAAAAATAGTGTCAAAATCCAAACAGTAGAATTATTATTTTGAGTTGAAAATAAGAAATAATTAGACCGTATCCTGTTCCAAATTATGAAATTCAATATAATCACCAAGCTTTTTGAGTTAAGATTGGGTTGGTGGTTACTTTTCAGAGTTCACACAAAATGTTTTGACTCTATGAAAGCATTTGCACGTTCACTGTTAAAAGCCTTCAGGAAGCCAGTATGTATAAAGTATATTGAAGACATTTTTGAATACACAATTGTTTTTAGATTGTCAAGGTCATTTGAATAAAGTTGGCACAGAATGGAGTTTATCTTAAAGGCTCAAAGGGACATATTCTCTAACCACAATTGACCTTTTTATATATTTATGCTTAAAGGGAGCACGTAAAATAACAATCTCTTGGGATTATATATGAATGCATCAATAAACAAAGGTTATTTGTCCTAACCTATTTTGTAAAAAAAAAATGGCTTCAAAATACAATAGTTTACTTAAACATAGAAACCAGTAAGGATATGAATATAGCCATTATCCAGTTCTATTTCAAGGCAACTAACAGTATGTAAAGTACAGAAAAGGAGTAAGAAATAGTAAGCCAAAGAAGTGAAAAGACAATAGAAACAAGCAAAGGAAGTTAGCCAGATTTACACCAACACTATTCAATATTTCTCTGTGTACGTTTTTTGCTTTGCAAACCATATTTAGTTTGCTTTGCATTTAGCTTATGTTTTCATTGTACCAATTCATACTTTGTATTTTTTTCTCCTCAAACTTACCACCTCTCTATTCTTTAGGAACTCGTCAGTTTCCTCCAAACTGATGTCTTTCTTGGTCTCCCCCTTTCTCCTCCAACCTGTTTGGGGTCTTGGCCGTTTGTATACAAACGTTTATGCACACTCCTAAATTGACACATAGAACTAATATTGCCATATACATTCCTTATATATTTATGCATAATACATTAAAGAATGAACAACACAGACCTAGAACTTACTCTTTGATTAATATTGAACCCTTCCCTGGTATCCCATTGCATTTTTATACCTGCTTTTCTTGCATCATAGTGAAGCAATCTTCGACTCTCTTATTCTTTCCATAATTAAATCCCTTCCCTGTATCAGGGAATTTGGGAATGCTTTCTATAAATCAACAACACTACAATAAATTCATTTTCGCACATTGGCACTTTTTCCAATGAATAATAAAACATCTGTTTATTTCCTGCATGATATGAAGCTGTACTGTGCTTCCCAAATTTTATTCAATGTTATCGCTTCTTTCAGTCAGAATTCTGTCTCTTTGCTTGGCATACTTAATAAACTGATGCCCCTGGAGGGTTTTTTGCATTCCCCTTTGTTATCTCTCCTTTAGTATAGGAGAAAAATAAACAGAATTCTTGCAATTGCCAAGAATCGATGCAGACTCTGCCCAAGGCCTAGGACACAGCCCTGCACAGCTGTGCTACACAAGAAAACCACATCCATATTTTAGTAATTTTCTAGTTGCAGATGGAGAGGGAGGTTTTTCCCACTTTAGAATAGACACACCTTAGAATAGAACATCATATTTTTGTTCAACATTCTCATGTTTAGAACTTTCTTTTAACCAATTAGTGTCCAATACACTAAATACACTAATACTGTATTTACAGCTCTTCATTGTGAATGTATCTACATTGTCTGCATTAAGCTAATTTTATTTATTTTAAGCATGATACTCCATTTTGGGGTTGAGTGGTCAAAGGCACTGTAAGAAATTCATTTAGCATAGCATGTGTTTCAATCCTACTCTTGAATCAGGGCATATTCCCATGCAAATCCCTAAAACTCTTTTTCAGTATTCCCTCATTCCTATTTCATTCCCAAACCCAATTCTACCACTTTTGTTTTTAATTTTATCCAAGCTACTGAAGGTTACTTGGTTAGCTTTCCTCACCCACTTCCAAAATAATGTTTTATTTCTATTCAAATGTTTCTGCAATTTCTCTGCCTTTAATCATAACCATGATTAACAACTGAATTTGACACTCCTGACCTAGAGCATCTCATCAAACGGTTCTCAAGGTTTTCCCATGGAAAAAATAGCTGCCACCATATATGTGGCAAGTAAGATGCATCAATTTTCTCAGAAGACAAATAAATGGTACGTACTTCAAAGATTAGGAATTTGCCTTTATACCAAAGTACAAGACAGAAATCACATTTAATTTGTAAAACACAGCTCACTCTCTTAATTTTACAATTTTTCAATAATGATTTCACAAAATGAAATAATTCATAATAATTGACCAAAGAGGGTCAAAAGCAAGTCATTCTAGAATGCACAGAGAAAGATATCTGCATTGGTGCACTTCATACTGAGAAGTCCAAATGTTACAGCCTTGTTTAGGATTCTAGCACAGAACGGTTTATTTTGGCTCCATGACTGCATTTTGAATTTCAATGTAGAGAAAAGATAACACTGTTAAAAGTGTGAAGGACTGTAATATAGTGTCCTTGACAAAGACAGAAATGTTTAAATATAACGGTACATATGAAATAGGTGACATGTAATTACTCCTCTGCATATTTAGTAATTTTTCCTTTCTCTCTTAAAAATACTAAAAGAGTACTAACTTTTGGAGGAGTTCTGGGGATAAATGAAGCCATGTAATGCTTGGAGGAACTGCTGAAGTATTATAGTCTAATATCCAGCCTGCATTAAGCAGTTCCTGAAAGCATCGTGTGGCTTCAGTGGTTTATCAGCTCAAGGAAGGACAATGCTATCCACCATTTTTGACAGAGTTGAAAGGATCTTGGAGGTCTTCTAGTCCAACCCTCTGCTCAAGCAGGTAACCCTATACCATTTCAGACAAATGGTTCTCCAATCTCTTCTTTAAAACGTCCAGTGTTGTAAGAACCCACAACAAGAGGGAGGCAAGCTGTTCCATTGGTTAATTGCTCTTACTGTCAGGAACATAAGAACATAAGACATAAGAATAGCCTTGCTGGAACAGGCCACAGCCCATCCAGTCCAGCATTCTGTCTCCCACAGTGGCTCCCCATTTGCTTCAGGGTCTTCCCAAGCAGATGTCTTCACCTGCTTATGATTCCCTGCAAATGGCATTGAGAAATATCCTGCCTATCTCTCCATCCCGGAGGGTGTCCTTAGGCTTCCATAATGATAGCCATGGATACCCTTGTTCTCCATGAAATTTCTTCTTAGCTCCAGGTTGGTTTTCTCCTTGATGAGTTTCCATCCCTTGTTTTTGTCCTGCCTTCAGATGCTTGGGAAAATAGGTTGATCCCCCTCTTCTTTGTGACAGCCCCTTAGATATTGGAACACTGTTATTATGTCACCCCTAGTCCTTCTTTTTATCAAACTAAACATACACATAATTCTTCATACGTTTTAACTTTCAGTGTCCTGAACATCTTTGATATATTTTATTGTTGGGTGAAGGAGCCATAATATCATCCTTCCAAATAATCACCTCTAGTTCTTTTACAACCTTGATACATCCATGATTCCAAAAAGATGGACCGTTAATTTCTCTTCCTGATGTTCCATCAGTCCAGAAGTGCTGGGGCATATGGCATTGCATTGTGGATTCTCCTGTTCAAATATTTTTGAAACAGCACAAAAATTGTAACAGCAAACAATAACGGCAAAAATTTGTAGAGTGAAAGTGTTCAAGCTAAGAGATTTGCCATCTAATGGGACTTGAGGATGTAAATTGACAGACCCCTGAGATGGAGCCAGAGGTGGTATTAAGCCAGTTCGGACCAGTTACGATGAACTGGTAGCTCCGATGATCAGTTGACCCGCCCACCTACCCTTGCCCTATCCTGCCATTTATTTCCTGCTTTCTAGCTTATTTCAACTGTGCGGTACAGCTGATACCCGCCCTTGCTGTTCTACTTACCGTTGCTGACTTGTAAGGTAAGCAGCTGAGCTTCTAAATTTTCAGCGCTGCACGCAGGCACTTTAGCCACGTGTGCTCACCAAACTGGTTGCTATACTGCATCCCACCACTGGATGGAGCCCATTAAATGACTTGATGTGTTGTTGCTTGCGTCGGGAGGGAGGCTATTTTATTAATTATTTAATTGTTTTCTTCTGTTCATTTTATTTTTTATCTATGATGTTTTTATATTAGTGTAAACCACCTAAGGTTGCCATGTGTGAATAGGCAGCAATATAAATAAATAAATAATAAATAAATAAAAATATTGCTGTCCTATTCTTTAAAAAAGTGGTAGTCAACCTGGTCCCTACCGCCCACTAGTAGGTGTTCCAGTTTTCATGATGGGCGGTAGGGGTTTTGTCCGATACTGAAGTGCTTTCCTTTTTTTAATTTAATTGACTTCCCTACTTTATAAATCACCATTACTGTGGAATTGGTGGGCGGTTAGAAAATGTTACTACTAACAGAGATACAAAAGTGGGCAGTAGGTATAAAAAGGTTGACTAGCCCTGCTTTAGAACGTTCTTCTGGTTGCCCTTCAAAGTTCTTTAGAAAACTTGCAAAAAATCCTCCTCTTCAATTGGCACAAGAGGGAGCAGGCATTTTAGGCATTTTGATTTCGCTTGTTCTTTTTGCATTGTTCATGTTTAGCTGCTTATAACCTCTGGGACCACCTCTGGGAATGGTCGTCCTACAAATATAGTAAACGAACAACCAACCAAAAGTGCTGAAACGCGATTCCGTTTCCGCTTTCCGGAGGTGACGGACGTGTTCCAGACACGTCCGCCGCTTGTTTTCTCCAGCAGCGCCTTCGGGGGGCACGGGGGCTCTTGTAGGGAGCCCCCACCGTAAGAGCGGCTTGTGGTGCAGCCCCCACCCCGACAGCATTCGGGGGGGGCGTTCCCGCTTCACTCCAGGAGCTGGAGAACAAGATGCAGGGGGAAGCCTTCCTCTCGCCGAAGGAATGCCAGAACAGCAGCGATTGAAGTGTGGGCTGAAAAGCCGGAGCTGGAGGAGGTACCGAGGCTCCGTTGCAATTGAGTGGCTTGTGAGTTTACTTTTTCAATTTTGATGCTTTCAATCTTTTAAAAAAGGAAGATTAGAGGGGAGAGTTTGCAAAAACTCCCCTCAGAAATTAAGCGGCATTTTAAAATGCTCCCCGGGCTCGGGGAGAGAGAGGAAGTAACATCCAATTCTTAACTAGTAGAAAACGAAAGTTTTACCATATATGGAGTTGTGGTTGATACTTTGTATCTGAGGCTTGTAATAACAGAAATGGACTTTCATTGATTCTTCGTGACTGCCAAAGAGGCGGAAAAAATGGCACTTCTTTGTTCCCAGCAAGAAACTTTTCTCTTTGAGGTTTGAGCATTCCTTCAACTTTACAGGACTGTAAGATTTACATACAAGCCAGATCAAATACTCTTGGGATTTCTCCCATTGTGTGCCTTCTTATGTTATTTGGATGGGACTGAAAAATTTTATCTCTCTGGATTTTAAGCAAATCACATTTTGAAGTTGGACACAGACTTTTCCTTTTCTCCGATCTCACGGACTGCTCGCCCACTAGACGCCATCTTATTTGCAAGAACTTAAAACTTTCACCATGGCAGCGAAGAAACCCCCATATGGGAAATATCTTTCCGCTCCTGCGTCTGGAAAAGCCAGCCCTACACAGCAGCAACATAAAATCACGTCAATGTTACAGAAAGAAGCAGCTGGAGAGGGCACTTACCAATCATCAATAGAGGAAACTCTCCAAAATATAATGAAAGAAATAAAGGAAATCCGGAAAGACATGATAAGTTCAAGATTAGAACTTTTGGAAACACAGAAAACATTGATGGAAAATAAACAAAAAATTGATGGTTTGGAGGGTGGGGCAGTTGAGATGAGGGGAAAGATAAAGGATTCTAAAAAAGAAATTGTGGAGCTTTCTGGTCAGATGTCTAGAATAGATTTTGAAAGAATGTCTTACTTTTTAAGGTTTCAAAATGTTCCTGAAGCAGATTCAGAAAATTTAAAAGATTTAATGTGTATAATTTTAGCAGATTATACTAAAAAGAGTAAAGAATATATTTGGGGGGACATAGACCTGATTTACAGAATTAATTCAGCATATGCCAGAATAAATAATGTACCCAGAGAGATACATATTAAATTTGTAAGAAGGTCAACAGGGGATGAGATTCTGAGAGCACAGCGAGATGGCCCTTTGATATATCAGCAGACAGAAATTGCTATTTTGAAACAGATCCCGAAAAAGATTCGAGAGATAAGAAGGAAATATTCCTTCTTATCAAAAAAATTGTATTAAAAAGGGGTGTGGTTCAAATGGTCAATGCCTGAAGGAATGTTGGTGTTCTGGGAGGGGGGGAGAGTAAGAATTAAAACAATTGAAGAGGCAGAAGCCTTTCTTAAAAAACATTCCTCAATCCTGGAGGACGAAAATGGGGGAGTGGGAGGGGCCATGGCTCCGCCCACTGGTGGGAAGGAAGAAGAAGACACAATAGTCAAAAGACTCAGATCACAAAAATGATTTTTCTTTTATTTTTATATACTGTAATTTCTAAATGGATGCTAACAGAAACAAATGATTGAATGCATGAAATTTATGATATGATATGTATGTATCTCTTTCCACCTTATATTGAAAAACTCCTTTTTTTATGTAACCTCGGAGGCGACCACCACCTCCGACCTGGAAGCCCTAAAATATTTATTTTATATCCTACATACCCTTTTCCCATTGAAAAATTTGTAAAAACCAATAAAATTGTTTCAAAAAAAAAGTGCTGAAACGCATCACAAGATGAAAGGTGGGGGAAATGAATGATGGAAAGAAGCTTGGCAGCTAACTATCCATCTTTTAGCCACAAATCCTGAGTATACACCTAATCCTATCAGTGTCTTAGTGTTGTAGCAAAGACATCCTTTCTACTTGTTGTTTTTCTTCAGTTCTGCTTCTCTATATGAAAAACTCCTAAGATGCATTCCTTTTGGGGACAGGGGCAAAACTTCTCCAAAATCCTGCTAGAAGATTGCTTCTCCTTCACAACCATTTCAGGCTGTTCAGCATTACGGCTAAAAATTACTATTGTCAATTAGATATATTAAAGACCAAAGGAAAATTAGTTCAGCAACAGATAAACTTACAACTGAATGTGATCTTCAAATAGCTTTTTACTGCTATGAACTTTTCACTACTCCTTTATAATATACTAGCCATTCCCGGCCACATGTTGCTGTGGGCCAGTCTGGTTAAATGGCCAACCAATCTGTGTGAAGATCTACACCTGCACACATAAACACGTACACACAACCACCGTATAACCCCCAACCTACTTACCTACTATATTTCTCTCTCTCTCTCTCTATCCCTCTACCTACCTACCTATCTACCTATCTACTGTATTTCTCCCTCTCTCTCTCTCTATCCCTCTACCTACCTACCTACTGCATTTCTCCCTCATTCTCTCTATCCCTATAGCTGCCTACCTACCTACCTACTGTATTTCTCCTTGAATCTTATGGATAGAGTATTATGACATTTTGTATTATGTCATCCTGTGGCTCACTGTTCCCGCTGTATCCATCTACCTACATTTTTTATATTTTCATTGCGTGTACCTGGCACAGGTGTGACATCTACACTATATATATATGTGTGTGTGTGTGTGTGTGTGTGTGTGTGTGTGCGCATGAGAGAGAGAGACTTTTTGAGTTGATCAATAAATAAGTCAGGGAGACTAGTATAGATCTATACTGGTCTTCCTGACTTATTTATTGATCAGCTCAAAAACGTAACACACATATAAAAAAATCACACAACGGAACTCATAGCTTTCTGTCTAGATGGTCTCTGGTGATGAGCCGAAAGGCAGAAAAGGAGAGCAGTATGCTTCCTCCCTTAATTGGCGCCCTAACAGGGTGTTGTGACACAAGTATATATATATATATATATATATATATATAATTGGTGCCGTATTTATAAGGAACATTGTGTGAAACTTTGGAAGCGATCAGTGCAGTACTTTCGGAGATTACCTGTTTTGAACAAACTCATAGTTGCATTTTTATTTATATGGATGTTTTGCAAAGATCTGCCTTGGTGTCATGTTCCACTTTTTAAAAAATGTCCAAGTACCCCAGAGGATCTTTCCGCTTTAAAGACTGCAGATGGTATTAGAAGGAGCATGCTTTATGACAAGCTGCCTGTAAGAGATTTTTCAATTGTTCATAACGTATTTTACCAATACCAGATTTTGTTGGAGTTAGCAGGCATATGGAATTTGGTAAATAAAAAATGAGGTTGCTGGTCTATTGCCTAATGATTACTTATGCAAAATAATTGAAAGGCTAATAAAGTCTGGGTGTTTGAGATTATTTATTAGCTTCCGTTTAATAAGCGTACTTGATTTTCACACACTTGGGAAGCCGATGAGTACTTTTATTCACTAATCTATGTTGAACTGCTGCTTTCCTGCAGTCTGTGAAGTGCTGGTGGTCTGCACTTTTCTAGTTCAGTGGAACAGTTTATAGCTTTTAATAACATTTTCATGGAATCCCTGAGCATATTTGATTTCGGAACAGCAGGCAAGTGTTTGATCTTTAAGAAAAAAACTCAATCTATGTTAAAGCTCAGGATGAAAACCTACCCTTACTATATATCAGACCGATGGACTTTACTATCTAGGACAGGAGTCCCAACCCCTGGGCCATGATCCATACCGGGCCGTGGCCTATTTGGAACCAGGACATGAGAGAGGAGGGCTGATGGGCACGTGTGCGCACACTGCAGCTACGCTCATGTGAGCAGTGTGCCAGCACACATGTATGTCTGTCCCCTGCTTGCATGCCTGGTTCCCTTCTCGTCCCCCAGCCTGGCTGCCAAGCCATAAAAGTTGGGGACTACTGATCTAGGATGGCATGAACTTAACTATTCCAGCTCTGAAAAACTGTATGTGATGTTGTAAGCCACCCAGAATCACCTGACAGTCATGGGCGGCATATACATTTAATAAATAACAGTAATATACATGAAAAGGATATTGTTCTACCAATATGCTACAGTCGTTCAATCACATTGTGCCTAATTTATATGCATCTCTATTGGTTTCACAAATATCGGTGAAAAACCTAGAAAGACCTACTGGTATGATAATAAAACATGAATAATTATATGACAGGGATTTGTTTTTTCAATGCATTACTATTTTGAAATGCCTCAAAGTGAGCCTTGGTAAAGAGACAATTATGAATTTTAATATGCGAATGAGTCATATTTCCTATAGAAATATAACAGGGCAATATCTTGATTCGTAAGTGCATATAATTCCTTTCTTGAACCAAAGTTCAGTTTAAAGATTTGGATACTGGATTAAAGCACAGTTGAAAAAAGTGTTCCTTCCTCTAATTCAGTTTTCTACCTTGGAACAAAATGCTGAATACCAGATGGCAACTGCTTGGAATTTCATTAAGTGTACAAATCATCTTTTCTACAGAGCAAGAACTTAAGCAACTGAAAGTATCATTAACGAATTCATTCCTATAGAGGAATTTAATCTCTCTAGGCATTCTCTCTTAATTCTAAGTTCACCACTTGAATCACCACATTTATCATAAAGTCAAATACTTTAAGAATTGCCATTTGATTCATGGTTTTTGTATGGTCTTCAGCTACAGCATACATGGTAGTCCAAATTCATGCGCAGACGTTGTTGATCAAGGCGTCAGTGTTGGAAATAGTTCAGCAGGGAAAAAAAGACCACAATAGGCAAAATCAGCACATATTATTGGCCATCCATGAATAAGTCTTTAGATTTTCCAAATACCATTACTTATTGAAAATGAAAAGATGCTAGTTCAGTCTTCAATGCTATCCAGTTTTAGGGATACCGCTAGGTCTTTCCACAATATAAATCATATACACTTTTTCTAGAGTCACTGTGCTCAGTCCGAAAAGTTTGGTCCATCTTAACAGATATATGCTAATAAAAGTTTTGCAATCCATTTCAAGAAGACAGTTACTTTGATGTATATTCAATATAAAGCAAAACACAAAAACCACTATAAGGAAAATGAAAGAAAAGTGGGGGAAAGCATGATACTCACTACTGAAGGTATTGAAAAGCAAAAGGTAAACTACTAGATTTTTATCCTTGAAGTGATAGATAATGTTTGTGGTTTGTATGGAAATCGCAACCAATTCCTGGTTTTATTTAAAATTATCTGCCGTTTTTCCCAATGTTTTGATGGGAGCAACAGGGCAGGAAAAAACAAATTTGCTTTATATGCCCAAATGAACAGAACAAATGGCAGTTTGGGTAGACCCATGGATATATCTGGAGCAATACGTCTCTTACTTTAGTTTATGGTTGCCTTTTTCATATCGTTAAGAACTTTGGTTTTGAGTCTAAAGAAATCAGCTTATATTTATCTCTTTTGGTTAAATAACAGAATGGATAAAAGGACATGCTATGATTGCCATTTGTAATTGGAAAACATTACATAGACAATATAGAGAACTTTGATTGGGCTCATCCCTACCACCCAATAAATGAATTTGTTCTAGGTTAGCAGCCTCTTGCATCTATAAGCGAGGACGATCCATATCTAAACTCCTTTGGGCATCTTGTAGAGTCACAGTTCACAGTGTACTGATTTAGTTCATGTAATAGGGTGGAATCCAGTTTTGGAGCTAACTGTCAAACATGAGAAATGACCAAATCATTTGTAATTTCCCCCTTGGTGTTTCTAGATATACGCGTGCACATAAATACCAATTTGACTGATCTTTCCATTTCAAGAAGGATGAAAAGACCATCAAAATCAGACATTTCTACATTCACAAATCATTCCAGCATTTACAATACTAACTAACCTAGACATGTTCAGTATTTACTATGCCATTTTAGGTACTTGTTTATAACCAAGCTCTTGTGCATTCTTCATTTGCACTAACATTTGACAATAATTTGTAAAAACTGGTAAATATTTCCCTGTGTTTTTGTTTTTGTGTTTTAAAAAGCTTGAGAAATTATGATTTCAGTTTCTTCTAATGTTTCTCTTCCTAGAATTACTGTATCTGGGAGTATTTTAGTTAACAACTAGTACTTTAAAAACGAAACACTGCTAACTAGAACAGTACTCAATGGCCAACAGCAGAGAAGATGATAAAATAATAAAAAAACATATTTAGAAGCAGTAGCAGATTGAGGCTTTCTTCAAAAGCGCTTGAATCCCTTTTTAAAATTAATATAGTTTATGTCCAGGTTTCAGATATATGGTCATGATATCATTTTCTAAGAGGCACATTAAAAGATGTCAATATTCAACTTTCTAAGAATTCTGTATCATGTGCCTTGGGGATTCTCCCATAAGGCAAGATATTGTTTCAGCCCTGGCTGTAAGATTTTAGTAGACAAACTTGACAGGAGACCCAATCACAAATGACAAATGAAAAGGAAGAATATACTTAAGACATCCATTGCAATTTCAATGGACTTGTTGGGTCTATCTATGTAAACCTTGGAAAGCTGCTCCAAATTCCTAGTCTATGATAGTTGAACTTGAACTCCTATCATCCCCATCCTGAACTGGCTGTTATGACAGATGTTCAGTACCATCAGTCTGGAAGATAGCATAATGGGATATCCTGGATATCATCTAGTAACTTGGTTAACAATTGGGAATCACTCTCCCCTATATTCTGAGCAGGCCTTATTATCTCTGTCCATTCCAAAGAGACATTAGGCAAGAAGAAGCTCCGCTTTGATCTTTGTTTTTTCTTGTCTGCTGTGGCAGGGAGACTTGCACTGGACTGACACATTGATGCATGCTACAATGACTCCTGCTTTTAAAGACAATGCACTAATGTGAACAAAAAGGAATGTGGAAAAGAAAAATAGAAAAGCCCTCCAGTCCTTCCAAATCAACCAAGGTCTCCCACCCCCCTAAAGTTCTGGCCATTAGACTTTCTTGGGTCTGCGTCCAACTTGATAGTAGTAATAAACGCTGATAAGTACAAAGAGGGCTCGGCTGATGAGAAGAAATGTGGCTCCCATAGACACTTGGCCACTCTCAACCAAGGTGATTGAAGTCACTGAAAGAGAAAGGAGACAGCTGAAGGCTAAAATACCCACACTTACACAAAGCAAACTATCAACACACATTAGCTGTCTTCTAAAGCTCATCTTGAGATTTTTTAAAAAAAACCTAACTTATTGCACTCTTATTTAGCAGGATGGTCATGTTACTTTTGGTTTTGAACAAAAGTCATCCGAGGTTAGATAGATAGATATTTGACAATGATGAAAAGAAAGTTATAGATAAAATGTGAAGAAGGCTGGCCTACAAATGTGCTTTTGCACATATTTGATTCTTGAAAGAAGGATCCCAATAACTCAGATCACTTTTAACTCCTATTAGATAAACTTTGCTTCAGATTAAGCTATGAATAGGAAACCCGGACATTTTAAGGCCAAGATGAATGACAAAAAAACCCAGGATTCATGGATACAGAATTCACTGACAGCTTAGCAATAATAACTAGAACAACAAATTAAGTTGACTTTCACTGTATAAATTTCCCCTAAGACCTGAACATTCAAACCAAAGCAGATCACATATTTTGCTTGGGATTCTAGTAGGTGTAGAAGCTTTTTAAATTTCACTGTTTTTAACAGCTTATTTGTCAACATAAAAGGTTAGTTTTCCCACTGACTTATGATAAGAAAACAATTCCCAAATCTCTCAGAAAGTTCAAGGTAAACAGGATTTCTGCCATTAGAAATTTTATCCTGGGACAACTGGTTATAAAAGGAGTTGGTGCAGGAATACAGAATGACCCAGTTGGAAGGGACCTTGGAGGTCTTCTACTGCAACTCCCTCCCTCGTCTGAAAGAAAAAAACTGTTTGAAAAATAGATGGAAGGCTTAGGTTTTGAAATGAAATTAATCAAGCTTGTGAATTGCTTTGCTTTCAGAGTTTAGAAACTTCGGTGACTTGGGAGGAAATAATTAGCTTGTATCATTTTCTTTTCAGCACTTCTTTGTGAGCAAATATGAATTCTAATATCACTGTTGTTTCAAATTCCTGGTCTCTCAAAATAGTTAGGAAATATCTAGGTCATAATGGGACTGCTTCTTTTCACACACATAAGCACACACATAAGCGTGTGTCCGTGCGTGCACACACGCACACACACACATCAAGAGATATCCTTACTTCCTATTTCCCAAAAGACCCCTACTTACCCAGGAACTGTACTCCAAAGTAACAAGCTTCGGTCAGTAGGGTCCAACGGATTATGACCTTCTCAGATGTGTAGAGGGCATTCCACATGATGAGTGAGATGCCTATCACAGATTGGAAAGGAAAAAAGAGAATTACGTTGGTCAAGTACTGTGCCTGCAGAAAAAAGATCTGTTCCAAAGGTGGTCAGTGATTTCCTTCTCCAGCACATGGGTAAATACACCTGGAAACATCTACCTACCTACCTACCTATCTCCTCTCTCTCTACCTACCTATCTACTGTATTTCTCTCTCTCTCCCTCTCTATTTCTCTCTCTATCCTTCTACCTACCTACGTATCTACACTCTCTCTCTTCCTATCTATTGTATTTCTCTCTCTCTCTCTATTTATCTCTCTCTATCCCTCTACCTACCTATCTACACTCTCTCTCTTCCTACCTATCTACTGTATTTCTCCCCCCCTATATACCTACCTACCTACTCTCTCTCTCTCCCTACCTACCTACATTTCTCTCTCTCTCTCTCTATTTCTCTCTCTCTCTATCCCTCTACCTACCTACGTATCTACACACTCTCTCTCCCTACCAACTACTGTATTTCTCTCTCCTTCTATTTCTCTCTATCTATCCCTCTACCTACCTATCTACACTCTCTCTCTTCCTACCTATCTACTGTAGTTCTCTCCCCCTCTATATACCTACCTACTCTCTCTGTCTCTCTCTACCTACTTACCTACTGTATTTCTCTCTCTCTCTCTATTTCTCTCTCTCTATTCCTCTACCTACCTACGTATCTACCCTCTCTCTCTTCCTACCTATCTACTGTATTTCTCTCTCTCTCTCTATTTCTCTCTATCCCTCTACCTACCTATCTAAGTTGAATTTCTAAGTTGAATTTATTGACCGCACCCTCTCCCCACAGGGACTCGGGGCGGTGCACAGGGAAATAAAAAACGAAAAATATACAAAATACATACAAATTAAAACGAATTAAACTCAATCAATCCTGTGCTAAAATCCCATTAACTAAAAATACCCAATAAATATAGTATACATTTAAAAACCCATAGACAGAGAGACTACCCTAGGCCGGCCAGGCGGAAAAGATGAGTCTTCAATTTCAGGCAGAAGGAGCGGAGGTCCGTGGTCGTTCTAATCTACACACTCTCTCTTCCTATCTACTGTATTTCCCCCCCTCTATATACCTACCTACCTACTCTCTCTCTCCCTACCTACCTATTGTATTTCTCTCTCTATTTCTCTCTCTATCCCTCTACCTACCTATGTATCTTCACTCTCTCTCCCCCTACCTATCTACTGTATTTCTCTATCTCTCTCTCTTTCTCTCTATCCCTCTACCTGCCTACCTACACACTCTCTCTCTCCCTACCTACTGTATTTCTCTCTCTCTCTCTCTCCCTCTTTCCCTCCCTCCCTCCCTCTCCCTCCCTCCCTACTCTCTCTCTCTCTCTACCTACCTACTGTATTTCTCTCTCTTTCTCTCCCTCTCTATCCCTCTATCTACCTACCTACTTTTTTAAAAAAAATGCCTCTTCAAAACCTGGGTTTTGAACTCCGGTGCATCTTATACTCCAAAAAATACGGTACTTTCGTTTGTTCTCTAATCCATGTACAGGTTGTCTTTCTATCTTGTCTTGTAATGCCGAGCATCTTTCCATAGCTCTTTGCACCACATAAATACACACACAGATACAACGCAATACACCATAGGGGATTATATATTAAGATCAAACCACAATAAAATCACCATAATATGCAGCCGTAGAATTGCAATGGGCTAAAAGTTATAATTCAATGTCTAAGGAAGCTAACCGTCTAACCGCTTCTGGTGTGGCTGCAATGAGATCAGCCCAGGTGTATTGAAATTTCCTAAGGGAACATTCTTGAACTATGTGTGTTATAGTTTGTTCTGGTGCACCATAGTTGCACTGCAGGCTCTTAGTTATTCCCCATTTTTAAAAAATTGCCTTGTCAGGAGATCCTATCAGATGAGAAGGTGATTCAGAAAATAATGGAATGCACAGAAAAGGACATATTAACGTTTATTATCAAGGGCAGAGAAGAAACGGAATACTTTTTGACATCGGATGTACTTTATCAATGGCTAGAGAATAGAAATAGAAGTTAGGAAGGAGGAGAAATAAGAAGAGAAAATGTTACTCAGAGAAGTTTATGATGATTTGGGTATTATATGTGTTATTACTATTTTGATAGTTATACTATAAATGTTATTGTAATGAATATAACAACAAATATGTGGACTATGAACTTTCAAATAATTGTACCCAATTCACACACTGTTTGATGGAGATGAAAAGGATTATAAGTAAAATAAATAAAACATTAAAAAAAAAAGCTTTTGCCTTAATTCTGGCATGGCCTATCCTGATTCTATTCAGGTGGCTCCATATTTTTCGGAGCAACCGCATTCCTAGAAGTGGTTTTGCTGGATCTATGTGATCTGTTTGGTTATGGTTATTAAATGCTGCCCATCCTAATCACCATTTTTCATTTAGATGGTAAGATTGCAGTATGTTAAATACAAAGGTGAAAGACTAATATAATAGTAAGAAAAATATAAAAAGTAAAATAAAAAATGCAAGGTGAAAGAAAGAAAATAAAAAAAGATATATAAAAGATGGACTTCCTCCCTCCAGATAGGGATAAATAATATCACATCTCCTCTAATACTTCAATTAAAAAACTATTCTTCCTATATAATATTTCTTACCAATAATTAATATATAAGAAGTCATCATTAGGCTCTATTCAGTAAAAATCTATTGAGAAATACCAGAAATAGTAGCATATTATATTTTAACTTTAAACTAATAAATTCATACATCCATTTTTTATTCCAATTTATTACTTTCTGTAAGAAATAAAATAAAATATACCCTTCCTCATTTTACAAACAGGTGTTTAAAGCCTTGTTGTTCAGTCAAAGAAAATTCCATTCATAACTATAACTTATATTAATCCTGATCAAATAAGTCCACTTTGAATTCCTTTTGTTTACTTTTCTTGATCTTTAATCCTGGAAAATGATGTCCCACAAGCTGATTTTTTTTACCATTTTCTTTTCATCTATTCTTAGAAAGTATCCTTGTGTCCGTATATTCCAAAGTCATGTTCCAAGTCATTCATCTGACTTATTATTCATATGTTTCCTTTAATTATGAAGACAACAACTGGTTTTATTTGTAAATCCATTGTGGCATCTTTTTCCATATGATTCCTATTCTGGTATTTTTAAATGCATTTTGAAATCAGCAGAATCTTTGTCCGTATCATTTTTGAAATCCAGTATTTTCTTTAAACTTCAAATCCATATTCTTTTTTAAATGAATGTATTTTATTTTATTTTATTTTAATACAATCAATCCATCTTCCATTAAATAGTGTGTCATCTAGGTACAAATATATTATGCAATAACAATTAGAATTTACAACCATATTCATTACTTATCTACTCATGACTTAATACTGATATACATAACATATCTGATACTATAACAATCCTCTTCTTAACTTATTTGATTCTATTAATATACTAGCTGTACCCGGCCACGCGTTGCTGTGGCCCAGTCTGGTTAAATGGCCAACCAATCTGTGTGTAGATCTACACCTGCACACATACACACAACCACCATATAACCCCCAACCTACCTACTTACTGCATTTCTCCCTCTCTATCTATCTCTCTACCTACCTACCTATCGTATTTCTCCCTCTCTATCTATCCCTCTACCTACCTACCTACTGTATTTCTTCCTTTCTCCCTCTACCTACCTACCTACTGTATTTCTCCCTCTCTCTCTATTCCTCTACCTACCTACCTACCTACCTACCTACCTACCTACCTACCTACCTACCTACCTACTGTATTTCTCCCTCTCTATCTATCTCTCTACCTACCTACCTACTGTATTTCTCCCTATCTATCTAGCCCCCTACCTACCTACCTACCTACCTACTGTATTTCTGTCTGCGGGCATAAAATGTAAAACATTACAAATAAAATCCATAATTCTATGTGCATGACCCCCTGCATTTGGCATGCTTTTTACGTCCTCCCCAGGCTCCAGAGGCTTTATAGGAGCCTTGGGAAGGTGAAAACATGATCAGTGGGTACATTTTACATTTGTGTACCTTGCACATGACACACGTGTGCTAGGCACAAAATGAGTAGGTATTCTATTATCGGAAGTCCTTGTGAACATTGTGTGAAAAATTGAGGTAAATCGGTCTAGTAGTTTTTGAGATTAGTGGATTCGTACAAACTATTTTACATTTTTATTTATATAGATTTTCGATATTTCACTAATCTACTTTCATTTCTAACTTTCATATTTGTTCTCAACCATTGGTAGAAATGTTCCCATACAATATAATATTCAGTTTTCTCCTTCTCTTTAATTGCAAATTAAATCCAAATCCATATTCAAGTCAGTCACAATCTCTGTTTCTCCAATAAAATCTTTGGTTCTTCTGGATCTTCTGAATAAATTGTTTCCAAATAGTTTTAATGTCATAGTTTTAAGAAGAGTCTTAATATATAGAAACTCAAGAATAAAGGAGCTTTGTAAAACAGTTGAGAGAGGAGGTAGGCAAACCTAGTGCCCTATTTGAAGATGCCAAATCACTGCTTAGGAAAGGTGATTCACCCACCTCAACAGCTCCAAGAACTCTCAAATCTGCTTGAGACAGCTGTTTCACAATCTCTTCCCAGAGGAATTTCTGTTTGGAACAAATTTGTGGGCGATCCTTGTCCCCTCCTTAATCTGGAGAAGAGGTATCAGGAGCCAATTCCTTTACTGGTTCTTATTTCTATTGTGGTTGCCTGCTACTGCTATCTCTGGAAGTGTCTCTTGAAAATGCTCTGATGCTGAGAAAGATGGAAGGAAAAAGAAGTCCAGAGGGACTTGAAGGACGAGGCAGGGGACAGCCTGCCATGGAGAAAATCTATATATAGATACATATTGTTGCTATGAATCGACACTGACTTGATGGTACAAAGGGCACATAATCAATCAACATAATCTATCACATTCTTCACTACTATTTATTTATTTATTTATTTATTTATTTATTTATTTATTTATTTATTTATTTATTTATTTATTTATTTATTTATTCACATTTCTAAACCGAAGGGACTCGGGGCGGTGTACAGGAAACTTAAGAACGTATAAAAAACATTACAATAAATACATAATTAAAACCGAATTAAACGATTTACCCTGTACTAAAAAAATTTAAAACATAAAAACTGTATCCCAATTAAAAACCTAATTAAAACAATTTAAGCTACAGACTGGGTTTGTGTGTCTGACACAGCAAAAATCTTTATGCCTTGTCTTTAGATTGTCTGTGTACTTCAACAATCAATGGAAAGATAAATATAAGCAGTAAAATTGCAGAAGCTCTAGAGATGACAGCAGAAGCTCTAGAGATGATAGTTCACTCATTTACTTCCAACAACTGCAGCCTGTTCATATGTTTCAAGAATAAAAAGCTAAAACAAAGCTAATGTTTTCCTATTAAGCTGTTTGGGAACAATGGGGTTTGTTGTTCCATAATCTAAACCTGTCCCTTTTGAAGAGGAAGAAAGAGAACATATAAAGTTTGCTAAAAATGAGGGTTCTAGCATAGCCGAATTACTCTGTATTTTTATTTGCGGCCAGCAGATGCTGCTGCACACTTCAAAATAAAATAAAATAAAATAAAGCAAGAAAAGTTCTCCCTCTGCACAAAGAACTGCCGGTAACAACCAGACTCAAATCTATTTTGACTTCCTGCAACCATGCAAACATAGTGTATGACTTCTAATAGCTGTGCCCATGCAGTCCCATCTTTATTTATAATTTCTCCCAGAAAGGCAATAGGAATGTGAGCACAAAATAGCACTGGGTTGTAAATGCTAAAAAAGACTCATAGCCCTGAAGCAGATCATTTTAGACATCAAGCCAGCAGCTGTGGTTCAGCTTGGATAAATGCTTTCACATTAAAAAAAAATAAAACAGGCCATAGAAGCTGTAGCTTATCCTTCTCCCTAACTAGATTAGTTTAATTTTATTCTACTTTATTGCACATGTCTGTAGGGTAGAGTTTGGGTCTCTTTATTTGTACGATTTATGTTCCATTTTCTCTGGAGTTGCTTACAGTTCTGCACACACTGTATATCTCCTCTAATTATATTGCCAGAATGACAAGCTCGTAAGAAAGCTTCTGCAGAGAGGCAAGGCCTATCTTAAAGACACTATTGGATGGTCAGGCTTGAGACTCCCTTAACCAGGTCTTTTTAATCATTTAATTTACCCTGATAATTTTGGACAGATGCCCCACACACACACACTAAATTTAAATTTTGGTTTAAATCATCTGTTTTATTTCACATGTAGTTTTAATAGGTGCCATGGTGGCACAAAAGTTAGACTGCAGTGTTGCACACTAATTCACTGCTCATAGCCTGGAGTTTGATTCTGACTGGCTCAAGGTTGACTCAGCCTTCCATCCTTCGGAGGTCAGTAAAATGAGGACCCAGATAGCTGGGGGCAGTAGGCTGACTCTGTAAACTGCTTATAGAAAGCACTATAAAGCAGTATATAAGTCTAATGCTAACGCTAACTGACTGAATACGAAGTGGATGGGTGGGAGAAAGCATGTGAGCAATTCTTAGGTGAGTGGAAGGAATGTTTTTGAAGAAGAACTTTACAAGTATGCATATCTGGAGAGGAGCCTAATGCTGGGAACGATTGAGGGCAAAAGAACAAAAGGACGACAGAGAATGAGATGGCTGGATGGAGTCACTGAAGATGTAGGTGTGAGTTTAAATGGATTCCAGAGGATGGTAGAGGACAGAAAGGGCTGGAGGAACATTGTCCATGGGGTCGCGATGGGTCAGACACAACTTTGTAACGAACACCAACAAATGTCTATATGTACATTTGCCCAGGCCTAAGTATGCATGCCTGGATTGATTTTTTTTTTTATGGAGAAGGAAGGAAACGACTGGACTTTAATCAGTGTTCATGGCCTTGCCAAGAATACAGTCTTGCCCCACAAAATTTCAAAATGAATCACCATTTTATAAATTTACAGTCTTGAAATGACCATTTAGTGCGACCATAAATGTATGCTTGGGCTCCAGAATTATACAGTCCAGGAACAGTTTCATTACCATTGATATCTCTGGTGTAAATAAAGCATTGGAATAACTTTGGGACTCATTAAGAAATGGTAAAATCATGATGACTAATCTCCGTGCTTCTGTAACCTGACATTTAATTATTCTAACATCCTATATGCCTAGCAAATCCCAATTTTGCATTTGAACAGCTCAAGCTTCTGATACTCTTTGTGAGTGAGGTCTTAGTTCCATGGCTTTGTCTCAGAGGGACAAGCATACACACAGACACACAAACACAAAATTGCAATGCTGGAGTCACACTCCGCCATCACAGCTAGCAATTTGAATCCATCAACAGAGAAATAATACCACTGAAATTAATTGATTCATACATCAAATGTGGCATATAAGTAAATAATGAACCCTGTCTTGGAATAAAAAATGTTTTTTTTCCATCATTCAAACAGCATTATTTTCTGTGTGTCTGAGAAATGGCATTACAGGATCAAGTAATATTGCTTCCACAGTTTGTGTAGAAAGAAAGAAAAAATAAGGCTGATTTCAGTTAGTGAGCTAGTTTCATACCTAGTTTCCCAGATATATTTTTGCCTTGGCATTAAAAGTAAATTAAAATGAAATAATTTAAAAACTCTTGGAGCATCTTGAATAATGAAGTTTATATGACATATTACAGCCTCAAAGCAGCACATTTCCATGGGTTAGAAACTTTGTATCTCAGTGAGCAAATTATAACTACAATTTCAGTATCTTTATTCTCAGATGACGGTGATGATGGAGATTTATTCTGCCCCTAGGGACTCAAGACAATTAACAACATTACAGGTCCTGATTCATATTTACAATACCATCTTTCCAGAGCCTGTTAAATGACTTCAAAGCCCAACTTGATTGCACAGTATGCGTTCCTTCCTCTGGGCAAAATTCCATGGAAGAAACTTTATCAAGATCAACAGTAAACATTCCATTAATTTACCTCTTGTCCAATGGCAAGCGATTACAAAAGTTATAATCCCAAACCACCTGGGGCTTAGCTTCAATTCAGACAATTTCTATGCAAAGACACTGCACGCTTCATTCTCCTTCCATCCCAGGAAATAAATCCCCACTCTTCTAGGCAGTACTTGACTTATTACCATAATGGACCCTGCTTGTTGCCATCATATGACTGACTCAATGTTAAAACCTCTTTGGAAGTGATTGTTAAGTGAATATCACAGTCATTAAGAGAACCAATGGTTTGCCTAGGCATGGTTTTGTCAAAAAATGGAAGTAAATGTTGGATTTCAGCAAAATAATTGAAAAATGCATTGTGGGACCTGGTTGCTAAGTGACAAGTTGCAAGTTGAGAACTACCTGTATAATATTTAGTCAACTATTCCTAATATAGTAGACAGAGGTGGTATTCAGCAGGTTCTGGAGAACTGGTAGCAGAAATTTTGAGTAGTCCAGAGAGCTGATAAATGTCACCTCTGACTGGCCCCGCCCCATCTATTCTCTGCCAATTGATTGGTAGGATTTTACAGTCTCCATCCCCTGCCCACCAAGCCACGCCTACCATGCCATGCCAACCAAGCCACACCCACAAAAACGGTAGTAAACTTTTTGAATCCCACCACTGGACTAGACCACATCAACATTTGGATGTATATCTCATGTATTACTTACTAAGTAAAGCTCCTCCATAGAGACGGATAGGCATTTTGCTGTTGACTACCTCTTCCTTGAAGACGGCATCATAGATTTGATCTGGAAAGGTGAGAGCCTGGAAGAGAAAAACAACTTTCAGTAAAAAAACCAAAACAAAAAAAAACCTCCTGTAACTGAAATATTTAGTGTCCAAAGAAAAAGATTTTCACTGAAAACAGAAATCAGATATAATTAAATCTGTCTCAGACAGATGTCAATGCTCACAAAGAGAAGTTCACTTGGACCACTATTTCATCCATGCAAGTGAACAGCGGTTGCAGACAGTAGTGGGAAAAGAGAGAGGAAAGCTAAAAAAAAACTACTAAAACATGATATTTTGTTCTTTTATAAGACAAGTGCAGTGAGATTACTATACACTCAAAAGTGGAAAAGTTTGAGGAATGGTTGATGAAGACAATAGAGCTTGCAGAGATGGCTAAATCGACTCCTTTGATTAGAGAAGGAACAATTATCTACTTTTATGCTGACTGCAAACCCTCTAGGGCATGAAACAAAAAAAAATACATTATGAATTATGAGTTAGAAAAAATGGATAATAGAAAAAAGTGAGTTTTTGTTGTAATTATACATATAATTTTGTAATTATACTTATATTTGCTGCATATCTTTTTTCTTTTCTTTACTCCTGTATTAGCTTGTGTTAGTTTTATTAAAACTTTTAATAACATTTATATTAAAAAAAAGAAATAGAGAGAAAATCCAATCTTTATTGCAGAGAAACAGAGAGCTGGAAGAGTTTAGATCAGTGGTAGTCAACCTGGTCCCTACCGCCCACTAGTGGGCATTCCAGCTTTCATGGTGGACGGTAGGGGTTTTCTCCAATACTGAAGCACTTTCCTTTTTTTTATTTAATTGACTTCCCTACTTTATAAATCACCATTACTGTGGAACCGGTGGGTGGTTAGAAAATTTTACTAGTAACAGAGATACAAAAGTGGGCGGTAGGTATAAAAAGGTTGACTACACCTGGTTTAGATAATCCTACTCAGTGTAGCAACCTCAGTTAAAACATCCCAGACAGATTACTTGTCCTGATTCCATTAGAATAATTTCAATGAAGAAAAGCCCACCACTTCTCTGGTTTTATTGATTCCAGTCAAATTGTTGATTTTTTTCCTTATAGATTCACTGAGAATATATGCACCAAAGATAAATTCCTTGTGTGTCCAATCTGTTCCGTTCCATTCCATTCTATTCTATTCTATTCTTTATAGTTATCAGTGCATATTTTCCTGCAAGCTAACTTCATTAGTAGTCCGCACTTTGGAACATGAGATGCCAGGTCTTGACTATCTTCTATGACAAGTGACATCATTTAGTCCTTGACTTCTGACCCCAGTTGGAACCAGAATTTCTGTTGCCAAGCAAGGTATTTCTTAAGTGAGTCACATCCAATTTTACAAATTTTACAAATCTTAAACGAATCAACTGCAGTTGTTGAGTGGATCATGTGATCATTAAACAAAGCTGGCGTCACCATCAATTTTACTTGTCACAAGCCAGCTGAGAAGATTGCAAATGGTGATCATATGACCCCGGTATGCTGCAATCATTGTAAATAGATGCCTCTTGTCCCATCCACTATCCTGCTGCAGGCTATGTTGTCTCTTATCTGTTCATTTAGAGCCTAAATTTTGATTATGTGACCGTTGGGAAACTGTGATGGTTTGTAATAGGACTGGTTGTAAGTCAATGTTTTCAGTGTTTTTGTAACTTTGAACAGTCACCAAATAAGTGGTTGCAAGTCAAGAACCACTTTATCTAAAAAGTGCTCTTGAACTACTGCCTCCTCCTAAGTCTTCTTTTAGAAAAAATGAAAGCCTAAACATACCACTCCAGCCTCTTCCTAGACTTAGTGTCTGATGCCTTTTTCATCTCCATTGCCATTGTATAATCTAATTCCAGTTCACTGAATCTCTCTTAAAAGTGGTGCCCAGAACTAGAAACAATGCTTAAGTATGATTTAACCAAAGCAGAATAAAGCGGCATGATTACTTCCTCTGATTTAGAAATTATACTTGTATACCATATTAAGGTTGTTGATGCAGCCTTTAATTCTATTTTTCATCTTTGCAGTCTCACCTCATCACTGGGTCATATTCAATATGGATCAATGACTACTAGAAACCTTTCACAAAATCTTATTACCAAGCTTGGTGTCCCCACTTCCTTCACCTGTGCATTTGATGTTTGATTCCCGACTGAAGAACTTGCCTGTAGTAAATTTCATTCTGTTACTACAGACCATTTTTTATCATATCAGTCGTGTTTTAAATTTATTTTGCTCTTTTTTCTTCTAGGGGAGGAGTTCCCAACCCCTGGGCTGCAGCCCACTATTGGACCACGAACTGGGCTGCACAAGTGGTGGCTAACTGTGTGCACATGCACCAGAAGTGGTATTCAGGTGGTTCTGACACTTTCTGGAGAACCGGTAACAGAAAGTTTGAGTAGTTTGGAGAACACGCAAATAGGCTGCCCCTACCCCTGCTGCCTCCCAGCTGATGTTCTGTTGTTGCCCTCAATAGGAGAACGAAGCTGGAAAGCAGGTTAGTGGGGTGGGGAGGGAATGGGGATTTTGCAGTATCCTTTCCCTGCCATGCCCACCAAGCCACACTCACCAAGCCACACCACGCCCACCAAGCCACACCACGCCCGCCAAGCCACACCACGCCCACCAAGCCACACCACGCCCACCAAGCCACACCACGCCCACCAAGTCACACCACACCCACCAAGCCATAGAACCCATAGTAAAAAATGTTTGAATCCCACCACAGATATGCACACAGCTTCACTTGTGTGAGCGGCAGGCAGTTATGTATGCCCTCACATGGAACTATTCAATCTCTCCCCCCTCCCCCCGGTCACCAAGCCAGAAAGGTTGGGAACAGCTGTTCTAGTGTATTTAGTATCCAACTCAAGTTTATGACGCCCTACAAATCTGATACAACTTGAACTTAATATTGTATTAGTTCACATTAGTAATAAAAACGAATGAGTCAAGGACTACTTGCTAGCTCTCCAATATGATGAGGAAACATGGAAACATTGAAGAACAATGGTCAAGGGACTGAATCTGAGGACAGAATTTTTATAGATTTCATTGAAGTCTTATAAATTGCCGAGAACACAATGCTAAAGATGGCGAGGGACAGACGTTTAAGTAAGTTGATCAGATAGCCTCCATATGAAAATGCTTCCCCTACTTACCATGATGGCAACCCCAGAGAATATGATGGCTGAGACAAACTGCCAAACCCTGGAAGTTCAAATGGAAAAAAGGTTAACTATCACATCCTTTATATATGGCATCACCTCCAGTCAGCAATAAATGCAAAATATTTCCTTCTACTTTTGCAAAAAGGGTCATCTGAGCAATTCATGTTGACAAGAGACTGCGAAATAAAGCAGGGTATAGAAGAGAACAAGATATGGCTTTTTAAAAGCAATTTCGAAACACTTGGGGGCAGGAATCACCAGGCAGTCCAGAAAGAGCATGTACATGCTAATTGCCTATATTAATATCATCCAAACATTGCTAATGGGGTTTTCTTTGGAAAATAGGATGTTCCTGCTAGTAAGGGAAGTTTTAAAAATATTTACAGTGCCATGTTTAAGTTCCTTAATGAACTGTCTTCAGTGTCAGGGTTCCAAATAGCATCCAAAATTAAATCAGAGTCCAAGGCAAAGGATTCCTCAAAGTTCCAATTTATTAAGAGAGCCATGTTTTGCACATCTGGGAGAACCCAAATCCGAAAGATTCCCGGTTTTCCCCAGCCAGTTGAAAGTTCAAGAACTTGCAAGTGCATCACATGGTCCAATATTCCACTGTCATGCTGAAAGCTTCCACCCATCCAATTCCGGTCAGATGCCAAGGTGAAAAAATAAAGGATGGCCTTGGCTTTCTAGAAAGAATTTTGTTATGGTTACATAGCATCTAACTCCTAGAATCCCATGTTCCCATAATAGAAAATGCATAGTAGAATAATAGAAAGTGTGGCAGGCCAAAGATCGAAAAGAAAAGATGGCTGCAGGCTTGACATTCAGCTGATTACCCGTTTCAAGAAGAGATGCTTATAACGATATTATCATAAAAATTAATACCTCCTCTAAGGAATTTCTTAGTTGACTAGCAGAACCCTTTTATATTTATATAAACCCCAGCAGTGCTCCAGGTCTATTGAAGTGTAAGTTCTATCATTCTATGAACAACAATAAACAATGCGATAGAGGTTTTAATACCACAGGCAATCCTTCACGACTGCCCTGTTTAGCAACTGTTCAAAGGTGCATGCAAAAATTTAGGCACTCCTGCTTAAATTGTATTTGTGAAGAGAAGCCGATCTACCAATGGTACAAAGTTAATTTTGACATCTTTCTGGTTATTTGAATCCATACCTACTATTTATGTGCAGCTGTCTATAGATTTATAACAGTGACTATAGCAGGTTTAGACTTTGAAAAACTTTTCAGCCAGTACTTAGTAACACCTCCTTTGGCAGAAATAACAGCTTCTAAATGTTTCCTCTTTAGTCAGTTACAAGTGTTACAATCCTTGAGTTTGGATATTTTTCTACTCTTGAAGAACTCATCTCGCTCAATCCTTCCATGTTGTGAAGATTGTGGATTTTGCAGATAACTGTACACAATTTTATTGTGGCACATACCCAGGGCTGTTCCAATGCATGGGCTTGATGGACACTTGCCTGTGGGCCCTACAAGCCTAGGTGCCCCCATACTAATCTGTGTATGTTAACCCTTCAATGCACGTTGTATCATTTAAATCAGGGGTCTCCAACCTTTGCAACTTTAAGTCTGAAGGACTTCAGCTCCCAGAATTCTCCAGCCAGCAAAGCTAGCTGGAGAAGTCTAGGAGCTGAAGTCCTTCAGACTTAAAGTTGCAAAGGTTGGACACCCCTGATTTAAATACAGCAACATATTTATTACATTTTACTGCATTTTTATTAATACTAACATGCAAATATATGTTTCATTTTATCAACCATTTATATTTTTATTCCTGTGAGTAGATGTTGTAAGGGCACCAGTACACTGCTTTGCCTGGGACCCATAATGCTGTAAAGATGGCCCTGAACACACCTTTTCCAACAATGGACTGATGCTCTGGATTAACATCACCCTCCTAAGCCTTGAAAGTTGATACCACATAAATATGTCTTTAATATCCAGTAGGTAAAACAAACACAAATCTGAAAATAATTTTTGCATCTCTCTCAAATTTCTTGCACCGCATGGAATGAGGTGCCGCCTTGGTGAGGTTGCTCCAGAGCTCCAGGCCAAATTCTAAAACTTGGTCTTTAGCACTGTTGCTTTTGAGCTCTTGGCTGACGTCCCAAGCTAAGCTCCAGGCAGGAATCCCACCAAGATTTGCTGTTTACCATAGCTTGTGGTCTTTGGCTTTGGGGAAGAAGCATGAGCTGTGCTGACCCTTGGGGAAGTGGGGGTGGAAAGTGTTTCTGCCTGACTGCAGCTGTTTTTCCCAAGAGCAGACAGCATTTCAGGAAATTTTTTGGATCATCATGTTGCTGAGGTATCGGCTTCACAGAGATTAGGATATTAGTTTTTAGGATGTATTGATCATAATTGAACCCATTCTTCTTTTTTTTCCTCCACCCATATAAGAAATCTTGCAATGCTGATTGTCCCACACTTTCAAAGCACAATAGATCCAATACAGTGTTTACGAATTGGCAATCAGTTTTTTTTCTTCAAACATTTCAGCCTTGTCCTCCAAATGTATCATGTTTGATTGTGACCAAACATTTCAAAGGGCAACTATAAACTACACATGTATACAAGAATCAGCTAAACTTTTCAACCTATTGTTTACAGTGATCTATGACTTCTGCTTTGCAGTTCTGATTGGTTTTCATGCAGTTCTTTTTCTTTGTCTCTCGTATATATTTTTTTGGCGGCAAAAAAATTCATTTACAATATTTTTCATTTCTTAGCGATGTCTCTCACAATAGAAATTGGCAGCTGAAAGCATTTACAGAGGTTTTTTTTAAATAGATTTCCTGCTTTTTAAACAATTTTTCAAATCTCAGAGGAGTCCATGATTGTTGAAGTAGAAAGTGGCAACAATCACAACCTAAGAGGTTAGACGAGTCAGAATATTGTTTAATTGTCTTCACTTGGCTAACTGTAGTCTATCATCTTTTGAAGCCTATTCAAAACTTGACAAGAATAATATAAAAATATGGGTATGTTTGTGTATGTCGAATATTTTGCCTCTGCCATATTCACTGCTTCTTATTCTGAATCTATACATGACAGCCAGAGATGGTATCCAGCTGGATCGGACCAGATCACCTGAACCAGTAGTGTCAATCATGGGTGGGCCTTCACTAACTGCGCATGGGCGTAGCCAGCGTCTGACACCTCCAGCCTATGGGTCGCGAGTTTGACAGCCTTGCCCTAGTCCAAGTTCAATGTCTTAACCACTGTACTCTTGAATTCTGTTCCTTTTTAGAGCCATTCAAACTCAAGGTTAATTTATAATTTTAAAATATTCCCTGGCAGCACTATAAATCCAATTTCAAGAGCTGTTTAGCTCTTGATGGATTTCTCTCATCCTTGATAGTAAATTGAAAGGAGAACTTCAGATTCACATACAGTAGCCAATTACAAGAACATCCCACAGCCACATTGGCCAACTATAATTAAGACCTCTAAACTTAAAAGCTTTCTCCTCACCCTGTTCCTGCATACATATTGCCAGATAGTATTCTTTATATTGGTAAGCTGTGGAACCAGGACTAGAGGCAAAGTTGTACTTGCCACTAATTTCACTACAGAGGGGTTTTCTGGCTGCAGGATGATCATGTACACATTTGCCGGAAAAGCAAGTATGCTTGGAGCCAAAATGAGTAAAATACTTAGCATCCCTGTTATGTATTCCTGGCTCATAGGTTCTGAATGGAACTTACCTGAGCCCCAAAGGTTCCCTCACTGCAAACTTGATTTCATTGCCCAAGACTTGACTGATCTGTAATTCAAATGAACAGAATGAATAAACTGATTCAGAGCCACCCTGGGGAAAAAAAACATTTGAGGAAAAAATGCATGCAAATTATATTTTTGGTCCACAAAAGACAAAAAAAAGAACAATTAATGATATTTGCTGAGAGTGAAACTGTGTCTACTAAAACAGCTCAATAAGGTCTAAACTACCTTATACAAGTTTTATTTTATTGCCACTCTACAGGTGGAAGATTTGGTCTATTACTCATTACGTTGTAAACTTTCTCAGGAGCACAAAGCTAGATTCCTTTTGTGCCCAAACAAATTACATTTTTTGCAACGGCTGCAAGGAAGATAAGAAGGCACATCCTGGCAAACAGTGCCGTTAATATTAGAGGGGGTGTATTGAATGGACATGGATTGCTGTGATTTTATTTGAATTTTGCTAAAAACCTGTGGTGGAAAATAAACGTTCAAATAAACTGTATACCAGCTGCTACTCTCATAATGTGTAGTCTACACCATTCAAAACTATTCATATTGTCAACTAATTAGGAATCCAACACATCTAGAGAATGCCAATTTGGAGAAGGATTGGTCTAAACAGATGACAGCCACCCTTTGTTAGCAGCACCAGCACCAGCCTTCCCCTGATGCCAGAAAAAGGCAGGATGTTGAACTGATGGTTTGGCTACTGGGTAAGGTGGCGTATCGAGATACTGCTCAACAATTTGAATTTCATTTTGTTAGATAGTGCCCAATGTTCAGGTTTGTCAAGATCCTTCTGTATCTTAAGCCTATCTTCTGGAGTGTTGGCTATTCCTGCCAGCTTGGTGTTGTCTGCAAATCTGATGACACCAAGCTGGCAGGAATAGCCAACACTCCAGAAGATAGGCTTAAGATACAGAAGGATCTTGACAAACTTGAACATTGGGCACTATCTAACAAAATGAAATTCAATGGCGAAAAGAGTAAGGTTCTACATTTAGGCAACAAAAATGAAATGCACAGGTACAGTATAGGTGGTACTTTGCTCAATAGCAGTAACTGTGAAAGGGATCTTGGAGTCCTAGTGGACAACCATTTAAATATGAGCCAGCAGTGTGCAGCAGCTGCCAAAAAAGCCAACGCAATTCTAGGCTGCATAAACAGAGGGATAGAATCAAGATCACATGAAGTGTTAATACTACTTTATAACGCCTTGGTAAGTCCACAATTGGAATATGGCATTCAGTTTTGATCACCACAATGTAGAAAAGATGTGGAGACTCTAGAAAGAGTGCAGAGAAGAGCAACAAAGATGATTAGGGGACTGGAGGCTAAAACATATGAGGAATGGTTGCAGGAACTGGGTATGTCTAGTTTAATAAAAAGCAGGACTAGGGGAGACATGATAGCAGCGTTCCAATATCTCAGGGGTTGCTACAAAGAAGAGGGAGTCAAACTATTCTCCAAAGCACCAGAGGGCAGAACAAGAAGCAATGGGTGGAAACTAATCAAGGAGAGAAGCAACTTAGAACTGAGGAGAAATTTCCTGACAGTTAGGACAATTAATCAGTGGAACAGCTTGCCTCCAGAAGTTGTGAATGCCCCAACACTGCAAGTCTTTAAGAGGATGTTGGATAGCCATTTGTCTGAAATGGTATAGGGCTACCTGCCTAGGCAGGGAGTTGGACTAGATGACCTCCAAGGTCCCTTCCAACTCTGCTATTGTATTGCATTGTAATTTAAAGCTGCCTCTCTATGGGAAAGGGCAGCTTCTACATGAAATTGTTATATCAAGAAGTCAGGCAAGCTCCAGCGTAGTATTATCCCACCTGTGTCTCTGATAGCAATTCTCCAGGGATCCAAACATCTTGAGTGGCTTGCTGAAGATGTCTGAAACAGACTCCGGGCTTGTTTGTTTGTTTGTTTTGCACAAAGAAAATGTGATCTATCACTTGCTTATGATCCCTTTGCAAGCATCTTGGGAGAACAGCATGGTCTGGTTGTGCAAGTGCGAACAAGGAAGTGGGAGGATAGGAAATGGGAGCAAAGAAACTCAGTATCTCAAAGTTGACTGCCTGAAAAACAAACAGTCCCAGGTGACCCAAGAAAATTGGTAAAGCCATAAAAGCTTTCAGCTCATCCTTTCTTCAACAGAAAAAGGATGGTTAAAAATGTTTAAAAAAAAAAAAACGATTACAAAGGCCTTAATTTAAAAAAAAAAACCACCTAAATATAAAAGGCAAAGAAAAATAAGTGACAAAAATTGTGGAATCCATAGAAAGTTATCTGAATGTAACTGCAAACTACCAACATTCATTTCAGGTTACATCTAATGCAACTGTTTCCAACATGGTTTAGTACTTACTAGGATGATTGTTCTCACTCCAGGGGAGAGAACCAGAAAATGTTTAACACTTTCCCAATGGGTTGCGCTCAATATTCACAACAGGCAAAAGAATGGATTTTATAGTTTTATGATAAAAAAAACAGTGAGTTTAAAAGACAAAATTTTGCACCCTGTTGCAGATATTTGTTTTTTATTTTTTATTTATTGATCAAATTTTTTGCCACTCATCTCAAGGCAGAGAGAGGGAAATATAATAATTCATGAACAAGGAGTATTCTGGCAAAAAGTATCTTTGGGTAGTCAAGAAACTACAAATCACAGGAAAGAGAGAGGCCCAAGGAAGCAAGAACAAAGGCAATTTAAACAGCTTTCAGTTGCTTCCTGCCATCTCCAGCGTAGCACTATCAACTAGGAAAGCACAGTTTGCATATGCATTGCATTGTTATTTCCTGCTTTTAGCAAATGCTGCAAAAGCAACTGAAAAGAGGGGAAAAAATTAAAGTTAGTCATCTGTGAGCTAGCTGGGTAGGGCAAAACACTGCTACTTTATTGGGCTATAGGGTGGCTTTAGAGAAGTATAATTAAACATAGATAGTCCCAAGGGAGATTTTTCAAGAGGCAACTGGACTTTCTGGCTTTTCTTTGAAGACGTTTTGCTTCTAATTCAATAAGCTTCTTCAGCTCTGGATGGGAAAGGAAACATCTTCAGGGAAAAACGAAAAAGCCCAGTTGCCTCTTGAAAAATTTCCCTTGGGACAACCATGACCTGGATAACTGAGAATCTGCATAACCATAAATAGGTTTCCCCAATATAAAAAAAACAACACTCTTTATCTTACAAAGAGATCAATTTCCTCTTCAAGAAAGTGATATTCTTTGGTGTGGAGTGGGATTGCAAAGAAAATCCCCAAGCCATGAAGATGGAGCTCCCAAACTTTTGGATTCCACACTCTATAGCCAGCGCATTACTACATAAAAAATAAAATTGTTTTTCTTATGTGTGGTTTAAGCCTCACATGCCAATTAGAGAGTTGTGTAACCATGGATATTTTCAGGACATGAGTTATTCTTGCCCATAGGTCCTCTTACTGTTCCAAGCTCTGGGAACTCTTACTACAAATCTAATGTTTGTCATACTTTTGGTTAGAGAGAGAAAGAAAGAGAAAGAAAGAAATTTGAAACTATCAACTATTGAGGGGAATCTGGCAAAAAAAAACCCCAATCCATAAAATAAAATGGAGCACTGAATTATTTCTTTAGAGAAATTGTTTTCCCTTTTCTTTAACCGTATTATGGACACTTTCCAATGACCTTTTAAAATTACCAGCATTTTAAGGTTTTCAAAAAAAGGATTACTGTAATTCCACTTTCAGAACAGAAAAGGCTACATACATGAAAGACACCTGTTCAGAAAGTCATCCGACAAAGATCGTTCTAAGTTGCTAAGCAACTGCTGGGGTTCAACGACAAAAGGTCAATCCATTAATTACAAATACAACCATTTGTAAGAAGCAGAGTTCACACGGGGGAAATGGACCTTGCAATCACATGGAGCCAGGAACCTTCTCCCTACTTTAACAACACCACTTATTCACTCTGTGTGTGTGAGAGAGAGGCAGTTTCTAAAGTTTGATATATAAATAAATAAATAAAAACACAAGGACAATAAACTTCTCTTCTGGAAAGGGTGAAAAAAATCTAGAGGAGAAAAAGGGAATGACACGCAGGAAGATGGATTAAAGCAGCCCTGGAAAATCCCAGGCACAAAGTTAGTATGGATGCCTTAAATCAGGGGTCCCCAACCTTTGCAACTTTAAGTCTGAAGGACTTCAGCTTTGCTGGCTGGAGAAGTCTGGGAGCTGAAGTCCTTCAGACTTAAAGTTGCAAAGGTTGGGGACTCCTGCCTTAAATTCATCATGCAGCATTGCCCCTATCAGAAAAGACTGCCTCTGTTGCATATCTCTGGCACAGTCTAGGCTTCCATTTGTTATAATAAAGAGGCAAAACATTATCCTTTCCTCTGACAACTTGGCTTTTGAATTTAGCCATGGAAGTCACACTTGGCAGCTTTGCAGCATGGGCTGTCGAACTTACCCTCTTGGGTCTTATTAAAATGCATCCATTCAACAATAAATTAGCAACAGCAGAGACAGCCATTAATGTTTCCTTGAGTTTTTCTTCCGTTTCCTTTCCCCTTTTTGTCCAGTCAGGGAAAAACATTTAGTTTTTGTTTTTAATTTTTATTTTTGAATAAGAAGCAGCTCCCAAGCATTACAGACAGAGGTCAACATATAGTAAGGAGGAAAGGGAAGGTGTGTGTGTGTGGACAGAGAAGTGTATAAACTCTTCCTTTTTTCTGTTTTGTCCATTCAAAGAGGAGCATTCAGAGGATATGCATATCTCAGTTGAAGTGCTATTCACCAGTCTTAATGATGGCAGCATATTAACAAATTAACAGAGTTGGAAGGGACCTTGCTGGTCATCTAGTCCAACCCCCTGCCCAAGCAGGAGACCCTACATCTGCCTCTACCTAGGATTGAACTCACAACCTCCTGATTGGGAGGCTAGAGCTCCACCTCTAGGCCACAGCATATTGTCAGCATAAAATGTGCCACTCCCACTGACATTTCTATCCTGCCACAGGAAAGTTACCAATAAATGGTAGTGCATTCTGAAGTCCTTTCACCTTTTCTACATGGTCCATGGTCAGCTGCTACTTCTGATTCCAAGCTCGTTGATAAGTGTGTGTGAGACACCAGTTGGAAACATTTGGTGGGCAAGAGAGCAATACCCCAAAACTAGTAGTTCAACGTAAAAATGGCCAATAGGTTTTAGGTTGAGTTTACACTCTATAGAGATACCTGACCAAATGGTTATCCTGGTTGACTACATGGTTGCGAGGAAAACCTACTTTAAGGAGAACACTAAGCTGCCATGGGTGTGAGTTGTGGATGAGTTGAAGACAACAACATGAAGATGTGGCAGAAAAAAAAAGTTGGCTGGTGCAAAATTAAACCTCATGGGTTAAGCTCTGTAGCAAACCTCAAAAGTCACAATTTTGTCAATTTAAGATCAATATTTTTTTTAAAAAACCTAAAAGTTTCATCAACATTTGCACTAACTGATATGTAGTAGATACGTATTCAAATTCTACCATGTGATAACTGTCCATGCCAGCTGGTTTGCAACCTATATAGCCTTTGCTTATTTAAGAAAATCCAAACTATACAAGGTGCAATATGCTCAACACTTGGATGGGAAACTGTCGGGCATTGAATTGTAGACTAGTCTGGAAGTTGATGAAACATTCTGGAAGACAGCAACAGATTAGCTGTACATTTCTTGGCCATTCCCTTTAAGGCAATTGATGCTCTTGTAATACATCATTGATCAAAAGCAAAAGAATTTTGTGAGAAAAAGGCAAAAGATAGAAGAGGAGACATACGCTAACTAGACTGAAAAAAGAAGAATTTTTGTGAGTTACCTAGAAATCAAAGCTCTCTATTCTTTCAGTTTATAGAAGCATAGGTTTTCTTACACCTACAAAGACGTGTCTCTAATGAGGTGAGAACAGCAGCTTCCACCATCCACCCCCACCACCCAACCGCATAGGCCTCATAATTCCCACCCACTGCTGTGAATCTAGCCTCAAGCTTTTGCAATTAATTCACATACACAACAGTTCTGTATGTGTGTGTTAGTAGAAAGACGAGGTTATGCAATTGATTAGAAAAAACATTGGCTTCAATATAAGTTATAAAATTAAGGGGAAACCAAAGCAATAAATACAAACTTATGAATTTCCACTTTTTCCTGTCTCATCTGCCTTGCCTCTCAAGTGCAGTTTCATTCCTTCCACCCAGGCTTAAATCTAGCATTTCCCCTTGACCATTAATTGGTTCTCCTTTTTCATCCCAGCATTCAACCCCCATCTTTCCAAGTATCAACAAAAAAGTTAATTTTCTTTAAATCTTGTTTTTTGAAATGCTGCTTCAAACATAGGAGAAATCATGGTTTCCAAGAACTCCTGTATACAGCCTCTCAATTCTAACTTCTGCTAAACAGCCTAAGAAGTTTGTCCTCATCACTATTAGTAAGTGGGTCCTTGTCAGGCCTGCTTCTTCGTTGACTCAGGAAAGACCACACTTAGACATTGTTTTGAAATGAATAAGGCTCCTTTTACTAAGTAACAATAGCGTACAGACCAAGTAAAGCTGAGAGTGAATAGTTTAGGCGCGAACAGAAAGTATTAAGCTTAAGCCCATCCCAATCCCCAAACCCCCCCCTTTGCATTGTCCAATATGCTTCCATCTCCAACATCAGGTGGGCAGGTCTTCACCATCCTGGAATGCATGGCCGTTAACCAAGAGATAACACCAACGATCAACATTGTCCACCAGCAGAGCACACTCATCCCAACGCCCCCCACCCTCCCCGTTTCCATGGCAGCGAAGCAGGAACTAGCGAGACTGACAGTCCTACTCCAAGACACTTTTGTGCAACTTGCACAGATTGTTCCCAAACCCCTTCCTTCTTCATGTATGTGCCTTGCGATCATCCTTCCTTTCTGATCGAATAAAATATTTGATTATTTAGATTAATAGACCCCCCCAATCCTCAATTCTAGAATCAAAAAAGAATAATTTTTGTTTTATAGGTATGATCAAACAAGATGACTCAAGAAGCAAGGGCTTGACGAAGACACAATCTTTCTTTCCCTCAGCAAATGTTACAATCTTTCAAAGTTAACATGTCAGTTAACATGCCAGGGAACAAAGCAGGCTCTTATTAGGTTTGAATCATTGTACATATACACAGTCTTTGACATGAGGATTGGGAAATATCTGTATTGCTTGCATAGAGATCACAGCATTCTTACTCTGGCTGAAATTGTCAAAAATTGGAGTCTAACGATACCCAGGGGTCATTAGTTTACATTTCATCAACACTCATCTTTTTTTAGAATCTTAGAAGAAATAAGAACCTTAAAGTAACATAATTAGTCCCCAAACACACTTACCCCCTCTATCAGATACACTCAAACTATCTGATTAACATTAATAGTGTGTGAAACAGATTTATCCTCTATTGAAAGGCAATTCAGATTTTGGATGTTTTTATGAATACAGCATATTCATATTAGGAAGTAACTACCAACTACTTCTATCCAGCGGAATACCCCATGTTCTACCAGGAATATGACTTTAGATCTAGAAGGTATTCTAAAAAAAAATTAGTCAAGAAATGGTCAATCTGTAATCCTCTAAAAACTGCTGGTCTGCATCTCTCACCATCTTTTACAAAGGGCTATGCACTTAGGATTCAAGGGTTTTGGAATTTTAAGAATTTCTGGAGGATGACACTTTCTTCATCCCTGCCTAACCTCATTTCCTGCAGTTTTTGAAGTATGTTCTCAAAGTATATATCGCATTTGTTGGAGTATAAGACATACCTTTTTCCCTCAAAAAAGAGGCTGAAAATCTGGGTGCGTCTTATACACTGAATACGGCATTTTTTACCTTCCAAAACTCTGTCCTGTTCACCAAAATGGCCATGCATAGCCTTTAGGAGGCTTTCGGAGTATTCCTGAGGGCTGGGGAGGGCAGAAATGAGTGAAAGACGGGCCGTTTCTTGCTCAATTTTGCCCACCCCCCAGGCTCCAGGAGCACTCTAGAAGCCTCCTAAAAGCTATGCATGCCCTTTTTGTTTGACAAAAACAGGCCCATTTTTTGCACAAAAAAGGGGGGGCATTTTTTGCTCATTTTCAAGGGGCCCCACCCTCCCAGAAGCACTCTACAAGCCTCCTAAAGGCTATTCATGCCCTTTTTTGGGGGGGGGGGAAGTCAGGTCAGTTTTCGCGAAAAACGGGCCATTTTTGGGAGGTCCTCAGAGTGCAAAACCTTTTTTTTTAAATTTGCCTCTTCAAAATCTTGGTGCATCTTATACTCCGGTGCGTTTTATACTCCGACAAATACGGTAAGTATATAATTTTTTTCAGCAAGAAGAATTGTTTATTCTAAGGGACCACAATTATAGATACTCTTGGCAGCCCATTACCTTTGACCTATGAACTTCGCCATCATCATCCTCCCCACCAACACCTAAGATCTTCCTTGTCTTCAGACGGCTCACAAGGTCTGTCTGGCTGTGCTTCTTCATCAGAGGGGGAGGCTGCTTGGTTGCCATGGTGACTCACGGGTACTTGCTGGCTTGGACAGAAGCTGAAATTAGACAGACTAGAGGTTAGATATATTAGGAAAAAAACCATGCATCTTAGGGAGGTTCAAATCCAGATTTTTTTTTAAAAAAAAGATGTTAATGAACATCCTTTTTCATTTCATGTAAATGATTTAGCCAAACAAAGAATGGCAACTATTTTATTCTTTTGTTACAAACTTCTAAGTGTCCCCAACAATTGTAGCAATAAAATATTTTTTGACTGTGGAATATTTACTTCCACTTGAATGATGAGAGCATGCTAAGATCCTCCTCGTGGTGCATCTACAATCAGGGAAACTTTAGACAGGAACAGGCAAGCGTGGCGATACATTTTACTCCTCAAGTCATATCTCAAAGGACTTTTAAACATTTACAAGATCAGCTTTTCCATGCTTCTTAGTCTGAGAAGCAACAACAACAAAACACTCAGGCATAGGATTCAGCTCACAAAATGGTGTGTGTGTGTGTGTGTGTGTGTGTGTGTAATCACAGGGCTCTGCCTCAATGAAATGCCCTGCCTCACAAAGATATTGTACACCACCCTGGCACTGAAAATATTGGTCCATCCCTCTACTCTGCCTCACTGAAAAACCAAGGCTGGACTCATCAGCATCATTCAGTCTATCTACTTTCAAAACAGTAGCTGAACACATGAAGCTCTTGCTGGGGAAAAAATCAAGGGTTTCTTTTCTTGAACCACTGTCAAAGTAAAACCTTTGTGCATAACCCCAGCACTTTACTAACACATGGTTCCACTCCAATTTTATTTCAATAATGGTCAAAGTGTACTACGAGTACCAGAGAAAGATTTGCTCAAGCTAATAGTAAATTTAAAATTCTAGGGCATGAGTGTCAAACTCACCGCGTCATATTGCCACACATTTCAAGACTTTTTTCTTCTTCGCGGAACTGGGGTGGGCATAACAGAGGTGGGTTGCTCCCGGTTCAGCTGAACCAGTAGTGGCAACCCTGGGAGGCTCCGCCCACCCACCTGGATGCTTCTGTGCATGCACAGAAACATTGCTTGCGTGCAAGAGCGCATGTGCGAGCATGAGCAAACCGGTAGTAAACCGGTTAGCAACCCACCACTGGGGAGGAGCCTGGAGTGACGCATCTGTCCCATGAGTCGCCAGTTTGACACCCCTGTCCTAGGGGCAGTGATAGATTTCAGCTAGTTCGCACCACTTCGGGAGAACCGGTTGTTAACTTTCTGAGCAGTTTGGTGAAGAAATCATTAGGGGAGAGAACCAGTTGTTAAATTATTTTAATCCCACCACTGCTAGGGAGCAGGGTGGGAACCAGGATTTCTATTTTATTATCTAATAGTCTGACCCAATTTCCCCCAACTTGGCATTTAATAGACACCTGGTACCACAAGTGATCAGTCCTTAACCACCATTCTAAGACAGCGCCTGGAAGAATACAAACCTTGCATCAAACATTAGTTCATGTCCTTGAAAACAGCCATTTCTACTTTGGAATCATCTAGGTCAGGGGTCTGCAAAGTTGGCTCTTTTAAGACAGGTGGACTTCAACTCCCAGAATCCCCCAGCCAGCTACGTCTTAAAAGAGCCAACTTTGCAGATCCCTGATCTAGGTAAGTTGTGGTCATCTCTGGCCACACTGGCTGAGAATTCTGGGGGCTATATTCCTAACACATCTGGAGGAAGATGTGTTGCAGATTAATGTTTTTTTTGGTATCTGCAGATTTCTTGGGTTCAGAAACAAGACAGGGCAGTTATTGAAATCCACTGAAGGCAGCTGCTTTGTGTGCTTCATCTTATTAATTATAGTGGGTGTGGGAAGCTTTGTTATCAGCCAAGAGCCTGTCTTCCCTCCAGCTCATAGAAAGTGGGGGGAGGTTTATGATTCCAAAAGACTTATAGGAGGTTTGCTGTTTCCAGTTCTATTTTAAAGACAAGAAAGTATAGCTTTTAGTCATGCCAGGGTGCCCCCATGGCCAGGATGCAGAGAGAGATTACATAAATTAAAACCAGGCGATTATGATGATAACATAAGCCTATTTGCGAGAGACTATGCGGCCATGAAGAAAAAAAAAGGGGGGGGGGCACAGAAAAGGGGCAGTACTGAGCTACACAGTCCAGAATCTGAAATGAATAAATCATATGAACATTTCTTGTGACCATTTTTTACAGAAATATCTCCATTCTTTTGGAATTAATTTTTAAGCAAATATGCTTAGGAAATTGGCTTCATTTTAGTTTCCATAGATTAATTATAATTCATATTAGAAAAGTGCTTTCTTCCATTAACCACAGAAATCCAGCAATGGAGAACACTCTTTCTCTCCCCTCTCTCTTTTTCTCTCTCCCCCTCTCTCTCTCCCCCCCTCTCTCTCACATACACACTCTCTCACACACACGATATTTGTGTGTGTGTGTGTGTGTGTGTGTGTGTGTGTGTGTGTGTGTGTGTGTAGAAATATCCAGAATGTCATCTTCCTAGAGAAATACAGACAACACTTTGACAGAGCAAGCAAAGGTGGAGGTTTTTTGTGCGAAATCCAGTTAGCAATGGAATTCATTTCTCTAAAGCTCCTTCCCAATTTTTTCCTCACGAGATGTGTGACTTTCAGCTCCCAAAATTCTCGGCAATAGCTTTATTGGCTGAAGAATGACAAGAGATGAATTCCACGTAATTGAATGACACCTCAAATGAGAAAGTCTTTTAAAACTACACCACAGCATCAGTGTGAAAAGAAAAAGTTGTTCTAAAGACATAAGTCTAATTTTTCCAATCTACATGCAACATGGACTTCCTAAGGTAGACAAGATTGACATAAGTTGAAATTCCTAGATCTAGAGAACAACCCATTTGGTAAAGCTATTTAAAAAAAAATCCCATTAAAATACTATAGCTCAATAATTTATTCCTCTCCTAATTTTCTTCTAATACCCTAACACTTCCCCCCACACCCCTATTGAGGACAAAACTGATTTCTTTATGCATTTTAAAATTAGATGCAACACAATAACTTGGACTAAGACTTTTAAAGCAATTAGAAAAGATAGGAAAATAGAATATAAAATCTACCCAATACAGTTTTGTCGCCTTAAGTAATAGATATAATCTTAAAAACATATATTTCAAAGCAATTAACAGAAACGCTGATACGGCATGGAGAATGTTAATCATTCCACTGAAGTTAATTAAAAAAGGAGAAAGAGATAATTTATGGGAACTGAATTAGGCAGCCTGAATAAAAATATCAAAACAAAGAAAAATTGCCATATTGATAAGAAATACTCCCCTAAAGTGATACCCTTCAGATTTTTGGGGACTTCAGGTTTCCAAATTCCCAACCAGTTTGGGAGGGAGGGAGGGAGGGAAGGAGGGAAGGAAAGAAGGAAGGAAGGAAGGAAGGTAGGTAGGTAGGTTATTTTTCAGCTTTTTTTAAAGCCAAGCAATATGAAACACTGCACCCTACTCACTGTTCTGCATGTAGATGTGAGAGCTCTAATACCCTTGCAGGAGATTAAGCCTGGTCTATTTTATTACCCTAGTGCAGTGATGGCTAACCTTTTTTGGCTCACATGCCAAAAGCGGGGGGGGGGGAGCGCAGGGGGGTCGTGTGTGGGCGTGCCACACCCATAATGCTATGTGCATGGCCCTCTGCTTTTGGCACGCTTTTTTCGCCCTCCCCAGGCTCCAGAGGCTTTCTAGGAACCTGGGGAGGGCGAAAGCAGCCGCCCTCCCTACCTCCAGAAACTTCAGGAGCCTCCCTGAAGCCTCCAGAGGGTGAAAAACAGCCTCAAAAGAAGACCTAAATCAACTGGCCAATGCATGCATGTGCGCTGGAGCTGACAGGGCAACATCTCGTGTGCCGTACGAAATGGTTCCGCGTGCCAACTGTGGCACCCATGCCATAGGTTCGCCATCACGGCCCTAGTGTTACTTCAAAGTTATTACCGTCAGATACTATTTGTTTAGCTATGGCTGTTGTTCTCCCATCATACACAACACGCAAGTCCATTTTTACTAAAGTCTTACATTTTTCTCAGCGGATAAGCCCAGAAAACAAGGAAATTCCCAAACTGGTTGGGAATTTAGAGTCCCTGAGCGGGTGGAAGATTTTGGCAACAGCCTTTTGCTTACAGTGATTTGCAAAGGATTGAAAGAGATCCTACAAGGGGATCCCATGGGGAAATCGCTTCTTCAATTCAGGACCAGCTGTGATATGAAGAGGAAAGGCTAAGGGTGCTTTGGAAATGTTACTTTGGTTGATACAGCTTACAACTGCCTTTCTTCTGAGGAATGATGATCACCTATGTGCATTTGATTTTTGATTCCTAAACTGAATGACATTGCGATTGTTTTTCCTGACAGTCTGCTACTTTTCAGCTCATTTCCCCATCTCTCCACTTCTTCATCCAGTTTATTAATGGAAATACTGAATGACTAATCCTTCTGACCCTCTATTTCTGTGATGGTGAACCTATGGCACAGGTGTTGGAAGTGGCACACAAAACCATCTTTCCAGGCATGCTAGCCATTGCCTGTTGCTCTTCCAGGTTCCAGCCCTTATGCACCAGCCAGCTGGTTCTCATGTGCGTTGGAGGCCAGAAACCAGAAGAACAGTGCATATGCCAGGAAGCTGAGCTTCTTGTTTCCGGTGCATGCATGCATGTGTGAAGACCAGCTAGCTGGCCATAAAATGGAAGACCAGGTGACAGGCACACATGCACATGCTAAAAACTGGAAGCTTAGCTTCCCGGCACTCACATGCACACAGGGGAACTGATCTTCCAGTTCACAGTGCTACCATGGGTACACACATCGGAGCTGCTCTTCTGGTTTCCGGCACTCTCACATGTGCACGCCGAGCAGCTGCTCTTCTGGTTTTTAGCATCCCCCCCACACACTCGCATGCTCCCATTTTGGCACTTGGTACAGAAAAGGTTCACCAACACTGCTCTATTTGATACCTCTGTTCAATTTGATGAGCATTCACTGGTGAGAACTCTTTGAATATGATTGTCAAGCCAGTTAGGTAACTAATTAATTGTCAGGAATCCTAGCAAGATGGGGGTTTGTTGAGATCGTTCTTTCTTTCCTTCAGCAAGTTGTGAAAACAACACTTTTGACTGCAGTGAAGAAAACTGATAATCAAAAAAACAACAACAAGAAGTCTGGCTTTTTTTTTTTTTGTCACTCTTTTAATTTTGGACAGATAAAATGCCTTGTCAATACAAGGTGTAGTTTTTCTTTTTCTCTCTCACCTCCTCCCATGGAACAGATGGCTTCTCCTGGACAACCCCCACAGCTGTGGCTGACTTTGCTGAAACGCTTTGAAATCTCTCTGTGGAGAGCGATTTTCACAGCAGAAATTCCTTCTAATATTTTCGTATGATTCAGAACAAATGTTGAGTGGTTGGTGAAGTTGCCAGAAATTAATTGATGAGGTCAAAGAATTCATAGGATCATAAGGCTGCGGGGAGGGACGACCTTGGTCCAACCCCCTGATCAAGGCAGGAGTCTTCTACCATCTCAATAAAATGGTTCTCCAGTCTACATTTGAAAACATCAAGTGATAGACCACCTACAATTCCAGGATGAAATCTATTCCATTGATTCATTGCTCTTATTGTCAGAAAGTTTCTCCTTATTTCTAGGTTTATCTCTCTTTGAAAAGCTTGTACCCAATGCTTCTTGTCCTGATGCCCTAGAGCAGTGATGCCCTAGAACCTTTTTTGCCTCGGGTGCCAAAAGCATGCACTGGCACAATATTGCATGCACTCGGGTGCCCACCCCCATAATTTAATCCCCCCATGCCATGCCCCTTGTGCATGCGGGTGTGACATCCCGCCCTGCTGCCCCACACATACACAATAATACAATACAATACAATACAATACAATACAATAGCAGAGTTGGAAGGGACCTTGGAGGTATTTTAGTCCAACCCCCTGCCTAGGCAGGAAGCCCTATACCAGGAATGGCGAACCTTTTTTGCCTCGGGTGCCAAAAGCCCGCGCTTGCACAATATTGCACGCACTTGGGTGCCCACCCCCATAATTTAATCCCCCCGTGCCATGCCCCCTGTGCATGCGTGCATGACACCCAGCCCTGCTGCCCCATGCATGCACACACAACTTTCTTGGAGCCTGGGGAGGGTGAAAATGCCCCCCTCCCAGAGGCCCTCCGGAGGCCAGAAACAGCCCATTTTCCAACTTCCGGTAGGCCCGGTAAGTCCATTTTTTGCTTTTTCCTGAAGCCTCCAGAGGACAAAAAACTGCTGAAAATCAAGAGCAAAAATCAGCTGGCCAGCATGTGCATACGTGCTGGAGCTGACAGGGCAACATCTCACATGCCCTCAGAAATGGCTTTGCGTGCCACCTGTGGCACGCGTGCCATAGGTTCGCCATCACAGCCCTAGAACAGTGTTTCTCTAACTTGTCAACATGATGATGTCTGGACTTCAACTCCCAGAATTCCCCACCCAGCGAATGCTGGGTGGGGAATTCTGAGAGTTGAAGTCCAGTCATCTTCACATTGACAAGGTTGAGAAACACTGCCCTAGAGAATAAATCAAGCCACTCTTCATGATAGCTTATCAAGTACTGAAAGACAGCTATCATGCTCCTCCCCCTCAATCCTTCTCTTCTGAAGGCTAGGTCCCTCAACCTTGCAATTTAGCCTCCATACCCTTTGTTTCCCTTCTCTGCACACTTTCCAGGGTCTCAACATGTTGTTGTTGTTTTGTATCATGGTGACCAGAACTAGACACAGTATTTCATGCTAATGTGGTCTCACCAGCATGGTGTAAAGCGGTACTATCACTTCTCATTGTCTTGATGCTTACACTGATAAAACCTAGGACCGCTTTGGCTCTTTTGGAAGCTCTGTCACACTGCTGGCACTAACTGTTGAGAGGGAGCTAGTGGACTACAACTCAAGTATGAACCAGCAGTGTGCAGAAAGTGCCAAAAAAACCCAATGAAGTGCTAGTCTGAATTAACAGAGGGATAGTGAGATGACTTTCCAAAGATGCTGGTAAAGTAGATCTACTGGGAAAATGATTTTTTAAAAAAAAGCAAAAATAGTCAGATGTTAAGCAATATTAAGACAAAGTCAGGCATGTAAGGAAAAATCAGCTCTAAATTTACCCCCCTAAACAACCCCCTGAAAATGCTACTGATAAATGCATTCAGAGCATGTAAATTATGATGAGATGCCTGCTTCAGTTTTTCACTTGCCTTCAGATTATAACTGTCTTTGAAGTCCTAAACCTGTGGTTGTAGAAGTCTTTCTAATCATGATTAATGTATTGCAAGCAGAGCCAGGAATGTAAAGGTTATTGACTATAAGGTAAAGAAAAATCTAATGCTATTTCCTGAAAGGTTGGGGGAATATGGTAAACATAAAGTTTAATCAAGGACATATTAATGCTAGGCAACAAGTGGTAATAATTTTTTCCTTGTATTGTACATTTCTGGCTATCCTGAGATATTGGTCAAGGAAGATCTACGATCCTGAAATTAATGTTGACTGCCTGTTGATATTCAGATTGTGACAGGAACTCTACCACCATCCATTGAGAAATTAGTTGTATGAGTGGAAGGATAATTTCCTTTAGTATCACATAAATATGGAATGAGCCATCTTTATCCCTTTATCGCGTTTTCTTTTTTTAAGGGGTCTCAGCTTATCAGAGAAAATTAATGAGCTTCTGTGACTTAATCATTAAAGAATTAATTTCCATCTTAACATTAGTTTTGATTATTTAATTATTTATTTTTGTGGTTTATTCATTTATGTTATAAATGACTTTTTAAAAAAATATGGCAGTCACAATTCTGTTTTTTCCTTTTTTTCTTTGCCTATTTTTAGAATTTGTCATTAAAAATAACAGAGTTGGAAGGGACCTTGGAGGTCTTTTAGTCCAACCCTTTGCTTAGGCAGGAAACCCTACACCACTTCAGTTATCCAACATCTTCTTAAAAACTTCTAGTGTTGGAGCATTTACAACTTCTGGAGGCAAATAGTTCCACTGCTTAATTGTTCTAACTGTCAGGAAATTTCTCCTTAGTTCTAAGTTGCTTGATTATTTTCCACCCATTGTTTCTCAGGTGTTTTTGGAGAATAGTTTGACCCCATCTTCTTTGTGGCAACCCCTAAGGTATTGGAACACTGCTATGACATCTCCCCTAGTCCTCCTTTTCATTAAACTAGACATATCCAGTTCCTGCAGCTCCTCCGTTCTTAATATGTTTTATCTATTTTTTACTTTTTATATTTTATTTAGGGATAAATAGGCAAAGGTCCATTGGAATAGGACTTTAATTTGCTTCTGAAAAACAAGGAGAGTTAAAGCTATCTGTACTTCCATGGGTGAGTCATTCTATGTAATGAGGGTAATACTGTAATTTCAACTCAACTCCTTTTTGAACTTTGTACTTTAACTGAGACTTGGGATCTAAACCTATTTCCAGTCTAGAAAAGAATATACTGTAACTGATACTGTCAGATGTTTTGTCAAACAATATTTGCTTTATGGAATAGAACAGTGTTGAGAGATATAATATAAAGGAGGAGGATATTTCATAAATTGATGATAATACAGCCTGAAGTTGTTTTCTCAGGAGACATTTATATCTTCCAGATGAAAAATATATTTTGATTATAGGCTGGGTTGATCAGATTCAAATAAGCAGAATATCTGATAATTAGTAGAAGGATTGAAAATCTAATTAAGAACTCTTAATTTTACAGCTGAATGGGGTATTTTGGGCACAAAGGATTTATTACATAATTTGCCAATTTAAAAAAAAATTGTAAAAATGCAGACTTTTGGAACCAAAGATAAACTGACATTTTATATATCTGGTTTGATTTATGGGATTACATATAGGCCAATTAATTGTAGAGGAAGATTTTAATTTTTCATTCATTACTGACCTGGAGTCAGATTTTGGGGGTGGGGGGGTTCCATAGTTGGAATGCTCTTGGTACAAATATTGAGAAATTCAATTTAGAGTAGAAAGGGTGAGAGTTATATTTAAATAAGCATAATTAATGCTTAATTAAGCTATTCCACAAGAATGATTCAATTGGACTAGTTGATGGTATTTTAATATTTATTTAGGTAAAACAATAAGATATAAACATGTATTTTTCAAATAGATGGGTTATCAGTGGATCAATAATAGCCTATGTATCTTTGAAAAAAAGAGAATTACATTTCAGGGTTAGAATAGGAAGTTTTTGATTTATACAGCAAAATCAGATTCTGGAAGAATATCACACCTTTAGATTATTTAAATTGGAGTTTGATCAATTATTATACTGTATATCCTCAATATTAAATCTGTTCAAGTGTAGGTATTAAACAATGTACCGGGAATATGAAGAAATCCTCATAAAGTATTGGCTTATCCTTTGAAGCTTTTCAAGAGAAATAATAGCCACACAAACTTGATTTATTGGCTTTCATAAAGGGAGACTTTAAATTAAAAAGAAGGGAAATATTGGAAAAGGAGGATTTCATATGTCAACGGTTTCTTTATCTGCAGTTATTAGAAACATTTAAATTGGATAAGAAAAATTTTGGTTTTATAAACGAGAAAACTAAATTTGAATTGGATTTATGTACTGATAATGAGCATGTCAAGATGCATATGGACTTTTACTAAAAGTGAATATATTAAAGACTATAATTAAGTGGGCAAAAATGATATAATAATAATGCTAGATCAGTAGGAAAACATGAAATTCATTTTGAGCATAATCTGAAAAAGAATTTCTGCAAGATGATGTATCATTGGTATTTAACACCTGATAAATTGTCAAATATGTATATAAGTTGGAAATATAATCATTCTGAAGGCACCTCTGATGGACTCTTTACCTGGTGGAAAAATATAGTTGAAGAAGACTTAGCATTGTTTTAGTTTATTAATGTCTGCTTTTTTGAAGTGTGTGATACATTTTTGATTTTAGTTAGTTTTAATTTTTCCTAAAATGAACATCTCTGGCATCACATTTTCTTCCAATGTCCTAAATTCTTTTTCCAGTGTCCCATACTTTCCTGTTAAGTAGCATCAAATGAAAATTGTCAGAAATGGAGCTAACAAACCAAAAATCAGCAATTCTCAGGAGAACCAACTGAAGCCACATGAATTCATGTGAAGAAAATGGCCAAATGCCAACTGATTTAAAAAAGGAGAAAAAAGCCCTAATATTTCAATCCTGGAGCACAAATCAGTATGTGGGCTTTGATTCATATGTATTTACACTGTGGTTTTTCTATGTATATTTTGCATCATTCTAGTTTCAATTGAAGAAACTGGTCTAGGCATGTTATATCAGTGAGCTTCCGCCAAGAATGTTCTCAAATACAAGTTTAAGTGTCTGCAGAGTCAAAATCTATGAATGTATCCTATTATGAAGCAAGATGCTGATTTTCTTACGCCTTCTACATTCTGAAAGAGAAAGTTGTCAGCAAGACAAACCAGCATTTTCCCAGAAGGACCATGCTTGGTAGAGTTTGCCTCCCAACAGATGCTGGAACAATTAAAGTCTCATATGAAATGAAAGATATTTTATGTCAGATGCCTTTACTGATATGTTTTCTTGAGATATGTTTATAAAGTCACTTTCTTGAGCTTTGTCTAATTAAGAATCAAATCAAGAATGTATACATCTAATACCTAATGTTTTATAGTCCTTCCTGGATTTGATATTGTGTTATCAGATATCAAAGAGCTGGAATGGGTTGAATCAAAATAGGATGATTTCTACCAAATTAGCCATTCTTCTTTTCAGAATTCTTTTCACTTCATTGATCTGGTCTAAATAATTTAGGGGTATTGGGGTGGGTGGGGTTGAATCACTAATAAAAATAAAGGTTTCACCTGTCAAGTCTTATCTGTCCCTAGGGGGCAGCGTTTATTTCTGTTTCTTACCGTGAGATCCAGCATTGTCCGAAGATATTTCTGTGGGGATTTGGCTGGCATGACTACATCCTGAGGTTCACAGAATATTGTTACCTTCCCACCAAAGTGGTACCCATTTATCTACCCACATTTGCATGTTTTCAAACTGCTAGGTGGGCAGGAGATGGCGCAAGAAATGGGAGCTCACCCATAGTGCAGTGCTTGGGTCTTGAACTGGGCTCACAGAGTCTTTAACTGCTGAGCCATTGTGCCTCTCTGAATCACTAATACTCTCCTCTAAATTAAAATGTGTATGTGGTGCATACTCTGCCTCAACTTTCATGGCTCCTAAAATGTTTCCAATTTCTCTACTTGCATGCAAAAGCAATATGCATCTCTCTTCTCCCTGGGGAATAGCTCAGCTCAGTGCAAATTTCAGACTGAAAGATAATATGGTGGTTGCTGCTCTGAATAAACACGCTCATGATAAATGCTTTCAGTCGTTTTGGGATATTCTGGGAGAGCACCACAAAACCAAATGCTTACAACCTTCCCATAAGAAAGAACCCTCTGTATTTTCTAAGGCTCATTTAACCATTTTTGTACAAAAGTGACGGGATGCCAAGGCACAGTATAAAACATCTAGTCATTTCTAATATCCTGCACCATGCAGCACAGTGAACAATTTGCAAGTCTGAACCAGATATAACAAGATGTCTGAAATGGTGCAATCTACCCTTAAAGATAAGGAACATTCTTTCCTTCTAGAAATAATGGCAATCCTCACAGGAGAACATATTTAGATGAATGGCCTATGATCATGTGCATGCAAAATTAGCTCCACATGGCAAAAATGTCAACTGATGGTTGAATCATCTGATGTTTGAAACAAGTCTCATTATTCTAAACATGGTCCTGGAAGAATAGAAGGTTGGCTTGTCTAAGAATCTCATTAGATATTATATTATAGAGGAAATAGAAATAGATTGTTCTGTACTATGCAAATAGGAAGAATCCTTTTTGATCCTTCTTTGCATGAATGTGCATCTATCCTATCTGGCTTAGAGACTCATAACCCACACCTACACCTCACAAGATAACACTAACAGACAAAGGCTTCAGCAAATTATCCTAAATAGGCTTTATTTTGTCCTACCAGGTCAAGTCTGAATTCTTGATGGAAAGGCTTAAATCAGATCTTGTAAGCATTTATAACTAGACATTAGTACCGTGTTTCCCCGAAAATAAGGCAGGGTCTTAATTTCTTTTGACCCCCGAAATAAGCACTTGGCCTTATTTTCAAGGAGGTCTTATTATTTTTGAGGTGCAGGAGGCGGCGAGCCTGGTCACCTCATGGCTGCTGCTGTGTTGTAATATTTTCAGGGAGGGCTTATTTTCAGGGGTGGGCTTATTTTAGTGCATGCGCTCAAAAGCCTGATTGGGCTTATTATCCGGGGAGGGCTTATTTTGGGGGAAACAGGGTAAGAAAAATATCTTTTAAGACAAATTCTGTAAAAACCTGCTGAGGTTGCATTTGGGAAACATACCACATCTAACTTTTGGCTACTAAATATTGGATTTCAATGTTCTTCATGCTTAATGAATGCTAGATCTGCAATTTCTTGCCCTTGTCTTGCCCTTTTATCACAGAATGATTAAACCAAACAGACAGAATGCAGAAGTTATCAAATTTGTCTTACAATGTTTTTTTTTTTTTAGATGATGGGTCATACAAAGGATTGCAATATTTTGCTCCTATTGACATTCACCATTTGTAGAAATGAAAAGTTCACTTTTTCAAAAACTATTTGTTGTAATGGAGATTTCTCTGGTGGACCCAAAAGAGATTATAAAAAATGTAAAGCTGAGGAATACAAATTACCTAAAAGAAAAAGCTTTTTATCTTACAGTCACAAAAAGCCGAAATTGCTTTCTGCTTTCAAAGGGTTAGGGAGTTCAGCATCAGCAATCATTCATTCAAGGTAGGATGGGCATACATTCATCTAAATCTGCACATATCACATCTTAGTTTAACCTAATGTGCAGGATAACAAATACTGCATTCTACGACATGTCAAGATTTATCCCAGAGAACCTATTATATTTCTATCGCTGAGCCACTGCTTTTATCTTCTTTTTGTATTCCTGCTCTACTAGCTTGATGGTAGAGAGCATTCATTCTTCTCAAGCTTTGAAAGAAAGAGACACAGAAGACCACAGATGATGTGAAAAAGTTATTTCAGAAACTCTGGACAATTTTATAAATAATGATAAATGAAGATACAGTCAGAATAACTCAAACTAGTTTCTTTACTAGTTTAGCTAACAAATCTGGCTAAATATGGGCAGCTGTCTCCTTATATTAGTTAGCTATTCAAAGTAGTTTCCCTCTCTTACAAAGGATTTTCAAAGAGATTTTAAATTTTAGAATTGAATTTGTAAATGTATGGATGAAGACAATGAAGAAATCTTTCCCTAGAATTGGTCCTTCCAGGCAGTGAGAAGTTTTAGCCTTCCAGAAGGGGTAGCTTATCCATGATGGATTGAATTTAATAATTTACCATTCTACAACTTTGTAGTAGTTTTGTCATCCTCAACTATCTGGACCCATTTTAACTTCATTCATTCACTCTTTCAGATGAGCTCCAACATTCAGAAGTTAATCACATGTAAAGGAACGTGCTTTCAACAGACTAAATATTCATCTCATCTGATTACTCTATTCCCATGATGGCGAACCTATGCCACGTGTGCCTCAAGGTGGCACACGGAGCCATATTTGCTGGCACGCTAGTTGCCAGCCCTGGCCAGCTGATTTTTAAACTTCTGGTTGGCCTGTTGGGGCCATTTTTTGCCCTCTCCAGCATCCGGAGGCTTTCCTGAAGCCTGGGGGCTTGTGTGTGCATGCGTGGGGGGGGGGGGGGGTTGTCGCATGCACAGGTGGGCAGGGAGGATTGAAATGGTGTGGGCATGTGTGTATGTGCAATAGCACACACACACACACACACACACACACAATTTTGGCATACCATAAGAAAAAGGTTCACCATCACTGTTCTATTTTATAATGGCCAACCACAAGCTCCAGGATCTCACAAGCATGACTTGAGGATGTTATAGCTTTTATCCTTTTACTGCTTTACAAATGCATTCACGACAAGTTGACATTGATATGTATTTATACTTTTTAATATAATGCCAGATCCTAAAACTCTGGTGAGTACTGTCATATTTAAAGAATAGCAGATCCTCCAAATATGCTGAATTGTAGTTCCTGGCATCCCACATCCTTGACCATGCTGGCTTAGGTCCATTGAAAGCAGTAGTTCAATAAAAATTGTAGTTCACTCAGGTGGAAAGAGACAGACGTTTCCCACTTCTAATTTTAGAAATGCATGGTTAAATGCTGGTCAGCCTGACTCATAGAATCAAAGGCCTGGGAGGGAATGTTTAGACAATCAAGTGCAGGAATCCAAATTAAAGCATCCTCAACAGATGGTTGTCTAGCCTCCACTGGAACACATCCAGCCAAAAGCAGCTCATCACCTCTCTTAGCAATTGGATCCAGGGCTTAATTGTGCATATTGTTAGGACATGCTTTCCTTGATGTTTAATCAGAATTCGCTTTTCAAAATTTAAATCCATTTATTCTGCAACCTGCATTCTCAGTGATGGGAGAATTGATGTTGACCTTCAATCTGCTATCTTCTGAAGTACTTGTAGAGTACTATGACATCTCCTTCTTTTAAACGTAGTCAACTCCTTTTGTATCACCTTACAAAACTTAATCTCTACTCTTCTGATTAATATCCCAGTCTTGTTTTGAATTTCTATTTCAGATCATGTAAATAAAACTATGGGCTAGACCTAGTTACAATACTTATGGTGAGGTCCTACCAACCTCTTAACAGTTTCATGATCTTAGACATGTGGTACATAGATAGATAGATAGATACTGTAGATAGATAGACGTATATATATATATGTATATATTCATATATATTCATATAAATAAACAAATAAATAAATGCATATTAAATAAATATCTCAAATTAAGATTTCTGATTAAGGTCCTAATTAATTACACTAATACACTTGGCTCAGTGTCTTAATGATGCAGGAGATGGTCTTTTCTCCAGTGGTATGAGTCCCAGCACTGCGGGGTGGCATAAGCTCCTACCACTTGCCTCTTTGAAAGCACATTCTATGTGAGTAGATAAATAGGTACCATTTTGGTGGGGAGATGAGCCGGTGTTTTCTGTGGATGGTCAGAATCCTGCCAGTGCTGAACTGTTCTGGTTGGGATGCCCATTTGTGAGGCAGCTTCGCTGGAGGGAGAGGACCTAAGTTGTTGCTGCAGGAAAGCCATTCATCTTTCTTTTGATGCAGAGCTGGCTCCCCCTTCCTGTAGTGCACCTTGGGAAGTGCGCAAGTTTGAACCAAACAGCTAACAAACAGGCACCCAAACCACTACTCTCCATTAATATTGTAATTTCTGGGATAATGTAACATTACTATGTGCTAAATAAATAATAATAAAAACATCTTATGCAGTGGTTTAACAGAAATTGTCTGCAGTTACTTTGCACGCTACTTCCAGCATTATTTTACAACATGCATAACGATAAAGCATAATCTCCACCTAACACTTCTAATACCTACCATTGATTGACCTACTGGAAATGCAGCTGTGGGTCACAATTCTCTGGAGAGACACTCTCCTATAGATAAGGGCACAAACGAAATATTGTACAAGATCCTTGGCCAAAAGACTAGTGATTGATAGCCTTCCTCAATGCCTCTTTGTTTTGAAACTTTTCATCTCGAGAGAGAGATAAAAATTGGTTTCTTTCAGTATAGAAAAATGAAACATCTCATTTATTCCATTAGGCTCCTTAAGTATGTACTATAATTAAACACAGTGCCCACTCAATTACTTGGCTGATAATTGCTTTCCAAATATCCAAATGTACAGAAGGTGTCTGTGTTCTCTCTTTTAAAAAAAAGGGGGTTGGATAGAGGAGAAGAAAACTGAAGAAAAATAGCTATATTTATCAGATAGGTCATGTTTCCTGTTCCATGCTAAATACATCAAGCTCGCAATCACAGCAGTCTACCCAGATTCACCAAGGAAGAATCTTCTGGACAAAACATGAGTTCAAGGCATTTCTTGATACAACAATGGAGCCCAAATCGGATTCTGTTTCGCTTGAGCATAACCACAATGAGTAAAAGTAGATACAAAGTAGATACTGCTTGTTCTCACAACATTTGTCTGACCAGTTTGGTCCCATAGAGTTGATGTGATCTGGGTTCCTTTGATTAAACAATTAATCTAATGTCAGTCCTTCAAGGTAGACCAAATTGGGACATCAGAGTTATGAATTCTGATGCTACTTTATTGTAAGTCATCTTACAAGTCTGAATGTGGTCTAGACCCCTCCCTCCCTTTATTTTCATGAGAAAATAATGTGGTCCAGACCTCTCCCTCCCCTAATTCATGAGAATTAGGGGAGGTCATATCTGGGACTCTTACTCAAATTCAGGGGTGGGCTGCTATGGGTTTGCCCCGGTTCGGGAGAACCTGTAGCAGTGGTGGGTTTCTGCAGGCTCGCACCTACTCGCGAGAGCCGGTTGGTGAAATTTAGAGAGCCAGTGAGAGGGGGTTCCACCGGCGTACCTGGAAGTAAATCTGGCCCACCGTTGCCAGTGACCCAACAGGAAGGAAAGGAAAGGAAAGGAAAGGGAAGGGAAGGGAAGGGAAGGAAGGAAGGAAGGAAGGAAGGAAAGAAAGAAAGAAAGAAAGAAAGAAAGAAAGAAAGAAAGAAAGAAAGAAAGAAAGAAAGAAAGAAAGAAAGAAAGAGAAAGAAAGAAAGAAAGAAAGAATGAATTGATCATCACAATTGAGTCCAAAATTTTGGTTGCTAAGCAAGAGCGTTGTTAAATAAGTTTCACCACATTTTAAAAGGTGGCCACTCCCACCCTGTCACATGACTGCCAAGCCACACCCACAAAACAGGCCACACCTACAGAGTAGGTTCTAAAAAATTTGAAACCCACCACTGACCTGTAGCTAACATTATGACCCGTTCAGAGAACCTCCAAATTCCACCCTGGCTGGCCCTGCACTAGTGCTAAATTTGTTTTCTTTTGCCACAGACATTCTATTTCTGCTTGCAGATTTTTGTATTTCATGATTTTCTCCAGTTCCTTCTCTTCTTGTACTGCAACATCATTATTATTGCTTTATATTTGATGAAAAGGAGAAAAGCCTACAGTACCTTAGTATTCTGCCTAATTTGTCATTTTTTTAAAAAAAAAGTATTATCTAGATGAGCAAAGAATTAAAGGCAGTTTCAAGGAAAACGATCACCTAAACTAATCACCTTTTGGTTTCATATACAGGTAGTTCTTGATTTACGATCACAACTGAACCCAAAATTTATTTTGCTAAGCAAAACAGTTGACAAGTGAATTAGGACTCACTTTATGACCTTTCTTGCCACAGATATTAAGTGAACAATGCGATTATTCCCAATTTGGCTTCCCAAATATGTAACTTTGCTTCTCAGAAGGCCTCTAAAGTTGATCACATGACCTTGAGACACTACAATTGTCATAAATATGACCCAATTGCCAAGCATCTGAATTTTGATCATGTGACTATGGGGATACTGCAATGGTCATAAGTGTGAAAAACAGTCATAAGTCACTTTTTCAGTGCTGTTGTAATTTCAGTCACTAAATGAATGATTGTAAGTTGAGGGCTACCTGTAAAATGTTATTGAAATATGAGGAAATGGAGGGTTTCAGATATGCCAGTCCGAGGACCATTTCACTGCCTTGATCAAATATCTTGCAAGAATGAATTCTGCCTAACCTGAAGTCTGAATGGAGAACGTGGTCCAGTCCTAAAATAATGATGCCTCAAGTGATCAGCAGGTAACAGCGCTACTGAAGCTCTCCTTCCAATTCTTTGTGATCTTGAATAATGCCTTGCCTTTTGGCAGCTGAGGAATACAATTTTAATGTCATTCTTTGGTAGCCAGAAGTCAGGAATCAAATCAGCGGTGGTATTCAGCCGGTTCTGACCAGTTCTAGAGAACCAATAGCAGAAATGTTGAGTAGTTCACAGAAGCAGTAAATACCACCTCTGGCTGCTCCCACCCCCAATCTTTTCACTGCCTCCCAATTCCCAGCTGATAGGCTGGATCTTCTTTTATTGCCCTGCACAGAAGAATGCAGCTGGAAAGCAGGTTAGTAGGATAGGAAGGGAATGGGGATTTTTGCAGTAACCTTTCCCTGGAGGGTGGGAATGGAGATTTTGCATTGTCCTTCCCACAGGAGTGAGGAGGAAATGGGGATTTTGCAGTATCCTTACCCTTTGTAAGCCATGGTCACAGAACCAGTAATAATTTTTTTTGAATCCCACCATTGAATCAAATCATGCAATTAGATAGACCCAATTCTTTATTTTTGATACAGGGACATTTCTTGATAATTGCTTTATTAATTTTGATTGCTACTGACTGCACAATTCTTGGGAGCCACTAGTGTTTTATTATGTTTGTTCTATCAACTTGTGGCTTTGTAGTTAATCTTTCATAACTATTATCCCATTTGTCCCTTTGCTGAACAATATGATTGCTCAATACTTGATCGCAAGTCTCAATTTGATAAATATCCTTCCATGTGCTCAACATTCAGCCACTTATCGCTGGGTTCTTTGTGAACTTTTTTCCTAACCACTGCCCTGTCTTTTGAGACCAAACTCATTTCATCTTGCTTCCTTCTTATGGTCTCAAAGAGCAATAACATAAAGCAACGATGACTATCATCGTATCAAAATGCCTATCCATGCTGAAGCTAGGCTGCTTGCATTAGAGAACAGAGAGAGGATCTCTATATCATGCCTGGATGTGAATTCATAGAGGTATAAGAGGCTTACATTCTATTAAGCATTTCACATTGCAATAATGGAGCTGCTAGAGATATAAAAAATTAGGATGTTGGCTTTCCTTCTGAATGAGAATATAGGACATAATGCTGAAATTTTCAAGGATGTTAGAGACAGACCGAGTTCAAAATACTGCTAGCCTCTCTGCCCTGCTCCCCATTGGGCTGTTTTCCTGCATTTTAATATCTTTGTATTTCCTTCTGGCAGACATCAAAGACCCTCTATTCTAAATTCTGTTTGTGGCCTATATTCAGATAGGTGTGATGTCTGGCTGGACAAGGCTCAGGACTTCCTAAGAAATGAACTGCCTCCCCTCATCTTCCTATTATCATCTCAATGAGCCTAGAGATCGACAATTATATGTGATCCTAGGCAATTATCACTTTCAGATCAAAGACTGAAACTGTGTTTTTGAGGCAAAAAGAAGTCAGGGGAGGTTTTAATTTCTCCTGGGAGTTTCCAAGTAACCGTATTCTACTTTCCCCTTTTCCTGAAGCGGGTAAATAAATAGGTTGACTTTGTTTCGCCTCATTCTTCTGAAAATGCTGTAAAACTACCCTCCCTTATTCCCAATGAAGTTCAAGTTATTTCACACTTATTTTCACTTTTTAACGTATCTTTGAATACCTTATCTGGCAAGTGTCTCGATTCACATACATTAAGGACATCTTTATATAAGTTGGACAACATACACAGCCTAATTGGTATGAGATGAATCCAGCAGCTGTGCTCTGTCTCATCAGGCAGATTTCCTATAGCTCTCACCTGTCAGCCTCAGGTAAATTAATTTAGGAAATCAATTCCACAGGAAAGCTAAAACTATTTTTATTGAGATTGGCTATAATAACAGAATCTTGCAAATCTCAAATTTCAAATTTTTTCAAATTAAGATTTATTAACCGCACCCTCTCCCCACAGGGACCCGGGGCGGTGCACAGGCATAATTAAAAAACAATATACAAAATACAAACATTACTTAAAATAAAATTAAATAAATCTACCTATGCTAAAAATATATAATTAAAACCCATTAAAATTTGTAATTAAAAGACAGAGAGAACTATTCAAGGCCGGCCAGTCGAAAGAGATGGGTCTTCAATTTTACCCGGAAGGAGCGGAGGTCGGTGGTCGTTCTAATATCAGGGGGAAGGTCGTTCCAGAGGGCCGGGCCCGCCACAGAGAGCGCCCTTCCCCTGGGCGTCGCCCGCTGACAAAGTCTAGTGGACGGCACCCGGAGAAGCCCCTCTCTGTGGGAGCGAATCGGTCGTGAGGATGTGTGGGGCAGGATCCGATCTCGCAGATAGCTAGGTCCCGAGCCATGGAGCGCTTTGAAGATGATAACTAACACCTTGAAATCTTACCTCCTCCATCCCCCATTCACCCATGTTTGTACTTTTCTTAATTAGAGAGTTGTCTACCTGAACACCTTCTGAATTTCATCTCTTGGGGACTTAAGGCATGCTTTATGCCAGGGGTGTCCAAACTTGGGAACTTTAAGACTTGTGGACTTCAACTCCCAGAATTCCCCAGCCAGCCATGCTGGCTGGGGAATTCTGGGAGTTGAAGTCCACAAGTCTTAAAGTTCCTAAGTTTGGACACCCTGCTTTATGCCTTATCACTGTGGTAAGAACTATTGCCTATCTCCCTTAACATCATCTTCTGTACTCTCTACACCACTAGTTTATTTATTTTTTTGTCAAATATGAATTAGGTAACAGATATAAGTATAGACATGATTATGAGTACATGCAATGAATATGAATACAAGGGAAATATTAGGACAGGGATGGGACCTTGCTATTTTTGAGGATTCAGAAATACTAGAGGTGACTTCAGCCTCATATTAGATCCACAAACATACACCAAAACTCTACTCAAATATCCTTTCTCTGGTAATATGTTAATATGGTTTCCTCAGCATTACACTGACTATAGCAATCCATCACTGGAGAGAGATTGCAGCAGAGCTGATTCAAAGGTATAATCCAGAAAATATTCTTAATAATTGAGTGATGCAGAAACTCAAGTAGCACTTCAAAAGCACCAACAGTCTGGAAAGGAATACATACATGGAATGTGCAAAATTTCCACAGCTTGACTGTTACTATTGTTTGTTGCTCTGCTGTACATTATAAAAGATGGGTCATAAAAGCAATCCTTCTAATGTTACCATTATGGTTAGAAAAATAATGGGTTCAGTTAGGTTTCCAAGGCATTAGAGGTAAATTTCAACAAGCATATAACATAATTAAAATATATCTTGTACATTCATAGTTTTAGTAAAAGATTTTTTTGGGGGAAAAAATAAGAGTCTAGTAGCAATTTAAGGATGCACTGACATTAAACACATATTTTGACTTTAGAAAAATTAGAGAAATCAAAGCTAAGTTCAAACACATCCAGAGGCTAAAAATACAAACTGGTTTAGTGATGAGAATAAAATATACAAACAGCAGTGTGGTGGAGTAGGTTAAAAAGTTTAACCAGAACTATGGAGAGTTAGTTTCAGGCCCACTCTTGGCCTTGGAAAAAGATTGGGTGACTTGAGGACATTTCATTCAAAGAGTGGGTGGGGTGACACTCACAGCACAATTTGGTCACTAAGGGTGTATATATAAGAATATATATTCACCAGAAAGTCTACATCCAAACCACAAAATATTAGAAAGATCAAAAGCAGCATTTTGAAATAATCCAGAATCTGAATAACTTGCAAAATCTCTGTAGGAACTGATGTCCACAGGACCTTTTGAGAGATGTGCCTATTTAACAGAGATACAGAATCATTGTCAGGGTTCTGAGTGGTGGGATTCAAATTTTTTTACTACCAGTTCTGTTGGCATAGCTTGGTGGGCATGTCAGGGGAAGGATAGTTTAATACCTTCATTGCCTCCCCACTCCAGGGGAAGGTTACAGCAAAATCCCCATTTCCTCCCGATCAGCTGGGACTCTGGAGACAGAGAATAGATGGGGGTGGAGCCAGTCAGAGGTGGTATTTACCAGTTCTCCAAACTACTCAAAATTGCCACTACCAGTTATCCAGAATGAACTTGAAAGTCTCAGCACTCTGAGATCAATGATTCTAATGACTTCAGGACAATGACCTGACCTCTCTGCTCTTTGTTTTGCCTTTTATGTTTTCAAAGAAGTGCAACTCTTCATTTCGAAGTAAGTCTTTTTGTCTATGTCTACAATTTCCATGTTGCCTAGTTCTAACAAGACTCTGGGTGGTTTAAAAATGAAACAAAACAAAAAATACAAAAAAAATTAAAACAAAAAAATTACGAATTCCCCAAACCCAATAACAGGATGTGGGTAAAGAAAAGATAATATATTTCCCCTTTAGCACCTTCACAAGAAAAAAAGAGAGAAGCTTCTTAGTCTCATTCAATTGGACACCTCAATTGACGAAGCTGTTGTCACTATGGCTAAATGATCTGGAAAGAGAAGTAAATTGCCATTTTAACCTGGGTAGACAACAGCAGAAAGTCTAGATTTCAGAATAGCTTAGCAGAAGAGGCATACATTGGGAGTCTTTGTCAACCTCAAAATTATAACAAATCGTGTTATAATTCTTCTGAATAATTGGCACAATAGAATATAAAAACACATAATCAGGATAAATAAACAAGTGGTTTTTATAGGATTCATTCTGTCATGGTTGACTGAACCATAATTCACACAATTTAATTTTCTCAGTCCATGCAACACACTGAAATATTAAATAAACATACTATGTTTGTTCAATAAGGTGAAAATTTCAGTCGGCTGTATAACCATTATCCACTGGAGCAAATTCTTGAAAATGCGGTCCTGCCAGTTATCTAGGAAAGATGGGATTATCCAAGCATTCCACAATAATAAAATGTACAACCTTTAATTATCCAAGTATTGCTTAAGAAATATACACAGTACATATGACTTAACCTTCTGCTTCAATTTAGTCATTTATTTTTTTGTTGTTGAAAATATACACTGATGTAAATACTAGTGAATGTCTTTAAAAACATATTGTAGTATAAGAAGTTCCAAAGAACATCTCACCTATGTTTGCTTTTACCTGGAAGAGAGATTACTGGAGACTTGAATTGTTTACATACCAACATAGTATGGCAGCTATGAAAGTTCATAGACAGAAGCAAACAGCCTAGCATTTCTAGAAACAAAACCTCCATCCCCTTCATTTTATATCCCAGAACAGCAGCCCGAGACTGCTCAGAACTAATTCTTTTCCTGCACCTGCATCTGATGGTGCCTTTGTCTTTTTGCAACAAGGGTGGAGAAGTTCTGATTTGTGGGCAAGATGTAACTCATGGTCTCCTCTCCAGGGACATTTGTGGAGGAAGGAGTCAAAATGTCAAGATGGAGGCTACAGCTGCATGACCAAAGCCCTGTATATTAAGAAGAAGACTAGGTTCCATCAAATGAATGTGTCTGCCATCTTGACATTTTCCTTTCTCATTCGTCAACTCTAACCTGAATTTAGTATAGTAAACCATTTTAACCATACGAAGGAGTTTTTTCTTCCACCATCAACATGTGAGAATTTAAGCACACACATAATTTTCAAATCACAGCAGGAGAACATTCGTAATACTCTTCATGTAAACTGCCAGACATTGAAAACATTGAGTCCATTATAACAATGAGATTGTTGCATTTTTTTTAAAGGGTGCCATTTGTTTTAAGGGGACTTTTCTAATTTTCTGCAGCATGGAGAGAGAAAGGAACAGTCTATAAACTTGAATATAGCTTTGACCCTATTTTTTTTTTCTTCACTTGCCTCACCACCATTGCAAGCAACTTTGAGGAGATAGTTCCTCATATAAGCTTATCTGGAGCTGAAAAATGTCTCCACATTTTTTTTCAGATATATTGATTAAATATGCCAGTTTCATCAAATCGGTTTCAATTATTAGCCAATACATAGAAAGACCTACTCAAATCTGTTCCCAGTCTATTCCTTCAGATCTCTCCGCCCTATTAGGTAGGCTACACCACAAAAGGCTAAAACTACAGTTATTGAGATTGGCCACAATAGCAGAATATTGCAAATCTGATCGTTTGTACCCTCCCCACTTTTAGTTTAGTGAATTAGGCAGGTGTCTAGGCATTGGGGACTAAAATACCTTTCACCCCATCATCTTGGCAACAGAACTTGCATATCTCTGTCAAGATCATCTTCCTTTTTCTCTATGGATCTCCCAAAATCGCCCACCACTGCAATTGAGTTCACCCACTTTGGTGCTAATTGTCCTTTTCTTTTTAATTCTACTGTTCTCAGCATTATGGACTTCTCAAGGGAAATAGGTTTTAATCTAATATGTTTAGAATATGGTAATTTGAGGCTGGACATTTATTCCTTCAGACAACTCTGGATGTATTTGCTATATGAACCACTTGTTTGTTTGCTTGCTTGGCTATTTATGACATTCTGAAGAGTCTTCTCCAACACCAACGTTGAAAAGCTTCAATACCCTTTATATTCCATTTCTTCAAAGTCCGACTTTCACATCCATGAAATGTTATAGGGAAAAACAATTCCTGTGTGCTTCTGATCATTGTAAACACAGACATGACACAACATTTGAATATCTTTTCTTTCTTTACTGTATTGCCATGCTAGTCTGCAATTGTAAGCACAATTCCTATAGTCTTCCAATGTGATAATTAATAATAATAATAATAATCATCATCATCATCTTTATTGTCATTGTAATAAATTGTTAAAATTACAATAATTACCACAATGGTGAAATATTAGTACTTTTTTAGTACTAGAAGTAAATAGAAAATATCTGCAAAATACATCTCTATTGTACAAAGTTTCAATATACTTCTTCCATCTTTGCTTGATATTCTTGAAATCAGTTATCTGTCCATTGGGTTCTTCTACAATACCAGTTTTTATCTTCTGAGTTTGGAGATCTTTTGGAAGATTTACTTCATCTTTAATGCCTTTACAGATGTTTTAATGCTGTTTTTTGCTTCCTTTAACAGTTCTCTGAAATTCTTTGTTAAGCCTCTTTCTCAGTTTTTGTCATTCTTGGATTTGATTGCTCATTTCTGTTTGGCTATTTCCACTATCTGTCCTGACATTCGGTTTGCTGTTCCCTTCTGTTTCTGGTCTTTGACAGCCTCTTTTTATATCCATCCTTAATAACTGCTTAGATTACATTGCACATTTTTTTCCAGTTCCCACAGAGGTTCAGAGTAGATAGGCAGATGCTCAAGATTGTATCACGGAAACCAATTTAACTTTGTTCATCTGTTTTGGATTGATTTGAAATTTCTACATTAGCAGTTCATGAACTATTCCACAATGAGCCTCCCGATATGTCCTTACTATTAAAACCCGAGTTCCCCAAACTCCTTGTGCCAATAACATGGTGAATATGATTTCTATGTGATCTATCCACTGATGTCCACATATATAGATATATTTCTAAAGATCATTTAGTGATAAAGGAATAATTGGATTAGCAGAAACTGGTGAGTTGTTCTCTTGCTTTATTTGTTTCATAGGCATACATCTACAATATATTTTAATTCTTACTATTTTCAGCTGTGGCATTCCAGTCTTCAACCACAAGTAGCACATCTCCCAAATTACACTTTGCTTAATTAAGGTACAAGTCCTTCAGTACAGGTCCTTTTCAGTAAATAATAGAATTTTGTCTGCAAGTCCACATATAATTGTCTGCATTTCTCCAATTTGAAAGAAAATGTGGTAGATTTATATATACTCACAAGAGTCATACAACACCACTGATTTATTTACAGATGTACACCACTCTTTGGTACAGATGTCCCTATGATTTATGGCAAAGTAAGGGTTGGAAATACACAACTAAAGGACTATAGAGAAGCATCTCTATCCTGTTGAAGAGCTGGTATTCTCTTCTTAGCAAGCAACCTGGGAGCCAGACAACTACTCAGAAGATTTCAAGGAGTCCTGACTTCCTCAATGTTATCACATTTCCCAGCAGTTTGCTAAACAGCAAAGACTTGCAAAGAAAAGAAAAACAGAGAAAGCATATGCAATACTAGTATGTAGCTTGTGCATATAGCATCAGAAGTGGGACAGTGGTTGTTATCCATCTTTTCTTGATAGATTTTAGAATTAGGGCTGTACAGGCCTTTCATGAAGAATGTAAACTTGCCTCAAAGCAGCTTCATTCTGAGATGGAAGAGTCTGACAGCATGCCAACATTTAATAAAGTTTCTTCAGGCCACAGCAAGACACATTGGCTACATTAATGCCAAGCAATGTTCATAGCTCTGTTTCTGATCTCATTGTGAGGTTCAGCTGCAGGAGTTTCAACCCTCTGAATGCTGTATTCCTTCCACTACTGCAGTGCCATCTCTCTCTGCCACCCACCAGTTCCATCAATAAAAATTAAGCTCCAGCCACATGACTAAACACTATGATAGAGAACAGCATGGCATGTGAGAATTCACTTGCCTTTTCATCATTTAATAGCTGCCCAAACAAAACATTGTTAGTGCCTACAGAATCTAAAGCTTGAAAGTATAAGATGGTTTTCTAACAGACCTTGTCCATACAATGAACTGGTGTTCAAACATTCCTCATTTCTTTTGCTTAATACTGTAATACAGTATTCTGTCAAAATAAAAGGTAGATTGTAGATAAAATGGTGAATGTTTAGAACGCCCATATTAAGTTTCTGGAAATTAAAAGGAAAGAGTTGTGATCTACTTTGGATAGGCATGGATTCAATTAGTTTTTGGAATGATAGAATTCAGTGATTTTTTTGCTCAGACATTTGAATAGAAAATTAAAAGAGAAGAATAGAATTTGTAGATAAAACAGAAAAAAAAAACTCCAATCTCTTGCACAAGACATATAATTCTCCTCTGTTTCTCTGGTGTCCCTTTCTATGTCTGGCAAGAAGCACTAATGGATCTTCTATATGAAGATAGAAAAAACTAAGGTATGTATTAAAAATATTAGCTCTTGCTGCTTAATCTTCAAAATATGAAGGCAGTATTAATCTTGGTTCACACTTTTAGACTTTAGAAGATGACTATTAAATTTAAGCTAGTGGAAATGGCAGACATCTGTTGGTATAGATTACTGGGGTTGTCATGCTTCATTATTTTAGGGCAGATTTTATCACTGGTGGCTTCCTCTTAGCCTTCTGACTTCCAGCTATCATATCCTTACCATGTGGCATGTGGGCTCATTTGAATATGGTCCCTGTTCTACCACTGAGATACCATCAACTTTTTATCCTCTGCTTGAGGACATAAACCTGTTCCTTGCTACATTCATCCAACATTTGAATGCAGAATGGGACAACTTGCTGTGTGCAAACTAGAGATCCTATTTTGGAAGAAAAAAACCTTTAGCATTTAAATAGTGTTCCTAAGGGCACTATCAGATATGTTTTCCAATATCTGGAACAGCTTGCCTCCAGAAGTTGTGAATGCCCCAACCCTGGAAATCTTTAAAAAGATGTTAGATAGCCATTTGTCTGAAATGGTATAAGGTTCCTGCCCACGCAGGGGGTTGGACTAGAAGACCTACAAGGTCCCTTCCAACTCTGCTATTGTATTGTATTGTATCTATATAGAATGTGAACAGGGCACAGACAATTATGGCCAAGCATTCACTTAATGCCCTATCTGTATAGAAGCCTTTCATTTGGCAATAGAAATATCTGTATACGTGAGATCATAATCTTACATCAAATAGAATACGAACATTGATCAGAAGATCTGCAGATTCACCATTATTTGCACGGAAGAATCTATGCACATATGAATGAAGGGATACATAGAAGAGGACAAAATCCAGCTGGAATGGCTAGCATTTAGAAGGGGCCATGCTGGCCATGCCTACGCCCGGTTTAGCAAAGGGGGGGGGGAGTCCCAATATGTCACGTGATGCCGTGAGTTTGACACCCCTGGTCTAGGACAACTTCATGTGACCAACTCGCTCTGGCCATTTTTGATGTGTATCTTTTGCCAAATGCATTTCTTACCTTGAAAAAAGACAGCAGACATTGGACCACTCCTAACTTTGAGAATGTATATAATGGGAAGGGTGTGTGTGTTTGCCAATAGTTTTGTAGTTTATTTTTTCAGTTAACATTATCAACAGGTGGATCAGATTTTCAGTGGAAGCAAAGGAGGAAAATGTAATTCATTTGTTTCTAAGCTATTTTGAATCCATCCTGCAATTTCTCAGAAGTGTTTTCTTGTAACTTCTTGTTCTATTTGCCTTATTTTCACAGAACGTAGACATTTATCTTGAATTGATCTTGGTGGGGTTTCCAAGCTTATTTTAGAGCTGAAAGTGATGGAAGCTCTTTTTTCTAGAATGTTTACCTTGCACCTTTTTTTTAACTATCCCAAAATCTCTCTGGTTGTCAATATTTCCCAATCAGGTCAGAAAAGTGAAAGGAGTACCTTAGAATGTGTTTCCTTGGGATTGAACTAAAATATAAGAATTTAGTGAGACTGTACATTGCTGGATAATTGATAATGAAAATACCTCTTAATTATCCCAGCACAACTAAATGAGTGCAAGCTCCATGCACAGACTTTTTTCTAAAATCCTTTTTTCCCTCTGAATTTTTTTTTTCTAAAGTAGATTTTCCTTTCTCAAATCGAATGTAAACTGTTGAATTTCTCAGCAAGACAACTCTTCATTGTCTATAAATCTCCCAAAGAATTTTGGTATGCTTCCATATAATTATAAGTGAATAAAAGCAATTCAAAAGATGCTAGGGAGTGTTTTTCCAGGTATATGAGAAGTACTCATTAGTTTAGTTTCATCATCTAAAATCTTACTGCCTGCTGAAGGAATATTAGTTTTCTGCACAGTTCTGATCCCACCCAGACGTAGTAAAAGTTACTGTCTGGAGACATGACACTGCTCTTGGGAAAAATGACTGCACACATTAATCCTGTAATCTGACGACAGTTAAGAAAGATGGCTTGGAAACCCAAGCTGTTCACAACTTCTTTACAACTTGTTCCATATTGTAAATTCTTGCATGTCTCATAATAATCTGAAAGCAATTCATGTAACCCAAGCCAGGACATAAAACTAAATGAGAAACAGTACCTCGCTGTGCAATGTCTCCATCTAACTGAAGTTTACAAACAAATTCACTTTTCTTAAGGAATTTCTTTAGGTTGAGATCTGGGAGTCTACTATTTGGGGAGAATAATCAACAATTTATTTTAAAAAACAGGGTTATCACCCATAACAAGTATGCTGATTTAATTTCTTAGACCAGATACATATCTCAAAAGATTTAAACTAAATGCAATTATCAATCGCTTTCTATTGAGAAGGGAAATGGCCGTGCTATAAATTCACCATCTGAATGGGATTAAAATGAAGCTATCACACCAGTGTAAACATTAATCAGATCATTAATAGACTAGTTAAATATACTACTAATACTGCAAAAAATATGCCCTGCATTGATGCTTTCAATATGACAACTTGCAACTCATAATTCACTGCAAAATTCTCAGCATGTTTTTTATAGTTCCAAAAGAAGATTACAGCTGTTTTACAGATGAAATGCAAGTTAGAAACTCAAAACACAGATTATATCCTGTGACTTATGGAAATCAAAACACTAATTCACCTTTCTCTCCAGAGATCATGGAGTCCATTATCTAGCTGATATGCGCCTCGTTCCTAAATTGTGGAAGTGCCATTGCATCTGTTTGACACCATCTTGGTTCCTATGGAAACAAGCTTATTCCCAGCACATTATTATTAGTTCTAGGTGTAGAAATCCCTTGCTTGGGTAAGCAAATCAAAAACAAAAGCAGAAGACTTCTGTGACAAAACCAGTTTGTGAAAGGACAAGAACATCTGGATTTCTGCGTGAACTAAACCTGGTGACAGTGAGAAGAGAGAGAGAAGATATTGGAACAAAGAAGCAGATGAAATAGGAATTTTAATCATTCAAATCAGGGGTAGTTTCTAGCTGGCGTTACTGCCAGTTCACTCATGTGCACACTTCATGCGCATGCATAGTTCAATGGAAATTGTTCTGTGCATGCGCAGAATTCCAAAAAAAGAGGGCAATGGCAGCAACAGGGGAACTGGTTCAGGGGCGTGGCTATCTTGGATCGCTGCCGGTTCTGAGACCAAGGCCGCCATACCATTACCGGTTCAGCTTTAATTCAAATGGTTTACAAAGTATAAAATGAATAAAGTTGTTTCAAAGAGTATTTGTCAGGGTTCCAAATAACATTCTGAAATTAAATCAGAGTCCAGTAAAATCTTAGGACACCATTTTTCAGGAAAACAATGGCCTTATTCATTTTCCATTTGAGTAAAATTGGGACAGATAATTAGCAAACTAGCATCTAGCAAGTTAGTGGAATTTCACTGAGGCTTATAGACTCCGAGAAAGTAGTGGGCTAATCTGTAATATGAGGTCTGCCATGTGAAGGCTTGACCCACGACTTCGTGTTTAGGTTACTGCAGGACACATAGTTCAGAACTAAGAACATGACACATCCAGCTCATTCATTCCAATTGAGGAACTTGAGATGGTACCCCATAAGAGAACAAAGAACATGCTCTTTCTCAGGTTAGGTTATGCCAAGCACTTTGGAATGGGCTGGAAATGGAAATCCTTGGAAATCTAATGGTGTCCTTCCCTAACAGATATTCAGAAAGCAATGACAACATTTGCTGCACAGGACTTTTTGAGGTGCTAATTGTTGAACAGCAGTAGATGTTAATGTCTGTCTGCCAAGTTCTTGGGATGAGGGTAAGCTCAGGATTGCTTTTATGGCTTTATATTGGCTTTCTGAAAACCACCTGGAGTTGTTGGGGAGGCGGTGCTATAAAGTTGCTGTAAGAAACAAATAATACAATCTGTGTGCAAATTAAACAAGAATGTAATATATGATCTGGCAACAAAGAAGATGCAGTGTCAGGTTGAATGCATGGGGTTTTTGTTTGTCTGGTTTTGGTGCCTTCAAATCAATCTTAACTCCTGAAGCATTGTCTCTACAGGGGTTTTTGGCAACAGTTTTGAAAATGTACCAGTGTAGGCTTTGGGCATTGCCTTCTGATTCCTCGGATTGAGACAGGAATGGCTGATCCAAGGTCACTCAGCTGCCTTTATGTTGAAGACAAAATTAGAATTCACGGTCTCCTGCTTTCTAGCCTGATGCCTTAATCATTACACCATAACTCTCAATTGCTTATTAATTATGAATGAAGTGTATGTAACTGCAGTGGGCATATATTTCTGTTCATGTATATAAAAGAGGCTGGAAGCCGTGACCACATAGGAAACAGATAGCAAACCAGCTGCTTTTTCCTTTCTATATCTCCCTTCAGTCCAGTGGTGGGATTCAGCCAGTTCACACCACTTTGGAAGAACCAATTGTTAGGTTTCTGAGCAGTTTGGTGAACTGGTTGGTGGAAGAAATCATTAGGGCAGAGAACCGGTTGTTAAATTATTTGAATCCCACCACTGTTTCAGTCCATTTTTCCAGCCATTTTATTTTAGTTTCCAACATACATTTGGTTTTGTATTAACTGAGAGAGAGACAGATTAGCAAAACTTTTCAGCATATCTCTTTTAGTATTAGAAACAAGATACTCCCTATTTTTATTTGTACAGTACATAAGACATACATATGGATGAATCCAGCAGCAAAACAAAAATGGTACTTACCTATTTGGAGACTCCCAGCAGAAGTAAATGCACATGGATATGTACTTATGGGGAGAAAAGGATAAATAAATAATGTATTTTTCTGACCCATTCTAATCTCTATCAATTTAATGTAGTGTCCAAATTATAAGGCATTTCTACAAAGCCAATGAACTAAGAATTTCCCTGTATGGTCTCTCTATAGGCTTTGCGTGAATTGATGTAATACAGGTCAGCATTAATAGTCCCAGTTCCCACTGTTTTGTTAATTAAAAATTATAAAATACTTAACAGATACTAGCAGCTCTACAGGTATTAGAAGACAGGAGTATTGTTCTCCCCTTATAACTTTCAACTATAAGTACAATGTATATAGAAAAATATATGTCAATTGGTAGAAAAAATTAAGATAAAATATGATATCCAGAAAATTATTCTGGGGGGAGATAATCTAGCTTTGTTGCTAAAAAAAAAATCTTTGTTCACAAAAGATACAGCAAAGTAGCAATAGGATGAGAGCCATGATGGTGCAGTGGTTAGACTGCAGGCTACTTCCAGCTGCCAGCAATTCAATTCTCACTGACTCAAGGTTGACTCAGCCTTCTATCCTTCCAAGGTTGGTATTTGAGGACCCAGATTGTTGGGGGCAATATGCCGACTCTGTAAACAGCTTAGAGAGGGCTGGAAAGCAGTATATAAGTCTAAGTGCTAGTGCTATTATGGGTAGCTAATGTCTTAAAACCAGAATTGAGACCAACATTTCTGTTGTTAAGTAAGACAGTTGTTAAGTAGCTCATGCCCAGTTTTACAACTTTTTTGCTTAATTGCTCTAGTCATTAAGTGAATCAAATGGTCATTACGTTTCCCCCATCTAGCTTCCCCCATTCAGCTTCCCCTGGGGAATTCTGGGAGTTGAAGTCCACAAGCCTTAAAGTTCCCAAGTTTGGACACCCCCGCCCTACTGACTTTGCTTGTTAGAAGCCAGCTGGTAAAGCATCAAATGGTGATCATGCAACCTGTAATCATAAATAAGAACTCATTGAATCCTGCAACAAATATAGATATGAGCCCATGTGATTGTGAGAATGGTCCTAAGTACTAACGTTTTTCAGCGACGTAACTTCAAACGCTCACTAAACAAATGGTTGTAAGTCAAGGACTATCTGTGAATTGCAATGGAACATTGGTTTGGACCTTTACCGATAGATACATTATTTTTAAAAATTGGAGGATCATTTTAATTCTTTGAAGCTTCAGGAATCTGAAAACATTAAGAGACTTAAAATATCCAAAAAGGTTTTGATTCTTTTATTTCCATTTTATCAAAAATGCTGATTTTTTAAATAGAGAGAGTTGGTATGTAATCAGTTAACTATGCTACGTAATCTATATACTTCCTGAAAAATATCTCCATAACCTGGGAGTTTAATTGTGTTAATACAGGGGTCCCCAACCTTTTTGGCACCAGGGACCGGTTTCATTTTAAAGAAAATTCCGCGGACCGGTGGGCATGGCTCGGCTGGCGTAGAGGGGGAGCGGGGGGGAGGGGGAACAGGCGGCACATGCGTGCACGGGGAGGGTGAGTAGGCTCACTCGCCCCTCTCAGCCCCCAACGGCACGAGCGGCCGTGCCTGCGCTCTCCTGCCCCCAGTGCGCGCTCTGTCCAGGGGGCTGCCCCCTCCTCCCTCCTCCTCCTCTCCAGCCCTGCGGCCCGGTTCCTATCAAGCCACGGACCGGCACCGGTCCGCGGCCCAGGGGTTGGGGACCCTTGTGTTAATACAATGGAATTGAATTTGGATTGGGAGTAAACAACGTAGAAAAGAAGAGAATTCTACCGCAATAAGCTATAAATAGGGTTCAAATATCATGGTAGATCTAACGTGGCTTGTTTTATGTTAGGTGTATTGTAGATCATGGTTTGACAGCCTCTTGGGGTTTTACAAGCATGCCATGATTAAGTAAACCTGAGTTAGCATTGTGTGTGATTAAGATTGGAGGAAGGGAGGAAGGGGAAGGGGGGGTCGTTTCCACTGAGGCGTTTTCTACCGGTCTTAGGGAGGGGCAGGGGTGGTGGGAGGCGGAATAGGCGTCATCGGGTGGGAGACCATGGCCACTGGACACAGGCGGTCACGTGCTCCAACTCTCCGCCCTCCCATCGCAGACTAGGTGGGCAGGAATCACAGACCCGGGGCCCTAGGCTGATGTTGTGCAACGCCAGGTCCGTGGTTCAGAAAGCCCCCCTCATCCATGACCTTGTGTCAGAGGGGGACCCGGACCTGGTGGGTATAACGGAAGCCTGGTTGGGCCACGAAGGGGGTTTACCCCTCGTGGACATGTGCCCACCAGATTACCGTGCCTTCCATCAGCCTAGGGCCCTAGGGAGGGGTGGGGGAGTGACGATTATGGTTAAGGAAGGTCTTGAGCTGAAGGAGACCACAGTCCCTCAGACAACCGGGTGTGAATCTCTCTGCGTGAGATGGGGCCTAGGGAGGCAGTTGGGCGTGTTAGTTGTATACCTGGCTCCTCGCTATGCAACAACAGCCCTGCCCGAGCTCCTAGAGGTGATAGCCGAGGCGGCGGTTGAGACCCCCAGACTGGTAGTCATGGGGGACTTTAACTTGCCGTCGGCGGGCGAAGCCTCTGGAGCAGCTCGGGAGTTCATGGCCTCCATGACGGCCATGGACCTGACCCAGGTAGTTTTAGGCCCTACTCACGATGGGGGAAACACGCTGGATCTGATCTTTGTCTCGGGACAGTGGAGTTGTGATCTGGGAATAGGGGATCTAGCCATCACTCCCTTGTCATGGACAGATCACGCTCTCCTCCAGCTGGACTTTCCAATCGCTTCACCTCACCGCGGGGAGGCGGAGCCGGATACTCCTAGATGGTTCCGCCCCAGGCTCCTAATGGACCCGGAAAGGTTCCAGAGGGAGCTTGGGCCGATGCCTGTGACCCTGCCTCGCGACTCGACTGAGGACCTAGTGGCCGCATGGTTAAGTGCGGCCGCAGGGGCCTTGGACCAAGTCGCGCCCTTGCGGCCTCTCTTGCCACGACGAATCACCCAGGCTCCCTGGTTTACCAAGGAGCTTCGGGAGATGAAGCGCCACAAGAGATGCCTAGAGAGCAGATGGAGATCCTCTCGCTCCAAAGCCGACTGAACACTAGTGAGAACCCATATTAGGGCTTACTTAGTGGCGATAAGGGTGGCCAAACGTGAGTATTGTGCCACCCTTATTGCATCGGCAGATAACCACCCTGCCGCCCTGTTTGGGGTGACCCACTCCCTCCTTCATCAGAGGCTGCGGGAAACCCCTTTGCAAGGGCGAGCAGAGGAATTTGGGATTTATCTGCAGGAGAAAATCACTCGGATTCGGAATGAGCTACCCTCCATCGACAGTGGTCCTGTGGGACTGTCCGAGACTAGTCTTGAGGTTCCTTCTTGGGAGGAGTTTGACTTTGTTACCACCAAGGATATGGACAGGCTGTCAAGGAAACTTAGGGCGACCACATGTTTATTGGACCCGTGTCCCTCCTGGCTTGTACTGGCATCCTGGGAGACGACACGAGGCTGGCTCCAGGGCATTGTCAACGCATCTTTGAGTGAGGGGTCCTTACCTGCCATCTTGAAAGAGGCGGTAGTGAGTCCCCTCCTCAAGAAGCCATCCCTGGACCCAGCATTATTAGAGAACTATCGTCCCATCTCCAACCTTCACTTTTTGGTGAAGGTTGTTGAGAGTGTGGTAGCCCAACAGTTCCTGCGACACCTGGAGGAAGTTGATTATCTAGACCCACGCCAGTCCAGCTTCCGAACCGGTCACACCAACGAGACGGCATTGGTCGCGTTGGTCGATGATCTCTGGAGGGCGCGGGATAGAGGTTATTCCTCTATCCTAGTCCTATTAGACCTCTCGGCAGCTTTTGATACCATCGACCATGGTATCCTATTGCACCGACTGGGGGGGTTGGGGCTGGGAGGCACCGTTCTGCGGTGGTTCTCATCCTACCTCTCTGGTCGGTCGCAATATGTGTTGACGGGAGGGCAGAGGTCGACCTCGAGGCCTCTCTTATGTGGGGTTCCTCAGGGGTCGGTCCTCTCGCCCCTCCTGTTTAACACATATATGAAGCCGCTGGGTGAGATCATTCGTGGTTTTGGGGTGGAGTACCATCTGTACGCTGACGACACTCAGTTGTACATATCCACCCCAAACCACCCCAACGATGCCGCCGAAGTGCTGTCCTGGTGTTTGGAAGCTGTACGGATCTGGATGGGTGGTAACAAACTCAAGCTCAACCCTGCCAAGACTGAGTGGCTGTGGTTTCCGGCACCCCGGTTCAGCCAGGTTACTCCAACTCTGGCCATTGGGGGCGAAACACTGGCCCCCGTGGAGAGGGCGCGCAATTTGGGTGTCCTCCTGGATTCCCGGCTGTCCTTGGAGGACCACGTGGCGGCCATGGCCAGGGGGGGCGTTTCATCAGGTACGCCTGATGCGCCAATTGCGCCCCTTACTGGACCGGGCTGCCCTCCGCACAGTCACTCAAGCTCTCGTGACGTCCCGACTCAACTACTGTAATGCTCTCTACATGGGGCTTCCCTTGAGGTGCACCCGAAAGCTACAATTAGTCCAAAACACAGCCGCGCGGGTGATTATGGGAGCCACTAGATGCTCCCACATAACATCGATCCTGCGCGAGCTGCATTGGCTTCCTGTGGCCTTTCGGGTGCGCTTCAAGGTTTTGACGACCATCTTTAAAGCGCTCCATGGCTCGGGGCCTAGTTATATGCGAGACCGCCTCCTGCCCCATACATCCCTTAGACCGATACGCTTCCACAGAGAGGGTCTTCTCAGGGTGCCGTCGGCCGGACAATGCCGACTGGCGGCACCCAGGGGAAGAGCCTTCTCTGTGGCGGGCCCAGCCCTCTGGAATGACCTACCCCCTGAATTACGCACCATCACCGACCTCCGCCTCTTCCGCCAATGTCTAAAGACATATTTGTTCCAACAAGCCGGCCTAGCCTAACCTCCCATGAAGACTTTTAGGAAGTTTTTAAATTGGGTATTTTAAATTTGGTTTTAGTACAGGATAGGATTATTTAATATTTATTTTAAATTATATATTTATCTTTGTATTTGTATGTTTTTTAAATTTCCTTTACGCCGCCCTTGGTCCTCTGTGGAGAAGGGCGGGATATAAATTTAAATAAAAAAAAAAAGATAAAACACTTGTCCAAGAGTATTTAATAATCTGATAATAGATTAGGGCAGGAGCCACCTGCCCAGCCTATCAGGAAACTGGTAGATAGGTTGAAATTTTGTGAACCTGAGACAAAATGTATATCATAATAAGCATGAAAATCATAATAAGCTTGGTTAAAAAAAAAGGTAAAGCAATCATTGTGGCTTTTACTCCACTAGTCTAGTCATTACCAACTATAAGGGGGGCAATATTCATCCTCATTTCAAGACCACTGAACCAGTGCTGGCCAAAGATATTTCCACAGTCATGTGGCCAGCATGAAATCCCAGAGCTCTGTTACCTTCCCACCAAAGTGGTACCTAGTTATTTATTCACATTTGCATTATTTGGAACTGCTAGGTTGGCAGGAACTGGAGAGAGAACAGAAGCTCGCCCTGTTGCATGGCACTCAGGTCTCAAACCTGGTCTGCTGGCTTTTGAGCCAACAAGCCCAGTGTCTTAACTGCTGAGCTACCACACCTCCATAATAAGCATTGTTATCACAAAAAATGATACAAATTTGTGGTTGCTTCTTACTTTTCTCTTATGGTGCAAGAACCTTACTATCTTTTTAGATATATGCTGCATATGGGTTTACCTTCTTTTATTGTATACAGTATTTCATTAATAAATACGTATAAAGACATTTATGTTTTAAACTTTTAATTGCTTACACCTATTGAGCTTGAACTAATTACCCTACATTCCATAGAAATGTGAGTAGTGCAAATTCAAAAAATATAGCCATTTTGTGGGATTCATTAACTGCACTGACCTACCTGCAGAGTTGGGTTGCTCCCAGTTCAGCCCAGATTGGGCGGTCTGGTAGTAGTGGTGGTAGGAGGCTCTGCTCACCCACATGACACTCCTGCGCATGCGCAGAAGTGTCACGCGTGCACATGAGCGTGGGGGTGCACACTCAAACTGGTAGTGAAAAAATTGCCAACCCACCACTGCCTACTGGTCATAAAAGTAGATGCTCAAATCTACTTTAAAGGAAAGAAAAGGTAAAGAAATTGAATCTGATTTACAGTCTACAATCATTCCAGTAGAAAGGTTCTTTTTTCAGCTTCTCAGTCAAGAAAATACAGCTGCATTCCCATCTGGTTCCCCACCCAAGTGTTTTCAGGGCTTATCTGGTTAATATTTAAGAACTGCCAAAGTCAAGTAGCATTCATAACCAAAACAAACTGCAATGACACAAAATTAATGAAACACACCTTGTGATATTACAATACAAACCTTGGTCTTTTGTTCTTAATGTTCTCTTAACTGGATATAAACAGAAAGTCTCAAGGTTTGTACCATGATATCGTGAGACATGTTTCCTCATTTGTAGAACTGTACTATTATGTAACCTAAGATATTTGCCAATGTATCCAGAATATCTTTCCAAAGACAGAAGTCCTGAATTTAATTACTACCTTCACCTACATTCTTTACCCAGTTCACACAGAGTAAAAAATTAGATAGTCTGTTTTGGCAGACCACTGGCTTTCATGCAATAGTCAGATTTGCATCAAATTCTTTTTCCATATATAACATAGCCTTTGAGCTACTTGGCAAAGATGAAAGAAAAAAAGAACATAAGAACATTGGGTGCCCTTCTATTGGCGATCTCCCATAGGATGTTTGGTGAAAAAGTGCAATATTCTCTTCCCCAGCTATACTTCTGAAGAGAGCCATAGTTTTATGGCATTGCTACATACCAAAGACTCTAGGTTCAGTCCCTGAAATATTCAAGAATAATTACGATCAAAATCCTTTCCCAAACTCTGAAGATCTTCTAGTAACATGAGCAATACTAGGCTAGATGGACAAATGTGCAATCCCTGGGTTCATTCATCACTGTAAGCTAAACATCTTTACGCAACATCCTACAATGAATAAATTCATATACTGTACTAAGACAGAATCTCTGATGTCTTATTATGATATGTGACCTTATCCATCATAAGCCAATTTATAATGTTCTTATTGGAAAACAAAACAAAACAAATACTAGCCAAACCTCTTAGGAGGAAGAGGTCTCTAGCCATGAATCTTTTATTCAAAGGGTGGCTAAGTTTGGAAACTATAATAAGCTAAAACATATTTGATGTGTTTCTGATGTGCTGCACTAAGCCACCCAATTACTGTTATTCACAATATCTGTTATTAATGAAGTTATGCGTAATCATCCGAAAATACTTTATTTAGAATTCTGGAATAAAAGTCTTAATCCCCCTTTCAAATATTATACAAAATACAGATATTCAGACACTGTTATACGAAGACTTTATTCTTGGGCCTTGTTTCCAACCACTGTTTATTATCTTTTTAAAAAGACATTCAGACCAAATATCCCATAATAAACTAGATCTATTTTTGTATATTCTATTTTTAATATATGTTGTTTATAAATTAAGAAATATCATCCAGCCCGAAGTTGACTATTAAGAGCATAACAACAGTTGTCTGATTTTTGCTGGGTAGCCCTAAGAGGGGTCAAGTAGCTGCTACACCCTTCCTGCTTCAGCTGTTATAGCTGCATCAGCTAAACTTTCTGGGATCTGTCTGATTTCCATAAGGCTGGATTCCTGCATATTTTTTTCTGAGCATGCCCTCGGGCTCTATATAGTAACAACAAGACTTGGCTGCCAAGGAAATTTAGATTTTCACTGTCAACTTCAGTTTTCTTGCTGGGCTTGGATCCAGAGCTTTTTTTTAAAAAATAATAATAATAATAACATAGGATATAAAGACTATAGTCTGGATATAAGGTTGGAAAATCTCATAGAGGCTTACTTCCTAGTAAGTATCCATGTATACCACTATAAAGGTACATCTATAAACATAGTTACTTTGAATGAACTTCATTAGGCTCAACAGTGCTAATTGTGAGAAAGCAATAAGCATTGTTAACTTCCAAAAACTGTGGAAAGATGGAAGTATGAGATGTATCATTTCAATAAAGGAGAATATTTGTAGCTCAGAGTTGAAATAAGGGATCCTCTCTGAGTTTGGTTCTTTTCTTGCAGGTGTCTCATTACCCAAATTAGGTAACATCATTAGCACTGATGATATTACTCAGTTTGGGTCATGAAACATCTGCAAGAAAACAAACAAGTTCATAGAGTACCAAGGAACCCTGAAAAAACACAATTTTGTGTGTGTGTATATGTATGTATGTATGTTATGTTTTTGAGCTGATCAATAAATAAGTCAGGGAGACTAGGATAGATCTATTTCGAGCTTATTAGCTCTCATCAGCTAGCCATACCCTTACTGGGATTAGAACCAGGGCTGTATTAGGCTGTATTATCGAATCCCAGTAAGGGCATGGCTAGCTGATGAGAGCTAATAAACTCGAAATAGATCTATCCTAGTCTCCTTGACTTATTTATTGATCAGCTCAAAAACGTAACACACATATAAAAAAAATTACACAACTGAATTCTTGGCTTTCTGTCTAGATGGTCTCTGGTGATGAGCCGAAAGGCAGAAAAGGAAAAGCAGTGTGCTTCCTCCCTTAATTGCGGCCTTAACAGGGTGTTGTGGAAACAATTTTATATATATACTAGCTATACCCGGCCACGCGTTGCTGTGGTCTGGTTAAATGGCCAACCAATCTGTATGTAGATCTACACCTGCACACACACACAACCACCATATAAGCCCCAACCTACCTACCTACTGTATTTCTCCCTCTCTATCTATCTATCCCTCTACCTACCTACCGTATTTCTTTCTTTCTCCCTCTACCTACCTACCTACCTACCTACCTACCTACCTACCTACTGTATTTCCCCCTCTCTATCCCTCTACCTACCTACCTACTGTATTTCTCCCTCTTTCTCTATTCCCCTACCTACCTACCTACCTACCTATCTACCTACCTACCTACCAATGGTATTTCTCCCTATCTGTCTATGCCTCTACTTACCTACCTATTGTATTTCTTGCTTTCTCCCTCTACCTACCTACCTACCTACCTACCTACCTACCTACTGTATTTCTCCCTCTCTATCCCCCTATCCACTTACCTGCCTACCTACTGTATTTCTCCCTCTCTGTCTATCCCTCTACCTACCTATCTACTGTATTTCTCCATATCTATCTATCCATCCCCCTACCTACCTACCTACCTACCTACTATATTTCTTCCTTTCTCCCTCTACCTACCTACCTACCTACCTACCTACCTACCTACCTACCTACCTACCTACTGTCTCTTTCTTTCTTTCTTTCTTTCTTTCTTTCTTTCTTTCTTTCTTTCTTTCTTTCTTTCTTTCTTTCTTTCTTTCTTTCTTTCTTTCTTTGTATCTACCTACCTACCTACCTACCTTATTTCTCCCTCTCTATCTATCCCTTGGGAGTCATCTAGTCCAACTCCCTGCTAGGCAGGAAGCCCTATACCCATGATGGCGAACCTATGGCACGGGTGCCACAGGTGGCACACGGAACCATTTTTAAGGGCATGCGAGGCATTGCCCTGTCAGCTTCAGTTTGTATGTGTGCCCTGGCCAGATGATTTAGACCTTCTTTTGAGGCCATTTTTTGCCCTCTGGAGGTGGGGGAAGGCTGTTTTCACCCTCCCTAGGCTCCTATAAACACTCTGGAGCCTGGGGATGACGTAAAAAGCATGCCAAATGCAGGGGGTCATGCACATAGCATTATGGATGTGGCACACCTGTGCACATCGCCCCTGCACTCCCCCTGCTATTGGCACGTGAACCAAAAAAGGTTAGCCATCACTGCCCTATACCATTTCAGACTAATGGCTATCCAACATCTTCTTGAAGACTTCCAGTGTTGGGGCATTCACAACTTCTGGAGGCAAGCTGTTCCACTGATTAATTGTTCTAACTGTCAGGAAATTTCTCCTCAGTTCTAAGTTGCTTCTCTCCTTGATTAGTTTCCACCCATTGCTTCTTGTTCTGCCCTCAGGTGCTTTGGAGAAGAGCTTGACTCCCTCTTCTTTGGGGCAACCCCTGAGATATCGGAAGGCTGCTATCATGTCTCCCCTAGTCCCTCTTTTATTAAACTGTATTTGCTGTCAGATGGGTGATTCTTTGTTATAGTTTGGTTCAATTCGTATTAAACAGTTTAAAGCAGCTGCCTGCCTCCGTTTTTTTACCTCAGAGAACAGTCCTGAGCAGAATTTCTCCCCCCCCCCTCTATGGGCCACCTGGGAGTTTGCTATCCTCTGTGCCTTTTTGGCCCCAAGAGGCCGCCGTATGAGGCCTCTTCCAACACTGACAGTTGAAAAGCAATTTGATGGGCGTGGCTACAGGGATGTTAACACACATTTCAGTGGGTACATTTTTTGTGTGTAATTTGTACACAACACACGTGTGCTAGGCACAAAATGATTAGCTATTCTATTATCGGAAGTCCTTGTCTACATTGTGTGAAAGTTTGGTGTAAATCGGCCCAGTAGTTTTTGAGATTAGTGGATTCGTACAAACTATTTTACATTTTTATTTATATAGATAATTTTATAAATTTTATAAAATTTTATATATATATAAAATTGTTTCCACAACACCCTGTTAGGGCCCAATTAAGGGAGGAAGCATACTGTTTCCTTTTCTGCCTTTCGGCTCATCACCAGAGACCATCTAGACAGTTATGTCTCCTCCCTTAATTGGGGCCCTAACATATATATGCCTTTAAATGTCATATTTTATGTTAGAATGCCATTGTTTCCATATTGTTTTTTGCAACAAGTTTTTTCTGTAATACCATGCAGCTCTTCTGCACATTCTGCTCAGCTAAACTAGTATCCTTCCCGTGGATGGACATACTCCAGTGGTGGGATTCAAAAAAATTTACTACCAGTTCTGTGAGCGTGACATGGCTTGGTGGTGGTGGCTTGGTGGGCATGGCAGGGAAAGGATACTGCAAAATCCCCATTCCTTCCTCACTCTTGGAGGATAGATACTGCAAAATCTCCATTTCCACGCCATTCCAGGGCAAGGATACTATCAAATCCTCATTCTCTCCACATCCCATTAACTTGCTTTCTAGCTCTGTTCTCCTGTGCAGGGCAACAAAAGAAGATCCAGCCGATCAGCTGAGGCACCGATCATCTGGGACTTGGGAGGCAGTGAATAGATGGGGGTGGAGCCAGCCAGAGATGGCATTTGCCGGTTCTCCAAACTACTCAAAATTTCCACTACCGGTTCGCAAGAACCAGTCAGAACTGGCTGAATACTACCTCTGATATGCTCCCAAATGTCACAATGGAGCCACAGAATATTTAAACATCTTTCTGGAGCCTGATTCCTGCAATGCTAGAGAATACTAGAGAACTTTCAGAGCCCAAAGGAGGTTTCCCAGCTTCTGTTACAGATGTCCAACTCCATCTATCCTTATCACAAAATTCCATGAGAATGGGGGGAAAGAGTGGATGGCATATGAAAAATATTTCATTTGAGGCCCCCATGAGATTAAGAAAAAGTAAAATGAAATGTTTCCATTGTTTCATCCAGTCTCAATCAGAGAGTACAGTACTTCATGTATACTATGGCTATTTGGAGTCTTAGGAATTTTCTTCAGTGTTACACTTTTCTAACACTTGACCATTTCATTATCTTTTAAAAAAAGAGAATGTTTAAAATTATTTGTTTTTGGAATGCCGTGGATCAGGCAAATTAATGGAGTAAAGGAATTCAACAGACTTTGCAACAACAGGATGACTATCGCCCTAAAACTTTTTCATTGTTCAAGGCAAACAGACTCTCAATGACTGAAGTCTTGCAACAAATAGGGAGGATTATTGCAAGAAGTTAAGCCCTATGAATTGTTGCAACTGGAGAGGACAACACAATAACTGTAGAAAATAAAGCTTAAGTACGAAGGTCGAGGAAGCAAGGAACATAATTAAATTAAACAATATATGATATATAGAATCCTTTTTCTCGTTCCATTCAGATCCCAACTCACTACTCAAGGCTGTTCAGAGTATTTCTCAGTCTTCAACAAGCCAAAGAATCAAGGGTAGGAAATTAGATGTCCTCAGCTAGCAGGCTTCCTGTATGACAATGTTTTTTCAAACTTGACAACTTTAAGAGTTGTGGAATGGCTGGGGAATTCTGCAAGTTGAAGTCTACTCATACTAAAGTTCCCAACTTAGAAAAACACTGCTGATATGCCATCTCCATGAACTATTGAAGGTTATTTGATCTGAACCAAAACAAAAGAGAGTTGGCTAACAACTAAGGAAGAAATTTCCAAGAGATGAATAGAAAGTGAGAGTTAATTCTACCATTATGGAGAGCAGGATGATTGTTTCAGGCAGAAAATGCCAAAGGCAGTACAGCAACCTCCCCATGAACTCTACGGCTGTTTCAGGGATTGAGTTGTTTATGCTTTATACGCATCCTAGTCTGCTACCTTAAACTACTGTAATAGCCTCCAGCAGGGGGATGGACATTATTCCATAGTCAGGGTTAAAATAAAATCCATTGCTAGTTTAGTCAACATTTGCCCATGGGTTGGGGACAAGACAATCTAGTGTCTATCTGCTGTGGCATTCAAACCCTGTAAATAACTCTGCTTTGCCTTACTGCTAATCTTTTGTATGACTTGTAGGTAGATAGCTTAAAAATGCTTCCTCCTCTTCTAAAGCAACATTCCCATGGTGTAAACAGGCCATTTCATTTGGCTTTTTAACTCCACATACCAGCGTTTAGTTTTGACATTCTTATTCCAGTATGGGATTATCAGTGCATAAGAAGATGCCAGTTGATGTCCATGGATTCAGGAGCATTAGAAGCCCTGTTTCTGAGGAAAGAATAAATCCTGAATAATATTGTATATACTATTGTATAAGGAAGGTTGTAAGGAATTGGAAGCAGATGTGCTTTTAAACTATATAGTGAGGAATAAGGTGATGCTGTAAATAATGGGAAATTATATAGCTCTAAAGCTGAGCAAATGATTGGAGGTTTTATATGCATAATTCTCAATCCAAATCGCCTCATTTTTTATCAGTGCTTTTAGAAGAACACAGAATTTTTTTTTAAAGTGTGAACTAAGCAGAAATTTGAACTCAAGTCGAGAAGGACTAATTGATAGATTGCCTGAAAAATGCAGGAGCTTTTCCATATAATATATAAATGGCAACAGGCATATTACTTTCACTGGAAAAAAAAAAGTCAAGGATTCCAAAAGTTAAGAGCAAATGAATAAGAATGTAAATCAAGACTATCTTCTCATCAGCATTCTAAAATTTCTTATTCTTAACACAAGCTGTTCCTCACTGCTGTTAAATTTCAGGTTGACAAAGCATTGGCAACGACATTAGCATATAAATCTGTCCAAAGGCAGCTCAGAGGACCTGAAAATATATTAGTCTTTCTGGAATCATCAATGGTTTTGATGGCCAATGGTTTTACCATCCCTCTATAGCAGCGTTTCTCAAATAGTGGGGCGCGCCCCCCAGGGGGGGCGCGAGGCTCTGTAAAGGGGGGCGCATTTGACCTCGGCAAATCGGCTCTGCCGATTCCCTTTCTCCCTCCTCCTCCTCCCTCCCTCCACAGCCAGCATGCTGGCCACTCGTCGTCTTCCAGGGACTGCCGTTCCTCACACACACGCACGCACACACACACACACACACGGAGCCTGAGCGAGCGAACGAGCAATCAAGATCAAGCACGGCGGGTGGCCGGGGCAGGCTAAGGTGGGTGAGCCGGGCTGAGGAGACTCCCCGGGGAGTGGGGGCGGGGCGGGGACGACGACACACAGAGAGAGGCTCCGCATGGCCCGAGCGCCTGTTCCTTACTGCGATGGTCTCAGCAGCTCCCAGCGCGCCGCCCGGCTCGCCTGCTCACGGCTCTTGCCCGCTGCCCGCCTGGACGCGGCCAGTCGAAAGCCGGGAGGAGGCGACCCCCTTCCATGCCGTGGAAAAGCGGCCTCCCTCCCGGCTTTCGACTGGCTGCGTTGAGAGCGCTGGGAGCTGCTGAGACCATCGCAGTAAGGAACAGGTGCTCGGGCCATGCGGAGAAGGCAACGGCGGCACTATGGAGAATAAATATCCTTGGCTCGGAAGGAGGCGAGGGAAAGAAGGGAGGGGGCAGCCCCGGGGCTGGGGGGGGGGGGCGCTTTCCGGGGCTGGGGGGGGCGCGAAATGTTTTCTTCTTCCTAGGGGGGGCCTGACAGAAAATAATTGAGAAACACTGCTCTATAGGATGGTGCTGAAACAAGAGAAAAGCTAGACTACTCTTGGAGTTAAAAATGTGGCCAGTTCTTGCACGTTTGGGGTATGTTGATGTTTCATGGACTCTATGTCATTTTCAGATGTGCATTAAACCTAAATTTCTCCAAGCATAACCTTCAGAAGTATTACATTCCCATTATCCTCACCTACTGACTATATTGGCTGGTGATTTGGGAACTGTAATCAGAAGAGCAAGATTAAATAAGGAAATTTAAATAAAATGAAAAGGACTTTTTGTTTTAATGAATAAATACCAAAAGAACTGTGCTGTGGCTAAACTGATTTTTCTTTGATGAAATCTAATCCAGCATCTCATTGACACTTCATCTTTTGGCAAGTGCCAGTCTCATCTGTGAACTGATGATGAAATGCGAATATTCTGTAAGCACGATAAATATCATTGGAAAGTTAGGCATTCTAAAGAAGAAAATGTAAAACGGGGCATTTGTTAAACCCAATATAAGAAGTAGCAAAAAGACTTTCTAAAAAAATGCACAGCAATATTTTCATCTGCTATTTAGTTTATATAGTTCACACGACATACATAATTCAAACTGACCTCTCAATAATCTACCATGTTTTTCCAAAAAGATGACCCAACTGGAAAAGAAGCCCTATCACGTTTTTGAGCACATGTGATCAAATTAAGCCCCATCTACAAAATTATCCCTAATTAAGACCCCGCCCAACCCAGGGTTCAGGGAGTGGGATGAGGCACACAGGTAAAAAAATAAGAGGTGGAACTGCCCTCCTTACCAGGCAGTGGTGAAATTCAATTTTTTTTACTACCAGTTCTGTGGGTGTGGCTTGGTGGGCATGGTGTGGTTTGGTGGGCGTGGCAAGGGAAGGATACTGCAAAATCTCCATTCCCATCCCATTCCAGGGGAAGGATACTGCAAAATCCCCATTCCCACCCCACCCGGGGAGCAGCCAGAGGTACCATTTGCCAGTTCTCCGAACTACTCAAAATTTCTGCTACCGGTTTTCTGCTGGATTTCACTCCCGTTACCAGGCCTCACACACCCCGACACCAGCCTCACCTTCTTCTGCGGCTACTTGCCACCACTTGCACGAATTGTCCCGGCCTCCATTTTGCTTTCAGATGCCTGCCAGAAAGCATCTGCAGACGTCTGCAGATGTCTTCCGGCAGGCATCTGAAGGCGAAACAGAGGCCGGGGCAATGCGTGCGAATGGCAGCAAGCGGCTACAGAAGAAGTGGGCCAGCAGCGGGCTCCTATTGGGGGGTGCTGTCAGTGCCAGCGCTGCGAGGTGAGTCAATAATTAGAGCCCTCCAAAAAGAAGGCCTAGCCATTTTTTCAGGTATCAAAAGAAAATAAGACCTGGCCTTCTTTTTGGAGAAACACGGTAGGATGCCAGTTATTTGGAAAGAGGTGGGAAGCTCTTGGACCACAAGGAAGATCTATCAAACCTTCTCCTGCTCAATTCTGTGTCAGTGTTCTGAACCTGGAATGCTGAAGACTTGTCAGAGAGCTAACTTTTTAAATATGCCTTAGTTTTAGGGGCAAGACATGGTAGTATCTATTCTATACCCTTCTGTAGCCAAACAACCTGGTGATTAAACCATCTGTCTAAATCCATTCAAACAGACCTGAAAAGAATCTTTCTCGAACCTTCCAACCCACTTCTCAAATAATTGTGTGTTACAGTGTTCATAATAAAGCTACTTTTGGGATGGCAGATTCATTTTAAGATCTTATTCATAGTCTCTATTTTGTTATTGGCTTCTTTCCTGATGGCAAACGCTAAATGTAGAAAGCAGTACAGCACAAGATTTATCCATGGTTCTCTCTTCTTTCAATCTTAGTGAAAAATCATCGCAGGCAGGAGAACTTGCAGACTCACAGTCTTCCCTGCTAAATGGCACAATTCAGATATATACTTCTTATTGAGCCACTGAAATCTGGCAGCCAAATAAGAATTATCGGAATAACATTAAGTTGTTGCAAGAGTCAATTTACAATGTCAAATCTTAGATTGAAGAGGTTCATCTTTGTTGTCCTTTATAAAAGCCTTTAAATGAGAAAGGAGGGAAAAAACCAAAGGAAATCACAAACTAGCCAACTCACTGTTAGTGATAAGCTCCAACTTTTTGTGTTGCACGGGCTGTTCAAGTTACCCTTTCCAGAGCCAGTGGTGCTCTTTCCACCAGATCATTTTAGCTTCTAACTGCCCATTTTGAAGACATCCCCATAAATGTGAAGACAATGTCTTCCTAAGTCTGAAAAAAAAAAGCAAGCTGCTCTGGTCTTCTGCTTGAATATACTGCTCCTTCCTGAAACCTCCTGCCAAATCAGTTTAAAGCAGAAGTTCCATGCATAGTTTATGCAGCATGAGGTGTGTGAACCTAGATCTCTATCTCATCTCTTCTAGAGATCAACTGCCAGAATTATAGCAAAGATTCCAGGTCTGCTTGTGGTTTGTTTAGTAACGCCAGCCATATGACCACGGAGACATCTTTGGACAGTGCTGGCTCTTCGACTTAGAAACGGAGATGAGCACTGCCCCCTAGAGCAGGAAATGACTAGCATGCATGTGCAAGGGGAACCTTTACCTTTATGAATGAATCAATGTATTACAGAAATTGAGTGCATGAAACCCACTCAAAGGATGCCATAAAGCAAAGAGATTGGCCTGATAGCTGCTCTGGTCTTCTGCTTGAATATACTGCTCCTTCTTGAAACCTCCTGCCAATCAGTTTAAAGCAGAAGTTCCATGCATAGTTTATTCAGCATGAGGTGTGTGAACCTAGATCTCTATCTCATCTCTTCCAGAGATCAACTGCCAGAATTATAGCAAAGATTCCAGGTCTGCTTCATGTCTGCTTGTGGTTTGTTGCAAGGAACGTTCCGAGGTTTCACCTAGAATATTGGTTTCAAATGACAAATGCATGGGAACTGATGGATAGCATTGGGCTTCAGGGTTTAATGACCATGGTCTAGACCAGGTGTAGTAAACCTTTTTATACCTACTGCCCACTTTTGTCTCTCTGTTAGTAGTAACATTTTCTAACCACCCACCAGTTCCACAATAATGGAGACTTATAAAGTAGGGAAGTCAATTAAATTAAAAAAAGGAAAATGCTTCAGTATCAGACAAAACTCCTACCGCCCACCATGAAAGCTGGAACACCTACTAGTGGGCGGTAGGGACCAGGTTGACTACCACTGGTCTAGACAACAGCTATATGGTTGTTTGACCAGCAACTATGTCTGACATCTTAAGAAGAAAATGGTATGATACATAGGCAACTGACCAGAGACTGACTGGGCTTCTGTCTTTATAACCAGATGTCCTGATGCCAGCCACAGTTGCTGGCAAATTGTCAGGAAATCTATTGTCTAGACTTCCGTTGTCTAAACCCCCAAGTGCAACAGATCGCCCGACAGATATTTAATTTAATTTAACTTATTTAGATTTAGATATGAAAACGTACACCATTATCATAGTAACTGATGTTTATTTTTATTTGGAAAGCATTCTGAGAGCTTTTTTTTTCAGCTTTAAAAGTCAGGAAGGAAGCAACACTTCAATTCAATTTTAAAAATGGTAATACATTACTTTGATAACATACTACCAGGGTTGCTAAGAAGTTATCATATACTCCATATTGACTTAGAGTGACTTGCTTCTTATATGCCACATGAATGTATAAGATGCTGAGCTTGTCGATCAGAAGGTCGGCAGTTCAGTGGTTCAAATCCCTAGTGCTGTGTAATGGAGTGAGCTCCTGTTTCTTGTACCAGCTTCTGCCAACCCAGAAGTTTGAAAGCATGTAAAAAACGCAAGTAGAAAAATAGGGACCACCTTGGTGGGAAGGTAACAGCGTTCTGTGCACTTTCGGTATTTAGTAACACCAGCCATATGACCACGGAGACATCTTTGGACAGTGCTGGCTCTTCGACTTAGAAACGGAGATGAGCACTGCCCCTCTAGAGCAGGAAATGACTAGCATGCATGTGCAAGGGGAACCTTTACCTTTATGAATGAATCAATGTACTACAGAAAATTGAGTGCATGAAACCCACTCAAAGGATGCCATAAAGCAAAGAGACTGGCCTGATAGATGTTATCTTTTGCAGCACATGGAAAAATAAGAGAAGATTTCTAAAAAGTCTCAAGTTGTCCTGAAAGTCAGTGTCTATTCTCATAACAAAAGTTGAATTCCCCAAAAAGCAGACAGTTTCCATGTGAACTTCGTGCGGCCGGCCTGGCATAGTTTTTAACTGGCATAGTTTTAAATGGTATAGTTTTGAATGGTTTTTTAGCAGGGATTTTAACAAGGTTTTAAGACAGGCTATTTATCATTTAATGTATTTTTAAAGGTTTCTATGTTTTTTACTTGTGATTTTATTGTTGCCTGTACACCGCCCTGAGTCCCGGGAGGGAGAAGGGCAGTATAGAAATTTAAACAATAAAATAAATAAATACATAAATAAATAAATAACTGAATGGGAATTGTAGTACTTTGGAGCCTTGGGAAAGAACTAGTTTCTCTTATCTCAGTTCTTTTCAGTTACTCTGGCATTCTAGGTTCTGAACTGCATAGACCTGCATGGCTATATGTGAGAGGAGGATGGGATCTTGGTTCAGAAAGTGAACAGTAAAAGTTGTATACCTGCATTTGTTTATAGTATCTGGATAAATAAGAATAAGTAGTCCTGGAGACATTGAATCATCGTGGACAAAATTATCTATGTGGCCCCTTAGAGTTGACTATGACTTGATGGCACATAATCAATGCAAGAGTAGACAGGGAATTTTATCAATCACAAATGAAGACAAATATATATGTCCCAGGATAATGTTACACAATTCAATCTGGATCAGTCATCGCAACCAGAGGTTTAGTCTTCTAAGCTTTCACACCAGAGGTGGTATTCAGCAGGTTCTGACCAATTCTGGAAAACCAGTAGTGGAAATTTTGAGTAGTTTGGAGAGCTGGTAAATACCACCTCTGACTGGCCCCATCTTTTCTCTGCCTCCTGAGTCCCAGCTGATCGGGAGAGAATGGGGATTTTGCAATAATCTTCTCCTGAAGTGGGGTGGGAATGGAGATTTTACAGTTTCCTCCCCCTGCCACACCCACCAAGCCATGCCATTTCCACCAAGCCACACTCACAGAACTGGTAGTAAATTTTTTTGAATCCCACCACTGTTTCAGATTCATGCTGGAGCCCATCCTCAGGGAAATTCTCTCTACTGGAATGTGTGCTTTGGGCTATTTTATATGTTGTATTGATGTGGTGCCTTCCTATTGGTGGGTTGTGATTGGCTGTTGTTTCCTTGTGCTGCTAAGTCGTCAGCTCTTGTAAGTACCTGATAAGCTGGTAGTAAATCAACACTCTTTTTGACTGACAAGGGGCATGCTTCCCAGGCTTCAATCATTTCTTTGGCTTAGAATATTATCTGTCACTATAAATCTACCTCAGAGCATCAGGAAAGGCTCTAGAGAAGATCTCTCTATTGTCAGATGTTCTACCATCTAGTAGATAGGAAAATGTCATCTCTTATGAATCTCCCAGGCTATGGAACATTCCCCCCAAGGGAGATGCATTTGACCCTCCCACTCTCCAAAGATTTAGGAAGATGGTAAACTCTTATCCTTTGCCAACTTTTAAATTTATTCCAATGTAAAATTTAATTCTGTTTTCTTGTACCTTTCTTGTTTATTTTTAATGTTTAATCGACTTAAGCCCAAATGACTATTGAAAAAAACAGAAAGGTAGGGTAGAAATTTGATAAAAGGAATACAAATATGTTCTAGCTGCTTTTAACCTCAACTCACCTGCCAAGCTAGAAATGCCAATAGCAAGGGATCGTGGGAGTTGATCAAATGTTCAGAAGGACACACCAAGTTGTTTACCTCCAAGCTCAGGTACTACTTTTAATGTAATGCTTACAGCCTGCTATCAAATATTTTGCTAGCAGGCCTAGTTTGTTCTCACAGATATTCAAAGTCAGCTCCTTTCTTGCAGCACTGACACTATACTGGACCTTATACTTGTTTCCTTAGTTTTTGTAAGTTACTTCATATATTTCTTTTAGAAAATCAGCCAGATTTTGAGGGCTGGCAAGCTTGCATTAATAATCTGCCTTATTTCCATCTATCACATAAACCAACTTCAGTGACAGAACCAACGTTTCAAAAGAATGGAATACTTTTAAAATTCTTTACAGCAAGGCCAGGTAGCGAAATCAGCCTTAAAAATTCTTGTACCCTACAGTATATTTTTGATACCAGCGATAAACCAAGAGGTTGGGTAAATAAAGTGCAGGAAAATAACAGGGGGGAAAAATTGTAGAATCCTAACTGAGCAATGGATGAGATGAGTACTCTGCAAGTAACCACTTTTTTTTTTGGCAAATATGTGCCCAGCCTCCTCCAGCAGGCTGCAGGGAAGAAGAGGGTGAATTGCCAAGAAAAATAGAAAGCAAAAGATCAGACTTGCCTGCCCCATCAGGAATCAAGCTTAACTGTGAGGGTGGGGAGCATATTTATTTCTTTACCATCTAGCAGCAGCAGTTGCCATCCACAATAAACCAAAGAGGATGTGATTTTTTTCACAGGAGAAAAAAAAAAAAAAAGAACAAGCCTCCACCTCAATAGATCACCTTACAATGGTATTCCCAAACCTAGTCTCCTTTTGATTACTTGGCTGGGAATTATTCAAGCTGTGGTCCAAAGAGCTGATGAAGACTCATTCCATTTTCCTTGCAAGGTAGAACAATATTGCTACCCCATGCATGGTGTAAAAGAAATCTGAATCTGTGAACAGTAGAGGTTTAACCAGAGCAGCCTCCCAGCTCATATACTCTTATTAAAGGAGAAGGCTGCTCCAACCCCGCCCCCTCCCCTCCGTTTTCTGTCATCCGCTGTGAGGCTTTCTGCTTATAGGCTATATAACTCCATTGCTCTCAGACGGACTTGAGCGTTTATTCCCTTCCCTTCCACCAACAAAGAGAATTAACGGGGGGGGGAGGGGGGGAAGAGAACTGGCACAAAGGAAGATTATTAGATCTGCCAGAGGAAGTGTGTGTCCACTGCAAGGCAAGTCAACCCCCTTCTGCCAAGGACCACACCCGCTTCTCTTCTTGGCAAGGATGCTTTTGACCTTTAAGGCGGGAGGTCTTCCTCACCTGGCTCCCCAGATGAAACTTTGTGCTAGAAAATTCAAAGCTAGCACCCATAAAGACAACGGAGCCGCCAAGCGTCCACAGACAAGGGAGGGAGGGGAAAAAACCAGGAGCGCAGCGCAGAATCTCAAACCTCCAAGGGGAGAAGCAGCCCAGCCTCCCCAGATACAGAAATACAGGATTTGGCGGGTGTCCCCTCCCCTTCCACACCACCACCACCCTTTTTTTGAGTGGGGGGGGGGAATGGGACGGGACCTGTCCAAGGACTTAGGGCTGCTATCTTAGCAATGTTCCACCAACCGCACAAAGAGGAGAGGAAGCTGACAAAGGAATCCCCTCCCTTTCTAGCACGTTACAGATCCTTGCACGGTTAGGATGGTCCTTGGATGCTACATTTGGCACTGAGCAAAAGAAAGAAAAATATAGCAGAGCCATGGAATCCACAGCATGGATTCAGGGCATGTTTCAATACATGCAATATACAAATTAACGAGGAGGGGAAGATCAGCTCTGTAATATCCTTACCATACAACTAGCCCCCCGCCCCCCCCATCTTTATTTAAACAAAGGGAGCTACTGTATGGAAAATATACTGAGGCTAAAGTTACAGGCAATCAGGTGTGGGGCACCTCTTCCCCAAACGTCCCTCCTGTGGATTCAACACCCCACACCGGCTTGTCAGCAGTTGGGGTGTTCCTTTCCCCACCTTCTCCTATGATCATTATTGTTATTCCGTGAGGAGAAATTCCGCCTATGGCATCTTCAAAATCCGATCCGTTCCACCGGCATCACCCGGAACGAGACCCACATTCGCCTGCATTCATTTCAAGGCACGCCGTTTTAAACCATTTTTTGAGGCATTGGCAAAAACAAAAAAAAAGCCCAGCTACGAATCCTTTAAAACAAAGGCAGGTTTTGAAACAACAGCTGTCAGGTCTACACACACACACACCCCACAACCACACAACACACAACACGTCTTCCGGAGAGGTTTTGCTTTGTTTTGTTTTTTAACCTACAAACAAGAAGTTATTCCCCTGTCGAATTAAAACGATTTTTCTGCTTGCCTTTCTAACTCCTGGAAAGTTAACGTCAGCGGCGGCTGGGCGCGGGAGCTGCCAAGTTGGTTAAAGGAAATGAAGGCAACCCCGATTTTATCACCTACCCCCACCCCCTGTTTTGGGGAAACCCTTTCCTTCCCCCCCCCCCTTTCGAAATAAGTATGTTTTACGATTCAAGATTGACAGCCTTCGGCAGGGCGGCCAAAAACAATGGGACTTGTAGTTTCACAACTCCGGAGAACCGGGCTTTGCAAAGAGGGAGGGCGCCGATTCTTTCTCAAACTCAAGCTCTATTTATAATAGACGCCTGGCGACACGGGAAACCAATCCACCCCCCCCCCCGCCCGCCAAAGTATTTCACTAATAGGATCGGAGCGACCCAGGTAAGGAGACGGAAACGACCAAGTTTGGAAAGTCAGAAGGAATCCAGACCCAGTGAGTAAATAAACGAAAATCCACTTACAGCCTCAAAACATGTCCCGCCCGCAGAAAAGATTGCTGGTGCAGCCGGGAAGGCAAAAAAAACCCAGAGAAAAGAGTCACAATCCGCGCACCGCCAGTGAGACCAGCCAGGCGGTGAGTCACATTTTGTGGGTCCCTTGAAGCACCAGCTCCAGAAACGGACAAGCCGAAGCCCAGCACTTCGGATCAGCCAGCGCGCTTCCCATAAGAAAAAGGAGGCCGGGCTTAACCCCGCCCCCATATTACCATATACTATCCTACTGGGGGGGGGGGAGGGAGAGGGGAGGGAGAGGAACCACCCCCAACCACCCCTGGAGGCTATGTTGCCTCTCGCCCACACGTTGCGCCGATTCCTTGGAAAAGCGACGCCTGCCGGAAGCCGGTGGTTCTACAGAGCGCAGACCGGACACCGGCCAGTAGTTTTCGTGGGGGAGAAAGGGCTTTGCGCTCCACCACCACCCATCGCTCGGCTCACGTGCCTGTGAATTGAATGCATTGCACTGATGTCCATCCAGGAGAAAAGAAGGACTAGTGGGGGGGACTTGATAGCAATGTTCCAGTATTTGAGAAGCTGCCACAAAGAGGAAGGGGTCTATTCGTTTTCCAAAGCATGAGAGGGCAGGACAAGAAACAATAGATGGAAAGTAATCAGAGAAGCAATCTGGAATTGAGGAGAAACTTCCTAACAGTGAGGACAATTAACCAGGGGAACAGCTTGCCTTCAGAAGTTGGGGGTGCTTCATCCCTGGAGGATTTTAAAGAAGAGATTGAACAGTCACTTGACTGAGATGGTATAGGACAGTGATGACTAAACTTTTTGCCGCTAATGCACGCCCCACCCCCATGCATCCCATACACCTGGGCATGCATGTATGTCCCCCCTGCACATGCGCCCTCCCCCTGTGCATTTGTGCACGACCCCCTGCATTCCCCCCACCCCTCACACTGCATTCCTCCTTCTGCACGGCAGAAACCTGAAAAGCAGCTGGCTGACGGGAGGCGTGCGTGCATGCGCAGTCGAGCTAAGTTGGGGCAATGGCTCATGTGCCCACAGAGGGGACTCCACCATAGGTTCACCATCACGGATATAGGATGTCCTGCTTGAGCAGAGGACAGTTAATTTTCTGATGGCAGAAATAAAGCAGGGGTTTGTCATTGATGAGGTTGTTGGGACTCCCAGATCTCACTTGGCTTTTGGAGACCAATTTTGGCTGCCCGATGCTGTTCCTCTTTCCCTCCCCCCCCAAAAAAAATAAATCTGGAAAACCCCGAAATGAATAATGCATTTGTAGCATGTAGTATTGTTTGCTTCTTGTCACAACTCTGTACTCCGAACACAAAGAAATGTAGATCACATCAGCTAGTTTTGCATGATCCACAGAATTTATTTTTAACTATGTCTTCTGTTCTCTTTGGCAGGTTTTTTTTAAGTACTGTTTTTCTTGTGAACTGGTTGTTAGCTGCCCACATTTATATATTCAAGCTGGGCAGTCATATACGTTTTGCCGGTAAATACATAAATCACAAATTAAAATCACATTTAGGTTTGCATGTTCTGCAAATACACATCTAAGTATGCTAATAAAGAAAGCCTGGGCTTCTTTCTTTGACCTGAGGGATGGTATGTTTGGTTTATTAATTCATCACAATCATTTCTATCTTCCTTTTCAGAATTAACCCTTCCTGATGTGCAATAGAATGAATATAGCTGAAAAGTGCTCCTTCCTGTAGAGCAGTTGGAAATAATGGGTGGGTGGCAATGGGAAGATCTTCACTTGATATATTCCTCCTTCAGAGACTCTTACTATAGAATTGGTGATGGTGAAGCAGAGAAGGAAAAGATTTTGATATTAAAGAAGATCCATCGGCAAACATTGGTGCTGTACTCATCTCTTCCTCTTCCTTTTCTCCCTCTAGTAAAATCCACAAAACTAAAAGGTGGTTGGCTACTTTGTGGCGCAGTGTGTTTTCAAAACAAGCCAGCGTGATTAGTTTGAGTCTTGGGTAAATCCAAGCCATTGGGTTAATTCAGTAGACCAGAGTTCAGTTAATGCCTTAAGAAGTATAGGTGGCATCTTCAGAACACATGTGTTATCCCCAAAGGGTAACTGTGTACCTCTTGGTTGATAGATAAACTAAGGCTGAGTTGGTTTCTGAACCAAGGTGTGCAGGTTGTCAGATCCATTATTAATAATTTGATATTTTAATTTAGTCTAATATGTGTCAAGGTTCCAAACAGCATCCAAAATTAAATCAGAGTTCAAGGCACAGTATTGCTCAAAGTTCCAATTTATTAAGAGAGCCATGTTGGTACGTCTGGGAAAACCTGAATCTGAAGGCTTCCTGGTTTTCCCCACCTAGTTGAAAGTTCAAAATCTTGCTCCCATACCCACAAGTCCATCACATGGTCCAACCTTCCACTGCCAGGCTGGCAGTCCCACCCATCCAGTTCCCATCAAGTGCAGAAGTTCAAAGACAAAGGATGAGCTTGGCTTTCTAGAAAGAATTTTGTTGTGGCTACATAGCATCTAATTCTGTACAATCACCCCTCCCATTTTCCCATAATAGAAAATGTATAGTAGAATAATAGAAAGTGTGTCAGACCAAAGATGCCAAGGAAAAGATGGCTGCAGGCCTGACAATATGTGCAGATCAAAGTGCTATTTAATTTGTATTTTTTATTGTAAATATGTCCCACTTTTATTATTTTTATAAATAACTCAAGATGGCAAACATACTTCTTCCTTTTCCTCTTTTCTCCACAACAATGGCCTTGTACCTCACAAGTTGGGGTGTGAGAGGGGGACATGCAGCTCTCATGTCTAAGGTGGGACTAGAACTCCTAGACTCCCTGTTTCTAACCTGGTGCCTTAACCACTAGATGAGCCTGGTTCTATATACAGTATTTGCTATATAGGCATCATTACAGGCAGAGCTTGATTCTGCTAAATTGAAACTTTCTTGTGACTCATAAGGCATTAGGTTTAATACTGTTTAAGTGATTAAAAAAACCCTTCCCATAGACAATTGCAAGCTCTACTTGCTATCTTATTTTCAATTACCTAAGAAAAAGCCTCTGTGAACTTTCTTCTGACCAGATAACGAATGTTCTGTCAAGTAATTTGTCAAGTTCACAGTGGATGGAACACCATGTTTTAAAGTGAGAAATTCCTATTCCACGTTTGTTCTTGACTTTCCAGGAATATGAATGCCTGCAAGAGTGTCCCAAAAACTATTCCTTACTAGCCCCATCTTAATGAAAGATGTCTTTGTGCTTGAGCATCCACTCTCAATTTTTAAGTGTAAAAATCAGTAGGTATAAAATGTGGTGAACTGAGATGATTGTGCTGTGCATTCCATCAAAAGGCAGTCAGTCTCCAAAGAAGCAAGGAATACATTGTTCCTTCCCAAGCCGTTAATTATCATAGAAATAATTTTTAATGTGATATGTCCAAGCATGGGTTCTTTATTTTTTAGATTTTAGATTTTATTAAATTTGTATCCCACACCTATCTCCAATAGGACCCAGGGCAGTGCACAGGCATTTAAAAAACACAATATACAGTACAAAAATATACAAACATCCTAAAACCTTATTAAATTAAATACCCCTGCGCTAAAATATAGTTTAAAACCCTCTAATTTAAAATTTGTATATCTAACCCTCAGTCGTTTATCAGGTGGATTTACCCTAAGCCGGCTTGCTGAAACAGATGCATTTTTAAACGCTGGCGGAATAGGCGGAGGTCCGAGGTGGTACGGAGATCGGGAGGTAGGTCGTTCCAGAGGGTAGGGCCTGCCACAGAGAAAGCCCTTCCCCTGGGCGTTGCCAATCGGCATTGCCCGGCTGACGGCACCCGGAGAAGACCCTCTCTATGGGAGCGGATTGGACCAAGTGATGTATGGGGCAGGAGATGGTCTCGCATATAACTAGGCCCCAAGCCATGGAGCGCTTTAAAGATGGTAATCAACACCTTGAAGCACACCCAGAAGGCCACAGGCAGCCAGTGCAGCTCGCGCAGGGCAGGTGTTATATGGGAACACTGTGAAGTTCCCATAATCACCCGCGCGGCTGCGTTCTGAACTAGCTGTAACCTTCGGTTTCACCTCAAGTGGAGCCCCATGTAGAGAGTATTACAGTAGCATTTATGATTGCAGATTATCAGGTTGTGAACTAAGAAGTATACAAGAAAGAAGGAAAACGTTTGTGTTGCAGCATTGGTCTACAAATAAAAGAATGTGCATAGGAAGCACAACCACTGTCTTTTTCAAAGGGGATTAATTGAAGGACAAGCAGGCTTTTTATTGAACGAACTAGGGTGGTAATGATTGCTAAATAATATTGTAGGCCAAATTCCTGTCCAACATCTCCAGCTATTGTGATTCTGTTGCAAGCAGCAACAATGTAGATAAAGGCCTACCATATATACCATGAAGGCCAGATGAGAATACCTGGCTAGTTTTGAATTGCTAAGGTAGCCAGCTCTTTAGAAACCTTCAAGACTTTAGGGAATATTATCACTATGTATGGAAAATGTATAATACATTTATAGAGAAGCACACAATGCATATCTTAACAGTTGTCAAACATATGGTATAGTAGATGCAGCGTTTATATATTTCGTGATGAGATGCATTGACTTTAATAAAATATATCCAGACAAAACCTTAATAAATGACAGGAGCTAAAACATTTCAGGCCCATGAAATGTTTTGTTAAGTGGCCTTGTTATAAGTCCATCCAAAACACATGCAAGTCAGAGAATCACTTATCAACCAGAACATCTTGACATAAAAATGTTTGGGCTTCAGATGAATCATTCCTAGATATTGGTTATCAAAAGTTAGATAATCATGAGAAAGAACTGTGTCAGGCTGTTATAGCAAAACCAGCAGACCTTAAAAAGAGAAAAGAAAAAAAATTGCTTGTGGCATAAGTCAGAACTCTTTACTTCAGAAAAGTAAAGTGGTCATCTAAATATTTCACATCGAAAGGGAAGATTTCTTCTATGTACGTGGCTGAAAGTTTCAAGCTATGCAAAAAAATTATTATGAGTATTCAATGCAGAGAAAAAACAAAAACAAGACAACTCAATAAGATCCAACCAGGTTAAGAATTCCATCCAAACCATACCCTTAGTGTCAATAAATAACATAGTAGACTAGATCCCATCTATCTCAAATAATATTACAATAAATAATAGTTTATTACACTTGTATGGCACCTGACATTCTTCAACTTTGGCTGGCTCACAACAATCAAATAAATTACAGTAAAATCAATAAAAGATAAATGATGACAAGTATAATAATAATAATTAACAATAATTTATTATATTTATAAACCGCCCCCTCTCCCCGAAGGAACTCAGGGCGATGTACAGGAAAATTAAAAACCAACTGAAACATACAATACACACAAATTAAAAATGAATTTAACTACCATTAAAATTACCACCCATTAAAACCCAATAAACAATTTGAGAAAACAGACTGGGGCGAGGAGCGTAGATTAGGCCAAACCGGCCTGGTGAAACAAATAGGTTTTTACTTTTTGGCGGAAGGCGCGGAGGTCCGTAGTCGTTCTAATATCCGGGGGTAGGTCGTTCCAGAGGGTCGGGCCCATCACAGAGAAGGCCCCTCCCCTGGGCGTCGCCCACTGGCACTGCCTGGTGGTCGGCACCCGGAGAAGTCCCTCTCTGTGTGAGCGAATCGGCCGAAGGGATGTATGGGGCAGGATACGATCCCGCAAATAACTAGGTCCTGTGCCATGGAGCGCTTTAAAGATGATAATCAGCACCTTGAAATGCACCCGAAAGACCACAGGTAGCCAGTGCAGCTCGCGCAGGAGTGGTGTTACATGGGAGTATCTAGAGACTCCCATAACTGCCCGCGCGGCCGCGGTCTGGACCAGCTGTAGTCTCCGGGTACATCTCAAGGGGAGCCCCATGTAGAGAGCATTACAGTAGTCCAGCCGAGATGTCACAAGCGCATGAGGCGAAGGGCGTCCCGGTCTAATAGGGGATGCAACTGGCGCACCAGGCGAACCTGGTAAAATGCCCCCCTGGCCACAGCTGTCACGTGGTCTTCTAAAGACAGCCGGGAATCCAGGAGGACGCCTAAGTTGCGTGCCCGCTCCACGGGGGCTAGATGTTCGCCCCCTATGGCCAGTGATGGCATCAACTGGTTGAACCGGGGCGCCGGTGGCCATAGCCACTCAGTCTTGGATGGGTTGAGCCTGAGTCTGTTCCTTCCCATCCAGATCCGCATGGCTTCCAGACACCGGGACATCACTTCGACGGCATCATTGGGTGGTTTGGGGTAGAGATGTACAGCTGGGTGTCATCCGCGTACAGATGGTAATCTACCCCAAACCCACGTATGATCTCGCCCAGCGGCTTCATGATGAAGCAAGGAGTCTTAATCTCCTTTGACAGAGGCCTGAATGAATAGTCAGCTTTTTATAGCTCTTCTAAACAACAGCAGAACTTGAGGGAAACCTCCTTATGGTATGGTATATATCAGTGATGGGATTCAGATTTTTTTACTACCAGTTCTGTGTGTGTGGCTTTGCGGGCATGGTGTGGCTTTGTGGGGGTGGCAGGGAAAGGATACTGTAAAATCTCCCTTCCCTCCCCATTCCAGGGGAAGGTTACTGCAAAATTCCCATTTCCTCCTGATCAGCTGGGACTCAGGAGGCAGCAAATAGATGGGAGCAGAGCCAGTCAGAGGTGGTATTTACCGGTTCTCTGAACTACTCAAAATTTCTGCTACCGGTTCTCCAGAACTGCTTCAGATACCACTGCTGGATACCACGTCTGGTGTATATAGCATGCATTTAAAATATTGTTTATAAAAGGTTATTTGTTTCCATTTTAATTTTACGTGATATTTTTCAAATCCAACTTTCTCAAATAAATTGTACACAAGTTGTTAAAATACACTTGTTGGTGTATATATTTATGAAACTATGAAGGCCAAAGTAATAGATTGGTCGAGGTGCTGCATTTGGAACAAGGAAATCCCAAGGTCAGTTTCTCACTCAAGGCCAAAGATCAATGAGCAACCCTCCCAGCTAGTTATTCTTCTTTCACTCAACTTGCCACACAAAGTTATTTTTCTAGGGAAAAAAGACCCCGTACATAAGATCTCAGACAAAAAGCTGGATATCAGTGGCATAAAGATACATGGCTCTTGGGTGTGCAATTTCTGAGCCAGGAAACATTTTAGGACACAAAGCAAAGAAGGCTTGGTAAACTATGTGCCTTTCTAAAGATTCTGTTAGGAGGGTTATGCCATTTCCTTTGAAAATAAATGCACAAAGGCTTCCTTTGATATCACTTTGAATAGTTAGAACAAGACAAATATTTTAAACAAGTATCTTGAAAGGGAACATTATAACTTTTCATGGGGAGGTGGAGATTTGATCTATTGAGATCAAATTACACGATGTCATTTTGGCTAATTATATCCAATTTGACAACTTCACGTGTCTACATGTTTCCCTATTTTGTTTTGGACTGTGGTACTTTTAATGTTTATTTCAGAGAGCTCTGGTGCATCAAATGCTTTTTTGCTACTTTCTGCCTGCTGACATTTTTAATGTCCAATTAGTGTTCATTTATCCATTGGTTTAATTCGTTCGATTCCATAAGTGAAATAAAGGCACTCTCTATCAGTAGTATATTTCCCATTAAAAGCTGAACAGATGATTAACTGAACCTATTAAGCATGAGTGAAATATAATACGGCAAATCAAGGAGGCTACAGAATATCATCTACAGTCAATGTCTCAGTAGTCTTTGCAATAGTTGTCTGGAAAGGGCGTTCCCTTGTTTGGTTTTATTTTATTTTGATAAAATAAATAGCAGTATTGTTCTAAGGAGGGTTGGAGATTTAACATGCATAGTAGAGAATGATATCTTACCTCCAGCCTACTGCAGAGGCCATACATAAAAGAAAAGAAACTAGGAGCAACAGAGACACTACCAAGAGTAAAGTTTTTTTTTAAAGTAATTTTTATTAGTTTTACAATTTTATAAAAGGAAAGTGGTAAATAGGGCATTTTAACAATATTTTAGAGCTTCCATATCGGGGTTGGTGACCGCCTCCGAGTCTTCTTTCGAGATTAAATTCATTGGAAAATAAAAGTAATAGGAAGGGGTACATACATTTCAAGTCATACGTTTCATAAGCAGAAATTTCATACATTCAGTTATTTTGTTTTTATTAACATCCTTACAGGAATTACTGTACACAAAAAAAAACACAGAAAAAAAATCATTTTTGTGATCTGAGTCTCTTTGCTATTGTTTCTTCTTCTTCCACCCTACCAGCAGGCAGAGCCGCGGCCCCTCCCGTTCCCGTATCTTCATCATCTAGGATTGAGGAGTGCTTTTTAAGAAAGGCCTCTGCCTCTTCTACTGTTTTAATGCTAACTCTTCCTCCCTCCCAGAACACCAACATTCCTTCAGGCATCAGCCATTTGAACCAAGCCCCCTTGTTATGTAATTTTTTAGATAAGAAGGAATATTTCCTTCTTATATCTAGGATTTTTTTCAGGATTTGCTTCAATATGGCTATCTCATTTTGCTGATATATCAAAGGCCCCCCTCTTTGTGCTCTCAGGATCTCATCCCTTGTTGACCTTCTTATAAATTTAATGTGTATCTCTCTGGGTACATTATTTATTCTGGCATATGCTGAATTGATTCTGTATATCAGATCAATGTCCCCCCAGATGTGTTCTTTATTTTTTTTAGTATAATCCGCTAAGATCATAGCCATTAATTCTTTTAAATTCTCTGTATCTGACTCTGGGACATCTTGAAATCTTTTGCTTATTATTTGTTATTTCTCTTTGTGCCTCCAACAATTCCAGTCTTGTGCTTGTCTTTCCGAATTTGTTGTATTTCATTCATTATTTTCTGAAACATCTCGTCTACCGATGTTGGTTTAGGTTCTTCTGCTTCTGTTTTCTTCTGCAACATTGTAGTGATTTTTGTCTGTAACGTAGGGCTTGGTTTTGTAGACAATGGTGCTGAAAATGATTTGCCAGGTGGAGGCTTTGTTGTTGCCATAATTAAGGTTTTAAGTCTTTATGAAAAGAAATTTAAAAAAGATGGCATCAGTGGGCAGACAGTGCATGAAGTCCGAGACAAAGACAAAGCCTCATTAAAGTTCAAATTGTTTTTAGAAAGTCCAGAGAAGAAATCAAATTGTATTATCCAAAAGAAAAAAAACAGAAGGTTTCACAATAGGAGAGAACGCTGAAAGTCACTAGAGTAGGCTTTTTAATATATATTTTACGTTATTCTTGCTTATCTTGTTAAGCTGGAGGAATGTTTATAATCAAAAAACTTTCTCTTCTGGGAACAAAGAAGCGCCATCTTTCTGCCTCACTGGCAGCATTGAAAGGAGTGAAAGTTTGTAACAAGCTCATTGTAACTGTAACAAGACTCAGGTGGAATGTTTTTACAGCAATTCCTTGCTTAATGATACATTTCCTTTTTCTAATAGTCAATTGGATGTCACTTTCACTCTCTCCCGATCGCGGGGACGATTTCCAAATGCCGCTTTTATTTCCAAGGGGGTTTTTTCACCAAGAGTAAAGTTTGACTTTGGGGCATCCTCCATCTCTTTCCTAGGAAGCAAATGGGTCCATTTCAGACAAAGCCATGTGATTACATTCCTGTACTTACTTATCATGTCTTAGCTCTATAACTTTGTGCCCAACTTCTCGTGATACAGTAAATGGAGATAGAAGTGGAATTAACAATAAGTATGAACATGTTTGTGTTAAAGGTACTTTTTGTTTCTTCAGAAGACAACTGGACTATTTCTTTTTTTCCCTTGAGGAAAAGGACAAAAATGTTTTGCTTCTCATCCAAGAAGCTTCATCAGTTCTGATGGCGAGAGCGAAGAAAGGATAGGTACTGACAGTTGAGACTTGAGTATAAGGTTTGGAGGGATAGGTTCTGATAGGATGGGTGGGGGGATTGATGGATTGTATTTCTTTGCAGTCATCTGGTTGTTAGCACTCTCTCTGAAAGCTTTTGAGGCTATTCGGGGGTTATCTATGACCTCAGGGTGAATCAGGGTGCAATTTCTTGTGGAATTTCTTGTGAAAAATAGTCCAATTGCTTTTTGAAGAAAAAAACACTTTTGAAACAACTATGACCTGGATGACTGAGAATATCCACACACATGAACATGCTTGTTATTGTATCCAGTTTTATATGCATACTGATGTCTTGCTTTTTTTTCCTGCATCATTTCAATGTTCCTCTGTATTTTTTAATGAAATTGCAAAGCTACAAATGCATATAAGCCATTACCTCAACATGTTCAGTGCCTGAACAAATGGATCCATCTTTTAAATTCCAGGAAGCAAAATGCAACAGGTGAAATACAACGCCTAAAAATCATTCAATATATTGGGTTTCCCTACATACTCTCATTTGGAGTATTGCTAGTTTCAGTGGTCACAATCAATAGAGAAAATATTGCATCGCTAAAGGAGGCAATGAGAAATAAAGGCGCATGAAGTGGCAGCTGTGGGGGGTAAGTTGATAAGCAAACAACTTTTGCAAGATGCTATGTGCAGACATCAGTCATAAGTTAATAAAGTAAAACAGGCATTTGGAGCCGTTTGTCAGACATTTACCAGGGTAAACATAAAACACATTACAAAACAGCAGGTATAGATGTATCACATAAGGCCTCTTAATCCAGCAGGATATTGAGAAGCATTTGCACATTATGCAGGAATGGGTAAAAAAAGATGAATAAAATACGGTGCGATTTGGTACATGAATCCCAGGGTCTTTGCTGCTGTTAAGAAAACTCAGGCTGTCTGGGGATTTACTGAAGAATTGATGAAGAATGACCAGCTTAAACATGTGCACATGCGCACAAACAAATTCCACAATACAAATCCTTTTAGCAGTTCATTTAGCTCTTGAGTTTATACAGCAGCAGTCACAACAAAGTCCTAGATCACAAGTATTGGAATAGCACATATACCACTTATTGTTTAGGAGAAATGGAAGTGCAATTGTAACAGTAACTTGGGAATGCCATTTAGAATCATGTACTAATGTCCTAACAGACATTATGCTGAAAGGCAGGTAGCATGACTTATAGAAATAACAATGTAACATAAACTGCTTTCCCCTAGAATTATTTTTCACAAGTGCAGTTTTATGGAACGGTTGACCAACGTCTTGTCTTTTCTTGTATTTGCAGGATATTTCTTGCCTTTATGTCCTCATTTTATAAATAAAGTAATTACTTTTTATTGTCTTAATATTCAAAAAGGGAGAGAAAGAAAGGGGGAGGAGAGAAATTAGGAGAAGCACACCGTCAAATAAAATAAGAAGGCAACAAAAATGAAATCTATATACTGTATAAAAATAATTATGTGTAATTTTTAAACAGACAAACTCTAACTACCCTGATTAACATATTTCTTCAATATTTCTAGAGAATATTGGTAGAGAGCCAGCTCATAAAAAGAAAGCAAGGAGTGATCCAAAATTATAAATCTGATATATTCTCCACATTGAAGAACCTTTTGTTGTTGTTCTTGCCTCCATGTTTAGTGAATTGGTATTTATAGTATATAGATACAGTCTAGTTTTTTGCACATAATACAAAAGTATGTTCACTTCTCTAACAGTACTGATAATTATAATTAAGTTTCAATTTAAAAAAAATACTCTAAATTTAGAATCAGTTCAAATTTATCCAAGATACTGGAAATAATTTCAGAATTTCAGAAATCAAGATATGTTTACATTTTGTAATTTTAGGCAATTCAAATTCCTTCTATAATGACTTTATGTGTTTAAAAGTATCATCAGCTATATATTGATGCAAGCTACTAACATCTCTATCACAAGTATTAAGTTTTTCATGTGAACATGGCTCAACTTCCACTGCAATATTTTTTCAAGTGTGTCCTCAAACCTTTAATTAAGAAAATACAATAAAACTTTAATTTAAGATGAGCCAACTTATAAGTCTTGGCAACAAGATCTGGAAAGGTAAACTGATAATCAGCATTATAATTCAAGGTGGAGAATATAAAATGAAATTATACAGATGATGTAGTATTAACCATTATGACACCACAAAGCCTGATACAACAGCTGGTGAAAATTAATGGAAGATGTTGATTGGTTGATCAATATTTAAAAAATCAAAGACAATAATAAAACACAACTTTTGATAAAGAAAGTTTTGTTTTGTTTTTTAAAAAAAGACTGTGGTCTAACAAAAGTTCCAGTAAAATGTTTAGAATTTTATTTGACAGGATGCAATAGTCACAATTCAAAACAATTACAACAAATTATTACAACAAAGAAAAAAATACAACACCTTGAAAGATGGAAAAGCTTAAAACTTTTCCTGGCTGGGACTGGTAGTGACAACAAAAATAAATCTATTACCTAGTATAAACTTCTTATTTTAAATGGCACCAATTCAAATCCCAGATTGCGGGATTATCAAACATCAATTAATAGATTTATGCAGAATGAAAAAAAAAGAGTAAGATTCAACATTTTGCAACAGTATTTGTAAGCAGATATAAAAGAGAGAGGTGGGCTCGCTTTTTTCAGCCTCAGATTATATTATAAACCAAATTGTCTTCATGAATAATAATGATAAAAATGTCCTAATGGCAGAATATCAACTGTGAAAGGAAGAGGCTAAGCTAATATCGCAAATATTTATGACATAAGAAACATAAAAAAATATAAGAAAAGAATTGTTAAAAATTTGGAAATCCTTCAAAGCAAGGATAAGTCTAAAGAGTTAACTACTATCATCACCATCAAATGTTCTTCATTTCAAAGAGAATTACAGTAAGAAAGATCTGATTATATATCCCAACATGATATAACTGAACTCAAGGAATACTAGCACAAGAATTGCTTAATGAAGGGAAAAATCTACTACAGTTAAATTATTTGCAAATAATTGGAAAAATAAAAGACATTCTTAAAGAAGAAAGCCTGGAAAAGATGACAGGATTTGAAATAATTATTCAGAATCAAGATAACTTATTAAAAAGCATTTATAAATTATTATTTAAATATGACACGGAGAAAGAACAAATGCAACACAACATTGGAAAAGAAAAGCCTTGCCATCAATATGAGACTGAGAGACTAAAAGTAAACAATAAGTGACATTTGAAAAATTAACTTTATATACCACAGCAATATTCACAGCAATATATATCCCTCACTGCAGCGGTGGGATTCAAATAATTTAACAACTGGTTCTCTGCCCTAATTATTTCTTCCAACAACCAGTTCACCAAAGTGCTCAGAATGCTAACAACCGGTTCTCCTGAGATGAACTGGCTGAATGCCACCACTGCCTCAATGGCTAAACAAAGAATTGTTTTCATTTTTGAAAAATTGTTTTGAGACGTACAGCTTCATGACATTGTACATAGTACATGATATATTAGACTGTATTAATTCCACAGTTAAATTTGACTCATACAATCAAGAGTAAAATTTATGAAATATTGATATATTGAACTAGAGATATATGAATTTTACCCTGAAGAGTCATGTAAGTACAGGTAATATGAGATTGGTATAATTATTTCAGTCAAAGAACTAATAATTTATAAGAGTGTTCACCTTACTCTCAGTATATTTTATTCAATTCAATGAATATTCTATTTCAAGTATATAAAATAAATTAAGACCTAGCATTCTTAAAAGTTTTATATAACACTGATGTACTCATCTTACATATATGCTCAAAAGTTCCTAAATGTTGTTGCTCATTTTTATCCATTTAACTTTTTATTTTTATATTTTTATGAAGCATATTTTTAATAGCAATTGGTGGTATTACTATGGCACGATCAGATGATGTACCTACATTGCATTTATTAATCCTTTCTAATAAGGACTGATATAACAACAAACAATCTGAGAGCATACAAATGGAACAGTGAGAGAAAACATGGTTGAAAGAACTGAAATTTACATTCTGAGGGCATTTTGATATGAAATGGGAAAGGTGTATTCTTGTTGTCAAGTATTTAAGTCATAATATGTCCATCAAATTTAATTTAATCTGATTCATAAGAATTAGAGTTGAATTTTAAGTTTATTAATTAACCAAAGCTTGATTAAAATTTGCAGCCATAATTATCTGATCCACAACCACAAGATTTTTAGAACATGTGATGTAATGCGTAATGTGTCTTCAAAATCATTAGTAGGATCATTATAAATAATATAGTATACTTATTTAAACATTCCTTAAATATTAAACAAAATCCTCTTAGGTCATGTATTTTGTTGTTTTGAGCAATTATAAGTCAAAATTGTATACCTCTGTCATATTCTGAATTTTTACAATGCTTACTTCAACTTCCCATCTCTTTCTGAAAAGAAATTTTCCTGACATTTTTATTTTTTATAAAAATTGCCCAATTCTATAAGTATATGCTTTTTCTTGGAGAAACATCTAAGAATGTACTTTGAGACATATAAATGTCACAATATTCTGTTTTTTAGAAATAAATTAAAATGAAATACTTACATGCAGAAGAGGATGGGCAGCACAGTATTGTGTTGTGTTGCACAGTTTCTCCTTCCTTCAAAGTCTGTTCCAGTTTGTGTTGATGACAAACTGTGTTGGATGCTGCAGAGACCATGAGCTAGAATTCTCCGCCCATCCACACCGACTGGAACCTGTTTAATGTCTATAGAAAACTACCCAGTGAGCATCCAATAGCACTGGGTAAAATGCTTTATAATCCTACCCTGGCATGATCAAGCAATGCCATGGAGGTTCAATCTCAGTATCTAGAAACTGTGGAAGTTTGGATGGTGAAGAACACATTTCAACTCAACCCTAGCAAGAGTGATTGGTTCTTATAAGGCCTAGGTTCTGGGGATTTTCTAACTTTAGTTCTGGATATCAGCATTCCCCCAGAGATTAGATTAGCCCAACTTTGTTTACCTTTCATAAAGTCTTGGTTATGTCACTGAGCATGCAAGTTGGAACATATGACAGACCGTGAAAACTGGTTAGGCTGATGGCTGTAGCTTATCTCAACTGCCGATAAATAATGTATTCATTATTTATGTTGTGTGTTTTTTTTAAACTATTGTTAGCCACCCAGAAGCAAGACAGTGAGCTGGGCAGCTATAAGAAATAGAACTAAATCAATAATACACATATACAGACAAGTATACGATAATAGGTAAATGCTGTCCTTTTTCAATTGAAGGGGGTAAACAACCACAAAATAGAAAGCAGCCAACTGTCTCTGCATGGGAATCATTTTCTTGTGTTTGTACAGTATAAGAAGGCATTTAAATTATTTTTATAACAAGACCGTGCATGAGCTATGCGAACCTCTTGTACTTGTTTCTTGCAAATTGCAAATCATTCTCCACTACTCCCAGCTGTTGTAAAATGTAATGACAACATCATTTGCAGATAATCCAAAACTATTAGATTCCAGGGCTTTAAAAAGCCTGCTAGCCCTAATGCTAGAACTAATACTAAAATTACTAATTAATACAAAATTCAATCACTAGATATATTAATCAAAACTAAATATAAGTAACTATAATAGAATAAGATGACTACAGATGTATATCTGTAGCCAAAGCTATTTTTGCCAGTGTACGCTAATCTTAGCATTGTTAGGAAAATCCCAGGAAAAGGGCATAGAAAGCATCCCCAAACTCAACCCTTTTATCTAGTTTAATATTGTTCTTTGAACCCAAACTTTTATCATATGAAAATAATGTAATATATATGATTTGAACTATTAGCCCTTAAAGTAATAATAGCAAGAACAATTAATGACAATTCAAGGCCATTGATGGGTGACCAGCCAACCCTGGATAACACTGGTTTCACCTCACTAGGACAGGCATGGAGCTCTACAAAGACCAGAAAAGATTAATTGATTCCAATCAACCTTCCATAGTTTATTGACCACCTATTGACCTCCAGATATTTACCAATCTCCTTTGGATCCCCAATCATTACTGACCTGCTTTTGACCCCATATTTACTGCCCTCCTCTTGACCCTCATATATTTAGCAATCTCTTGGATAGCCCCATCACCTCTTGGGGATCCATATTGAACCATTTTGAGGCATCACATTTGAATGGTTGTTTCCTCCCTCTGGAACTACTATGAACTTCTTATTATTACTTTTTCAAAACTGGGGAAGGAGCATTCCCCATGAGAGTCACTGGCATTATGAGATTCTACTCTTAATCCTTAGATTCCATTTGCTTTAGGCAGCCAGGAAAAGTCAATGTGCACAGACATGCATTTTTTTTTAATCCAAAAGATTATTGAATCCATCTGTCCATCCATCCATCAATCTATATACACAATTTCCCTTTTGGACTAAATAACATGATGTGAAATAAAGAAAAGGAATCAATCACATAAAGCAAAGGCAACAGAAGGACTAAAAAGAAGAAAAGGGGAAATGAGCTAGAACTATGCCCATCAGATAAAGAATACAACCATGATGTTTAAAATAAATTTTGAGAGTGGGAGATCAGAAACGGTGAACTCTCCAAAATTCTTTCTGTTCTCCCTCCAAATTGATATGATTGGATAAAAAATAGTCCCAAGTGACTTGAATCTCTCTGATCTGAGAGTGGACTTTTAAGTTATTTGATCAAATATTTATCTCTTATTTTTCAATCATGATGCTTTAAAATATTAGGAAGTTTCAAAGCATCAATTTAAAAATTCCAATTGAAGAGAATGTGTGCGTGTGTGTGCGTGTGTGTGTGTATGTGTAGGTATATGTATAGATATAGTGTGTGTGTGTGTGTGTGTGTGTGTGTGTAGCTTAGGAATGAATGTCAAATCAAATCAAATCAAATTTTTATTTGTATACCGCTCCCTCTCCCCGAAGGGACTCGGGGCGGTGCACAGGGGATTATAAAACATACAAACATACAACAATATAAAAATCTAAAATCCGATTAAACTACTATAGCCCTGCGCTAAAACCTAAAATCCTAAAACACTAAAAACCCCTAAAAACCCAATTAAATTTAAATATACAGACTGGAGGCAGGAAAGATAAATTAGGCCAGGCTGGCCTGCTGGAAGAAATAGGTTTTGAGCTTTCGGCGGAAGGAGCGGAGGTCCGGAGTTGTTCTGAGGTCGGGGGAATGTGGAGTCCTTGGTGCTGAACTTGCTTGCAGACATTTCATTACCCGACTAAGTAACATTATCTAGCATTGATGGTGCAGTGTTGATGCTACCTAGTCAGGTAATGAAATGTCCTCAAGTAAACAACCAAGCTCAGAGAGCACAATTTTACATATAATTTTAAAATTATATGTTCTCCTCTCTTAAGCAGACAATGTCTTCCTTTCCATATAGCATGCTGAGTTCCCAAAATCCTAATTGGATAAGACATTTTGTGAAACACTTTGACTTGGGTGTAGGATAAAAGAGAAATGTTCTCCCTTGAATGGATAAAAAATATATTCCTTGTTTTGCTTGTTCTATTCCAAATTTATGTTGTGAAAAAATATTGTACTTCAGTAAATATATACTTTTTGACTCATTTACTCTGTATATTTTCAAAATAAAGTTAGAATACAGTTATTTATAACTTGGTATAAAAACCAAATACTACTCACTCATCACAAAATCTCCAGAACTGTAAATCTTACAAATTTGAAACTTGGTACATAGGTACATCTTGGCTTCTAGGTGCTCACTAAGAAAGATTTGTCAAAATGACCATCCAATCATTAGCATTTCTTATACAGTATATTATATTAACATGCTCTGATGCTAAGAAATTAGATGTTCTACTTCCTCTCCCTACCTGAAAAGAACTTCATTTCAACTGCCAGTTGCCTTATAGTAACACGCTCTGATGCTACCCCTTCACTAAACCAGGAGTGGGAGAGGCCAGCATATGACTCACCCAGCCTGCGGGCTGGGAGTTTAGACATTCTACTCCCCCTCCTCACCTGAACAGAACTCTGTTCCGATCAAGCCGGATCACATAGTTTTGTAGAGAAGCATGGGTATCCAGCTAGTAACTTGACATTATTTTCCAGATAAGAGTACATCCATTCCCAAAAGTAAGTTTTCCTGTTCCTCATTCAGTCCTTCTCTTCTAAAGGTTACCACTTATATCTACAGTACAGTTATTTTCCTTGCTCTTTGCTTCTCTATTAAATAGAGTACTCTGAGTACTAAGAGAAGATTTTGCTGTTGTTTAAGAATAATAGTGTAGTTTTTATCTTGAGTTATCTAGGAACCACCATTAATATTTCATTTGTTTATAACTAATTTAATTGCTGCCAGTAAATAAATAATCTAGATTTTGCCATTATAATATTATTATAGTCAGTACCAATAATTTCCCAATGCACACACATTTGCTTCAATACATGATTCATATTCAAGGCATGGCTAGTGGCATACCATTCTATGTATGTGTGTGTGTGTATACACACACATACACACACACACATATTACATCAATGCAATCACAAGAGTCAACCTTACTTGGAAGGAGACGTTATATTTTGAATTTTTAAAAAGAAGCACAGTACATGCATGCTAAATTGAAGGAAAATGTCTTGCTGTTTGCCAAGGGTTCCTGCTGAAACTGTCAAGAAGGAAACACAAAAAGTTGTAGAGCATTTCACTCATTTCCACCATCTAGGATGATTTTCTTTCTTTTCTCCAGTTCTGTTAGTGATAATAGTTCCACCTCTGCTTCCATCCAGAGGAGCAGCACTATTCTTTTTCTCTTTGCTAGCCTCACAGCTCCCTGAAAGGTTTAATAATGAAACACCTTTTGATTTTTCAATCTCAAGTCTTTCTTCAGACTAAGAAAATATATTTCTGTCTCTATTTCCTTCAAATACCTCTTGATTATCTGCGGCTACCTGGTGCATTTTAATGAAGGTGATAAACTAACACATTTCTTTCAACTAGCAGTTATCTGACATCTAATCAATTATTTTACTTGTCAGTCAATTAATTTAAGTGGACAGTTTGCAAAATTTTCATCAGACCATCCTGAATAATGAGAATGACCAGGTTTTTAATGGAAAATATCAAACACTGATAAATCAAAGGTAGCATTTACTGCAGATAGAAAATAGTTTCAAATATTCTTTTCCAGAATGTGTTGGTCAAGGATGTACTGAACTCTGGGAGTGATTGCAGTATGATAATTAATTGGATAAATCCTCCCATTAACTGCTCGGATACTAATTAGGCATCTGTAAACAGAATAGCATTAAAAATATCAAGGCCCAGCTCATGCTCTGTCTTCTAGAATCGTCTTTAAAATGCATTGAAAGCATCCTTCCATGACTTTTTCCCTGGACCAAACTGCTCCAGATAAAATTTCCCAAGTTATACAGTTTTTTTTCCCATCTATCCTTCTCACCATATCTACATTCATCCCACCAGTCTTTCCTTAGGGGAGTGTAAAGTTACTTCAAAGATACTTCAAGCAAAGCTTCATAAGCAGTGTGATTTCTACTGCTAAAGAGTGAAACAAAGATGCCACATCAATTCTAGGGCCTTCTTCATCTCTTCCATGTATATGCAATGAGCTCCTGGAGGTACCAGCAAAACCTTGGAAGTGACTCAAAGTGGCTTTGCATATTGCATATCACTGCTGCATCTAAAATATCATGGCCTACACAGTACAAAGCACTTTGGCATAGCCTCCTCACACACGTTTATGTTTCTGAGCATTAAGAGAGAAAAAATTAAAGCTTGCCAGTCCTGTACAAGATGCAGCTATGAACTACACATGCAGTCTGCTATGCTGTCCTATCTCCCAAATATAGAAACTGTGCTTAAAGATCATAAGTTTGGCCTGGGAAAATACCAGAGGATTTTAACCATAGCCACTCATGGAGAGAAGAGATGAAGCTGAAGTGGATGATGAAAGTGACAAGAAGGAAGCTACTGTTGGGATTGGAGAGATGAACAAGATGGCCGACAAATTAAATGGGATTTAAGCAGTTTGGACTGCTGAGAATCTACAAGTTCCTCAGTGAAGGAAGGATCACTCAGGATGGAGCCAGGCTAGGCTCGAAGGGCATCATGTCTCTCTGATACGGAAAGAGGGACAAGAAGATCTGAAATTCTCCTACCAGCTACGAGAGGCATTTACTAAGTTTTATCTGAAGCCCTTGATTAACTCTTATAGGAACTTAGATATAGCTATGCAAGAAATAATAACTAAGATTCACTCACTTCAGAATCATTACTGAAGGCAGAGAAATTGTTAAACTCTAAATTAGAGACATAAAGCAATTAATTGCTTTTATAGTAATTACACCAGAAATAAAGTGAGAAAGGCTACATAAGTGTGTGTGTGTGTGTGTGTGTGTGTGTGTTTGTTTGTATACACACACACATATATAGTAGTACTACACTTCCAAATGAAAATTATTTGTAAAATCTAACTGGAGATGAACTTGGTATATGACCTGAAAGGAAAACACATGTCAAACTCGATGTTAGCCTTATCAAAACAAGAAGTACACCCAAAGGACCTAATTCTACTTGTGCAGTTACAATAACAGAATCTTGCAAGTCTAAAAGTACATTACTCTTCTGCCATGGCAAAAAAACTATGAAGGGTCTCTCCTCTCATCCATATTCTTGCTATGGACTAAGCTCCCTCTTATCTGATCCTTTCTCTGGTTGTAGTTAGATAATACAATACAATAGCAGAATTGGAAGGGACCTTGGAGGTCTTCTAGTCCAACCCCCTGCCTAGGCAGGAAACGCTATACCATTTCAGACAAATGGCTATCTAACATCTTCTTAAAGACTTGCAGTGTTGGGGCATTCACAACCTCTGGAGGCAAGCTGTTCCACTGGTTAATTGTTCTAACTGTCAGGAAATTTCTCCTCAGTTCTAAGTTGCTTCTCTCCTTGATTAGTTTCCACCCATTGTTTCTTGTTCTGCTATCAGGTGCTTTGGAGAATAGTTTGACTCCTTCTTCTTTGTGGCAGCCTCTGAGATATCGGAAGACTGCTATAATGTCTCCCCTAGTCCTTCTTTTCATTAAACTAGACATACCCAGTTCTTGCAACCGTTCTTCATATGTTTTAGTCTCCAGTCCCCTAATCATCTTTGTTGCTCTTCTCTGCACTCTTTCTAGAGTCTCCACAGCTTTTCTACATCATGGCAACCAAAATTGTATGCAGTATTCCAAGTGTGGCCTTACCAAGGCATTATAAAGTGGTATTAACACTTCACGTGATCTTGATTCTATCCCTCTGTTTATGCAGCCTAGAACTGTGTTGCCTTTTTTGGCAGCTGCTGCACACTGCTGGCTCATATTTAAATGGTTGTCCACTAGGATTCCAAGATCCCTTTCACAGTTGCTACTATTGAGCAAGGTACCACCTATACTGTACCTAAATGTTTCTTGCCTAAATGTAGAACCTTACTTTTTTCACAATTGAATTTCATTTTGTTAGATAGTGCCCAATGTTCAAGTTTGTCAAGATCCTTCTGTATCTTAAGCCTATCTTCTGGAGTGTTGGCTATTCCTGCCATCTGTAAATTTGATGAATTCCCCATTTATCCCCTCATCGAAATCATTGATGAAGATGTTGAAGAGTAACAATTCCTTCTGTCTCCAAAAGAAAATTTCAACCATACCATTACATCTGATCACCAGTCTCAGAAATGGCATGTTTGAGACTGGCCTATAATTGCACAGTTTGATGAAGGGAGGTTTTCTTTAACATAAATCTTTTGATTGCCTCCGTTAGGCAGGAAAAAAACAATTTCCTTCTTTAATCCTGATCAATTGTCAAAGTGTTAACCTGCATGTGGTCTGTTGCATTTAGAAAGTTACATGCGACTTAGGAAAAGTCCGTGATTGTGATGAAAGAGCTTAAGTACCACTCCTAAATAGGTAAAGCAGTATGGCTACTGAATTCTGCCTCCCAAACAAAAACATCCAAATAACTCAACAAACCATCCCAGTTATCTCAGGAAAACAGACTGCGAGACAGTGGAGCATTCCTATACACTCCTGGTTAGCCAAGAATAGCAACCTACACTTTTTAACATAGGCAATTCCGAAATTAATGCCACTAGCAGTTTTCTTTTTTAATGTTCAACTTGTGCTTCGCATTTATTTTCTTCTGACAATACAGATGCCACCTCGGAGATTTACTGCAGCTTTGATAGCTAGAGACACAGAAAACTGTGTAAGCAATTTTAGACAGCAAGCCAAACATCAAACTATAATTGTGAAGCATTTCTGGCATGTATAGGCCACTTATATATGCAGTTCAGTTATTTTCCAGGCTTCTTGCTTCATCTAGTAAATAGAACTAGGAAAAGACTTTGCTACTGGGTAAGAATAATAATGTAGTTGTTATTTTGAATAACCACCATTAACATCTCATTTGGGCTATAACTAATTTCACTGTTTTCAGTAAGTATATAATCCAGGTTTTTCATTATAATATTATCATAGTCAGTACCAACAATTTTCCCTTGGGGGAACAATGTTTCCAACACATTTTCCTGTGCCCACGTACACATCTGCTCACAATACATGATTTCTGGAGTGTTCATAGCACAGCTATTTTCCTGCTAGCTGATATCAAATCAGCAACTTTAGACAGTAAGCCAAATATTAAACTATAATAGCAAAAAAATATCTGGAATAAATAATAAATGATTATCAGTTGTTTCCTTGCTCTATTTGCTAAAACAAACTAAGACTTTGCTTAAGTATGATAATGTAGTTGTTATGCTGGATAATCCAGGGATCCCAAATTAGTATTTTTGATGGCTATTGCATTGTTTTAAGTGTTTGCTATTTACCTTCTGTTTCATAGGATCAACACATTTTCTTTCTTTTATTCCCTGTTTTAACTAAGGAGGAGACTGTTTATATGAATTATATTGTGCTGTGTAAACAGAGCTGGTTTGGTATAGCAATTAAGGCATCAGGTTAGAATCAGGGAGATCGTGAGCTCTAGTCCTACCTTAGGCACAAACCAGCTGGGTGACTTTGGGCCGGTTACTCTCTCTCAGCTCTAGAAAGGAGGCAATGGCAAACCATTTTTGAAAACCTTGCTAAGAAAGCTGCAGTCTAGGCCAGTGGTCGGCAAACAGCGGCTCGTGAGCCAGGAGTGGCTCTTTGGCCCCTTGAGTGCGGCTCTTCCTCCACCCAGCCACGGGCAGACACTGGGAGCTGCATGCCCACTTCCCTCCTCCCCCAGTGGGTGGGCGGGCACGGGGAGGACCAAAGGCTGAGGCTCCCTAAGTGCCGCCCAGTCCGTCCGGGTGCCGCACGCTCACCTCCCTCCCAGCCCGTGTGCCGGACAGCCCTGGAAAGTGCCCCTCGGTGCTGTCTGTGGGCGGCTGCTGCTGCTGCTGCTGGTCCCGAGCCCCGCGACACGCAGTTCTCGCCATCCGAGCAGCCCGGCTGTCCTGCCCGATGCGCCTGCCGGGCGACCTCGGACAGCAAGAACTGCGTGTTGCGGGAGCAGCAGCAGCAGCAACAGCCGCCCGCAGAGAGCACCGAGGGGCACTTTCCACAAGCTGGGAGGGAGGTGGGCGTGCGGGGCCCGGACGGACTTGGCAGCGCTTAGGGAGCCACAGCCTTTGGTCCTCCCCGCGCCTGCTCCTGGCTCACTGGCTCGCTGACATGCCGGGCTTTCCGCTGCTTCCGGGGGGGGGGGGGAGGGAGAGACTTACACACAGAGAGACAGACAGAGAGAGACAGAGGGGGAGGAAGGGAAAGACAAACAGAGAGAGGGAGGGAGAGAGAGAGGGAATCAGACACACACACACACATACACACACGCAGAGTGACAGATGGGTGGAGGGAGGAGAGAGAGACAGATACAGAGAGAGAGAGAGTGACAAAAAGAAAGAAAAAGAGAAAGAAAAGAAAGTGGGAGAGAGAGAGAGAGAGAGAGAGAAAGAAAGAAAGAAAGAAAGAAAGAAAGAAAGAAAGAAAGAAAGAAAGAAAGAACTTATGACCACAATTGAGCACAAAATTTTGGTTGCTAAGCAGGACCGTCATTAAATGATTTTCACCACATTTTCCAAGTTGGCCATGCCCACCTGGTCACATGACCGCTGAGCCACTCCCATAGAACAGGCCATACCTTTTGGCTCTCAAAAGAAATTTCAATTGTGGTACTATTGATATTTGGCTCTATTGACTAATGAGTTTGCCCACCACTGGTCTAGGCAATCACCAGGAGTCAAAAACTGATTCAGAAGTTTGTGTTTGTGTGCAATAGCTATTGCAACAGAGAAATGGTGACCTTGCAAGAACTAGAAGAAAGATTTCTTTACCTCTTTCCTTTCCGTGTCCTTTCCAGCATCTCAGTAGGGAATACCCCCTGATTAATCAGGGAAAGCCTTATGATTCTGACTGCTGAACTCTCTGTCTAGTAATCAAATAGTCAAAATAATAGATGTTGCATAACAGTAGTCAGCATTCTGGGTCTTATATCCAGTGGCATCCAATCAATTATTTCACGCTTGCTACCATCCTTAGAAAGACTGTTAGAATATTCCAAGCAGAGACTTGCTTACATTGTTACATGGTAAAGTCATGAGTGCTTTGAACCCTTGATTTGTTTATTATAGATCCTCATTTTAAGATTGTTGTTTAGAAGAGCAGCAATATCTTCTCTCTCTCTCTTTAGAATTTTGAGGTGGAGTGGCTCACTGGCTTAAAAGATGCCTGTGAAGGTCTGTGCTCTGGGGGTTCAAGTCCTACCACTGCGGAATGGAGTGAGTTCCTGTCACTTGCCTCAACTCCTGCCAATCTAGCTATTCAAAAGCAGGTACAGTAAATTTGAGTAGATAAATATTTATCACTTCACCCGAAGGTAACTATGCTCTGTGTTTCACTGTATACTCTGTGCTGCAGTGTAATGTCATGTTGGCCATATGACTCCAGAAACATTTTTGGACCCCGCTGGTTCAATGGCCTAAAATTGGAGAAAAGCACCCCCCCCCAAAAGACTAACAGAGAAAATGCCACAGGTTCTCCTTTGCCTTTGCCTCTTTACCTCTTTAGAATATTTTGTAATGTATGCATGCAGGATAATGTGCTTTAGTCCTACTCTTAGGCAGAGTGAGGTGGTTGCTGACAAGAGATGTTGATAGATGATGTACTTGCGAGACCACCTACTGCCACTGGTGGCTTCCCACCATCCAGTATGATTCCACAGAGTTGGGCTCCTCAGGGTGCCGTCGCCCAGATAGTGTCAGCTGTCGACCCTCAGGGGGAGAGCCTTCTCTGTGAGAATGCCTTCCCTTTGGAATGAGCTGTCCCCGGAGCTTCGCATAATTCCTGACCTCCCGTCCTTCCAGTGTGCTCTAAAAAGCTGGCTTTTCTAGCAAGACGGCCTGGCCTGAATAAAATAAATTATTAATTTTAATTGTTAATTGTTAATTTATTTTAAATTTAACTGTAAATTGTTAATTTATTGTTATTGGATTCTCTATTTAATCTTTTTTAAACTTTTGCATTATGTATTTTTATGTTGTACACCACCCTGAGTCCTTCGGGAGAAGGGCGGCATATAAATCCAACAAACAAACAAGCAAACAAACAGGTATTCCAAAATCTCTTTGTTCTCCTTTGCAGTAGGCTAGTGCTGTGATGTGCCAGCCTGCCCTGTATTTAACTCCAAAGGTTATATAGTCTGTTCTGTCCTAAATGAAGAGATGTGCCCTATCATTGGCATTAAAGTGGATGATGAACTGCGCTTGCGCGAAGATGGCGGTCTAGTTTAGAGCTCTGCATGGGCCATGGAGCTCGTTGGCCTCGCTTTGTGTGCCTCAGCCCCTTTTCTACCTTTTTGAGGACTGGGATCGGCGAGAGATCCACCCTGGCATCCCAGGGTGAGGTTTTGCGGGTGCTGCGGGAGCGGAGATGGCGGCGGCGGCGGTGAGAGCGCCCGAGCGGAGGTCGGCGTCCTCGGCGTCCTCATGATGGCGATGGACGCTGGCCGCGCCGGATACGCTCGGAGGGACTGAGACGGCTGGAGGACGGCTGGAGATGGCTGTGGGAGCTGGGATGGTGGTGAGAGCACCGAGAGGCCAGCGTCGAGCTGGGACGGCGGTGAGAGCGCCAAGAGGCCAGCAGCAGAGGCGGCGGTGTGGAGGCGGCTGTGAGAGCGCCGAAATGGTGGTCGATGTCCTCGGCATCCTACGGGCAGCGGTGGACACCGGCCGGGCCGCTGGAGGCCAGGCTGGCCTGAGGAGGCTGGGAAGACGGCCTGACGGTTGCGGGACGGCGGTGAGAGCGCCGGAGTGCTGACTTTAAAGACCTAAGTCTTATAACCCAACCTTTAAGACCTTTTAAGTCCTTTAAGACCTTTCGCCCCATGGGCCTTTTTAAGATCTTCGAAGACCTTTGTCCTTGTAAAGACCTATGGAACGCAGCAGCCGAACTGAAATTCTAAACTTATCCTCACTGATGCACTTTAAAGTATATTTATTTATTCACTATCTATTTATGATATTTTACATCTGTATATTGTGGCCAACAATGCCTTTTAAAATCAAACTAATTCATGACCCATCTATGTATTTTATCCTTACATTTTATATCTATTTATAATTATCTATTTAATTATTTATGCATATTTAAATGTACTCTAAATCAGACCTACTACTGCTGCGAGAGTCCCCGCTCTCGCAGGTTTGGCCCTCCACTTTAACAAGGGCCCGCCTTGATGAGGGATTTATTAATCCGGAGAGGTGGGCGAAGCATGGTCTCAGGGGTTTTTTAGTTTGTAAATTGTTGTCTATTTTAGGGGGTACCAGGGAGGGGGGTGGGTATAGATGAAATGAGATGAGTAAGAAGGAAACGGGCCGGGCCAGCAGGCGGCGGAAGGAGGCGGAAGGATCCACTAGGAGGGGGGAACCACGAGTCGTTTCCATGGAGGGCCTACCCATTCAGAGAGTCGCAGGGAGAGGCAGGTCCGAGGGGAGACAAGCTCCATCCTCCCGGTTGGAGGCACGCGGCTGTTGGTTGCAGACGGTCAGCTGCCACAACCCCCGCAGGCTAGGTGGTCAGGGACTACAGTGCCAGGGTCCACGGCTGATGTTCTGCAACGCCAGGTCCATGATCAACAAAGCCCCCCTCATCCATGACCTCGTGTCAGAGGGGGAGCATGACCTGGTGGGAATTGCGGAGACCTGGTTGGGCCATGAGGGAGGACTTCCCCTTGTTGAAATTTGCCCGCCAGGTTACCATGCTTTTCATCAGCCCCGGGCCCTAGGCAGGGGTGGAAGGGTAGCGGTTATTGCTAGGGAAGGTCTAGAGCCGAGAGAGACCATTGTGCCACAGACCACCGGTTGTGAGTCCCTCTGCGTGAAGTGGGGCCTAGGGAGGCAGTTGGGCTTGCTGGTTGTATACCTGGCTCCCCGCTATGTAACAACAGCCCTGCCCGAGCTCCTTGAGGTAATCGCTATGATGGCAGTTGAGACCCCCAGACTTGTAGTCATGGGGGACTTTAATTTGCCATCGGTGGGCGAATCATCGGAGGTAGCTCGGGAGTTCATGGCTTCCATGACAGCCATGGACCTGACCCAAGTAATTCAGGGCCCCACTCACGAGGGTGGACATACGCCAGATCTAATCTTTGTCTCTGGCCAATGGAAGAGTGATCTGGGTACAGGTGATATAGTCATCACGCCCTTGTCATGGTCAGACCACTCACTTCTCCGGCTCGACTTTCCAATCGCTACACCCCACCGCGGGGAGGCGGAACCTGAGTCACCTATTTGGTTCCGCCCCAGGCGCCTGATGGACCCTGACAGGTTCCAGACGGCGCTTGGGCCACTTCCTGTATCCCTGACCCGCGCCCCGATGGAGGACCTCGTGGCCGCATGGAATACTGCTGCCACGGGAGCCTTGGATCGGGTCGCGCCCTTGCGGCCTCTCTTGCGGCGGCGATCCACCCTGGCTCCTTGGTTCACCGAGGAGCTAAGGGTGATGAAACGCCACAAGAGATGCCTAGAGAGGAGATGGAGATCTACTCGGTCTGAATCTGACCGAACACAGGTGAGAGCCCATTTACGGACTTACCTTGTGGCACTGAGAGTGGCCAAACGTCATCATTGTGCCACTCTCATCGCATACGCAGATAACCGCCCTGCCGCCCTGTTTAGAGTGACCCGCTCCCTCCTTCAACAGAGGGTGCGGCAAACCCCATTACAGGGTAGAGCAGAGGAATTTGGGATTTATCTGCAGGATAAAATCGCTCAGATTCAGAGTGAGTTAGTCTCCATCGATGGCCCAGTGGGATGTCCCGAGGCAGGTCTTGAGACAGTTTGTTGGGAAGAGTTTGACTCTGTTACTTCCGAAGATATGGACAGGTTACGTGGGCGACTGTTCTAATGTCGGGGGGAAGGTCGTTCCAGAGGGCTGGGCCCGCCACAGAGAAGGCCCTTCCCCTGGGCGTCGCCCGCTGACAAAGTCTAGTGGACGGCACCCGGAGAAGTCCCTCTCTGTGGGAGCGAATCGGCCGTGAGGATGTATGGGGCAGGATCTGATCCTGCAGATAGCTAGGTCCCGAGCCATGGAGCGCTTTGAAGATGATAACTAGCACCTTGAAGCACACCCGAAAGACGACAGGCAGCCAGTGCAGCTCGCGCAGGAGCGGTGTTATGTGGGTATACCTTGCTGTCCCCATTATTGCTCGCGCGGCTGCATTCTGGACCAGCTGAAGTCTTCGGGTGCACCTCAAGGGGAGCCCCATGTAGAGAGAGTTACAATAGTCCAGTCGGGATGTCACGAGAGCATGAGTGACTTTGCAAAGGGCATCCCGATCCAATAAGGGGCGCAACTGGCGTACCAGGCAAACCTGGTAAAACGCCCTCCTGGCCACGGCTGTCACTTGATCTTCCATGGACAGCCGGGTATCCAGGAGGACACCCAAGTTGCGCGCCCCATCCACAGGGGCCAGATGTTCGCCCCCTATGGCAAGTGATGGAATCAACTGGTTGAATCGGGCAGCCGGAAACCACAGCCACTCGGTCTTGGACGGGTTGAGTCTGAGTCTGTTACTTCCCATCCAGGCCCGCACGGCTTCCAGGCACTGGCACATCACCGCTACGGCATCGTTGGGGTGGTTTGGGGTAGATATATACTGCGTATCATCAGCATAGAGGTGATACTCTACCCCAAAATCACGGATGATCTCGCCCAGCGGCTTCATATATGCGTTGAACAGGAGAGGTGAGAGGACCGACCCCTGAGGCACCCCACATGTGAGGGGTCTCGAGGTCGACCTCTGCTCTCCTGCCAACACAAATTGCGATCGACCAGAGAGGTAGGAGGAGAACCACCGTAAAACGGTGCCTCCCACCCCCAACCCCCCCAGCCGATGCAATAGGATGCCATGGTCGATGGTATCAAAAGCCGCTGAGAGGTCTAATAGGAGCAGGATGGAGGAACAACCCCCATCTCTGGCCCTCCAGAGATCATCCACCAACGCGACCAATGCCGTCTCGGTGCTATGCCCGGGCCGAAAGCCGGACTGGCGCGGGTCTAGATAATCAACTTCCTCCAGGTGACGGGGAAACTGTTGTGCCACCACACTCTCTACAACCTTCGCCAGGAAGGGAAGGTTGGAGACGGGACGATAGTTGGATAATAAAGCTGGGTCCAAAGAGGGCTTCTTCAGGAGGGGCCTCACCATGGCCTCTTTAAGGGAGGCAGGCAAGAATCCTTCATTTAAAGAAGCGTTGACAACCTCTTGGAGCCAGCCTCGTGTCACCTCCCAGGATGCCAGTACAAGCCAGGAAGGACACGGGTCCAATAAACATGTGGTGGCTCGCAGTCGCCCACGTAACCTGTCCATATCCTCAGAAGTAACAGAGTCAAACTCTTCCCAACCAGGATGCGCCTCGTGGCCTCCCACTGGGCCATCAATGGAGACTAACTCGTTATGGATCTGAGCGATTTTCTCCTGCAGATAAATCACAAATTCCTCTGCTCTACCCTGTAATGGGGCTTCCCGCACCCTCTGTTGAAGGAGGGAGCGGGTCACCCTAAACAGGGCGGCAGGGGGTTATCTGCGGATGCTATGAGAGTGGCACAATGATGGCATTTGGCCACTCTCAGTGCCACAATGTAAGTCCGTAAATGGGCTCTTACCTGTGTTCGGTCGGATTCAGATTGAGTAGGCCTCCATCTTCTCTCTAGGCATCTCTTGTGGCGCTTCATCACCCTTAGCTCCTCGGTTGTAGAGAGTGTGGTGGCACAACAGTTTCCCCGTCACCTGGAGGAAGTTGATTATCTGGACCTGCGCCAGTCCGGCTTCCGGCCCGGGCACAGCACCGAGACGGCATTGGTCGCGTTGGTAGATGATCTCTGGAGGGCCAGAGATGGGGGTTGTTCCTCCATCCTGGTCCTATTAGACCTCTCAGCGGCTTTTGATACCATCGACCATGGTATCCTATTGCATCGGCTGCAGGGGCTGTGGGTGAGGGGCACCGTACTGCAGTGGTTCTCCTCCTACCTCTCCGGTCGATCGCAATTTGTGTTGGCAGGAGAGCAGAGGTCGACCTCGAGACCCCTCACTTGTGGGGTGCCTCAGGGGTCAGTCCTCTCACCTCTCCTGTTCAACACATATATGAAGCCGCTGGGTGAGATCATCCGTGGTTTTGGGGTAGAGTACCATCTCTACGCTGACGATACGCAGCTGTATATATCTACCCCAAACCACCCCAACGATGCCGTAGCGGTGATGTGCCAGTGCCTTGAAGCCGTGCGGGCCTGGATGGGAAGTAACAGACTCAGACTCAACCCGTCCAAGACCGAGTGGCTGTGGTTTCCAGCATCCCGATACAACCAGCTGACTCCATCGCTGGCCATAGGGGACGAACATCTTACCCCTGTGGAGGGGGCACGCAACTTGGGCGTCCTCCTGGATACCCGGCTGTCCATGGAAGATCAAGTCACAGCCGTGGCCAGGAGGGCGTTTTACCAGGTTCGCCTGGTACACCAGTTGCGTCCCCTATTGGATCGGGATGTCTTTTGCACAGTCACTCATGCCCTCGTGACATCCCGACTGGACTACTGTAATTCTCTCTACATGGGGCTCCCCTTGAGGTGCACCCGAAGACTTCAGCTTGTCCAGAATGCAGCCGCGCGAGCAATAATGGGAACCTCTAGGTTTACCCACATAACACCACGCTTGCGCGAGCTGCATTGGCTGCCTGTTGTCTTTCGGGTGCGCTTCAAGGTGTTAGTTACCATCTTTAAAGCGCTCCATGGCTCGGGACCTAGTTATCTGCGGGATCGGATCCTGCCCCATACATCCCTGCGGCCGATTCGCTCCCACAGAGAGGGGCTTCTCCGCGTGCCGTCCACTAGGCTATGCCAGCGGGCGATGCCCAGGGGAAGGGCCTTCTCTGTGGCGGGCCTAGCCCTCTGGAACGACCTTCCCCCCGAAATCAGAACAACCACAGACCTCCGCTCCTTCCGTCAAAAATTGAAAACACACTTTTTCTGCTTGGCCGGCCTAGGTTAGTCTTCCGTCTTTCGATAGAGTTTTATGTTTTTTTTAGTGTAATTTAAATTTAGGGGATTTTAGCGCAGGGACAATTTCGGTTTAATTCGTATTTTAACTATTTATTTTTCTATGTATTTTATATTGGTTTTTATTCCCTGTGCACTGCTCCGAGTCCCTTTGGGGAGAGGAGGCGGTATAAAAATAAAATTTATTATTATTATTATTATTATTATTATTATTAAAGTAAAGCACAGTTGTCAGGGTTCCAAATAGCATCCAAAATTAAATCAGAGTTTGAGGCAAAGCATTCCTCAAAATTCCAATTTATTAAGAGAGCCATGTTGCCACATCTGAGAAAACCTGAATCTGAAAGCCTCCCAGTTTTCCCCATCCAGCTGAAAGTTCAAGATCTTGCCCCCCCCCCACACCCACAAGTCCATCACATGGTCCAATCCTCCACTGCCATGCTGGAAATTCCACCTATCCAGTTCCGATCAGGTGCAGAGGTGCAAAGACAAAGGATGACCTTGGCTTTCTAGAAAGAATTTTGTTATGCCTACATAGCATCTAATTCCGTACAATCCCCCCCTCCCATTTTCCCACAATAGAAAATGCATAGTAGAATAATAGAAAGTGTGGCAGACCAAAGATCCAAAATAAAATACAGCTGCAGGCCTGACACAGTTGCAGGTACAGATTTTTTTCTAAAACTGCAGTGATTGAGCCCAAGTGCCAGACTAAAAGAAGCGGTATGAAGTTTGTCCTCCTCACTATTTTCAGAGGAATCGTACAATTGTTGTCCCATCTTCATATTAAAATACATATTTATTATATATTGTTAAAAAAATTGTTAATCTAGAAAAGCAATTTGAGATTAAGGAATTAGCTTTCAGCTGTGAGAACTCCCTGTCCGCTATTCTCTTATGAGCCAACCAACCTCTTAGATTTATTGTAGGGATAAAATGAAGAAGGAATATTCCCACATGAGTCACCTTGTGTTCTGGAGAAAAGATGGGGTGTAAAATTAATAAATAATTATGGCTTTTATCCTGTTATTTCCTTCTTTTCTTTACATTTGCTGTTCTTCCAATTCTCCACCCAATGAGTCACTCCATCAATAATCCATAAGCAGTGGTGTCAAAAGCTTCTGAAAACTAATTGTGGAAGAATTCTTACCTTACTGAATTTAATAGATATGGAATGCAATTTTGGATTCTTCAGGAAAGCAATAAGGAAAAACATACCTCTGCATATACAATACAATACAATAGCAGAGTTGGAAGGGACCTTGTAGGTCTTCTAGTCCAACCCCCTGCGTGGGCAGGAACCTTATACCATTTCAGACAAGTGGCTGTCTATCATCTTTTTAAAGACTTCCAGGGTTGGGGCATTCACAACTTCTGGAGGCAAGCTGTTCCAGAGGTTAATTGTTCTAACTGTCAGGAAATTTCTCCTTAGTTCTAAGTTGCTTCTCTCCTTGATTAGTTTCCACCCATTGCTTCTTGTCATGCCCCCAGTGCCTTGGAGAATAGTTTGACTCCCTCTTCTTTGTGGCGCCCTCTGAGATATCGGAACACTGCTACCATGTCTCCCCTGGTCCTTCTCTTCATCAAACTAGACATACCCAGCTCCTGCAACCGTTTTTCATATGTTTTAGTCTCCAGTCCCCTAATCATCTTGGTTGCTCTTCTCTGCACTCTTTCCAGAGTCTCCACGTCTTTTCTACATTGTGGCAACCAAAACTGTATGCAGTATTCCAAGTGTGGCCTTGCCAAGGCACTATACAGTGGCATTAACACTTCACGTGATCTAGATTCTATCCCTCTGTTTATGCAGCCTAGAACTGTGTTGGCTTTTTTGGCAGCTGCTGCACACTGCTGGCTCATATTTAAATGGTTGTCCACTAGGATTCCAAGATCCCTCTCACAGTTGCTACTATTGAGCAAGGTACCACCTATTCTGTACCTGTGCATTTTGTTTTTCTTGCCTAAATGTAGAACATTACTTTTTTCACAATTGAATTTCATTTTATTAGATAGTGCCCAATGTTCAAGTTTGTCAAGATCCTTCTGTATCTTAAGCCTATCTTCTGGAGTGTTGGCTGTTCCTGCCAGCTTGGTGTCGTCTGCAAATTTGATGAGTTCCCCATTTATCCCCTCATCCAAATCATTGATGAAGATGTTGAAGAGTACTGGGCCTAAAACAGAGCCTTGGGGGACTCCACTGCATACTTCCTTCCATGTAGATGCAGTTCCATTGAGGACTACACGTTGAGTGCGGTTGGTCATCCAGTTGCGAATCTATTTGGTGGTGATGCTGTCTAACCCACATTTTTCTACTTTATCTAATAGTAGGTTATGGTCTACTTCAGTGGTTCCCAAACTTTTTCAGTCCACCGCCCCCTTGGTGCTACAAAATGATCCTCAGTGCCCCCCACCCAGAATTCAATTTTTTTACAACCGGTTTTGTGGGCGTGGCTTGGTGGGCATGGCTAGGGGGGGTCATGTGACTGGGCGGTTTGCACGACGGAAGGCAGATAATAACAGTAAAATTCAAAACTTTAACAATTGCACATTTATTCAAAATCCAATTTAAAAACCTTTGTAGCTAATGTTAATTCTACAAAATTGTTGAATATGATCCAGTGATACCAGGTTTTCAAAGTCTGATAGTCATTTATCAAGAACCTTACTAACTAGTAACTTAGTAAACTCAATAAAATTTAGTTAACTACTTCACTGTTCAGTAAATTCTTAATGTGATGGATGGGCTTGATGAAGTGATACCAATTTCCCAATGTCTGGTTTTAAGTCACTTAGCAGGAGTCTTAAATCACCACGTTAAGTAACATGGAGTCTATTTCTTTGCTTGGAGAGAAGTTGAATGACCACACTGAAGCCACGTTCCACCAAATATGATGTTGGAAATGCAACAAGGAGCTTCTTAACCATTGTCCATAGTGCAGGATAGCGACCAGAAATTTCTTTCTGTAACCAAAACTCTTGGTATGATTTCTTGAACTTTGGCTTCAGCTCAATGTCATTTTGCAGCTCTATGAGTTGTTCCTCCACTATCCCATCTTCCTCAATATCTGAAAATGGATTTATCACCCAATCTGGAATTTCCATCAAAAGAAGATCCTGATATCGCTCAGACATATCTTTATGCAGTATGTCCAAATGGTCACAAAACACTTGAAGATCATCGTCTTGTATCCCACCTTTCTCTTCTAGCTCAGACAAGCTCGGAAGTTGGTACAGCTTGCGATGGCCTATATTGCGTTTGAAGAGAGTTAGCTTTGAAATAAATGTACAGATGACAGATTTGGCCTTAATAAGATTTACCTCATTTCCCTGCAACTGCAAATTCAATTCATTGAACTTAGAAAATAGTTCTGATAAATACGCAATGTCATGCCTGATCCCTTTGAGTTCACCATTGAGCAAAGCATTCCTGTCTTCAAAGAACTCAACAACTGTGTCAAAAAGATTGTAAAAGCGTCTCACACAGTTGCCTTTTGATAGCCAACGAACTTCTGTATGAAGCAGCAAACGATCAAAATCTTCATCATTCTCAACACAGAGCTCTCTGAAAAGACGATCATTGAGAGCATGTACTTTAATTTTGTTAACTGCAGTAATGACAGTGTGTAATGACTTGTGCAAGCGATCACTGAGGTTTTTTGCAACCAGATGTTGGCGATGAATGACACAGTGAATGGTAAAGACATTTGGCACTGCTTTCTTCAAGTAAGCAACGCACCCACGGTAGCGACCAGTCATTGATGGTGCTCCATCAGTTGCACAAGCTAGTATGTTGGTAAGTGGAATTTCCTTGTCTTTGAAAAACTGCTCAACAACATGAAATATTGACTCCCCTTTAGTATTTGTTTTTAGTTGCCTTGCAAATAACAACTCTTGAGTCAAACCTTCATCTTTAATAAAACGCACATAAGCAAGAAGCAAAGATTCATTGCCTGGCAAAGTTGATTCATCCAGCTGTAATGCAAATTCTGTTGTCCTTAGTATGCTGCACAGTACGTCTTCCACATTCTCAGCCATTTCATCTATGCGTCTTTGCACAGAATTGTTGCTGAGAGGAATTGTTTTAATTATGTCATGTGGTGACTTGTGTAAAACAGTACTCAGAACCTCACTAACAGCTGGTAGGATGAGTTCCTCACCAATTGTATGTGGCTTTCCAGACTTTGCAATCAGTAATGCAATGTTGTATGAAGCACGCAAACCATCAGTGGTTTGTTGGGAAACATTGCAAAACATACGTGACAGCGTTGGACGCTTTTGGAATTTGTCACGAAGTGACCGAAAAAAAGTTAGGCTCCTGTCTGCTTTTTCAGGATGTACCTTCGTCAAATGTTCATTTAATCTGGAAGGCTTCATTGCCTCATTTGAAAATACTCTGTCACATAGTAGACACCGTGTTAGCTGCTGGTTTGCTGGTTCAGGTATAAATCCAAACCTCAGATATTCCAGACTATATTGTCTACATTTCTTCTTAGATTTTCCTGCTTCTGCCATTTCTGCTCTGAAAATCAACAATTCACAGATGTCACCTAAGACAACAACAAAATCAGTATTATTTGAAACTCAAAGTTATGTTTATTCAAGGTACCTACTTAATTAAAAGTGTTACATAATATCAGTATCACTTAACAATGCTCCTGCTTAGCAACCAAAATATTGGCGCAGGAACTCTGGCATTTGAAGCACGCAAGTCTTAAAGCTGTCAACCCTTTGGGAATCGGTGGACAGTTTTGGGAGCACGTAATTCAAGAAGCAGCTAGAAATCCCGGCATAAAGTCAAGACCTTTGAGCGTGGTATGAATGAGGAAGCATTATTTTCATGCCAGACTTGAAGACGGTTTTGGTTTGGTTCTGGAGCTTTGTGGTCTGCATTTCAGACATCAGATTAACAGAGTTGGAAGGGACCTTTGTAGGTCATCTATTCTAGTCCAACCCCCCCCCCCCACACACACAAGCAGACGCTGCCTACACCATTTTTGACAGATGGCAGTCCAGTCTCTTCTTGGAAGCTTCCAGTGATGAAGCTCCCACAATGTAGTACACGGTAGCCATACCTACGACCACAATTGAACCCAAAAATTCTGTTGCTAAGTGAGACATTGGCTAAGTGAATTTTGTTGCAATCTCCTTCACTACAAAGGGGCCCAAACAAGGCACGCTGATTTCAAAACTGGATTGCATTCTGTTAATGACATTATTTCTGCCCTGTTAAAAGTGCCACTTAATTCTCTCAGATTTCAGGGAAACCCACATTCAAAAAACAGGTGACATTTTTTCTGGGCATGGGGGGGGGCAGGGAGAGGAGACGAAGGTACCTTTCTGCTCTCTTCCACAACTGAATTTTTTTCTGGGCATGGGGGGATTGGGGGGAGGAGACCAAGGTAGCTTTTTTTCAGTTTGTTTTTTAAATAAATATTAAAAAAATCTGGGTACTTTTAAAAACAAAAATTCACCAAAATCTCACCTGTTAAGCTAGTGAGATGTGAGGTATATAAATTTAATAGACAAACACAGTTATGGACATGCAGAATAAATTGGAAATAATGATGGATTACATTTGGTGATTCTCACACAAGTCATTCCTCTTTACCCTTTCAAGAATATTTATTTTAAAAAAAACTGGAAAAAAACCTACCTTCGTCTCTTCCCCGCCCCGCCCCCCAGGCACAGGAAAAAAACTCCGTTTGAAAGGGCTTGATAGCAAGGTAACTTCTTCCCCCACCTCCGCCCCCCAGGCACAGAAAAAAAACTCCGTTTGAAAGGGCTTGATGGCAAGATAACTTCTCCCCCCCTCCGCCTCCCAGGCACAGAAAAAAACCTCCGTTTGAAAGGGCTTGATAGCAAGGTAACTTCTCCCCCCCGCCCCCCAGGCACAGGAAAAAAACTCCGTTTGAAAGGGCTTGATAGCAAGGTAACTTCTCCCCCCCTCCGCCCCCCAGGCACAGAAAAAAAACTCCGTTTGAAAGGGCTTGATAGCAAGGTAACTTCTTTCCCCCCCCTCCGCCCCCCAGGCACAGAAAAAAACTCCATTTGAAAGGGCTTGATAGCAAGGTAACTTCTCCCCCCCTCCGCCCCCCAGGCACAGGAAAAAAACTCCGTTTGAAAGGACTTGATAGCAAGGTAACTTCTCCCCCCCCCGCCCCCCAGGCACAGGAAAAAAACTCCGTTTGAAAGGGCTTGATAGCAAGGTAACTTCTCCCCCCCCCGCCCCCCAGGCACAGGAAAAAAACTCCGTTTGAAAGGACTTGATAGCAAGGTAACTTCTCCCCCCCTCCGCCCCCCAGGCACAGAAAAAAAACTCCGTTTGAAAGGGCTTGATAGCAAGGTAACTTCTCCCCCCCCCACCCCCCAGGCACAGGAAAAAAGCTCCGTTTGAAAGGGCTTGATAGCAAGGTAACTTCTCCCTCCCCGCCCCCCAGGCACAGGAAAAAAACTCCGTTTGAAAGGGCTTGATAGCAAGGTAACTTCTCCCCCCCTCCGCCCCCCAGGCACAGAAAAAAAACTCCGTTTGAAAGGGCTTGATAGCAAGGTAACTTCTTCCTCCCCCTCCAGCCCCCAGGCACAGAAAAAAAACTCCATTTGAAAGGGCTTGATAGCAAGGTAACTTCTCCCCCTCTCCGCCCCCCAGGCACAGGAAAAAAACTCCGTTTGAAAGGGCTTGATAGCAAGGTAACTTCTCCCCCCCCCGCCCCCCAGGCACAGGAAAAAAACTCCGTTTGAAAAGGCTTGATAGCAAGGTAACTTCTCCCCCCCTCCGCCCCCCAGGCACAGAAAAAAAACTCCGTTTGAAAGGGCTTGATAGCAAGGTAACTTCTCCCCCCCCGCCCCCCAGGCACAGGAAAAAAACTCCGTTTGAAAGGGCTTGGTAGCAAGGTAACTTCTCCCCCCTCCGCCCCCCAGGCTCAGAAAAAAACTCCGTTTGAAAGGGCTTGATAGCAAGGTAACTTCTCCCCCCCCCGCCCCCCAGGCACAGGAAAAAAACTCCGTTTGAAAGGGCTTGATAGCAAGGTAACTTCTTCACCCCCCTCCGCCCCCCAGGCACAGAAAAAAAACTCTGTTTGAAAGGGCTTGATAGCAAGGTAACTTCTCCCCCCCCCGCCCCCCAGGCACAGGAAAAAAACTCCGTTTGAAAGGACTTGATAGCAAGGTAACTTCTCCCCCCCTCCGCCCCCCAGGCACAGAAAAAAAACTCCGTTTGAAAGGGCTTGATAGCAAGGTAACTTCTCCCCCCCCCACCCCCCAGGCACAGGAAAAAAGCTCCGTTTGAAAGGGCTTGATAGCAAGGTAACTTCTCCCTCCCCGCCCCCCAGGCACAGGAAAAAAACTCCGTTTGAAAGGGCTTGATAGCAAGGTAACTTCTCCCCCCCTCCGCCCCCCAGGCACAGAAAAAAAACTCCGTTTGAAAGGGCTTGATAGCAAGGTAACTTCTTCCTCCCCCTCCAGCCCCCAGGCACAGAAAAAAAACTCCATTTGAAAGGGCTTGATAGCAAGGTAACTTCTCCCCCTCTCCGCCCCCCAGGCACAGGAAAAAAACTCCGTTTGAAAGGGCTTGATAGCAAGGTAACTTCTCCCCCCCCCGCCCCCCAGGCACAGGAAAAAAACTCCGTTTGAAAAGGCTTGATAGCAAGGTAACTTCTCCCCCCCTCCGCCCCCCAGGCACAGAAAAAAAACTCCGTTTGAAAGGGCTTGATAGCAAGGTAACTTCTCCCCCCCCGCCCCCCAGGCACAGGAAAAAAACTCCGTTTGAAAGGGCTTGGTAGCAAGGTAACTTCTCCCCCCTCCGCCCCCCAGGCTCAGAAAAAAACTCCGTTTGAAAGGGCTTGATAGCAAGGTAACTTCTCCCCCCCCCCGCCCCCCAGGCACAGGAAAAAAACTCCGTTTGAAAGGGCTTGATAGCAAGGTAACTTCTTCACCCCCCTCCGCCCCCCAGGCACAGAAAAAAAACTCTGTTTGAAAGGGCTTGATAGCAAGGTAACTTCTCCCCCCCCTGCCCCCAGGCACAGGAAAAAACTCCGTTTGAAAGGGCTTGATAGCAAGGTAACTTCTCCCCCCCGCCCCCCAGGCACAGGAAAAAAACTCCGTTTGAGAGGATTTGAGAGCAAGGTAACTTCTCCCCCCCCTGCCCCCGCCCCCACCCCTCCCTTAGTAGCAGCTTATTTACCTAGTCGGCATCAGCAGGCAGCAATATAATGAAATAAATCCAAGCATGAAAAGAGTTAAATAGGTTTACAGGCGGGCGGGGTGATTGGTGAACCAGCCAATCACTCAGTAGTGGGCAGGGCAAGCATGAGATGGGCGGGGGCAGGGAGTGAGCAATGGAAAGGCTTCGCGATGGCAGGGGAGAGCGTGTGAAATTTTTCTTATTTAAATGACTCTCCAGAATTTCTCTGCCGCCCACGCCTTGCCTCTCATCGCCCCCCTGCCAGCTCCTTGCCTCTCACCGCCCCCCTGAGCAATTCCACCGCCCCCTGGGGGGCGTTAACGCCCACTTTGGGAACCACTGGTCTACTTTATCAAATGCCTTACTGAAGTCCAAGTAAATTATATCGACAGCATTCCTCTGGTCCACTAATTTTGTCACTTTGTCAAAGAATGCAATTAGATTAGTCTGGCATGATCTGTTTTTGACAAACCCATGTTGGCTTTTGGCTATTACTTTGTTTGCTTCTAGGTGTTCACTTAATTGTTGCTTAATTATCTTTTCCAGAATCTTTCCTGGTATTGAGGTCAGGCTGATGGGTCTATAGTTTCCTGGATCTATTTATTTTCCTTTTTTTGAAGATGGGAACCACATCAGCTCTTTTCCAGTCTTCTGGCAGTTCCCCGGTGCTCCAGGATGATCAACTTCTTTAAATGATATAAACATGAAAGTAGCATTGTGAGCAGAGGATTTTTGCCAAACAAGTAAGTAATTGCATTAGGCCATTTTTTTTTTTTGCCATTCCCTTATCACTTGAAAGGCGGGACAGCTTGGGTTTTGACATGCTATATGGTATGCCATGGAAGAAAATTACTGGTGTCTTATCCCAGTAATTTTACTGAATAGTAACAGCACTGCAGGAATCCATGTGACAGCTCACACCTGCATGGTGTTGTTTTATTACATTTTCTCTTAAGCACAGCTGGAATATACACATTGCCTACAGTCTTTTACACTCTCAGACACAAAATACATATTGTTTAAGATTCATGCCCCTGCTTTCTGCCAAATTATCTCCTTTCACTGTCTTGCTGTTATGCATTGGCTGGGGATTGTGGGAACAAAAATCTAATGTAACTCAAGGGGCTTTGATTGGAGAACCTTATCCAACCCTAGCTTTCAGGCCTTCTCATGAACCATATAGCATCTCTTCTTCTTAAAAACTTGATTTGCCAAAGGCAAAATGTATATTTTAAAGGACATAAATACCCCACTGTCAGAAATGTTTTCATGCCTTAAGATACATCTGAACATCAATTTAATAAGCTATGGCTAAAGTGAAAATACTCATCATGAAATCATGTATTCACTTGCATTTTTATTTGTGTGTGTGCCTTGATTATTGATTCCTGGTGACTGCCTTTGGCAAATCCTTGTAGTCTTCTTGGCAAGGTTTTTCATTGCTTACTCCCTAAGGTGAGAGAAAATGGTTGGCCTAAGGTTACCCAGATGGCTTCATGCCTAAATCAGGACTAGAACTTCCCGTTTCTAGCCTGATGTCTTATCCAGTAAACTAAACCGGTTCTCAGTAAGCTAATTAGTGCCTTAATTGATTAGAATATTTTGACATACCAGATAACAGGGTGAATACTCATTTTTTTCATGATTTGTAAATATATCATTGTACCAAAATATCCAGTAAAAAAATAATAGGATTGCTTTCAAATATCTTACATAAAAGGAAATAATTTCTCAAAGAAAATGGCCATATTGTCAGGAAACATAGGTGAAGCAGAAGTTGTCTAGAGATTACTAACAAAAAACATTCCACAGCATAGTATTATACAGGTTTATTTAATTCGAATGTAACGTGGTGTTGAATCCAATGGGGATTAAAAATTGGAGTAGCATAAAGGCTTATGCATTAAACATTTTCGTAATGTCTGTCCTGACCTCTCCATTTTCATAGCTGAATCAAAGTAATTTTGGAACTACCAGGCAGGGGGTTGGACTAGATGACCTCCAAGGTCCCTTCCAACTCTGCTATTGTATTGTATTATTGTATAGCCTTTTACAGCATATTGGCAGTGATTTGAAAACAAGCGTGTTAGTCTTGATGACAGGTACATGAATTGTGAATTCTGAGAGCTATAATTCAAATTTATATGGAAATCATCAGATGGGGGACAGCTAGAATAGAACAAACAGCCTGAAAATGAATTTGTTTAACAGATGTGATTAATATGTGATTAATATCCAGACTCTAATCAATATAGTACACAGAATGAATAGGGTTGGGAAAAATCATGAGTTGCTAAATTATGACATCCATCAGATCAAACATGATGAATGATAATAAAGGCTGCAATCTAACATTTGCAGGCCTCAATTTGCTCTCTGAGTTAAATGACTACAGGTTATCACCTCTGGCTAATGAGATGTTGCTAGCAGATTAAAAAAAAAACATTTTCAAGTCCTTTTAAAAAGCACTCTGGAGCCATTATCATACATCCAAAACTAACTACTATCATCACCTTTTTTTATAACAAAACCGAACTAGTGGAAAAATTAAATATGCAAAATCAGATGCTTGTATGCAAAGATCTCTTTATAGAGTCTTTATGACAGAATCATAGAATTGAAAGGGGCATTTTAGGGCACTAACTCCTACTGAGTACAGAAACTGACATTGAATCATCCCCAGCAGATTCATCTAGTCTCGGTTTGAGGCAAGATTTATCCAGATAGTAATTAAAGGTATCTCCAACATTTAGTAAACAAATGAAACATCTCTCAAAAGTTATTATGGATAATTGATAACGCCCACCAGAGAGCACTAGGTTTTCTGTACACAAACAACATACCGAGATGTTATATTTTGATATTCTAGCAAATTGTTCCAGTTCTTTGGGACAACTAAAACATCTGCATGTAACTTCCCTTTCTCACCAAAAACTGTCTATACCATGGCTGCCAAACTTTTATTTTATTTTATTTATTTTTATTTATTTTATTTTCATGTATTTCTATATCGCCCTCTCTCCCTGACGGGACTCCTAAAAATAATAAAATAATAAATACAATCCAAATAATTAAAAATGAATTAAATCGAATTTTGCAAACCCGTGCTAAAAGACATAATTAAAACCCAGACTAAGATCAGCCATAACAGCTATGCCAGGCCGGCCGCATGAAAGAAGCATGTTTTTAGTGCCCGACGAAAGAGGCGAAGGTCCGTGATTGTATGGAGGTCGGTCATTCCAGAGGGCTGGACCCGCCACAGAGAAGGCTCTTCCCCTGGGAGTCGCCAGCCGGCATTGTCCAGCGGACGGCACCCTAAGGAGGCCCTCCCTGTGGGAGCGGACAGGTCGACTGGAGGTGTGTGGTAGGAGGCGGTCCTGCAAGTAACCAGGTCCCATAACATGAAGCGCTTTGAAGATGGTCACTAGTACCTTGAAGCACACCCGAAAGGCCACAGGCAGCCAGTGCAGCTCGCGCAGGAGAGGTCTTACATGGGAGTATCTTGAGGCTCCCAGAATCCCCTGCGCGGCCGCATTCTGTACTAACTGGAGCCTCCAGGTGCATCTCAAGGGCAGCCCCATGTAGAGAGTGTTACAGTAGTCCAGGCGGGAGATGACGAGGGCTTGAGTGACCATCACGATCTAGAAAGGGGTGCAACTGGCATATCAGGTGAACCTGATAAAAAGCCCCCCGGTTATGGCTGTCAAATGGTCATCCAAAGACAGCTGAGAGTCCAGGAGGACGCCCAAGTTGCGGGCCCTCTCTGCGGGAGCTAATGACTTGACCCCAATAGCCAGAGATGGAAACAACTGGCTATGTCGTGACGCAAGAAACCACAGCCACTCGGTCTTGGACGGGTTGAGTCAAAGCCTGTTCCTCCCCATCCAGACTCGCACGGCCTCCAAGCATTGGGACATCACTTCGACGGCATTGTTGGGGTGGTTAGGGGTAGAGAAGTACAGCTGGGTGTCATCAGCGTACTGATGGAACTTTACTCCAAAACCATGGATGATCTCGCCCAGCGGCTTCATATAGATCTTGAACAGGTGGGGCGAGAGGACCGACCCCTGAAGGACCCCACATATAAGGGGCCTCAATACCGACCTCTGCCCTCCTGCCAACACAAATTGCAACCGGTCGGAGAGGTAGGAGGAGAACCACCGCAATACGGTGCCTCCCAATCCCCCCAGCCGGTGCAATAGGATACCATGGTCGATGGTATCCAAAGCCTCTGAGAGATCTAATAGGACCAGGATAGAGGAACAACCTCTAACCCGAGCCCTTCAGAGATCATCTACCAACGCGACCAATGCCATCTCCGTGCTGTACCCAGGTTGGAAGCCAGACTGGCGCGAGTCTAGATAGACAGTTTCCTCCTTGCAGCATCAGGTAAGGTTCTACATTTAGGCAAGAAAAACAAAACGCACAGGTACAGTATAGGTGGTACCTTGCTCAATAGTAGCAACTGTGAGAGGGAATGCTTGGAATGCTAGTGGACAACCATTTAAATATGAGCCAGCAGTGTGCAGCAGCTGCCAAAAAAGCCAACACAGTTCTAGACTGCATAAACAGAGGGATAGAATCTAGATCACATGAAGTGTTAATGCCACTGTATAGTGCCTTGGCAAGGCCACACTTGGAATACTGCATACAGTTTTGGTCGCCACGATGTAGAAAAGACGGGGAGACTCTGGAAAGAGTGCAGAGAAGAGCAACCAAGTTGATTAGGGGACTGGAGGCTAAAACATATGAAGAACGGTTGCAGGAGCTGGGTATGTCTAGTTTGATGAAGAGAAGGACCAGGGGAGACATGATAGCAGTGTTCCGATATCTCAGAGGGTGCCACAAAGAAGAGGGAGTCAAACTATTCTCCAAGGCACCTGGGGGCAGGACAAGAAGCAATGGGTGGAAACTAATCAAGGAGAGAAGCAACTTAGAACTAAGGAGAAATTTCCTGACAGGTTAGAACAATTAACCTCTGGAACAGCTTGCCTCCAGAAGTTGTGAATGCCCCAACCCTGGAAGTCTTTAAGAAGATGTTAGATAGCCATTTGTCTGAAATGGTGTAAGGTTCCTGCCCACGCAGGGGGTTGGACTAGAAGACCTACAAGGTCCCTTCCAACTCTGCTATTGTATTGAAGTAAGGCTCTGGTTAACAGAATTTTCTTCATCTCTAATATTTGAAGGTTGCTGTCCCATGATGTATCACAATGTTTTTCTCCTTTGCGGAACTGGCGTGGCCTATCCATGACGCATCTGGCCTGTGGGCCAATTTGACACTCCTGATTTAGATAATTAAACCTCTGATGTGAGGTGGTGCTACAAGATCTGGGCTGCTATATAAATTTGATAAATAAATAAATAAAAACCTGGATGACCATCAGATGATAATAAAAAGGGGGGAAAACACTGTATCTTCTCCCTGCCATCTAGTAAATGTCAGGATTGTTACAATCCACATCTGGTAGCAAGGCATCTTGTAATCTATTGTAATTGTTTTTGTACTACCATAATAACCCTCAAGGAGACGTACAATCAAAAGACATAACTAAAACATGACCTTGCAACTGAATTGTGAAACATTAAAAGAACTGGGGGGGGGGGGTAGGATCTGGTTGCCAGTCTGCTTTTGGATGCAATTGAAAATGCTGATTATTACCTATAAAATCCTACATGGCATAGGGCCTGGTTACTTGTTATTGCTTTCCATAATATCTGGTTCTTGTACTCCAGTTCCTTCAATTAAACAGTGCTATCTATCAGGACTCTGGAAATATGCCTTCCCTATGGCAGATGGGCTCCATTAAGCTGTTGTTCAGAAGAGCTATGAGAATCTGGCTCTTCACCCAGATACTTGGCGAGGAGGAGAAAGTTGTACTTGCCATCTTTTATCTTTCTCCTTCCTTTTAATTGCGTTAACTGTAATTTCATTATTTTGATTGTGGTGAGTCATCCAGAGTAGTTGGGAGTCTAGTGGCATACAAGTTTGATAATTTATCAAATTGATTATTGAGTTATTAATGAATAAATACCTACCTATCTACCTAGATACATGCATACATGAGTATATATCTATGGAGATTTTCAGTCCTCCAGGTTGTTTGGAAGGTGTTTTTTTTGTCTTTTTTCAAAAGGCAACCTGTACTTCCTTTGTTTTTGCTTGAAGATGCTTCATCTCTCATCCAAGAAGTTTCTTCAGTTCTTGGATGAGAAGTGAAATATCTTCAAGCAAAAACAAATAATACTCAGTTGCCTTTTGAAAAAAACACCTTTGCTGTGTACCGAATACGGTGTTAGAAAAATCAAGGATTAAGCATCAATTGGGCCTCTCTGGAGAAGTGTTTTTTTAGCAATATGTCCAGCCAAATAACCATCAACTGTACATGTCAACGCTTCTCTGAGTGAGGGTTTCTTGCCTGCCTCCCTTAAAGAGGCCATGGTAAGGCCCCTCCTGAAGAAGCCCTCTCTGGACCCAGAATTATTGGTTAACTACCGTCTGGTCTCCAATCTTCCCTTTTTGGCGAAGGTTGTAGAGAGTGTGGTGGCACAACAGTTTCCCCGTCACCTGGAGGAAGTTGATTATCTGGACCCGCGCCAGTCCGGCTTCCGGCCTGGGCACAGCACCGAGACGGCATTGGTCGCGTTGGTAGATGATCTCTGGAGGGCCAGAGATGGGGGTTGTTCTATCATCCTGGTCCTATTAGACCTCTCAGCGGCTTTCAATACCATCGACCATGGTATCCTATTGCATCGGCTGGGGGGGTTGGGGGTGGGAGGCACCGTTTTACGGTGGTTCTCCTCCTACCTCTCCGGTCGATCGCAATTTGTGTTGACAGGAGAGCAGAGGTCGACCTCGAGACCCCTCACATGTGGGGTGCCTCAGGGGTCGGTCCTCTCGCCTCTCCTGTTCAACACATATATGAAACCGCTGGGTGAGATCATCCGTGGTTTTGGGGTAGAGTACCACTTTTACGCTGACGACATGCAGTTGTATATATCTACCTCAAACCACCCCAACAATTCCGTAGCGGTGATGTGCCAGTGCCTGGAAGCCGTGGATGGGAAGTAACAGACTCAGACTCAACCCGTCCAAGACCGAGTGGCTGTGGTTTCCGGCTGCCCGATTCAACCAGTTGATTCCATCACTTGCCATAGGGGGCGAACATCTTGCCCCTGTGGATGGGGCGCGCAACTTGGGTGTCCTCCTGGATACCCGGCTGTCCATGGAAGATCAAGTGACAGCCGTGGCCAGGAGGGCGTTTTACCAGGTTCGCCTGGTACGCCAGTTGCGCCCCTTATTGGATCGGGATGCCTTTTGCACAGTCACTCATGCCCTCGTGACATCCCGACTGGACTATTGTAACTCTCTCTACATGGGGCTCCCCCTGAGGTGCACCCAAAGACTTCAGCTGGTCCAGAATGCAGCCGCGCGAGCAATAATGGGGACCTCTAGGTTCACCCATATAACACCGCTCTTGCGCGAGCTGCACTGGCTGCCTGTCATCTTTTGGGTGCGCTTCAAGGTGCTAGTTGTCATCTTTAAAGCGCTCCATGGCACGGGACCTAGCTATCTGCGGGATCGGATCCTACCTCACACATCCTCATGGCCGATTCGCTCCCACAGAGAGGGACTTCTCCGGGTGCCGTCCACTAGACTATGTCAGCGGGCGACACCCAGGGGAAAGGCCTTCTCTGTGGCGGGCCTAGCCCTCTGGAACGACCTTCCCCCGAAATCAGAACAACTACGGACCTCCGCTCCTTCCGTCAAAAACTTAAAACACACTTTTTCTGCTTGGCCGGCCTAGGTTAGTCTTACCTTCAGGGTGTTAGGGAATTTTAACTTTATAACTTGGGAATTTTAACTTTATAACTTGGGAATTTTAGCGCAGGGACAGTCTTAATTTAATTTGTTTTTATTTATCGTATTTATTCTATGTATGTATTTTTCTTATAGTATTTTAAATTTTTCCCTGTGCACCGCTCCGAGTCCCCTGGGAAGAGGAAGCGGTATATAAATAAAATTTGATTGATTGATTGATTGATTGACATAGGGATATGAGGACATTAGAATCAAACCCTCCAATGATAGTTAGAGGGCATGGATAGGAATTTTGGACTGTTCTCCCTCTTTAAAAATAATGCAAGTTATTTTTAATCTTTGAATACTGATGAACTTTTTCTTTGAAATTCTGGATTTATGATTGACTGCTGTCTTCTTGTTACATTTTCCTTTAGTGACAGATCTTTTTAGCAAATCCTCTTATAATGTTAGATGCTGCATGCTGCAGATGTGGGAAGGTATAAGGGACCTGCTAAAATGACTTATCAGATTCTACTCCTCCTTCCAAGCAAAACATGGGTGCTTAAAAGTGTTACAAATTGTACTCTTTCAGCGTTATAAATCACAAAGTCATTAACCTATCTTTTGCCCTGCTAGAATAAAAGTTTGCAACTGATGTCTTATTTCCTGGGTACTTTTTTTATTACATTAAATTCATTTTTTGTTCCAAATGGAACTATTTCCAATAAAGTCACTCTCTCCTAATAGAGACTAAAAAAGAACAGTAATGGAGCCTCCGAGGAACCAAATATTGAAAGGAAATATGCCCTACAGGAGGCTACCCCATTACTTGAAGGCAAAATAATATATATAACAGGAATAATATAATTTTGATAGCTTTAAATACATGCTTCTTCCCTGTAGAGAAATTGTATTTGTTCTGGTTAATTTAAAAAATCTTCCACAAACATCCTGCAAAAAAATCCCTAAAGGCTTTCTTTGGAAAAGAATAAGAAAACAATCCAAGAGAGGGAAAATTAGAATTTAGGTCATTCCACTTCAGAACTATGAGGTTTATCTTCCCTGTCACCCTTCCCTTTCCCCTTCCTTTGCCCACTGCCCCTTTTTTCTTGAGTCATTAAGAACATAAGAATAGCCTTGCTGGAACAGGCCACAGCCCATCCAGTCCAGCATTCTGTCTCACACAGTGGCTCCCCATTTGCTTCAGGGTCTTCCCAAGCAGATGTCTTCACCTGCTTATGATTCCCTGCAAATGGCATTGAGAAATATCCTGCCTATCTCTCCAACCCGGAGGGTGTCCTTAGGCATCCATCATGATAGCCATGGATACCCTTGTTCTCCATGAACTCGTCTAATCCTTTCTTAAAGGCGTCGAGGCTGACAGCTGTCACCACTTCTTCTGGCAGGGAGTTCCATAGACCAGTGATCCTCTTGGTGAAAAAGTACTTCCTCTTATTTGTTTCAGGTCTAGCTTCCAAAAGTTTCATGGAGCGTCCCCTAGTTCTAGTGTTGTGCGATAGGGAAAACAGTTTTTCCTTTTCTACTTTGTCCACACCGTGCATGATTTTATAGACTTCAATCAGGTCACCTCTCAGGCGCCGTCGTTCTAGAGTGAAGAGGCCCAGCCGTTGCAGCCTCAGATGGTAAGGAAGGTGTTCCAGCCCCCTAATCATTCTGGTTGCCCTCCTCTGCACCTTTTCCGTTTCCATAATATCCTTCTGAAGGTATGGTGACCATTCTTAAGCCTTAGCACCAATTTGCCACTTCCTTCTTCCTAGGACCAAGCGAGCTTAACTAGCTCAAGGTCACTTAGTTTGGGCTTCATGCCTACGGCAAAATTAGAACTCAAGTTCTTTTGGTTTCTAGCCTGATTTAAACCATTTCACCAAACAAAGCACTATTTTCATTAGGATTTTAACATACAAAGGTTATTTTTTTTAATATATCTTGGCTGCGAAATCCTGGTTAGCAGAACCTAGGGTTCATAAAGGAAATAACTGTCTCATCTCTGGCTGGTAATCTTAATGTAATCTACACCAGACAATGTCTCCTTTTTCCATCATCATGCTTTACAGCTCCGGCACATCATGTGGCAGCTGAAATATAGAATGCTGAGCATCCTAGAGGGAGCGTAGTGAATCAGTGTTGCCCTCATTAGGTTAATCTAAACCTGCTCAAGAACAGATGGAGTGTCGAGTCCCATCAGGGCATGTTACTAGTTGTTTCTTTGAGTAGCATTAAAATATGTTTCATTACTCAGAGGCCCCGGAAGAAGGGTAAGGCCAGGTAGTCAAGGAGACAACTGGCAAAAAAATTAAAGCAGTGGGGGCAGGGTGCTTGCAGGAGGATACATGGGACTCAAATGACAAATGATTCAGATTAATATTTAAGAACTCTAAAGAAAGAGTGAATAATTCACAGATCTTTGCTAACAGAGGTATCATCAAGCGTTGTTGTTGTTCCATTCAGGATAACACTTTTTTTTTTTAGTATTTGGCCAAAGTATGAAATTGTCTAGACCAGGGGTCTCCAACCTTTGCAACTTTAAGTCTGAAGGACTTCAGCTCCCAGAATTCTCCAGCCAGCTGAGCTGGCTGGAGAATTCTGGGAGCTGAAGTCCTTCAGACTTAAAGTTGCAAAGGTTGGAGACCCCTGGTCTAGAACTATTGATCAGCTAGTGATAGTTAATATTTATTTCAGTTTCATTTATTTAGTTTTGACTGTTGGATGATTAACTGTTTACCCAAATAGTATAAATGTGTGCATTAATTTTAACTGCTAAAACATAATAAAAATTCCATTTCAGAAATGATTTGCAGTGGGAATTCGTTCTTGAAACAATACTATCTGATTGACTTGTGCACACATAATACTTTCCTCAATTCATCCTTCTCATGCCGCTCATCCTTTAGTACACTATTCCCCCCAGATCACTTTTGTGACTTAAAAAATTAGATAACTTATGGTTTTACTAGACTACTGAGCCATATGTGTTCCATCCAATATTCTTATCAGATGTAATGTCTCACTTTGGCATGGTGGCATCAGGTGATGTATCAGGACTTTTTTCCCCTTTGCTAAACCAGATGGGGGCATGACCACCACATGACGCATCCGGCCCACCAGCCGGGAATTTGACAGCCCTATCTTAAAGGTTACAGAACCATTTTTTCAACATTTCTCCCCCATACCCTTTCACCTTTGAGCTGGAGAAGAAAATATTTGCACTCAATAAGTACATGGCAGCCTAATTTTCACAGTGCTTCTACACCATGTTAGTCTGAGCTGTGCCTTTTTAAATTTTAAACCTACAACTTTCCCTGCTATATACGCACATGATGAAAATTAAAAATGTGCTTTTATAAAGTAAACGAAAGGAACCAGTAATGACTTCCCAGATGGCTGCCTCTCCTATGATGCAGCATTATATAGCATGGACACAGACTCTTGCTATAAACACAAATGAGAGAGTAAAAGGCAATTTTCTATCACTTCTTTCAGAAGTATTGCAGGATGCATTGGCTGATTGTGTTAGAAACACAGTGTACTTAGATGCATTCATTAACATGATCACTGCTGACCCCTAGCATAACAGTGCTACGGGGGAAAAGGCTTGCCAGGATAGAATATTTTCCCCTAAATGTTCAGTGTGTAGTTTCATGCTAAATAAATTTAAAGCATTTGAGAATATCTCAAATCCAAGAGGGCAAACAGAATTTAAAACTCATTATTTGTTTTGCTGCAGATCCCAAACTTATGAAATATAGCTGGAATGCCTTCCCAATTTTATTTCCATTGAGACAGTCCGGAAGTTTTGAGGGATCCAGGAGAGCGGGCACCACCCGCACATCTCTGGGGAGATGCTATTCCAGAAGGTAGGGCCTGTGACAGTGAAGGCACAGGTTTTTTTCAGCTCCACAAGCTGACAACATTTAATTGAGGAAACCTGGAACACAGCCATTTTGGTTGAATGTATACCGATTAGGCAGGAACAATGAGAGACAGGCAGTCCTGCAGATAACCACACCTTATGCCATGAAGAGCTTGACAGGTGACAATCAGCACTGTGAATTGCACCCAGGAGCAGTGATGACATATAGGCATAATCAGAAGTGTCACTTGCTGTTCACACTGCTGCATTTTGAGCTGTAGTTTCCATATAATCTTCCCGCCCACCCATCCCCACACACACAAAAGCTAAAGACTTTGTAAATATATAGATAGTTTAACTAATCTAAAGCCAAACTGAGCAAACCAATCTAAAGATCCTTCAGTGGTACACAGGGATGTACCTTACAAAGATGTCCTTGTTGCCAATCTTATCTAATCTTGCTGCCTTCTACTGTGTTTTCATTTAGATTGGTTTCAATTAAAAATAATAAAACATGACTCATCTTTGTTTTCACTGGCTTAATTGGAAATAGCTTATAGTTGGCTATGTGGGAGGAAGATTTAAAATGAAGAAGCCTTTAGTCCTCTATGGACCATAACTCTTATGAAAGTTATGAGCAGGGAGTCACAACAAAGATTAAAAGGCAGGCAAGTAGGATCTTCGATATCTAGGAAAGGCAGGGAAGAAGTATGTGGTGCTACAGTGCCTCCTTAGAGCTGGAAAGTAGGTGTTGGACCAGGCTCAGCATGCTGAAAGCCAGGGCTCTTATGATCGGTCCCTACCCTTATTATTGTAGGCAGCTTTCATTGCCAGCATGAGGGCACAAAATGGTAATAGCAGCAAGTACCATAGCTTGGAAGTTAGTCCCACATCATACATATCAGAAGAGGCCCCTTTCTTTCCTATTGTCTCTGTATCTTAAGATTCCTCCTCCTCTTCTTCCTCTTCCTCCTCCTCCTCCATCCAGACCATGAAATCAACTCCACAGTAAGGCTGAAATTATTTTTATTGAGATTAGCTATAATAACAAAATTTTGCATATCCAATTATGCTGTACTTCTACCATTACCTCCTCCACCTCCTCCTCTTCTTCCTTATAGCTCAATGAATTAGGAAGGTGTTTGTCTAAGCCACTTCCAAAGGTTATCTGGCTGTTCTGGATGAAGGACACGTATATTCAAAATGTGATTAATAAATATATGCAACTGTAATGTTGGACACTGTTGCTTTCTGTGCATGTTGAGGACAATTGTGTCTCTTGAGATTATGCCTCTTGAGAGGGGAGGAAGGTTCTCTGCAGTTGCCCCTCCCAAGAGAGTGTTTCCAGCATCTGTTAATACAATTACAGCCTGTACTAATACAATAGCAACATCTCCCAGTTAGATAACATGCAAACAGCATCTGAAACTGCTGCAATAACTGTACAAAAAGATAATTAAACACTATAGTTCTATATTTAAAAGTATAATCATACTGACACAACATGCTTTTGGGGGAGGGAATTGGAGAAGATACAGAAAAAGGATGGCTTACTGCCAATTTCAGAAAATGGGAAAACTGATTGTCTGAATCTTCCAACTGTTCTTTCTATCCCTCAATATACAGGAAAATATAATATGCAGATTCATATGTTTTATCAGGACAACTTTGGGAAGTCCATAAATTTTGAATTACATTCATCTTTATTGTGTAAAACATAGACACACAAATTATATGCAGATTACTTTACCCAGATAACTCAAGTAGCCCTTACTGTCATTGTCCTCTGTGGCATATTTTAAGTAATGCAATGATATATTGATGATTTGATGTAGATTATACAGTGTCTAATGTGTTTTTTTGAAAGAATATGCTGATTATAACACTTAGCTATAAATTATAGCTGTGCCTTAAGTAAAGGCACAGTGTTACTGAACATTGTCTGTGAAAAGGAGCAGTAAGATTTTTGCCATTTAAGTCTGAGATTCTTATGATGATGGCAAAAGAATTGGAAATATGATGTTTGTAGCAAAAGGAAAAACAGAACTTTTCCTCAGAAGTTTTTGCTACATGAATACTGGAAGTGAAATGCCACTTGACACTTATGAAATGAGTGTCTATATAAAAATAAAATGGAAAATAAAAATAGCTTATCAATGTTGGCTTCCCATGCATATAAGCAAAAAGAAATAAACAGAATTGCCCAAGAGTTGATTTCTGCCTATGGCTTCTGACTAACTGAATTACTATTGGGGGTTTGCATCACTAAGCAGGAACACTGAATTCAGAGGTTCAGGTTGTTTCTGCCTTACTAGACCCAGGCTGAGTAGCTGGACTGATTTTCACACCTAACCTCAATGTCTCACCTACAGATTACTATCACTTGCCTGGGATGAAATGTGCTGTTTAAATTAGTGTTTCAGGAGTTCTTACTGATTTGATCAGCTTTAAATTGCTAGATTAACTTTTTTTTTTAAGGAGACTTCAGATGAATGCTTTCTATCCAAATGAATTACATACTAGCTGTTCCATCTTTAAGGATTCCCATAGTAGTGGTAGACCAGGTTCATTGTACATACTTTTAATCCGAGTTCAGCTCCATCATTTCCTGAAAGAGATTGTTTATATGTGTGTATTTAGTATTAAGGAAGAGATGAATGACAAGGGGAAAATATGAGAAGATTATAGATAGCAAAATAGGCTGCCTACATCTGATGAACGAGGTTCCTAGTCTTGAATAACTCATCTCAGGAAGCTTCAGAGATCTGTGTGAATTTGGGACTTACACTGAGTATCTGTATTCCATTTTCAAGAATGGCACAAAGTATCTTGATATCTAAGGGGGAAAGTGCACTGCCATACCATCTGTCTATTATTTGCTGCTTTATTACTAAGAGCTGTGTGCAAGATCAAGACTTTCATATGAAAAAAAAAATCCAAAATGACTGATTTTTCAATAGTGAAGTGATTGCAGTTTTTCTCTTCCCCCACCCCCTCTTGCTGAATGGTTAACCAGCTGCTTCAAAGCACAGCTCCTGAGGCTTCTGTAGATCTGTAGATCACTGCTGTAGGGAGAATCTTGTGATTTTAGGACATTCCCTAGCCTAGGAAAGTCATAAAAACAAAGGGAACTACAAAGATTCTCAGTCATTCAGGTCATGGTTGTCTCAAATGTGTTTTTTTCAAGAGGCAACTGGACTTTCTGATTTTTCTTTGAAGATGTTTTGCTTCTCATCCAAGAAGCTTCTTCTTTTTTTTTTTTTAATTGAAAAAGTTTTATTGGTTTTACAGTTTTTCAATAGGGTAGGGTAAGAGATACAAAGAAATTTTGAGAGCTTTCGCGTCGAAGTCGTCGGCCCTTCCGGAGCTTCATAATAAATCATTAACAAAAAACATTTTTCATAATACTACAAAGTGAAAACAAGTACATATTTCTAAGTTCTCAATTCTATGCTGTCAGTCATTTGCAAAAATCCAGATACACATGTTATACAATATTACTCAAAAAATCAAAGCAAAGTTATTTTTTAGATCTAAGTCTCTTGGCAATTGTGTCTTTTATCCCTCCTTCCAGGCCCCCAGCGGGCGGGGCCGTGGCCCCCCCTACCCCCCCTGGATCTTCCCCTAGGACAGAGGAATGTTTTTTAAGAAAGGCTTCCGCCTCAGCAACTGTTTTAATCCTCACTCTTCCTCCTTCCCAGAACACCAGCATCCCTTCGGGCATCACCCACTTTAACCAGATCTCGTGATCAAACAATTTTTTAGACAAGAAGGAAAATTTCCTTCTCGCTTCTCTAATCTTTCTTGGGATCTGCTTCAAGATGGCAACCTCCTTTTGTTGGTAAATTAACGGTCCTCCTCTTTGCACCTTCAAGATTTCCTCTCTGGTTGACCTTCTAACAAATTTAACATGTATCTCTCTGGGTACTTCATTTATCCTGGCATATGCAGAGTTTATTCTGTAGGCTAGGTCAATGTCCCCTCTGATCTCATCCTTAGGTTTATGTAAATAATCTGCTATAATTGTGCTCATGAGTTCAGGGAGACATTCACCAGATTCCTCAGAAATGTTCTGAAATCTCAAAAAATATATCATCCTTTCCATATCAATCCTAGACATATGCCCATTTATTTCTACAACCTCATTAGTAACATTTTTAATCTTTCCCTTAGCCCCAGCCAGCCCCCCCTTCCAACTCTTCATTCTTCTGTGTGTTCTCCAGCACTTGTTTCTGTGTGTCCAGTAGCTCCTTCTTAAAGTTGATGTTTTCTTCTCTCTGGGCCTTGATTTCTTGCACCAAAGTTTGTATAACTGATTCAAGAGAAGTCATCCTTAGTTCTAAGCCTGCCAGTTCTGATTTTTGTGCCATGATTAGCTGTTAAAGTCAATGCCACTAAAATGGCGTTTTTTTGGGTGGGGCCATTGAGGCAAATCAGGAGCTGGAAGTTCAAATCAGGATTGTGAAAAGTTCAGGAACCAAAAGAGAAACAGTTTTCCAGATCAATAATTATAATAGCGAAGGCACTCCAGAAAAGAAATCACATAATCCAAAAAAATTCTTCTTTAATAACAAGAGGAAGTCCAAATCATAAAGCGATGCTGGAAATTTTCCATAAGTAAAATAGTCATTCAGGGACAAAGAGAAGCCATCTTCCACCACCCAGACTCAGAGCCAGAAGGAGAGAGTGGTAAAAAAAATTGTTTCAAATCAGCCAGAGCTAGATACTTTGTTGCAAGGCAAACCGCAGATCACTTTCCCTTGTTTCAAACAGTCCGGATTAAAGATAGCCGCTTCCTCGCAACGAGGAGCCATTTTCAAGTGCCGCTTTAAGTCCGAGGGGGGGGTTTAACAAGCAAACACCCCCCTCCAAGTTCTTTCAGCCCAGGCTGACAGCAAAAAAAAATGTTTAAAATCACTCACTTTCCCCCTCGCAGCCGAAGCCCCGGGAAGCCTTCCGACTCAGACGGCCAGCTCTCTCCATATTCACGAAGCGATGCCGTCCACCATTGGCGAAGGGGAAACCCCCCGCAGCATGTCCTCCTCAACCTAAGCCGAAGACAAGGGTCGCTTCCCTGCTGCCGCAGGGGGAGGGCAACCCAGGCAAGCCGGCTTTACAGGAGACCCCCAAAAATGGGGCGTCTCGCCCCCGTGGGGAGGCAGGAAAAGAAACAAAGCGGCGGACGAACCCTAGGCTCGCCCGTCGCCGCTGGAGCCGGAACCGGAAGTCCAAGAAGCTTCTAACTAGAGAAGCTTCTTGGATGAGATTCTTCTTCTCAGAGAAGCTTCTTCTCTGACTCTCACCATCCAGTCAGAGCTGAAGAAGTTTCTTGGATGAGAAGTGAAATGTCTTCAAAGAAACACCAGAAAGTCTGGTTGCCTGTTGAAAAAGCACCTTTTGGACTTCATTTTGAGGAAACTCTCCCTAGAATGGTCAGTTGGCCATGTTCATTGGAAATCCAGAGATCAGGGCTTTCAATATTTCATCCTGAGACCCATTCTCAAATCGGGCATTTAGTCAACAATGCCTGGTTTAAGTCCCCCTCAAAATGAGGCAGCCAGAATAGGCCAGTGCTCTGAAAACCAGGTGACTGTGTAATATGTTTGCATGCCTCTTTATTTTCCTTTCACAAATTTGTTGCTGCTATTGAACTAGAAGTCCAATTCCTTACTGAGATGAGGGCTTAACCTTTGAATCTACAACATTTGAAAATATTCTTCCCAGTTGATTCTTAGTGTGCATTTAAAAGTTGTTTGGCCTCCAGGAAGCTCAGCTAGATCTTGTTAGCTTTTACCAGCAGAGATGATAGGGAGCAAATAACTATTTCTGAGGCTATTTTCCCAAGTTTCACTTAATAACTTATGGAGAGACAATTATTCAGTTTCATTTTGGCTCACTACTCTCTACTGTTTTTTTAAACTGAATGAAGAGAGAAATTAGCATGTAATTTTTGTTGCCTTTCTTGTTCAAGCAAAGCAGTTCATTTGCTGCTCAGCTGTTTGTTTCTCATCATTCAAAAAGGCACAGGAACAATTGCTTAATAAAATAGCAAACAATAGGGGTCATCCCACAGCTTTGGGTATAGCTCTGTGGGTCACCAGCATTCTGGCATATTAACAGATGCCAGCTACCCCATTCTTTGGCAGCCAAACCCTTTTAAAAGCTTGGAGAAGGGACTGAACCTGTATTCTTCTCCCTTCAGATGTTTTTAAAGAAAAAACTGAAATTATGAAGGAGGCTAAGAGGGGAGCTGTAAAATAAAAGAAATGTAATGCGGGGAACTGAATACTCTTACTTTATTTTAAATGTCTTGAGAGCAAGATCCCAAAGAAGGTATTCTAGGGCTACCTAAAACCAATTTAAGAGTTGGGTGTGGGAGCAACTTATCATTTTCAAGGCAATAGAGGAGAGAACTATTAGAAGAAATATAGAAGAAATAATTGGAATTACTGAATTAAACCATTTTAATTTCAACTGCATTTCAGTGAAACTAAATTAAAATTAAAAATGCATCCTGGTCCTATCAAGGTTTTAGAGCAAGGGTGGGGAATGATGGCCCACGCTGGCTCAGGAATCCTGGCTGTTGAAGTCCACAAGTTATAAAGAGGGCCATAGATCCCCATATCTGTTTTAGGCTTGAGGCATAAAGTACAAAGGCTGACAGTAAGCTTTGGGCTGCAAAAAGAGATACAGCTTTGCTTTAGAAATCTGTGAGACTCCGTCATCTTTTTTATGACTTAGAAAAGCTGCCCTGTTAATGGAATGAGACAAATGGCAACAATGAACTAATTCTAGCAATGTGAATTAGAAAAAGTGCTTTTTCTATCATTAGGGTACTCTACCAAAAAGATATTTTAGAGGCACAAAATTCATTTTCAGGCTAGAGAAGGTCTCATGATTGATCAAACGTAATCATAGAGTTGGAACTCATTGCACAAAGCACCCATAGCTTAAGTGACTTCTATTTTATGTGAAAAAATAAGCATTACTAGGCATTAGCCCCTGCAGATAATTTTCTTCTACTGTACACGAAATTGTTTCATGGCAGCACAGTGTAACACAATTCTTAATATAGGTCATTCTCTGAGCAGCTGCAGTCAAAAGGCTTTGTGCTGTACCAGTTGCCAAATCTTATTTTCACACGTACATATTAGCTTTGGGTTTTTTATTCGATCAAAAATATCTTGGGCAAATTCCAGCACAAATCTATTTACCTTCTTTAAAAAAAAAATTAAATCACCTTTTAAGTCACCTTTCTGAACTCTGCCCACTCAAGACAGATAACTAGATAATCATAGATTTTAGAATTCATTCTTACAATAAATTAGTGGCAACATATTCGGCAGACACAGCCAATAAGTATCATTTTAAATTATAAGTTTTTAAACATCTTTTTGAAAACTGAAAATTATATGTCCTTTGTTTGAAGACTGCCTCATTGCTCACCAATCCATAGGGATTTTCTTCCTGGCAAATATATATATATATATATCAGGCAGCAGAGCAAGGAAAACTCTGTAAAAATAAGCTGACATATAAGACAATTGACCTTTTTAAAAACAAAAGCAAAATAATATACTTGGCTATATACATCTGCTAGTTGTTGGACTTATGTCATGTCTCCTAACAAATAACTAGAAGCTCTTAAAGTGGTCATCACCTGCATGGAGGAACTGGAAAGACTGAGGCTAAAACAAGAGGCATTGCCAAAGCTGAAAACATCGAAGTGCACGAGAATGTTGGTAGCCAATCCTGAAAAGTCTGATGTGTATATAAGAGGTGGTTCTAACTATGATGGCTTATGGTCATGATCTTTCCAGAGGATGTGAGTTTTCTCCTATTACTTTCATGAATGAGAAAATGAATTAGACATTTCAAGTGGTTTAACATATGCCAAAGAGAGTAATGCTGAACTAGAAGCTGAGAGATATTAGTTCTAGTTCCACTTTGGACACAATGCCAGCTGAAGCCAGTCACTCTCTCTTAGCCCTATGGAGGAGGCAAGGGCAAACCACTTCCAAAATCCTGTCAAGAAAATTGTAGGGACTAATCTAGGCAGTCACCAGGAACACACACACACATGTGCACACACACACAGATCACCCTGATTAAAATCCCAGTCAGTGATCTCACAAGTTGTGACCCATCATCAGTTTAGAATTCTATACATACTTTCTGTCGCCCCGGCCTGTGAATAGACCAGAACACAGGCTTGGCTGTTTGCCACTGTTTAATGAATGAGACAACAAATTATTTGGCTGAGAGCCCAGACAACTCATGTTAGCTCTGCTGTGACCTTTCACACAGATATTCTCAAAGTAATAGACACGGCTAGAATGCACAGAGAGGCGAAACGAAGATGACTAGAATACCAAGACAGACTTCCTTGACTACTAATTCTGAACGGTTGTTTCCTGCAAATGTTCCCTCCCACCTCCCCACCTATAAGCTCTCTTGGGAGGGGCCAATCAACAACCACCTGGTTCTTAATCATCTCCTGTGAGCCTGCCTATGATGTAATTGCTGCCTCCCTCCACCTCTCAGCTCTGCTCACTCTTGCATCCTGGACAAACTGCCTTTGATCCTCACCACTGCTCCATGCCTCAGGTGCCTCCTGGTGGCCAACCAGCCTCTCTGGTTCCTGCTCTGACTCTGAGCCCTGCCCAGGGTCTTCCTCATCTTCCAGGGCAAACTCATATGGTTCCTCGCTATCTGAGGCCATCAGCAGCTCAGCTGGATCCTGCTGGGCCATAACACTTTCAGTTATACAGAAGAAATCCTCTGTTACTTCAAATATGTTCAGAAGGTCTGTGCTCCCACTTTTTTTACAATGATACAAATGTGCCTGTAATATGTATTCCATTTTTTTCTCTCTCCTGAAAGAAATACTGAGAAAAGTTCCATATTATTCCCTAACTTCATTTTGCTCTATACTTTTAGGAGAGAACAAATAATGATCACACCTGATAAGCTTTGCTATTGTTAGAATTAACTAGTAACAAAACTTTGTATTCATTGAAAATTGATCCAGGCTATTTAATTGGTTCTATTTCTATTCATTTGACTACAAAGCACATATCAAAAGCACTGTCCTCTTCTTGTCTTCTGAATGAATGCATCCCAAAAATCAATGTGTTTGAATTTAGCAGCTGTGCTTTCATCAAAATCCAGTTTTTGTCAAAGTGATAATAGAAATCTCCTTTTTTTCTTGGATATTAAAGATGTGTATCAAGTGCTTGCTTGTTAAAGAAGACATTTTCTCAATGCTTAAAGAAAGTACATTTTAGAATGTCCATTCTTACTTCTATGCATGATAATATACTAGACGTGGTGAAAAACTGTGTCCAGCAAGAAAGGTAGAATGCAGTCCAGGAAAGATAGGAATAGTGTCAGAATGCAGAGCACTCAGATATTTAACTAAATAATTAAAGAATTCCATAACAGGAGTTTTATTATTATTATAATATTAGATAGTTTTAAATGGGGGGGGGGGTTTAATTGGTTTTAGTGCAGGTTTTTTGTTATTTAATAGCTTTTAAATTAATGTATTTGGTACTATTTTTGTATGTTGTTTTAATTCCTGTGCGCCGCCCTGGGTCCTTTTGGAGAAGGGCGGGATATAAATTGAATAAAATAAAATAAAAATAAATATTTGTAGAACCTCATCTAGTCCTATGATTCACAGCTGTGTTACATGCAGAGGTACTAAATAGCAGATAGGAAGTGAAGACATATACACATTCTATCTTTCATAGCCCAATACTCTTCTCTACCTGACCTGCTCAAAAACAGTCAGGTGCATCTACAACAGTTTGCTTCTTGGTCTTATATTTCTTTGCCAGTACAGTTCAATAAATTTGAAATTTGCTTTAAATTACTTTAAGAATTTCAAGAGCCAGGCCATCTGGAAAGGTAAAAGGTAAAGATAAAAGTTCCCATCGCACATATGTGCTAGTCATTCCCAACTCTGGGGGGCAGTGCTCATCTCCGTTTCAAAGATGAAGAGCCAGCACTGTCCGAAGACGTCTCCATAGTCATGTGGCTGGCATGACTAAATACTGAAGGCTGTTAGGACTATAATCCTAGTGTTGGGTTGGCAATATATATACAGTATAAGCCATGATTGAAAATGGTATCTGTAACTTTAAATGCTACAGTGAAATGTAATTGGCTGCTGCTTCCTCAATCAGCCATAACAGAGAAGCCAGAATCACTGTTAGTTTGCTGGTCATTTTGAATGGAGACTCTGGATGTCAGATTAGATCAGTGAAAGGTGAAGAAGCAAGGAGGATTGTGGATTGAACTACTGTAAGCCAACTGTTTGGTTATAGACTGTATTTTGATTCAAGACTAACTATCACTGTTTGTGAAGAAATAGTTTACTTTATTTTTCCACCACAAGTAAAAGTCTACTTGTTTTTACCATCAGTGTCTGTGACTGCTAGTGTGGATTTCTACAAACATATCTCTTGCTGAAAATTCCGTTGCACAACTCTCTGTCTCCTAACAGAGATATCCACAACAAAGGTGCATAGAATGCTGTTACCTTCCCACCAAAGGTGGTTCCTATTTTTCTACCTGCATATAACACCTCTCCTGCGCGAGCTGCACTGGCTGCCTGTGGCCTTCCGGGTGCACTTCAAGGTATTGTTAACCATCTTTAAAGCGCTCCATGGCACGGGACCTGGGTATTTGCGAGACTGCCTCCTACCACACACCTCCCTCTGCCCTGTCTGCTCACACAGGGAGGGCCTCCTCAGGGTGCCGTCTGCTGGCCAATGCCAGCTGGCGACCCCCAGGGGAAGGGCCTTCTCTGTGGCGGGTCCAGCTCTCTGGAACGACCTACCCCCCCAACACTCGTTCCATCACGGACCTGCGCCTCTTCCGTCGGGAGCTTAAAACTCACTTTTTCCATTTGGCTGGCCTGGCTTAGACTCTATTAATAAATTGTGGGGATTTTATTAAGGGTTTTTAGATGGTTTTAAGATGTTTTTAGCATGGGTTTAAATTTAATATATTTTTATTGTAGTTATATTGTATTTTGTATTGTTTGTATTGTTTTAATATTTGCCTGTGCGCCGCCCTGAGTCCCTTCGGGGAGATAGGGCGGGATACAAATCCAATAAACATAAATATTTTTACGTGCTCTCGACCTGCTAGGTTGGCAGAAGCTGGGACAGGTAACAGAAACTGACTCCATAACATGGCACTAGGGATTCAAAGCACCGAACTGCCGACCTTCTGATTGACAAACTCAGCATCTAGCCACCGGGTCCCTTCTGGAAAGGTAGTACTATACAAAAAAGAATGGCTGTGGTTGGGTCTCCATGTGAAGTATTCAAAGGAGATGAATTTGTTCATTTTACAATTCTCTAAAGTGCACCCAACCATCCCTCCCAAGATCAACATCAAGATCAACTTAAGTAAGAGTGGCCAATTTACTGACAATTGAATTGAATCTCTAAAACCTTAAATGGACATTATCTGTATCGCCTTTTCTTTGTAGTTTTGGGCAATTACAAGTTTGCTATGAAGTAAGATTATCTGTTATTGTCAGGCAATTGCAATTTGGCATGGAATATTGTCTCCTATGCAATTTCCCTTCTATTATTTCCTTTTTTCTTTTTAAATTAGTAAATGTTCTCTTTATATATTCTTACAAGTGATTGTTCTGTTAGAGTTTCTTTTTCAGCGGTTCATATCTCCTGGTGGGCAACCATCACTGCACTTAACTATATCTTTGCTATAACTGCTAGCTATTTCAGTCTAGATTGCGAATTCTGTTGCAATAAGGACGGTTTTGGGGGAGATTTCTGCTGTTGTGTATTTTCCCCACATGAATCAGAATTAAACTTTATCCTTTTTCATTTTTAAACCTGATCTTAAACTGTTCCTGCCAATAAAACTATATATTAAGCAGAGATGAATGACTTTTAGAATCCAAAATATCACACAGGCAAACACTGAGTTGTAGCATTGGAAGAGAATTATATCATCAATTTAACAGAAAGGAAGCTTTTTTATGTTTCAAAAACTAAGTACACCAGTCCCAAGGGTGCTTTTTTAGGAGGCAACTGGACTTCCTTGTTTTTCTTTGAAGACGTTTCACTTCTCATCCAAGAAACTTCTTCATCTCTGACTGGATGGTGGGGAATGGAATGATTTATGTTCCTTGCAGACAGCTGGCCATTTGCATCCTTTTAGAGAGTCATTGAGGCCACTTAGAGATGTATCTGTGTCCTCAGAATCACCTGAGTAGTGCAAATCTGTGTGGAGCCTTCTTGGCTACAGGATGTTTTCTTTCCTGTGTTCCTTCACTGATGAAGTTGCACAGGCTATTGGGGATGAATCTGTGTTGTCTGCATCTCAAATGTGTCTTATTATTCAAAGCAAACTTTTTCCATCGATAGATTAAATTCATGTAGAAGAATTAAAGAATGAAGGAAATATTCAGGCTACTTTAGTGTAATTGTTATGAATAGTAATCATCCCTACTTGGTTAACCAGGTGTGTTACTGCAACAATAGGAACAAAATATGAACAAAACTTCAAAGAGCTACCCACCCTAATATATAATGTGCTGACTTTCCTTTTGGTTCTGGTAGAGCTTCAATCCCATGCTTGCTCCCAAATTATGGCTTTCCAGGTGTTACACAAGACTAGAAACCAGAAGACCATTAATTATGTTCCAACCTTAAGCATAAAGCCAGCTGGATGTTCTTAGATCAGTCACACTCTTTCAGTCTTAGGAATGAGGCAATGGCAAAGTGCTTCTGAAACTGCAGGGACTGGCCAGAAAATTCTCAGGAATCAACATACAAGAATTCTCCTTAGAATAGAGAAAGAAAACTTCTAAAAGAGTAAATGAAGTTCATGTCAGTGGAAGTATACATCATATTCTCACCCTTATTTTTATGTGCTGTACAGAACTGTTTTTCTCCCTTACCTAACATGATCTATCACTACAATGTTGAATTAGCACCCTTTTATATATGATGCACTTGGTATCTGGCTGTTAAGCATCTACATTATTAATAGATAGTTTCACAGCATGAAATGTTTCCTTACAAAGCCTGGCAGAACACCAGAGGACTGTTTGTTTGTACTCTTGATTCTAACATACCATCTGCATCAAGAGATTGAATTCTTTTATAGGTCTCCAACAAGAATCACACTAACCTTATATGCATACAATCCTTTTATAATAACTCACACTCCATTGTAAAAGAGAGAAAATAAAGAAAAACATTAATCATAACCTCTTTCCTTGCTCCTTGCAAAAAGAAATTTCCACATGAAAACATGAATGAAATCTCGAGATAGATAGATTTTTTTAAAAATATCTGAAATTGTGAATCACACCTAATTTTATGCTGTGTAGGCCCTGTTCCCAAATGTAAACCAAAGAACAGTTTACAATTCATTGGCACATATCTTAGGAGTAAGAAGCTAAATCCAATATTACAACACTGCTTTCGAACTATTGCTTGGTGAAGAATAAGTGGTTGTTTTGCTCTAGTCAAACCAAAAGAGAAAGCATTTGCACAGGAAAACACTGTTCAGAAACATCAATGGATGCTCAAAGATCACAATCATAGGATAATATAAAACCTAAGAAGCAGTTGATGAAACAAGCATAACAAATAAGAGCTCAAACTAAAAACTATAGGCCTTGATTTATATTCTGGAGATTTGTTGTACTTCCTATCAAAATACCAGCACTGATCCATTATTATTTATTTATTAGATATTTATGTCAGTTGAGGTGTCCTACCAAATTTTCTGCTTACTCCTTAATTCTCATAACCATCTGTTTAATGGAATAGTAGCTTTGAAATGTTTTGTAATCTTTCCGCATTATTTATTGACTTGATAGCTTTGTGTTGTGCAACAGTTGAACCTGTTCCTAGTTTGGGAGGCTCTGCTTATGCCCTGGACACCTCCCAGATGGTCTGTTCAAATGTACTTTATGTGGGATTAGACTCTATCTGTAAATTTCAGCTGATATAGAATGCAGAAGAATGGACACGCATATCCCTCTGCTGTGTGGACTGTTCATGGTGCTGATTTTGACTGTTTTTCCTTTAATAATTCTAATAATTCTAATAATAATAATTCTAATAATAATAATAATAATAATAATAATAATAATAATAATAATAATAATAATAATAATAATAATAATAATAATAATAATAATAATATATTTATTTTATATACCGCGTCCTCTCCCCAAGGGGACTCGGAGCGGTGCACAGGGAAAACTAAAACACATAAAATATATACATGAATAAATACAATACCTAAAAATAGATTAAACCAATCGTCCCTGCACTAAAATCCCCATTAAAACTAATTGTTCCCTAAAAACCCTAAAGGAAGAGACTACCCTAGGCCGGCCAATATTAATATACAAATACTAAGATAAAAAGTACAGAAAAGAAGAAGAAAAGTGAAAACAATAGTAAAAAGAAGGTACTCCCTTTCGTTCCAGATAGTTATAAACAATGTAGCTAACGTAATACTTTGTCTAGTACTTCCATTTTTTTTTAAAAAAACCATATTTTTCCTTAATTAAAAAATGCACAATTCAGCAAAAGTCAGAAATGTTAACATATATATTTTAATCTTAATAAAACAATTCAATTTTATAATCCAAATGTATCGTTTTCTCTAAAAAATAAAGGAGAAGAAATCTCTCTCCATTTATAAGCAAATCTTTAAAGCCTCACCACATAATCCTGATCAAAAAGAAATCCCATTAACAGCTATCAGAAAGCACAACATATATATCTTAACCTTTTTCAAACAGATTCACTTTATAAATCATATTTTATCAAATATAAATATATTCATATTTTTTATATGGCACTAGCAATAGAAATAGCACTTAGACTTTTATATCACTTTACAGTGCTTTAAAGCCCTCTCTAAGCGGTTTACAGAGTCAGCATATTGCCCCAACAATCTGGGTCCTCATTTTACCGACCTCAAAAGGATGGAAGGCAGAATCAACCTTGAGCCTATAGAGATTTGAACTACCAAATTGCAGGCAGCCAGCAGGCAACGCCTGCAGTACTGCACTCTAACTACTGCGCCACCAAGGCGGACCATTATATGTAAATATATATTAAAAATCCTGATCTTTATTCCCATCAAGTAGTGTCCCATAAGTTGATATCATGTTTTCTTTATCTTCTTCCTGGAACAGGTTGAATAATTTCTCTTTGTCTCTTCTTGGAAACAGTTTCCTTGATTCACCCATTTCTTTTGTAAACCCTAAGAAGGCTTTCTGACACTCTTCTGATTTATCATTTCTATGTCCCCTTTAATTTTTAAGATAGAAACCGGTTTCATTGGTAAATCCATTTTGACATTGTTTTCCATCTAACTCTTATATTATTGCATTTTTGAACCCATTTTCAGAGATCCACAACATCTTTGCCAATATCACTTTTGTAATCTAGCATTTTTTTAAAACTCCAAATCCACACTCAAGGCAGTTTCAATCTATTTTGCACAATAAAATCTGTTGTTCTTCTATATCTTCTACTTTAATATCATAATACTGGCAAAAAATGTTTAAAAATCACTATAGCCTTCAAGATTTAGAACATAATACTATAAAATCTTGTTGATTGCAAAGTCATGTCCGGCCCATCATGACCCCATGGGCAACTTTCCTTCAGGCCTTCCTGTCCTCTACCATCCTCTGGAGTCCATTTAAGTTCACACCTACAGCTTCAGTGATTCCATCCAGCCACCTCATTCTCTGTTATCCCATTTTTCTTTTGCCCTTAATCTTTCCCAGCATTAGGTACTCCAGTGACTTCTTCCTTCTCATTAGGTTGGCCAAAGTATTTGAGTTTCATCTTCAGGATCTAGCCTTCCAAAGAGCAGTCAGGGTTGATCTCCTCTAGGACTGACCGATTTCATCACCTTGCAGTCCAAGGGACTCGCAGGAGTCTTCTCCACCACCATAGTTGAAAGGCCTCAATTCCTCAACGCTCAGCCTTTCTTATGGTCCAACTTTCACAGCCATACATTGCAACTGGCAAAACCATAACCTTGACTATACACACTTTTGTTGGCAGGGTGATGTCTCTGCTTTTTAGTATGCTGTCTAGATTTTCTATAGCTTTCCTTCCCAGGAGCAGGCATCTTAATTTCTTGGCTGCAGTCCCCATCTGCAGTGATCTTGGAGCCCAGGAAAATAAAATTTGCCACTACCTCCATCTATCGTCTAGATGGAGACGATCTATCTTTCGTCTCCATCTATTTGCCAGGAACTGAGAATGCTGGCTGCCATGATCGTGGTTTTTTAATGTTGAGTTTCAAACCAACATTTGCACTCTCCTTCACATGCATCAAGTGGCTCTTTAGTTCCTCTTCACTTTCTGCCATAAAATCTTATTGCTTACAATTAATATACTTTTTAATATAATTGTGTAACCAGCTCTAAATGTTTTATTACAATAAATAAAACATTTAAACATTTAACAATAAATTAGTGCAGAGAGAATCCCTACAGTTATGAATATTCATATAGTTCCCATAAAATTAGAACTTTCATGTCAGTTGTAATTAAACAAGCAGAGGCATGTTTTAAATTATTATTTTGATCCCACTATCATGATACAAATAGAAGGGTTTTTTTTGTTTTTGTCATATCTTAATTTGACATGCCTGTTTGCAAGAACATCATAAAATAATTGCAAGTTTGGGTAACAGATTAAACACCAAAACTTGGAAAACAATTTCACCAAGAGTGTTTCTGTTCCCTAGTATGTGACAAAGCCGTCTGAATCTGGCCCACATTTGTCTTCATTGTGGCTGATTTTGAAATGCAAATACAGAGAATATCATGACTCAACCGTTGCTCATTCTTCAGCTGATCAATAGGGAATATCATCCACTCCATGCCCTGCTTCGCTTGCCGTCACAGTAAATTGATAATAAAAATCCCATAACAAAATATAATATCCCTCTTCACAAAATATAAAATGCTAAGTGCCACCGTCCATATAAATGGAGAGTTGATTTTTTTAAAAAAAAAAAACCCTATATTTTATGCAAACTATGCATCTGCTTGCTGGTTTTGCAAAAAAATGAAAGAAAGCAAAATCCAAGAGGTTTCTATGTTGAGAAGCTATTCGAAGGAAAGTTTCTGTAAAAGAAATGTAAACAGAGACTTTCAAATCTCCCCAAATTCTTCCACATTTTACATTACATTGTTCCTATTTTGAAGCACCCATTTCCATGCCAATAGAATGTAACATTGCTATTCTTTTCAAATGAAAATTGAGACTCTATGCTACTGAGAATAATAACACTCAGGAGCATTAGAAAAAAAAGATATGACAACAGATCTACAGTATTCTAAACAAAATAAAGAAGTTTCTAATTATTCTGCTTTTTCACACATTGGCACATATTCCATTGATATGTCATCAGTGGCTAATAAATTGTATTAATTTACCACCCATGGTGTCAAATAATATGACTACTGCATGGGACTTCAGTACTGCAAATGAGCAAAATTTCTAGCCTGTAGATTGACTTCAAATGCTTCCAGCTTTGAAAAACCAGGGATATTGTTGATGGTGAATGTTATATTTTCATTAATTATTTTCATTGCTTTTAAAACAATCATAAAAAAAGAAAAAGGGAACAAAATACTACAATAATTACAATGCAAATACATACATTCTCAAAATAACCCAACATATAAAAATGCTTTAACAAAACAAAAAAAATGGAAAAAGAAGAAAAAGAAACCAAGGTTTCACTATAATTCTTAGCAGTTATAAATCTGTGTATACTTATCTAATGCAAACACAATGAAATTATATATATATATATAATTGTTTCCACACACCCTGTTAAGGCCCCAATTAAGGAGGAAGCACACTGCTTTTCCTTTTCTGCCTTTCGGCTCATCACCAGAGACCATCTAGACAGAAAGTCATGAATTCCGTTGTGTATTTTTTTTAATATGTGTGTTACGTTTTTATTTATTGATCAGCTCAAAAACGTAACACACACACACACACACACATATGTGTGTGTGTGTGTTTGTGTGAGGTTTTTGAGCTGATCAATAACTAAATCGATAAATAGATCTATTTCAAGCTTTTTAGCTCTCATCAGCTAGCCATACCCTTACTGGGATTTGAACCGGGGCTATGTTACATGTTAGGCAGGAGCCTTAGCCATTATGCCAACTGAGACAGGAGGATAAGTATATACTTGTTCCACAACATCCTGTTAGGCCCCAATTAAGGGAGGAAGCATACTGTTTCCTTTTCTGCCTTTCGGCTCATCACAAGAGACCATCTAGACAGAAAGCCACGAGTTCTGGTGTGTAATTTTTTTAATATATGTGTGTTAGGTTTTTGAGCTGATCAATAAATAAATCAGGGAGACTAGTATAGATCTATTTCGAGCTTTTTAGCTCTCATCACCTAGCCATGTCCTTACTAGGATTTGAAACAGTATGCTTCCTCCCTTAATTGGGGCCTAACAGGGTGTTGTGGAACAAGTATATACTTATCCTCCTGTCTCAGCTGAATAGGAAGAGAACCGGTTGGCCTAATGACTAAGGCTCCTGCCTAGCATGTAATACAGCCCTGGTTCAAATCCCAGTAAGGGTATGGCTAGGTGATGAGAGCTAAAAAGCTCAAAATAGATCTATACTATATTTAGGTTGCATCAAGGTTGGTACTTGCTTGCCTTTTGTGTAATCAACCAATGCAGGCTTCTTAAAATCTTTGATAGTTTGCTTGTCTTGAAGTAAACTTCCTACCTACAGTATACTTCTGCTAGATAGTTTTAATATGAAAACTTAAAAGATATAACTCTGGTGAAACTCTTATAATTAAATGTATACTTGGAATTTAAGAACAAGGTATCATTCTGAGCCAAGGAACTGGCTTTCAGTAGCAAAGATAAAATGACCCATTAGTTCTTTTAAGAAAAACAATTCCAATAATTCCTAAGAAAAAATGATATTGTTAATCAAAATTCTAGAAATGTAACATTCTGAAATAGATATCTGACAGAGATCTACAATATCAATAGATCATGATGATGATGAGCTATCTTCTAAGCACTCTGTCTTGTACTGCTACAAGATAATATATCTCAGGATTGAACTTTGGGGGTCATTGTTGCTTCGTTGTTTTCTTGAGGACATTTCATAACCAGGTAACATCATCAGTGTTAGTAGGGAGTGGAGTTTGTTCTCATTTTATATACTAGTGGCTTGCCCTGTCAGTGTTGGTGGGAGTAATTCTTGACACCTTTACCAGTAATCACCCAGATGAGCAAAGATTAACACCAAGATTTACGTTAGACCAACTATCAAGAAGTAAACAATATCCCAATCAAGAAACTACCAAACCAGATAACAGTTAACAACAGTCCTCCCAAAGAACCATCAAGACCACTCCCATAAACAGTGAAAGGGCAAACCACTGGTATATAAAATGAAAACAAAACTGACTGCCTACTAGCACTGATGATGTTACCTAGTTTAGTAATGAAACATCTCGGTGGTGCTTAAGATGACGGTAGCCTTGGGTGCTCGCACAAGGTCGCTCGTCAGGTCGCCCGGCAGGGGCGTCAGGCAGGGAAGCCGGTCGCGTCTCCATCGTGGCTCCCTCTGGCGGGCACCATGGCTTACGTTCTGGGGCCACGCGTTCACCTCCCTCCCAGTCACGCAGCCCCAGAACGTGCAGCTCCCGCCGCACAAGGTCGCCCGGCAGGGGCGTCAGGCAGGGAAGCCGGACGCGTGGCCTCAGAACGTAAGCCGTGGTGCCTGTCGGAGGGAGCCGCGATGGAGACGCGACCAGCTTCCCTGCCTGACGCCCCTGCCGGGTGACAGCCTCAGTGGTGCTTAAGATGACGGTAGCCTTGGGTGCTCACCCCGCCTGCTCCCTCGCCCGCTGCGGGAGGAGGCGTCCGTAACCTCCGGCATACCGGCCCTTCTGCTGCTTCCCGGGGTGGGAGAGGGGAGAGAGGGAGTGACTGACAGACACAGAGAGAGACAGAAGGGGAGGGAGGGAAAGACAGAGAGACGGACAGAAACAGAGAGAAAGAGAGGGAGGGAGAGAGACGGAGAGAGACACAGATAGAGAATGACACAGGGAGGAATTGAATCGGAGACAGACGGGGAAAGAGGGAGAGACAGACATACAGAGAGAGGGAGGGAGGGAGAGAATCAGAGAGAGTGACACACACAGAGACAGGGAGAGACAGAGAGAGGGAGGGAGAGACAGATAGATAGAGACTGATTAAGTGAGTGAGAGACAGACAGACAGACAGACACACACACAGAGTGACAGAGAGAAAGAGAGAAAGAGAAAGAGAAAGAAAGAAAGAAAGAAAGAGAAAGAAAGAGAAAGAAAGAGAGAGAAAGGAAGAGAAAGAGAGAAAAAGGGAAAGAAAGAGCGAAAGGGAGAGAAAGAGAGAGAAAGAAAGAGAGACAGAAAGAAAAAGAGAGAGAGAGAAAGAAAGAGAGAAATGGAGAGAGAGAGGAAGAAAGAGAGAGAAAGAGAGAGAGAGAGTGAGAGAGAAAGGGAGACAGAAAGAAAGAGAAAAAGAGAGAGAGAAAGAGAGAGAGAGAGAGAAATGGAGAGAGAGAGAGAGAGAGAGGAAGAAAGAGAGAGAGAGAAAGAAAGAGAGACAGAAAGAAAGAGAAAAAGAGAGAGAGAGAAAGAAAGAGAGAAAGAGCGAGAGAAATGGAGAGCGAGAGAGGAAGAAAGAGAGAAAGAGGTAGGTAAGTTTTTTTAAAAATTTATTTTCAATACATTGTGAAAACTCAACTGTCAGTTGATCTTAATGTTATGAAATGAAAAGTATGTCATTTGCAATTAACTTGGCATAAAATAATTTATTTGCATTTAATTATAATGGTTCAAAGAATGTTCGGAAAAATGTTCGGCCCTCTACCATGTTCACTTCATCCAATCTGGCCCTCTTTGAAAAAGGTTTGGACACCACTGATCTACAAGAAAACAACTAGACACAGAAACACCAAGGTCCTTACACTCCCTTCTTGTTTTGCACATTTATTTCTTCAATCATGCCAATTTCTCTTCATCGTTACTTGCGTAGGTGAGAAATTAAAAAGTTGGATCTGCTCTGGAGTTTATTTTTACCTAGTTATAATTATTCACTTATTGCTTGCAGAGGTGGTTATTATCTCAAAATATCTTTAAGTTAAAGTTTTTCTTTCATTAAACAAGAGCATATTCACTGTGTGAATTATGCCACCCTAGAAATTATAGCACCCTAGCTCATTTCTATTTTCTTTTAATTAATCTGTGATAAGTGCTTGCCCTGTCTCTGTACTTTCTGTAACTGAAATTGATTGAAAACTCCTGTTTAATGTCCCCATGGCATATTTTGTAAAGTATTTACACGCTGATTTTTAGGATGCAATTTCTACAAGCAAACAGTAGCTCAGAATGAAAAACTGCTATATAAACTCAGTTGTTTTTGTAACTGGGTTTGACTCTTTCCTCTCAGCTCAAAAGAAGCCACCAAAACAAACTGGTACTCTTACTTAGCATTGTTTTTGTCATGTTGCTGGTATACTAAGTGTCTTATTCATAATTTCCCCATTTTTCATTTACGTATGAGTGTCCTAAGCAGCAGTAGTATCCTGGAAGACCAACAGTTCTACAGTGATTTTGAAGAAAACCGAATCCCGTACTGGTATGAAATCTTCTTGGGACTGCTGAAAGATCTAAAAAACAGGGCATATTCTTTTAAAGACAACAAGGTTCACATTCTGGACAGAAAAGACCACTGCTTTGAAGTAGGAGTCAAAGAGGCCATCTGTGTTAAAACTGAACAGCCTTCCCTCAACAGAGGAAAGATACTCCTCTGTTGAGGGAGGAGTTTATAACACAGTCCTTTCAGCAGTTCCAAGAATATTCTATACCCATTTGTGTTCCGATTGAGGTGACTCTGAGGATAGAGTTAAACCCACAAGTGGCCTCAGCAACTCTTAGAGAGCCAACAACTGACTCTCAGAATGCTAACAACCAGTTAGGGACATAAATCTTTCCATTCCCCACCAGTTAGTTAGAACTGAAGAAACTTCTTGGATGACAAGCAAAACATTTTCAATGGGGGGGAAAAGCAAGGAAGTGCAATTGCCTTTTGAAAATAAAATAAAGCACCTTTGGAAATGATTTCAATGTCCTAAAACATTTTTAAAAGTATCCTCAGCTATGGAATATTGAGAAGATATGGATGGATGTTTTGTGGAAATTATTAAATTTCTTGCCCTCTGCAGAACATGAGAAATGCACTTTCTTCAGGTTTTTGCCACACAGTAGTAGTGCATTAGGACTTTGACAATAAAATACCATGGAAATAAGTAAGGGTTTGAGTACTTTTAAACATATCTTGATAATCAAGACTGTTCTAAATTAGAAGGGCTTTGTTCTGAAGCAATGCGCAAGATTTTAAAAATAAAGGTATTCTCAAAATAGACTCTTCACTCCTCTGCAAACATTATCCAAGGCTTAGACTGCACACTATACCATCTGCTGCCTTGTGGCCAACAATTTCATATATAATGTGCTGGCTACTACTCATACCTACTCCCCTCCCAGACTAAGTCTATTCTTTCCCTTATCTGTGCTATAATTGAATTGTACTGAATAATGAAATTATGACTTTGAGAGATGTGCTGAGTACCATCTCAAACAGTGATCATAAGGTGTCCTTATAGTCATCTGGACATTAGCACTCCAAGTAGCTTCAACAACTCTCAGAAACAGTACTAATGACCAGATAACGGCAAGGAATTTAAATCCTTCCATCCTTCACCATTCTGTCAGAATTGAAAAAGCTTCTTGGATGAGAAGTAAAAGATCTTCAAGGAAAAAGAAAGTCCAGTTGCCTTTCCAAAATGCACCTTTGGGACAACCATGACCTGGATGACTGAGAATCTCCATAGACATCTTCCTCCTCCTGTTTTCATCACAACAATCCTGTGAAGTGAGTTGGGCTGAAAGAGAATGACAGGCTAAAAGTCATCCAACTGGCTTTCATGATTAAATGGGGACGTTCTCACATTCTCCTTCTTTCTAGGCTTAACCACTACAGTATACACCAACTGGAACTATCAATGTCTAGCTATTTGTGCAATTGTTTTGAAGAAAACTGTAGCCTTACTCTATTTTGTTTCCAAGAGAGACAGTCATTTGTCTAAAATGTTATTGGAAATACATACCTGGGCTACTCAGTTCATCCAGAAAACTACTGATATGTCGCTTTCTGGGGCATGGGGAGCATTTTTTACCCCACTGATAGTTACAGGAAATATAGCATTTTGCATCATTATGTCACAAAGTAACTGAGGCTATTTTCAGCTGTTTTAGATTTTGGCTTTCAAATGATGAAATGATGCCAAAACCTTCTGCAGAATCTATTAGCCCTTATCACCCCAAAATATATAAAAGAAGCAATAATCCAACTCTATGGGCTGCAAAAGAAACCCTTAGAGGATGCATGGCTCATATTCAATAAACCCTGCTTTAGTTGCTAATGACAGTGTATTGTGAGAACAAAGTCACTGTGGTTGCATAATAGATTGCAAGCAGAAGCTGGAATTCTATTCTTATCTATTATAGACTTCATTCATACCATAATTATAAGAGGAAAGTGTTCCATTAAAATGTTCTAAGCATTCTCTTCAGCACTAAGTCTAAGTTTTGGTTATTCCTAATAAAAGTATTACTTTATGATTGTACTTTTGAGATAGTCTAATTCGCAAAATAATATATCAATTTATTGTTAGCTCTGGATAAAATGTGATGTTTGCATTTCAAGTCAAACCATGGCTACCATTTGTTAATGGCAGTTTATACCCATTAATTCCCTGTATTAATTTGCTCTGATTGTAACGAAGAAAATTAAAATATACTAAGTCAAAGGTAGATTGCCAAAGCTATAATGGCCCACTTAAAAAACAAAATGTCAGATTTAAGGCTACATTAACTTGAAGAGAATTTTGACTTTTTCACTCATCTTTTCCCTAGATTTTAATTGTGTTTGTTGCTGTTTGTAACACTGATAGTCATCAAGAATAATTTGAGAATCAACCACCATATAAACTGAATAAAATAAGTAAATAAATGAGATATTCAATGTTTGGTTTAACATTCAGGAATTTGGAAAATAAGTTATTGTCCCACAACCATAAGAATGATGTGCTATTACCCAAGCTGAATTTGCTTACATCTCAGTATTCTTTGGGATTAAATAATCTTTCCTGGAAGATTCTTTTTTCTTTTTTTGAAAAAGTTTTATTGGGTTTTATAAATTTTTTACCTATGGTAAAGGGTAAGGTGTAAAAAGACATTTTGAGAACTTGCACATCGAAGTCGTTGACTCCTTCCGAGACTTCATAACAGAATATAGATAATACATTTAACTTTCATTTGTACTACAAAGTGGAGAGAAATGCAAATATATCATTGTAAAAAACTATGCTAGCAAACATATATAAACATCCAAACAATTATTATGTCATATTGAAATAAAGTCACTTTTGAGATCTAAGTCTTTTGGCAATTGTATCTTCTTCTCCCTGGCTCCCAGCGGGCGGGGCCGTGGCACCCTCTGCTCCCCCATTTTCATCCTCCAGGATTGAGGAATGTTTTTTGAGAAAGGCTTCCGCCTCTGCAATTGTTTTAATTCTTACTCTTCCTCCCTCCCAGAACACTTCTCTCTGGAAGATTCTTTTTAGAAAAAGAACTTGATTCCTCTATGGCCAAAAATAATGAACAGCAAGTTACTAAGATAAAGATTACTAAGATAGAAGTTACTAAGCTGTGGGAGAATACCTCTTGGGAGCTGCTTTATCAGACTGTAGGGGATTCACATTCAATATTTAACTGGCTGCTGAGTCACTATCCAACAAAATGTATTGTATCCAGCAGAGGATACAGACCTAATGAATCATCTGATCAACCACTCTTTTAACTACTCTTTAACCTAAGTAGAATGCAAATCTAGATGAAAAAGATGGAATGCCTGCAAGCAGCAATGCCCATTTTGTATTGGATCTGAATTGCTTTATGAAACTTCTCAGCTATGGATTTATACAACATGCTAAGTCCATGATGGTGAACCTATGGCACGGGTGCCACAGGTGGCACGCGGAACCATTTCTTAGGGCACGCGAGGCATTGCTCAGTCAGCTCCAGCACGCATGTGTGCGCTGGCCAGCTGATGTAGGCCTTCTTTTGAGGCTGTTTTTTGCCCTCTGGAGGCTTCAGGGAAGCTCCTGAAGCCTCTGGAGGTGGGGGGGAGGCTGTTTTCACCCTCCCCAGGCTCCTAGAAAGCCTCTGGAGCCTGGGAAGGGCGAAAAAAGCATGCTAAAAACAGCGGGTCGCACACATAGCGTTATGGGTGTGGCACGCCCAAGCACGACCCCTCTTTTGGCATGCGAGCCAAGAAAGGTTAACCATCACTGTGCTAAATGACTATGTCATTACTTTGTGGGGTTTATTCATTAAACCATGGTTAAGCAAAACAGTATTTGGTGTAATGCAGGTTGCCAAAATGAACAATATTACATCCCAAGGGTTAGCAGAATCAAGGTGTTGATATTATTACTCTGTTTTTGCAAAAATAAGACCTCCCAGATAATAAGCCCAAACAGACTTTTGAGCGCATGTACTAAAATAAGCCCTCCCCCCCAAAATAAACCCTCCCTTAAAATATTGCAATACAGCAGCAGCCATGAGGTGACCATGCTCTCTGCCTCCTGCACCTCACAAACAATAAGACCTCCCCAAAAATAAGGCCAAGTGCTTATTTCATAAAGGGGTGGGGGGGTCAAAAGAAAATAAGACCCTATCTTATTTTTGGGGAAACCCAGTATTTCTAACACTATTAGTTAAAGTAGGAAAGTACAGGTAGTTGTCAACTTACGGCCACAATTGAGCCCAAATTTTATGTTGCTAAGTGAAACATTTGCTAAGTGAGTTTCGCCTCATTATACAACATTTCTTGCCATAGTGGTTAAATGAATCGCTGCAATTGTTAAGTTAGTAACACAGTTGTTAAGTGAATCTGGCTTCCCCATTGACTTTCAGAAGGTCATAAAAGGTGATCACATGACCCCAGGTCTCAGCAACTGTCATAAATGTGAGTCAATTTCCAAGCATCTGGACTTTGATCACATGATGCTGCAACAGTCCTAAGTCACCATTGTAACTTTGAATGGTTGCTAAATGAATTGTTGTAAGTCAAGGATTACCTGTATTAAATTATTTTCATTTAAATAAATGTTTGGGGTTTGATGAACAATCTGAAACGTCATGAAGGGATTGATGAACAGGTTGTTCAGGATGTACTGTACAACCTATATGTACTGTGTGTAGACCAACACTCTCAAAATGACATTTTTATTTATTTTAATATATGCACATGAACCTATGTGGATATGTGGGATCCTTTCTAATGCATTTCCTATTAGATGGTTTCTCTGCTTTGTTGATACCCAAGACTTCACGGTGTTCTGTTTTTCCATTAGTGCTGAGACCTTTAATAAATGGAATTCTGATCTGTTTATCACCTGCATATTTTCAACCTTTAATATGGAGAACGTTGCTTTGTTTAATAAACACAGATTTAATTCATGTAATCTTTCAACTGTCACTTTTAATTCCACACACTGGGAGGAAAAAAAAATCTATTAATTTTTTTAAGGTTGTATTCTTAGGGTTTTTTTCCCCTGAGGTTTTTAGTTAACATTATTTAAAGGAACCTTTGCTCCAGCCTGAACCTCTATGCATATTGATTACATCCTATAACCTTTACCAGGTTGATGGAACATGCAATTTTATACCTCTCTCGGTGAAAAAAGGCTGATTTTAATTGTCATTGCTACAATTTTTATTTGTTCTTTCTTCAAACTAAATTATATCTCATTCTCCCTCTCTATCATTTGTTCTTTTCTTCAGTTCCAGACCTCTGCATTTCTCTCCTTTGAATCATTATATTAATTTATGTGAGAAATAGCTCTTCAGAGAAATGTTTAAAAATCACAATTAATTTCCAATAAAGACCTGTAATTTCTAATCAACCTGTAGGACCAGCTGCACTTCCTTCCATTCATGGCCCATTTGCAGGATTTCCCACAATGAATATAAACAACTTAAGAGGGATGCAGTTATGGTCTAATTGTTTAGTTTCCCCATTATTTCATTTTTCCATCTGACATAAATATGATTTATTTGTTTATCAAAATGTATATATGCGAGGCTGGTCACAAAATACTATTTGTCCACGGAAGAATTAGCTGCCAGGCTTCTCTGTACTATACAAATGAGCTTTGGTGGGGCTTAAAAACATTTATTTTGAATAGTAGAATGCCAGATTTCTTTTTGTTTTTAACATAATTTTACTAACAGTTTTGAAAACCAAATAAAAACAAGAATGAATATAAAGGAAAGAAAGAAGAAAGACAAAAAGAATAAGAAACAAATATAAACTGGGTTCTGCATATATAGTTACGAGTACAAAATTATTTCTCATTCTAAAGTTACAAAAAAAGCTTTTTTCTATTATCTACTTTTTCTCAAATAGCACTTAGACTTAAATACCACTTCACAATGCTTTACAGACCACTCTAAATGGTTTATAGCAGGGATGTCCAAACTTGGGAACTTTAAGACTTGTGGACTTCAACTCCCAGAATTCCCCAGCCAGCATAGCTGGCTGGGGAATTCTGGGAGTTGAAGTCCACAAGTCTTAAAGTTCCCAAGTTTGGATATCCCTGGTTTATAGGGTCAGTATATTGCCCCCAACAATCAGGGTCCTCATTTTATCAACCTTGGAAGGATGGAAGGGTAGGTCAGTAGGCCAGGATCAAAGCCATAAATCATAAGTTCATTTTTTCCCCATTTCATGCAAAAAGTATTGAGTCTTTCTACTTCTAAGCATATAACAATTTCACTGCAGTCATCATGCATATCAAAAACAACGTTCCATTACATTTTTCCAGCTATTTGTCCATCATAAGAAGGAAAGCCTTTGATTTCAATTGTACAGAACATTGCTTTTTAAGACTTTCTGAATTGGTGCATGCATTTGTATGCAAACTTTTCTGGCTTTTATATATGTTCACCAAACATCATAAAATCCCCCTTCTTGTTCTTCACCTTTCCAATATAAATTTTAAATGTTTTTGTACATTTCAGACAATTTCTCTGGCGATATATACTAACTGGGCATCATTATTATTAGGCAGGTGGAAGACAAGTTTTTCTTGTTTCCTTGTGTTAAACTGAAAAGAACTATGGGATTCCTGCTCTTGTATCAAAGATAGAAAGGCAAATATACTGACATTTGATTCAGTTAATGTAGAAGTATGATGTGTAGGAAATCTGCTAATCATTTGGATAGGTTTATGCTTTGTCTGAAGACCAAGTTCTCATTTTAGATATTGTTTTGAACGCAGTATCATCAGAGGTGATAACAGTGATTAGAAAAATATTTTGTTGGCTTCTAAAGAGATTTTTGTGCCATCATACAAAGTTATGCAGTGGTTTTAAATAATACGCAATGCAGCTTCCAGGTTGTTTTCAGTTTATATAATACATAAACTTTAGGGGCTTATATGTTTATACTTATTTGTAAAATATATAAATGTAATATAAATATATTATATTTACAGTGATCCCTTGTTTTTCGCGGTTAATGGGGACCGGAACCTTCCGCGAAAACTGAAAAACCGCGAAGTAGGATTCGCACCAGAAACTTGAGTTGGTGGACATCATTTAAAGCAAGCACTAGGGGGCGCTTGCCTCCTACCGATGCATTTTTTTTCTATTCTGTATTTTTGAAAAACCCGCGAAGCACTGAAGCCGCGAAACATGAAGCCGCGAAAAATGAGGGATCACTGTATATCATATTCAGTTTATATAATATTAACTTTAGGGGTAGTCATTGATGAAATGTTAAAAGGGGAAATCTATCCCCAAGAAGGAGAGCCAAAGAAGCTTCGTATGTAAATAAAATGTCAATTCATCTGTATATGATAAATTTATACCAAGGCACTTCTGGCCATTAGGCAGTTTAAGATGAAACAAAATCCCAGTGATCAGATCCATATCAATCAAAAGGATTGCAAGGATCTGCCATCCCGCCTCTATTCAGACTTTCCGATTTCTCAGCCTTAAGCAAGCTGGGTCGCCTCTTGTTTCACTCTAGGCATCAGCTCACATTTGTTCTTGTCTGTTGCAGTCATCTGTGTTATGAATCTGAAATCTCTAATATTATAGAGTGCTCTTGTATCACTCTTCCCTCTCTGCAGCCACCTGTGTCCCTGCAGGCCATTTTTGTCATCTGATCTTTACTTAGAGTTTTTGATATACTTTGTCATCATTAACTCTCTCCCTTGCCTCCTTCTTTACACTGAAAGTGTTGAGGGTTGCTTCCTCCAGGCATGCCCAGATTTCACACTTCCATTTCAAACCAGTGTTAGAGCTTTAGCAGTTATTTATCTCTAGGGAAGTATTTGACAACCAAATCAGTATGGAAAATGTGTGTCTCTGTACGCATAATAAAGGGAGGAATGAACAGAGCAACACTACCAAACACATAAATCTACTGCACTGTCATTTTTGCAAATGTGGTCTATGGATCATTCTTCTCAACAGGCACTGTTGAGATTTACTAGAGTGCTGTGTTTTTATTTCAGAGCTTTACTCTATTTTGGAGATGAACATAATGGTCATTAGTCTAAAAATTATTTTCAGTACCCTAAATAGCCAAACACTAAAGAGAAAAGCCCCATTTCTTTGCAACTTTTGCCTATCCAAAAATAAAGAAATAAAAACCGAACAGAAGAAAAGGCATATGGGAATGCTCTATGTTGCTCATTTCCCTGCTTTTGTTTCAAGTTTTCAAGCCACACGTCTTTATTATGGCTTGAAAAAAGGCCACAATAAAAAAGCCAACCCACAGCATTGTCTCAAAGAGGTTATTTTTCCCCTTCTACCATTTATTCCCAGGGATAGAAACAATTCAATATACAAGCGATTGCTATGTTATTTGAAGATTACTTGGGCATAGTGCAGTTTGCAAAAGAAAACATATGTCCTTCTTTGTCCACATTTTAAAATAGTTGAAATTGCTAGTTAAACAAAGCACAGTATAAACATTTTTTAGATCAAAGATGATTGTCTACCATTATTATTCCAAACAGACATAGCTTTTACTGCAGACCTGTGGTCTGTTTATCACACAAGATTTCTAGTCATTGACAGTGGTTCTGACAAAGCTACTGTATTTTTAAAGTTCTCATAGGAATGTACTCAAAGAAAATACATGTATTAGCAAAAAGAGACAAGAACTCATTTGTTCTAGACTGCTAGCCATGTAATTCAAAGCTAAAGAAAATTGTGTTGCCCATGTTATATAAAGCTTAATCACCTCATATAAGTCCCAAAAATACTTTTTCAAAAGGCAACTGGAATCTGTTTTTTCCTTGAAGAAGTTTCGCTTCTCATCCAAGATGCTTTTTCAAGAGGAACTTCAGCCAGAACTGAAGAAACTTCTTAGATGAGATGCGAAAAACCTTCAAGAAAAAAACAAAGTCCAGCTGCCTTTTGAGGAAACACTTTTGTGACAACTATGACTTGGATGATTGAGAATCTCCATAGATACCTCATAACAGTCTAAATAAGCTCTTTCTATAGTGATAAAGCGCCTTCTGCATTTGTAGGCCTAAATGTACTTTCACTTACATTGGAATTACAGTTAGCGTGTTCAATAACAGGCTTGTACTTTTATTTATTTTTGACTGCTTTTCTGTTCAATTTAGTAATGACGCTAAAGACCAATAAAAATTAATAGTTCAGTCAAGCAGAACAAATACATGTCAACAACATGCCAAGAAAAGCCACAAACCAAAACAACTGTATCATGATCTGATAAAACAGGCTTAACATTATAGCAGAAGTGGCAACATTCATTGTTAGATGAACCATTTTGATGTTAGATGAACCATTTTGATGTTAGATGAACCATTAGATGTTAGATGTTAGATGAACCATTTTGGAAACAATATTTTGAATGCCCCACCCCCACCCCACCCCAAAGATGACCTTGTCAAAATGGTTTATCTTTCATGTTTTCTCACAGATTGCAAGGCTAAATGACATGTGAGCTCCCCAGAGTGGAATACTGGATGGAGAAAATAAAGCATGTTTATAACAGAAGCATTTACAGGGAAAAGACAAAATGGGAGCAAAGTGGTTATTATCTGACAGGAATGAAATGGAAGCCATTACCTTGAGGAACTGAAAATCAATAAAAATAGTCCCAGCAGGACAACTCATTCTCAGCCAACACTCTAGTTTTTCAGATAGTACTTACCCCACTGTAATCTCAGGACATAATATACCCTTCATGGCACATTTTAGAGATTATCCCCTTATTGTCCCCTCAGCCCAATCCATTATCTTTCTTTTTTTCTCTGTTTTTTTTTTATATTGACTTGAGCTGAAGCCTACTCCGTCCTATTTCACTGTGTTTGTGAAAGGAGAGTAGTGGCTGCTTCTTTTTCTTCTCTGTCTCTCCCCAAAAAATTAGCAGTATGCTTTCTTACAGGGATATTATTTCTGCTAGGCTAAACTAGAAATGCAGTTCAAAAATTTAGCTTCAATAGCTAGAACACAGCCAGCTTAGATGACAATATCTTCCAAAAATGATACTTAGAATCTCTTCCCATGGATGATTAGCTGACTTTCCCATTTCTGTGAAAATGATAATTCTTAGAGGCTGTTTGCACAGACCAAGCTTTTTAACAAAGCTGCTTAGCTCGCCTGTATATGCTTGCCAACCTGTATCACTGTTTCCAGGATCTAACATTGGAGTTATTTTATTTTAAATATTTACATTGGCTGCTTCTTCTAAAACCTCAAGAGGACTTAGAAACCTGAACAATAAACAATTAAGTAACCAAACTGAGCAGAACATAAAAGAGTAAATAAATGTTAAAAAATTTAAAAGGCTGTCAAAAAATATCATCAATTTAACAATTTAAATCTGGTTCTTTATGTCAAAGGCTTCCAGGGAATGGGATACACATTTTTTTTTAAAAAAGAAAATGAGTTCTGCAACAAAAATATTCCCTCTTTATTTCTTCCCATCCAAGATAAGTTAGAAACTGATGTGAAGATTTCCTTTAAGGCTCCCAAATCTGTGCTGCAAAAATCCTTAACCATGAAATAGTTTGGGTCTTCTGTGTTTTTACTACCCAAGGAAAACATGTTTCTAAATGAATTATTTCAGAGTTCGTGTGTTGATTTTAAAGGTCATTATGAACATTCGTTGTATTGCTAGATAATGGTGGTCTAGAACTCAATTAGGTTTTTATCTGACACCCCAAATTCTGCAGGCTACTATTATAAAAGCTTCATTCAGGTGCTGTAATAGAAAGTCAGGGTGCTTCTGAGCTTCAAATAAAAACAGAGTCAGATTGCTTTCTGCATAATACAATTGCTTCAATATAATACCGTAACAAGAAGTCTCCCCCCCCCCCCCAAGTAGGCAGATAACCTTTTCTACACTTTTTAATTCTTCATTTAACACAACACTGTTGGCGTGCAATGAGAAGACATACCCTGAATCATGTAATCCTTCCAAGGTGAATAGATCCCATAGTTAACCAGGTTATATACATGAATTTACAAGAGTAAATGCAAAGGGGGTAATGTTCAGATAATATTTTGCTCAAGAGTTCTACAGTACTTATCATCTTCAATGAGGGCAACAAGAGACATACAACTATTATATATATATATATATATATATATATATATATATATATATATATATATATATATATATATATATATATATATATATATATATATATATATATATGTTTTCTGAGGTTTTCGCGGGTGTTTGTATGTAGGTCTTTGGTTGTTCGGGTTTTCTCCCGCGTAGAATTGGAAGTATCTTCACGACGTTTCGATGAAATCTCATTCATCATCTTCAGGCTGGTGCTTCCGGCTTGGTGCTTCCAGGAAGCACCTAGCATATATATATATATATATATATATATATATATATATATATATATATATATATATATATATATATATATGCTAGTTTTTATGAGCTGATCAATAAATTTAAATTTGAGAGACCAAGATAGATCTATTTCGAGCTTATTAGCTCTCATCAGTTGGCCACACCCCACTGGGATTCGAACCGGGGCTGTAATGTATCTAAGGCAGAAGCCTAGCACTCCAGCCTAATCGGTTCTACCCTGTTTCATCAGCTAATCCAGGAGTATTTAGTATAGATAATTGTTACCACAACTTCCTGTAAGGGCCCCAATTAAGGGAGGAGACATGCTGTTTCCCTCTCTGCCTGTCGGCTCATCACCAGAGACCATCTAGACAGAGAACCATTTTTTAGTTACGTTGTGTAATATTTTTAGATATGTGCTAGTTTTTATGAGCTGATCAATAAATTTAAATTTGAGAGACCAAGATAGATCTATTTTGAGCTTATTAGCTCTCATCAGTTGGCCACACCCCACTGGGATTCGAACCGGGGCTGTAATGTATCTAAGGCTTTAATTGTGGTAACAATTATCTATACTAAATACTCCTGGATTAGCTGATGAAACAGGGTAGAACCGATTAGGCTGGAGTGCTAGGCTTCTGCCTTAGATACATTACAGCCCCGGTTCGAATAGATCTATCTTGGTCTCTCAAATTTAAATTTATTGATCAGCTCATAAAAACTAGCACATATCTAAAAATATTACACAACGTAACTAAAAAATGGTTCTCTGTCTAGATGGTCTCTGATGATGAGCCGACAGGCAGAGAGGGAAACAGCATGTCTCCTCCCTTAATTGGGGCCCTTACAGGAAGTTGTGGTAACAATTATATATATTTGTTTTCTGAGGTTTTCTGAGGTTTTCGCGGGTGTTTGTATGTAGGTCTTTGGTTGTTCGGGTTTTCTCCCGCGTAGAATTGGAAGTATCTTCACGACGTTTCGATGAAATCTCATTCATCATCATCAGGCTGGTGCTTCCGGCTTGGTGCTTCCAGGAGCAAAAATATATATATATTTATTTTATTTTCCATTTTCAAAATATATAACAACATATATACTGTTACATAGGCAACATCATATTGTATTATTAAATGTTTACATCATTTCATTTTACCATCAACTCCCAGAAAACAATTATTGGCTCTTCTGCTCTCCATACACCATATTTGTGCCTTATCCATCATTTTCTTTCCCCTCTCTCCTCCTCCTCCCTACCTCCTTTCTTCCCTCTGTCGCCCTTCCCTTCTCTACTTCCCCTTCCTCTCTCCTTCTCCTCTCTCCCCTTTCCACTCCTCCTTTCTCTCCTCCTCTTCCCCCTCCTTGCCCTCTCTCCTTTCCCTCTCTTCTTCCCTTACCTCTCTCCTCTACTCCCCACTCTTCATCTCATTTACTTGGTGTATTTCAGCCTCAGAGCCAGCTCTATTTTATGTTGATGGTATTTATAATTTCAGATTCAAGGTTTATCGCTTATTTTTCATATCGATTATTACAATTCTTATATCTCAACCCGAAATCTTGCTACTTGTTTTAATACCCTTTTAAGTAAAGCCTAATTGTATAATGACGTTCTATTTATAAAACCAAACAAAAAAGAACCAAAAACAATATAGATAAATTTAAATAAATTTAAATATAAGAAGACCTAATCGGGTATCCATAAATTATGTGCCCTTCAGGAATAGTTATTATTCATGAGTAATCTCATTTTATTAATTTTAAATCTAACAACTTGTCCTGTGATTCAATATCAATATCCACAAGTCTTATCAAGTATTCTAACCTCAATCTATTTTTTTCTTTAATAATATCTTTAAATCCTATTTACTATTAATATCCCTTATTTAATCCCATCATATCTCTATAGATTCCATATAATTATCTAAAATTTTATGTAACTGTTAATTGATTGATCATTTACCAAGAGTGATAGTATTCTATAACCATCTTAATAGCATAATTTCCCATCTATAGATAAGCAAATATATATCATTCACTAACACATAAACTTTCTATAACCATCTAAATAGTATAGTTCCCCATCGATAGATAAGCAAATATATATCATTAACAAAAACATTTACCAAGAGTATTCTATAACTATCTTAGTAGCATAATTCCCCATCTGTAGATAAGCAAATATATATCATTCTCTAACACATCATTTTTCTATAACCATCTAAATAGCATAATTCCCCATCTATAGATAAACTAATATATATCATTATCAAAAACATAATTTTATTATAAGCATCTATAGTTATTATTAACAATCAATTAATTAATAATCCTTGATAGTAATTTAAACCCAGCCTAATTATTACTCAAGGGATAAAAGTTCCTCTTTTCAGCCGTTGTCTCTCCAAGGATAAATTAAATTTGCCTTTTTTAAAGTCCACATTCTCCATCTCCTTTTTTTCCTCTTCCCAAGTTCTTTATAAATTTCCATTGGCACATTGTGATCCAGTATAGCTGTACAATCATAGTGCTGACCAATTCTTTTCCTCAAATTTGATTTATTTTCAAGTATCAAATCTATCTCTGATGTGATTTCCTCTTTCTTTTGTTCTCTTTTTCCTTTCTCTTGCCAGTCAGGTTGAGATTCAACTTTCTGATGGGGTCTTGATATCATCTCCTCTCCTGGATTTTCTCCTTCCTCCTGAGTTAAATCCAGTCCACAAACAGCATTGTTTCCCTTTTCTTCTTGAATTTCTCTAATCTGTTTAACTTCTTCACTTGGTATAATGTTGAATATTACATGAATTTTTTTCAATTCCCTCAAGATTTCAGCCAGAAGCTCCTGATTTTCTGCAGTGTATATATCTATGTGCGTAGACATTTTGGCGAATCCACAAAATAGGAAAAAGTAACTCCAATTACCTTGTTAACAGTTAGCTTATCTCTGTTTGTTTCTACACAATGTTTCCAGTAAATCTGTTCATACATGTCCGCCCACTGTTTTTCCGAGAGCAACACGATGTAACAAATAGTTTAAATAGTTTGAAAGTGTTTCAGTTCTTTTTGTTGGAAGGAGAACAGAAACAAAAAGAAATAAAGATATGGTTCTTATTTAAGTTTAAAACTGCGCAATAGAGTGTCCAAATAATTATAGAATTTTAGAAGTGCTCCAAGTTTCAAAGTTTTGAGTGAAATGAATTAAAAAGACAGAAAAAAAAAGAATTAGAAAAGTCAGTCATAATCCAATCCCTTTCAGCGCAAACGGAAGTGGCTATTTCTTTGTTACAGTTCAGTCGGCCATTTCAAAGCATTCTGTGAACTAGAGAAATCTCACAATTCAATTTAAGTTCGCAGCTTATCTTTAAATTCAAAGTTTTGATTAAAAAAAAGGTTTCTTAGCAAAGTGTTTCAGAAACAAAAACAAAATACCTTCCCGATGTTTCCCAGCAAGTCCTTTCCTTTCTTTTTCAGAGATTCTCCTTTGCCTTTGGTCCGCCCTCCAGAAAAGGGGGGATGCGATTCGTCTCCCTTCAGAGATTTTGCTTCGTGTCAGGCAGGGATCTTGCGTGGTCCCTGCACCCAGCGAAGATTTATCTCCTAATCACCACCTCTCCGGGGTGGCTTAGATTCCCTATGGAATCACGGGGGAGGCGAATTCCAGCCGGGTCCCTGCAGTTTAGGGAGCCCGGTTGTGTCGGTGCGGGAGGCTCCACCTTCTTCCAAGAGACATACAACTATTAACTAGCTCTTTAACTTATACTTCTCTCCTTTCCTTCCCCATTCCACAATGAACTGCAGGAATTTAATTGGCAGGATTCATATGATCACTTTTTGCTGTTCTTTATTGGGAGAGCAAGTAAATTTTATTTTCCTTATCAATAATTGGGAGATTGATCATTGGATTGGGATAATACAAGGTGATCAAAAGGATCATATTGGCAGATGATCAAGTTCCCAAATTTTTTAAATGCAAGTGGAACAAGTCAGTATGTGTCAATACGAACATCAGACTGTTGAAGCTTGGCAGAAAAGTTCTGTCTTGCTAGCTTTATGAAACAATCCCAGGATCAAGACCAACCAAGCTTTAGGGAGAACAACTGTTCCCTAATATGGGGGGGCACAATGGAAAAACACCATCTGCAGACCCCCACAATTCTCACTTTACAAATATTTCCTGTCAGGGGATGGGTCACTTCTAACTAGGAGAGTCCTAACAGTACTCAGAAGGGAAGCTTTTATGTCCCTCAGACAAATGACAGGACATTACAAGTCGTAAGTCCGAGGACTCTGCAGAAGCCATATGGTTTTTTTAAAAAAAAATCAGATTATAAAACAAAAACCAGATGATAGCCAATGCAGCATCTACAGGTGTTCGATCACTCTGTTGCATCAATTGCAATTTTCCAAAGCAACACCATATAAGGTGCAATATAATAGTCTAGTCTAGGATAAGAGGGCATTACTATTGCTAGTGAATTTTGATTTTTCTTTTGATGAAAACTACCCAGCAAAATTAATAGAGTATAGAATGATGCTTCTCAGCATAGAGGATTTTCTATTTTATTACAACAAAGGGACATAGTCGGAAATTTTTTTAGGCCTCGGTATAGAAGACAAAGGGTTTGGGATAACTCACCATGGCCATCTTGCTGTGGCCAACTCATTGTGGCCATCTCACCATGCCCCACTTGCCATAGCCATCTCGCCACAGCCATCTTTCTGCAGCCAGCTCACCACAGGACAATTTGCCATGACCAACTTGATGCAGGACAACTCACTGTGGACAATTCCATGTGGGATAACTCAACACAATAAATGCTATCTGCCACTGTTCCTTTGACATTATTTTCATTTTAGTTCATGGAACTAATAATGTCAAAGAAACAATGGTGGATAACATTTATCTCATTGAGTTATTCCACGCTGAATTGACCATGGTGAGATGTCTGTGGCAAATTGTCTATTTTCCTCAGAAGAGGAAAAGAGAAGTTAAAACCAAACAGGTAAGCCTATTCTGCTATACTCAAGGATTAGGCTAAGGGAACAGATTCTGTGAATAGATGTGAACAAAGTTGGGAGCTCTGAACTGACTAATCTTCCTTACATTTCTTTGTAGCATGATGAATTGTAGAGGCATTGTTTAAAATCTATTACTAGTCTATATTTGGAACTTTTTCTGATTAGGTTTTGTCACAAAAGAACTCATTGTATTATATCGTCAGCATGTGCTCTACCCCAATTTTTTAACAATGGAAGTATAATAAGTGCTGTAATTATTTAAACTGATCAAATCACATCAAACTATTAGCAAAAACAATTATGGATAAATTATAGAAGCTTGACAATTAATGACAGGTGCAAACACTTTGGAGCCTAGCCCAGAAGCCTTTCACTTACGGCTACCGATTCCTTTTTATATGTGAACTGTGTTCACATATTCTAAGTGGTTTACGTAATTTGGGTTTAGTGTGTTGTGAGAATATAATAATGTGTGGTTTATCAATGAACTATGCTTAATCATGAAATATGAACCTCAACAATATGGACTTTCATATCTTTATTTACATTGGATTTTCAGTATCATAGCAGTTCTGCACTTCTGTATGGTACAAAATACTTCCAAGTAAATCTTGTGTGGAGAATGAAAGAAGACAAAAAGCATTTGTTGATGAAAGCCAAAAGCTCACTTGTTACTTCCAGATCTATTTGGTTTAGAACCAGTATTTCCCTTTTTAATCTAGACTTATTTTTGCACAGAATATGGGGCTAACATCAGGCTGACATATGAATTCTAAGAGTGATCATAGCGCGCAGCAGGATGGAGCTCTCATAATATATCTAGGGGGAAAAAAGAATTTTGGAAAATATGGATTTGCTTATGAAAACCGAAATCGAATCTGACTACTGATTTGGACAAAGTAAACAGTAAATTCTCAACATTCCATTATATATTAGTTCTGTTCCTTTGCAGTTACTAGGGAGCATAACTTAGTTGTTCAATCTGTTCCAGGGATAGATTGAATCATCTCTTCTATTATGATCCTCCTGTGTTTCACAATGTACAATTTAAGCGGTTTTTTCCCCCCTTCTGGCAAGTCTAAACTGTTTGTTGATATAGCGCCCAGACAGCATTAAACTGCACTATGTCAATTTAGACTGCAGCCATAATACAAGTTTGTTATGTTTGTTATATTAAGATAAACATAAACCGAGAAGGAATTTAAACATTCTTCCAATACATAAAAATGCAATCCACAATGAAGTATACCTGACAAAATAAGCAAAATATATAATTTTGGGGGGGGGGGGGGGGACAGACATTCTTTTTCAAAAATAATTGTATATCTAACATAGATTAAAAAAATAAGCAGAATTGTAGATCTTTAGTTCTGAAGGATGCTAATAAGGTTAATACTTAGCTAAGCTGGAACTTGAATTATTCATTAGTGACAGGGACGAACGAAAGGAAATACACGGAAAGGAAATATAGCAGGCAATAATTTCTTAAATCTCTTTGCTCTGATTTAAGTGTTTTAAATCAGGGATCTCCAACCCCTGGACCACGGCCTATTCGGAAACAGACTATGTAGGTGGCAGGCAAACATACTCACATGTGCAGATACACTTGCACAAGTGACATATAGACAGATTAACAGAGTTGGAAGGGACCTTGTAAGTCATCTAGTCCAACCCTTCCACCCAAATACCATTTCTGACTGACGGCAGTCCAGTCTCTTCTTGAAAACTTCCACTGATGAAGCTCCCACAACTTTTGAAGGCAAGCTGTTCTATTGGTTGACAGTTCTCACTGTCAGAAAATTTATTCTTATTTTCAGGTTGAATCTCTCCTTGTTACGTATGGACGTACATAGCACAAATTTTCATGCCGCTGCAGTTTGGTTTGCCAAACTGGAGGAATTTTGAATTGCTGTCATTGGTCAGCTAGTCCGCCGGAGCTCAATAAATAGAGAGCTCTGGCAGCCTGCTGGCAGTTTGTATTGCAGCGGCTAGGGAAATAAAAGGTGCTGAAAGTTTTCCAAGCTTGGTATGTATTCTTCCATGGCGATCTAACACTCCTTGTTCTGTTTCCATCCATTATTCCTAGTCCGGCCTTCAGGTGCTTTGGAAAATAGCTTCACCCTTCCTCTTTGTGGCAGCCCCTCAAATACTGCAACACTGCTATCATGTCTTTCCATGAAAAGCTCCATTACACAAATTGAATTGTGTATGCGACTGCGCTCCCCCATGGCTTGTATAGAACCATCTTGTCTCCCCTTCATCACCGCCGCCAATGACCAAAGCCAGAAGGGTTGAGGACTGCTGCTTTAATTGACTAATAAATAAAACAAATGTCACCATTGCTAGCTAATTAATATTGCCAGTGTTAACAGGAAAGCAACGTTTTCATTCATTCTCAAGCTAAAGAATTTTTTTTTAAACTTGCACTTTCATTCTAGAGTCTCTTTTTGAAACCCTTTTATAAAGTAACTGTAATTTGTAGATGAACAATGAATATCAGGAATATCTTCTGATTGCTGAATACAAACCTTTTGACAAATGTGTATCTATTATTTTTCATTAAAAATGATGTATTGCTCTGTGTGGTGAAATATATCAGATTGGGAGGTGATCCGGTAATTGGAGTCTCATATTGTAGATCAAGATGTTAAGTCCTGTAATGCAGGGGTCTCCAACCTTTGCAACTTTAAGTCTGAAGGACTTCAGCTCCCAGAATTCTCCAGCCAGCAAAGTTGCAAAGGTTGGGGACCCCTGCTGTAATGGAGATGGCGGAATAGATATGGAAAGAATCACCATCTGGAGTTCTTTCAGGATATACATTTTGCATTTCTTTTTGTGCGGTGTATTTTTAAATCACAGATATTAGGTTCCTTACCCTTATCAAAAACACTGCAGAAATTTGACACCACACAAAAGAAATACAATAGATAACTTACATAGTGCACTAATCTTATGGCTTCAGTTTGGTCCCAGTGGTGCTATTAAAGTATTTTTTTCCCATTTATGAGTCAGCAAAAGCTGATATAGATTTTGCTGTTTCTAGTGCTAATGCCCATTGCCTCAGTTTTGGCATACATACAAAATCCCTTTTCCCATACAGAGAAGCCTCTCTCCCCACACACCTTCTTGGATCACCAACTTGAAAAATTGTGCCCCAATCATAACACTGCAGTAATAGGAATGGTTTGACAGATATCTCAACTCATGGATACAGTCATCAATCAGAATTCCTTTCCTCTTCATTTCTCAGCTCTCCTGTCTGGAGATCAGCTGTCAAGGATGCCAAAGGTAGGAATCTTAGCTCCAATCTGTATCAACTTTTTGCTGACTCATATATGGGAAAAGAACACTTCAATAGAACCACAGGGAAGAAAATTAGGGCTGGGGCCACTTTTCCTTTTTCATATCCTCTCTAGTTCCTCCTCCATGCCCAGACACTTTATCAATTTATCATACTCCTTCTTACTGATGTTGTCACTAGTGCATCTACTACCATCAGTGTCTTCTGCTTCTTATCTACTACCATAGTGTCTCTTGAATGGCCAATAACTGTCTGTCCATCTGGATCTCGAAGTCCCACAGGATCTTACTCCTCTTATTCTCCATGATCTTCTGTGGAATCTCCCAACTGGATTTAGGAGTGTCTGGTCCATTCGTTCCACTGATATCCTGTGCACATTTGTAAAAAATAATAAAGATGGGATGCAAATAAATAAATACTTGCTTATGCCATTCAGTGTATGCTGTTCCTGCCTGCATCTTACATACACCCCACTATTATGTGTTGGATTGTTTCTGAGGCCTCTCTGCACAGTCTGCATCTTTAGTCCTGTCTAAGGGTAGACCCTTGCTTTATGGATCTATTCTTTTGCTATAATGATCAGTGTCTCAGTATTGTCTTTAAGTCCAGCCCTTTTCAGCCACTCATGGGATTTCCAAATGTCAACTACCTCAGCTATCTGCCAGTGGTACTTTTCATGCGCTTCCTCTGCTTGATCTCCCATGTCTACTGTTGCCTTAGACATTCTCTCAGCAGCTAGTGCCCTCTTAGTGATGTATTCCTGGATGCTCAGGACAGTGGCTTTGACACTCACCCAACCCTGTCCTTTCACTTTCCCATTAATTTAATTTAATTACATTTGTGCACCACCCTTTCTTCCTTGCGGGACTCAGGGCGGTGAACAGGCAATAATAAAAAACCACAATAAAACATCCAATAATTCAATAAATATACTAAAAATTCTAAAACTAAATTAAACAGTGGGCCTGCTCTAAAATAACCTGTAAAACCCCTAATAAAACAAATTAAAAACTACGCCAGGCCGGCCACATGAAATAGATGGGTTTTCAGGGCTTGGTGAAAAAGGTGCAGGTCCGTGGTTGTGCGTAGGTCAGAGGGTAGGTCATTCCAGAGGGCAGGAGCTGCCACAGAGAAGGCTCTCCCCCTAGGGGTCACCAGCTGGCATTGACTGGCTGACGGCACCTTGAGGAGGCCCTCTCTGTGGAAGCGGACTGGTCGGAGGGAGGTATTTGGTAGGAGGCGGTCTTGCAGATACCTAGGTCCCTTGCCATGGAGCGCTTTAAAAGTTGCTACTAACACCTTGAAGTGCACCCAGGAGGCCACAGTCAGCCAGTGCAGCTTGCGCAGGAGAGGTGTTACCTGGGAGCATCTAGAGGCCCCCAGGATCCCCGGCGCGGCCGCATTCTGAACTAGCTGGAGCCTCCGGGTGCACCTCATGAGAGTGAGCCCCATGTAGAGAGTATTGCAATAGTCCAGGCGGGAAATAATGAGGGCTTGAGTGACCATGCGTAGAGCATCACGATCCAGAAAGGGGTGCAACTGGCATATCAGGCAAACCTGATAAAAAGCCCCCCTGGCCACGGCTGTCATATGATCGTCTAAAGACAGCCGAGTACCCAGGAGGACACCCAAGTTGCGGGCCCTTTCCGTGGGGGCTAATGACTCGCCCCCGATAGCCAGAGATGGAACCAACTGGCTATGTCGTGATGCCGGAAACCACAGCCACTTGGTCTTGGACGGGTTGAGTCGAAGCCTGTTCCTCCCCATTGGCTTACCATCTGTTGGATGTGAAGTGGCAACCTCTGTGCATTGTGTGGAGCTTCTAGGTCTTCACATTGGCTGCCTCCATAGCCTCCTTTGGCCAGGTCACCATACCAACAGGGTATCTGGTGACTGGCAGGGCTTACGTTTTGATGGTATGGATCTTGTTCTTCTCATTTAGCTTGCTCTTCAGGACCTATCTTATTCTTTGGTGGTACTTGATATTGCTATCTTCCTTGCTTCCTCCTCATGATTCCCATCAATCTTAACCACTTTCTCTCTCTTTACTGCAGTTTGGCCACACTTTTCCAATCCAATGATCTCATGGTAGATCAGTCAAAGGTATATCAGCAAGTCAATGTCTCATTCACCCTTAGTATATATTTTGATGTCATCCATGTAGAGGAAATGACTGATGATATGTCTACTCTTGATTTTGCAGTTGAATCTAGTTCTGTGATTATGTAGAACAGCAGCACGGATAGTGTGTCACCTTGGTATATGCCACATTTTATGGCTACTTGGATGAGCTGTCAGAAGTTATATAATACAATACAATAGCAGAGTTGGAAGGGACCTTGTAGGTCTTCTAGTCCAACCCCCTGCGTGGGCAGGAACCTTATACCATTTCAGACAAATGGCTATCTAACATCTTCTTAAAGACTTCCAGGGTTGGGGCATTCACAACTTCTGGAGGCAAGCTGTTCCAGAGGTTAATTGTTCTAACTGTCAGGAAATTTCTCCTTAGTTCTAAGTTGCTTCTCTCCTTGATTAGTTTCCACCCATTGCTTCTTGTCCTGCCCTCAGGTGCCTTGGAGAATAGTTTGACTCCCTCTTCTTTGTGGCACCCTCTGAGATATCGTAACACTGCTGTCATGTCTCCCCTGGTCCTTCTCTTCATCAAACTAGACATACCCAGCTCCTGCAACCGCTCTTCATATGTTTTAGTCTCCAGTCCCCTAATCATCTTGGTTTCTCTTCTCTGCACTCTTTCCAGAGTCTCCACGTCTTTTCTACATCGTGGCAACCAAAACTGTATGCAGTATTCCAAGTGTGGCCTTACCAAGGCACTATACAGTGGCATTAACACTTCACGTTAACTTTCAGTATTGTGTTTGGGGTCCATTGAGTTCTTAAGAAAGGTCCTTAGTGACTTAGTGGCCCAGTTGGCTTTCTATAATGCCAAGAATTTACAGATCCATGTGTGGTATTGTGCTTTCTTGTAATTAGCCAAGCTATGCTTAGATTGCTCTGTCTACTGAATCTTGGGTGCATGATTTTTGATAGGACATATTGTGAAGATGCAGGTTACTGCATGGATTCATACAAGTTCAAATATCAAGGTGAATTACAAATCAAAATAATACTTCTTCCTCTTCTTGCTTTACACATCAGATTAGCTAGCTCATACAACTTGTTAAGCATAATAAAAGTGACTAACTGCAAGTTGGAGAGCTGAAATTCATTCAGGTTGAAATGAAAGATCTGGAATACTAGAAATAGATGGTTTCTGAAGCTGTAAGAATTGTTTTTATTTCACACATTCCATACAGTTTTCTCTCAGAATATGTAAGTTACATAAGAGAATTTTCTTCCTTCAAAGATTTCATAACCGAATTGAAGACAGCAAAAAAGGTTTGCAGTACAAAACAATGCAACATGGTAAAAACATGAGACTTTATGTTATTGAACTGTGATCAAAGGTGTCACAGTGGAGAGATGAGAACTAGAAAAAAAAACTCCATGAAACATTAGAGTAGATAACCAAGACCCTCATTTATTACTGTTGGAAGACTGTGAAAGTCATTGAGCCTGTGAGATTTCTGGAAAGCATGATGAAACCTCTTGAAATATTAACAGTGCAGTGAATATTGTTCAAGAAATGTTTGTAAATTCAAGAATATCTGAATTCTAATGCACGTTTGCTAGAATGAATATTTCAACTTGTGCACTGCGTGAAGAGTGGGGGATCTGTAATAACTGCAAGGAACCTAAGACTCCTTTAGTGCCCAACACGATTCAATCTGCAGGAAATACAATTGTTGAAAAGTAGATTTTATTTTTCTTTTCATTTTGGTGCAGTTGCCACAAGTTGTATGAAATACATTGCAGACATCAGTGTATGAAGAGAGAGGCAGGCATTTTGATTTGTAACTGGACGTTAAAAATGATGCCAAAGTGATGACAGTGCCTCCTGAAGGATCACACAGTAGAGATAAATAAGCTTTTTCCTCACTATGTATCCAAAGAGCAAAAAGGTGACTCAAGTTAAAAATGCTCCCTGGAAGCTCCCTCCTTGCTTGTTCCATTCTCCATGTTGGAGGTGCAGAGAGTGGTGAATCTTGCTGGTTTCTGAAAACTCCCATTTTGAATGAGGGCATTTTTACTGTATTTTCTCAATGTAACTTTTCTTTCTTTCTTTCTTTCTTTCTTTCTTTCTTTCTTTCTTTCTTTCTTTCTTTCTTTCTTTCTTTATTTATTTATTTATTTATTTATTTATTTATTTATTTAAATTTATATCCCGCCCTTCTCCACAGAGGACCCAGGGCGGCGCACAGGAAATTTAAAACATACAAAATACAATAAATATAATTTAAAAACTATTAAATAAACCTATCCTGCGCTAAAACCAAATTTTAAAAACCCAATTTAAAACTATCTAAAAGTCCCCATGGGAGGTTAGGCTAACATCTCATCTGCTTCTATTTTTTATGTTTCCCCTTCCTATGACAGGGCTAACTAGCCAGAAAACTGTGGTCTATGTTGCATTTTCCATTCTGCAAGGGCTTCCCCCATGGACCTGTAGAATAATAGCATAAAGCCATATGTAATAGCATAAGGCTATTACATATTGATATGTAATAAAGTTATTCATTGATTAATGTGTACTATATATTGCTTTTTCCATGAAGGAAATAATTGAGGGCATAAACTGAATTATGTGTGTAGTTTTGGCTTGGAATATTGTCTGAGTACTTGGACTATTGAGTCATAAGCTTAGAAATTTGCGGCTTATTCAAGTCAATATCTTTTGCTTTTTATTTGTATCATTAAATCGAAATAATTATACTAGATTCACAACTTTCCACTTTCCAGTAATATAAGCATTGGCTTGTTTAACAAACATTTTCAGATTTGATAATTTCTTCAGTGGAGCTCTGTAGCAAATGCTTCAGGTTTCTGCCAAAAAATGTGATTCGAATTCAACCTTCTGTTTGATAATTAATTCATGAAGTGGCTTTGAGCAGAAGAAATATTAAGATATAATTCTTTTTAAAAAATCTCTTTCAAATAGGTAGTACTTAGCTCCACTGGTTAGAATTCATCTCCAAGGTATCTTTTATTAATGGTGTGGAAACAAGCTGCAGTGTGGTACATTACTTTTATATTTTCTCTCTGCCTAACACACATGCATACCAATTTCATAGACACTTATAACTTTAGGTGCATTATTTTAAGCACTTTGATAAACCCAACCTTAATTATCCTATTTCTGAAGCTGGGCTAACATAACTGGGAAATAAAGCATAGTGGACACCATGTTGATTGGCTGGTGGGAATGGCAATCAGGAAGCAGTAATGGAAATGTTAAGCCATTTTGCATTTTTTTCCAGTTCTTATGACTGCTTCCCAAGTTCAGTTTTTTTCTTGTTATGGAAGGTTCAGGAAGTGAATACATAAGAAACTGAATCTTAAAGAAATGTAGAAGAAATGTAATTAAGAAGAAATGTAATTATAATGGCAAACAGAAACTTAGCAAACTGACTTCTGATTTATTGATGTTGCGGGAAGGAGTGTTAGAATGGCATATTTTAAATAATTGCTAAAGAATTAAAGAGACAAAAGAAACAAGATAGAAATTGTTGTTGAGAAACTTTTTTTTCTTCCAGAAAAAAAGTAATTGAATTGAATTTACTGCTAAATCTTAGCTTATGTAATAAACAATTTAAAGTAGCGTTAGATGGAGACATTTTTCCCTCTGGAAATTAACTATAACATTCCAAAAGAAAAAGTGGAAAATCAATTTTGTTTTATTGTCAAGAAAACATATAGATATGACCATTTAATTACTAGGATTCAAGTTCAAAGAGAAATTACTTGTGTATAATAAATTTCTAAAACAATCTCAAATTGTATAGTTCTTTTTTAGGTGAAACATCAGATTTTTTTTTAAAAAATGATTTTAACGAAGGAAGGAAGGATTTAGCTACCTTACTACGCACTGAAGTTTCTATGAAAAACTCAGAGGTCCTATATATCACAGGTGGTATTCAGCAGATTCTGACCAGTTATGGAGAACCAGTAGTGGAGATTTTGAGTAGTTCAGAGAATCAGTAAATACCACCTCTGACTAGCCCTGCCCCCATCTATTCTCTGCTTCCCGAGTCCCAGCTGATTGGGAGGAAATGAGGATTTTGCAGCAACCTTCCCCTGAAGTGGAGAGGGAATGGAGATTTTACAGTATCCTTCCCCTGCCACGCCCATAAAGCCACACCCAAAGAACCGGTAGTAAAAAATTTTGAATCCCACCACTGCTCTGCATGTTACAAAATGAGAAGGGGGAAATGATGTGGCTTTTTTAACTATGTACTTTTAGCTTGGATCAGGTGTGGGTTCCAGCTTCTGTTACTGCCAGTTTGCTCAGGGATGCAATTCAGGTACGGGTGCGCTTCGGGTGCAGGAGTGCTTCGAGCACGGATGCACTTAATGCATGCATGTGCAGTAGTAAAAAATTTACTTCTCCGCATGCTGGCTTGGATCCTTCACTTGTATAAAACCTGTCAGAGGAGATTTGTCAGAAGATACTTTTCCCATCATTTCAGCAGAGCAGTGACAAAACTATAGAAATCTATTATCATCTGTAGAGAGTTATGTTCTTCTTCCATTTAACTCAAGCCAAGTAGTTCATATTCACTATCTTGGAGTAATCTAGAGCAGGGGTCTCCAACTTTTGCAACTTTAAGTCTGAAGGACTTCAGTTCCCAGAATTTTCCAGCCAGCAAAGCTGGCTGGAGAAGTCTGGGAGCTGAAGTCCTTCAGACTTAAAGTTGCAAAGGTTGGAGACCCCTGCTCTAGAGAACCATCCACATCTTGAAATCAAATAATCATTTGAGAATGTGGCTTTGGATCACTTTGGTTTATGGCCGGATACATCCATGTGAAAGATCATAAGTATACCTTGAACGTGTTTTTTAAGCATGTTCTGATATCATTTTACATAGCACATTTTTATCTTGAATATTCCCTTTCACATACACCTGTTTTCCTACATTGACAAAATTATATATTCCTTATGTCATTTACAATACAATACAATACAATAGCAGAGTTGGAAGGGACCTTGTAGGTCTTCTAGTCCAACCCCCTGCGTGGGCAGGAACCTTATACCATTTCAGACAAATGGCTATCTAACATCTTTTTAAAGACTTCCAGGGTTGGGGCATTCACAACTTCTGGAGGCAAGCTGTTCCAGAGGTTAATTGTTCTAACTGTCAGGAAATCTCTCCTTACTTCTAAGTTGCTTCTCTCCTTGATTAGTTTCCACCCATTGCTTCTTGTCCTGCCCCCAGGTGCCTTGGAGAACAGTTTGACTCCCTCTTCTTTGTGGCACCCTCTGAGATATCGGAACACTGCTATCATGTCTCCCCTGGTCCTTCTCTTCATCAAACTAGACATACCCAGCTCCTGCAGCCGTTCTTCATATGTTTTAGTCTCCAATTCCCTAATCATCTTGGTTGCTCTTCTCTGCACTCTTTCCAGAGTCTCCACGTCTTTTCTACATCGTGGCGACCAAAACTGTATGCAGTATTCCAAGTGTGGCCTTACCAAGGCACTATACAGTGGCATTAACACTTCACGTGATCTAGATTCTATCCCTCTGTTTATGCAGCCTAGAACTGTGTTGCCTTTTTTGGCAGCTGCTGCACACTGCTGGCTCATATTCAAATGGTTGTCCACTAGGATTCCTAGATCCCTCTCACAGTTGCTACTATTGAGCAAGGTACCACCTATACTGTACTTGTGCATTTGGTTTTTCTTGCCTATATGTAGGACCTTACTTTTTTCACAATTGAATTTCATTTTATTAGACAGTGCCCAATGTTCAAGTTTGTCTAGATCCTTCTGTATCTTAAGCCTATCTTCTGGAGTGTTGGCTATTCCTGCCAGCTTGGTGTCGTCTGCAAATTTGATGAGTTCCCCATTTATCCCCTCATCCAAATCGTTGATGAAGATGTTAAAGAGTACTGGGCCTAAAACAGAGCCTTGGGGGACTCCACTGCATACTTCCTTCCATGTAGATGCAGTTCCATTGAGGACTACACGTTGAGTGCGGTTGGTCAGCCAGTTGCGAATCCATTTGGTGGTGGTGCTGTCTAACCCACAATTTTCTACTTTATCTAATAGTAGGTTATGGTCTACTTTATCAAATGCCTTACTGAAGTCCAGGTAAATTATATCAACAGCATTCCTCTGGTCCACTGATTTTGTCACTTTGTCAAAGAATGCAATTAGATTCGTCTGGCATGATCTGTTTTTGACAAACCCATGTTGGCTTTTGGCTATTACTTTGTTTGCTTCTAGGTGTTCACTTATTTGTTGTTTAATTATCTTTTCCAGAATCTTTCCTGGTATTGAGGTCAGGCTGATGGGTCTATAGTTTCCTGGATCTGTTTTTTTTCCTTTTTTGAACCACATCAGCTCTTTTCCAGTCTTCTGGCAGTTCCCCGGTGCTCCAGGATCTCTGAAAGATATAGTTCAGTGGTTCTGAGATCTCGTCTGCCAGTTCCTTCAGAACCCTGGGGTGTAGTCCATCCGGTCCTGGTGATTTGAACTCGTCCAGGGCAGACAGGTGCTCACTTACCATTTTCTTCCCTATTTCAACTTGTGTTCCTAATCTGATTTTTGTGGTGCTGTTTTTGATTGGTTGGACTGTTTTATCCCTTTGTGTAAAGACAGATGCAAAAAAAGAGTTAAATAGTTCTGCTTTCTCCCTGTTGCTTATCATCTTCTTGCCATTTTCTCCCAGCAGTGGACCAATTGTTTCCTTAACTTTTTTCTTATTTTTAACATGTTGGAAGAAGCTTTTTTTGTTATTTTTTACTTTTTTGGCAAGCCTTTCTTCATTGCGAGCCTTAGCTTTCCTCACTTCATCTTTACAGGCTCGGGCTATTTGCTGATATTTTGCCTTAGTTATGTCCCCCTTTTTCCACTTTTTATATTTATCCTTTTTATCTTTCAATTTGTCAGAGAGTTCTTTATGCAGCCATGCTGGTTTCTTTTGGGAGCTGTTATTTTTCTTCTTCATTGGTATTGCGCTGGACTGGGCTTTTATAATCTCATTTTTCAAAATTTCCCAAGCTTCTTGAGTTGTTTTCCCCTTGAGGATTCTCATCCATGGAATCCTTCCCAAGCTCTCTCTGAGAGAGAGAGAGAGAAATTTAATAAGTTTATAGTTTATATGCCCTGCGTTTTTTCTCTCACTGCTAGAAAGGAGAGTCAGTTTCATCTAGAGTCGTGATGGCAAACCTATGGCACTCATGTCAGAGGTGGCATGGAGAGCCCTCTCTGCTGGCATGTGTGCCATTGCCCCAGGTCAGATGTCCATGATGTTTCTTTTGTGAACTTCTCTTTCCCTGCAAACACCGAAACAGAACCTCTTACCTCTTGCCGCGCTGCTGGTGTTGGGATGCCCTGCCTCCAGCTGGTCTTCGGGCCTCCACTGTAAATACATTCATGTCTGCACATATGCATGTCTTTGCATGTGCCTGTTTGTGCACGCACATACACCTTTCAGTTTGGGCATGTGTATGCATGCAGTTTGGGCACTTGGTGTCTAAAATGTTCACCGTCTAGCAGTTAAACCAACAGGCTAAAGAGAGAGAGACTGTGAGTTCTAGTTCCACTTTAACCATGCAAGCCAGCTGGGTGACTTTGGGCCAGTCACTCTTTCTCTGCCTAACCTACCTTGTTTGTTGTTTGTTGTTGTGGAGAAAATAGGGGGAGGAAGGTGTGTTGGAAGGTGTCACTACCTTTGGTTCTTTCCTATTGGTCACCACATTGAACATGAATTTGGTGTTGTCTCATTCATCCTTTGAATTCTTTTTATTGATACACTATATTGCCAAAAGTATTCGCTCACCTGCCTTTACTCGCATATGAATTTACAGCAAGTGACATCCCATTCCTAATCCATAGGGTTCAATATGACATCGGTCCACTGCGCACTGTTCTTGAGCAGATCTGAAGGTCACATGAAGTTTGGAGGTCTGTAGCGACTGACTCTGTAGAATGTTGGTGACCTCTTTGCACTATGCGCTTCAGCATCCGCTGACTCCGCTCCATCAGTTTATGTGGCCTACCACTTTGTGGCTGAGTTGCTGTCATTGCCAAACACTTCCACGTCCTTATAATACAGCTGACAGTTGACTGTGGAATATTTAGGAGCGAGGAAATTTCACGACTGGATTTGTTGCACAGGTGGCATCCTGTCACAGTTCCACGCCAAGCTCCTGAGAGTGACCCATTCTTTCACAAATGTTTGTAACAACAGTCTGCATGCCTAGGTATTTGATTTTATACACCTGTGGCCATGGAAGTGATTGGAACACCTGATTGATTGATTGATTGGATGGGTGAGCAAATACTTTTGGCAATATAGTGTATCTTTCTCTTGGCAGGTTCAGAACAAAGGACAAAAAGTTATAGACCCACCATATGGGTAACTCTTAGGAGCCACCGCTAAGCCACCTCTATGCTTCCTAATATAGGAATTATATCTCTAGACTCTGGAGATGTTTTTACAAAAAGAATTGAAACACAACTATTAAAAATTACTTTCAGGATGAGGAAAAAATGGTGCAAGCTGTCACAGTCAAGATTTTTGAAATGTGTTTATTACAGTCATTACTGTACTTCAATAAAAAGAATGACATCCTTTGGGAAAAGATCAGCCAGGCCAGCTTTAATGGCAATCAGCTTTGCCTGATTATCTGGAAAAGTGATTAACTCTTTAGCCTTTCATTCACCCCACTGATTTTTCAGCAACCCAGGAGAACATTATATTTTAAATTCCCCATTGGTCAAAGAAAAATCAATATAAGTTGCTTCTAGGGCTCTGAGAGAAAACAAAGACAAAAAACAGTCATAAAATAACTAAGTTTAATGGGGAAAAATCTTCTGTATCAGTCTAAACCAAACTGCTGCTTTCTGACAGCAAGATACTCGGCAATAGCAAACCTGAAGAAGAAATTTATTGGGTCGGTAAATTCTCACTGTAAATATGTAAAAAATATGGAAGCGTTTTTGACTTCCCATTCTGTCACCGTCAACTTTGATTTCTAGAGGGCTCAACATGGACATTACTTTCAGCAGCCGCCTTTTATGAGAAAAGCATAAGACAGTTTTTTGCCTTCCAAGTGCAGCTGGGGATAATTAAAAAGACGGCTTTTATGATTGCACCCACTTTGATGCAAGAAAAAGACACATCGCTCACAGAATAAATGTTACACTTGCCCAGTTTTCAAATCGGAAGTGTTGCTGGACCTTTCACAGCAGCTTCACATGCAGGCTGATGCTCACTTGGTGAAGTCGAAGATATCTGCTCATTAATCACTTGAAATGTTTCCATCATACTTAAAAACGTGGAGCCATTTTCTTTAATTTCACCTTGAAAACCATATTGCAAGAGGTCAATTAAAGACTGTCTTCTGTCTCCTACCTCCTGCTACTACTTTCCTCTTATTCATTTAATACTCTCTTCTATTTGTGAACAGGGTTATTGGCAGCTGTTGGACTCCCTTTGATGAGGACAATTGTACACACAAGCTTAACTCATATGCTGTGCCAAGTCATAATATGGTTGGGTTGGTTTCAGCGTCTTGTTGTGTGAACCCAGCAGCGAAGGCTTGCATAGCAGGCTTTTGAATTAGTATGATGTACGAACCCAGGAATAATGTTTCACTGCTGAAGATAATAGGTTCATTTACAAGCTTCTTTGAATTTGTGATTAATTATCCATGCTTCACAAAATTGTGGCTCTGTGCAATCTAAAACCCAGTCACTAAGATTATGAGCACTAGTGACAGCCAACGACAGACTCGGTGAATTGTATCAGCCTGGATTCTAGTCACAACTGTTCAAGAAGGTAGTTTGATTTGAAGATGATTGATGGGAGGAGGGGTGGCCCCTGAACCCTCTGCATTAAATGAGCAAGATGAAGTGGGTCCCCTGGAGCAGGGGTGGGTTTCGGCTTCTGCTACTGCCGGTTTGCTCAGGGACACACTGCACGCACACTTGATGTATTATGTACGCATGCACAGTAGTAAAAAATGCTTCTCTGCATGTGCAGAAGCAAAAAACAAGATGGCCGATAGAACCGGTTCGGGGGCTTGGCAGTTTGAGTTACTACTACTACTCGGCCAAACTGGTCCGAACCGGTAGGAACCCACCTCTGCCCTGGAGGAGTTTAAAAGTCATTAAGATAGCTGCAAGTAACCATGGAATCAAAGCCCTGTCATTTGTAATGTGTATTGCGCATAAAAATGGTCAGACCTTTGTGTGGTCGTAGCTGCCATCTTGGGTTTTTCATTCCCTACCCACTGTAGATGCCCCTCTGCCAGGTCATAGCATAGGAACCTCTCTACTATAAGTGCCACTAGCCCAGGACTATCTGCACAGATCTCTAATGTACACTCCAGAATAATCCCCAATTTATATGAATGATAGCAGCACTAAATTACATATTGGAATGCAGCAAGGAAGTACCAAGTGTTCTCCTACAACAGTGGTTCTCAACCTGTGGGTTGGGACCCCTTGGGGGAGTCGAACAACCCTTTCACAGAGGTCGCCTAAGACCATCGGAAAACACATATTTTTGATGGTTTTAGGAACCGAGACACCAATTTTATGGTTGGGGGGTGACCACAACCTGAGGAACTGTATTAAAGGGTCACCACATTGGGAAGGTTGAGCACCACTGTCCTTACAACACGGGTGTCAAACCCGCAGCATCATGTTGTTGTCATGATATATCGCAATGTCTTCCCCCTTCACAGAGCCGTGGTGGGCGTGGCCTGTGCGTGACAAATCCAGACCACGGGCTGCCAGTTTGACACCCCTGCCCTAGAAGAAAGAAAGCTTTAAAAGTATATTGAGGACATTAAATTGAGTTCAAATTGCAGTATTGGTGTTACAAGCCATTTCCCAATAGACTTCATTGGCATATCTACTCTTTTATTGCCTGGATCCTGACTGCCACCTCAATTATACAACCCCAATTTAGGAATACACAATCTGATTTGGAATAATATGATTACCAAATGACACCAAACAGGTAAAGTTTACATTGCCTGCAGGCTGTGTGACAAATAGCCAGTTTTGCATGGGTTCAAGTGCTGAGTTAGGGCAATCATATTTTGTACTACAAAAATCTGAATGACCACTAGATGACAGCAATGTGTTCCGCATCCCTTTCCTGACATCTAGTAGATATCTAGCACTTTCCACATCAGATTTGGCAGCCTTACTCAAGCTGGTTTTGCTTTGGTTTCTGCACTGAGTTATAGATTGATGCTGTATGTGTGTGACTGTAGCTCACCTGAGAACTTGCCTGCTTTTTATAATAAATATATTTGTATAATAATATGATTTTACCTATTTATTCACTGTTTTAGCTTTGTCGTACTCTGCTCAGTCACCTTTGGTGAGATGGGTGGCTAAATACATTAGTTAAATAAACTTTAGACTGAAAATAGGCCCTAAGCAAAACACATCAAACTAATTCTTGTGTATGAATATTCCCCTATTCCTCTTCCTCCTCCTCCTTATAGTTTAACATATCTGATATTTAAGCTAAAATGCTGCCAGTGTTCAGGGAACAACCAGGGAGACTAAAGGCAGTCTCCCTCTGGTCAAGCCAGCAGGACTTGCGTTATAATGATCACATTGAAGGTCATTTGTGGCTTGTTTAAAGGCCATCCAGTTTGAAGTCCACACATATTAGAAGGACAATGAGCAACCCAGGAAATTCAACCATCATTGAAGTGGCACAAACTCTACGGCATTTGAGCACACCAGGGAGAAACTCAGTGAGTGATGCTTTCCAACAGGATGTTCCAAACTAAAGTGGACACTTTGCAGAAGCAGGAAACAGGTGTTCTGGATTCCCAAAGAGTACCGGAAGAACAGTTTGTAACTGCCTACTACCCACAGCCCTTAGGAAATAATTACTCTCGGATGCTGTAAGGATTACAAAAAACCAAGTCTTGACAGCGTTTCCTGAAAATGCCGTAATTCCTATTGGATGGCTCCCTGTGAATGAAATGATTGAATGGTTGATTCCAGGTTTAGTACTCTTTAAAAAAAAAAGTACAGAAAGAGAGCTAAGATTATTTACTTGATCCAATTACAGTGCATGCCAAAACCTGCACAGAATTACAGCAGCAGTTTTATTTAGATTGTCCAGCACCTGATTTCAGCCAGCAACAGATGCCAAAACCCACACAAAAGCTGTGTATTCAATGCTAGCCAAAAGATTGTGTGTGTATGTGTGGTGTGTATGCTACAAAACACACATCCACATGCATAGAGGTGATTTTTTAAAAAAAGAACTATTGTTTTAACAAATGTTTAGAATGGTCTTGCTTCAAAATAAAAGGAATCTGCAGATCAGATTGCACGATAAATGGGAAAGACAGGAATTAAAGCCTCTTGGGAAAAATAGGAGGGAAATCATTAGAGAAGTATGGGAAGTATTGTGTTTAACAAGAGGACTACCATTAAAGGGATTGCAGACATGGTCAGAAATTGAACATACATTTATTAGAAATTCAATTCAATTCAATTCAAATTTAATTTATATAACCGCATCCTCTCCCCAAGGGGACTCGGAGCGGTGCACAGGGAAATTAAAATATTATAAAAATATATACATAAAACAGATACAATAGATAAAAACAAATTAAACCGAAATAGTCCCTGCGCTAAAATCCCCTCAATTTAAATTCTACTAAAAAAAACCTAAAACCCTATCAAAGACGGGAGACTAACCTAGGCCAGCCAAGCAGAAAAAGTGTGTTTTCAATTTTTGACGGAAGGAGCGGAGGTCCGTGGTTGTTCTAATTTCGGGGGGAAGGTCGTTCCAGAGGGCCGGGCCCGCCACAGAGAAGGCCCTTCCCCTGGGCGTCGGCCGCTGGCATAGCCTAGTGGACGGCACCCGGAGAAGCCCCTCTCTGTGGGAGCGAATCGGCCGCAGGAATGTATGGGGCAGGATCCGATCTCGCAGATAGCTAGGTCCCGTGCCATGGAGCGCTTTAAAGATGACAACTAACACCTTGAAGCGCACCCGAAAGACGACAGGCAGCCAGTGCAGCTCGCGCAAGAGAGGTGTTACATGGGTGAACCTAGAGGTCCCCATTATTGCTCGCGCGGCTGCATTCTGGACCAGCTGAAGTCTTCGGGTGCACCTCAAGGGGAGCCCCATGTAGAGAGAGTTACAATAGTCCAGTCGGGATGTCACGAGGGCATGAGTGACTGTGCAAAGGGCATCCCGAACCAATAGGGGGCGCAACTGGCGTATCAGGCAGACCTGGTAAAACGCCCTCCTGGCCACGGCTGTCACTTGATCTTCCATGGACAGCCGGGTATCCATTAGGACACCCAAGTTGCGCGCCCCATCCACAGGGGCAAGATGGTCGCCCCCTATGGCCAGTGATGGAGTCAACTGGTTGAATCGGGCGGCCGGAAACCACAGCCACTCGGTCTTGGCCGGGTTGAGCCTGAGTCTGTTACTTCCCATCCAGATCCGCACGGCTTCCAGGCACTGGCACATCACTGCTACGGCATCGTTGGAAATGGTCACATTTTATGAAGCAAATGGTCACATTTTATGAAGTACCAGAAACTGAAGAATCAGTTTCTGCTGATTCACTTTGCATTTGCATTTGTCTTTTTCTGTTCTGTTTCCAAGAAAAACACAGCATAGCCATCTACCATATTATTTTCTGAAAACAGCAGAAGGCCTACACGGAGCACTCTTGAAATGAAGATGAAATTTCTGTCTGGTGTAATTTTCCTGTTTTCTAAACTTTTTATAGAGTCTTTGGTAGCAGTTAGATCCCTGCTCTAAATCCTCTGCTCGGCTGCTGACTTTAGTTTTGAGAACAAACGATAGACAGGTAGCCCATATGTCAATGCTTTGCTTTATGAAAGCAGGTTTTGGTCTCCTTAGGTATCTTCTCCGAAGGAAATGCTTGGTTCAAGGCTTTTGATAGTATTTCTACTCTGTTTTGAGTATAAAGTAAAGTTAAAGATTCCTCTCGCACATATGAGCTAGTCATTCCCGACTCTGGGGGATGATGCTCATCTCCATTTCAAAGATGAAGAGCCAGCGCTGTCTGAAGACATCTCCGTGGTCATGTGACTGCTATGACTAAACACTGAAGGTGCACAGAATGCTGTTACCTTCCCACCAAAGGTCATCCCTATTTTTCTACTTGCATTTTTACATGCTTTCAAACTGCTAGGTTGGCAGAAGCTGGAACTAGTAATTGGAGCTCACTCCATTACATGGTGCTAAGGATTCGAGCCGCCTAACTGCTGACCTTTCTGATTGACGAGCTCAGCATCTTAGCCGCTGAGCGACCACGCCCCATTTTGAGTATAGAGATACTGAAAGTCAAATATTGTCTGAGAAAAGCATATTCTGTTTATGTTCCTAAAAGGCTATAGTAACAAAATAGAAGGTTAAAAACAAATATTTACCAGGGTTCCTTAAAATTGTTCTCCAACTGTTCTTGTTTTGCATATGGCTCAAACTTCTTATTAAAGAAAGATGTGTATCAGCTACTTTTTAAAGAGACCCTTCAAATACTTGACAAGCTTTCTCTGTGACTAAGAAAGGAATATGTTTCTATTAGGGCAGTGATGGCGAACCCATGGCACGGGTGCCGCAGGGGGCATGTGGAACCATTTCTTAGGGCACACGAGGCGTTGCCCTATCAGCCCTAGCACGCATGTGTGCGCTGGCCAGCTGATTTAGGCCTTCTTTTGAGGCCGTTTTTCACCCTCTGGAGGCTTCAGGAAAGCTCCTGAAGCCTCTGGAGGTGGAGAGGGAAGGCTGTTTTCACACCACCACCCCCCAGGCTCCTAGAAAGCCTCTGGAGCCAGGGGAGGGCAAAAAAAGCGTGCCAAAAGCAGGGGGTCACGCACATAGCATTATTTATTTATTTATTTATTTTAATCACATTTATATCCCGCCTTTCTCCACGAAGGACCCAGGGCGGCGCACAGGAAATTAAAAGCATACAAAACAATAAATACAGAATTTAAAAACATATTTATTTGTTTATTGGACCCGTGTCCCTCCTGGCTTGTACTGGCATCCTGGGAGGTGACACGAGGCTGGCTCCAAGAGGTTGTCAACGCATCCTTAAGTGAGGGTTCCTTGCCTGCTTCCCTAAAAGAAGCGATGGTGAGGCCCCTCCTTAAGAAGCCCTCTTTGGATCCAGCTCTATTAAACAAATATCGTCCAGTCTCCAACCTTCCCTTTCTGGCGAAGGTTGTTGAGAGTGTGGTGGCACAACAGTTTCCCCGTCACCTGGAGGAAGTTGACTATCTAGATCCGCGCCAGTCCGGCTTTTGGCCCGGGCATAGCACCGAGACGGCATTGATCGCGTTGGTTGATGATCTCTGGAGGGCCAGAGATGGGGGTTGTTCCTCCATCCTGGTCCTATTAGATCTCTCGGCGGCTTTCGATACCATCGACCATGGTATCCTATTGCATCGGCTGGGGGGGTTGGGGGTGGGAGGCACCGTTTTACGGTGGTTCTCCTCCTACCTCTCTGGCCGATCGCAATTTGTGTTGGCAGGAGAGCAGAGGTCGACCTCGAGACCCCTCACATGTGGGGTGCCTCAGGGGTCGGTCCTCTCGCCTCTCCTGTTTAACACATACATGAAGCCGCTGGGTGAGATCATCCGTGGTTTTGGGGTAGAGTACCATCTTTACACTGATGACACTCAGCTGTATATATCTACCCCAAACCACCCCAACGATGCCGTAGCGGTGATGTGCCAGTTCCTGGAAGCCGTGCGGATCTGGATGGGAAGTAACGGACTCAGGCTCAACCCGACCAAGACCGAGTGGCTGTGGTTTCCAGCTGCCCGATTCAACCAGCTCACTCCATCGCTGGCCATAGGGGGCGAACATCTTGCCCCTGTGGATGGGGCGCGCAATTTGGGTGTCCTCCTGGATGCCCGGCTGTCCATGGAAGATCAAGTGACAGCCGTGGCCAGGAGGGCGTTTTACCAGGTTCGCCTGGTTCGCCAATTGTGCCCCCTATTGGATCGGGACGCCCTTCGCACAGTCACTCATGTGCTCGTGACATCCCGACTGGACTATTGTAACTCTCTCTACATGGGGCTCCCCTTGAGGTGCACCCGGAGACTTCAGCTAGTCCAGAACGCAGCCGCGCGAGCAATTATGGGAACCGCCAGGTTTACCCATGTAACACCGCTCTTGCGCGAGCTGCACTGGCTACCTGTCGTCTTCCGGGTGCGCTTCAAGGTGTTAATTATCATCTTTAAAGCGCTCCATGGCTCGGGACCTAGCTATCTGCGGGATCGGATCCTGCCTCATACATCCTCATGGCCGATTCGCTCCCACAGAGAGGGACTTCTCCGGGTGCCGTCCACTAGACTTTGTCAGCGGGCGACACCCAGGGGAAGGGCTCTCTCTGTGGCGGGCCCGGCCCTCTGGAATGACCTTCCCCCCGACATTAGGACGACCACGGACCTCCGCTCCTTCCGTCTTAAATTAAAAACACATCTTTTCTGTCTGGCCGGCCTAGGATAGTCTCTCTGTCTCTGGGGTTTTATTGGGAAGTTTTTTAGTATAGCTTAGTTTTAATGGGGAATTTTAGCACAGGTTTAGGTTTAATTTGTTTTTTAAAGAAATGTTTGTATATATTTATTGTTTTTTATTCTTCCTGTGCACCGCCCCGAGTCCCTATGGGGAGAGGGAGCGGTTTACAAATATTAAATATTATTAAATATTATTATTATTATATTAAATTACAATCCTATGCTAAAATCCAAATTAAAATCCCTAAAATAGCCCCGACGGGAGGTTAGGCTAGGCTGGCTTGCTGAAAGAGATGTGTCTTTAGACACTGGCGGAAGAGGCGGAGGTCCGAGATGGTACGCAATTCAGGGGGTAGGTTGTTCCAAAGGGCAGGGCCCGCCACAGAGAAGGCTCTTCCCCTAGGTGTCGCCAGTCGGCATTGCCCGGCCGACGGCACCCTGAGAAGGCCCTCTCTGTGGGAGCGGATCGGCCGAAGGGATGTATGGGGCAGGAGACGGTCTCGTATATAACTAGGCCCCGAGCCATGGAGCGCTTTAAAGATGGTCGTCAGAACCTTGAAGCGCATTCGAAAGGCCACAGGAAGCCAGTGCAGCTCTCAGGATCGGTGTTATATGGGAGCACCTAGAGCAGGGGTCCCCAACCTTTTTTGCACCAGGGACCGGTTTCATTTTAAAGAAAATTCTGCGGACCGGTCGGCATAGAGGAGGAGCGGGTGGGGAGGGGGAACAGGCAGCGCATGCGCATGCGGGGATGGAGTCATCTCACTTGGCCCTCTAGGGCCTCCAATGGCGCGAGCAGCCGCGCCTGCACTCTCCCGCACCCGGTGTGCGTTCTGCCCAGGGGGCTGCCCCCTCCTCCCTCCTCCTCCTCTCTGGCCCTGCGGCCAGGTTCCTAAAAAAGCCACGGACCGGCACCGGTCCCTGGCCTGGGGGTTGGGGACCCCTGATCTAGAGGCTCCCGTAATCACCCGCGCAGCTGCATTCTGGACTAACTGTAGCTTTCGAGTGCACCTCAAGGGAAGTCCCATGTAGAGAGCCCCATGTATGGGTGTGGCATGGCCATGCACGATCCCTCCTGCGCTCCCCCGCTTTTGGCACGCGAACCAAAAAAGGTTAGCCATCACTGTATTAGGGTGACAAATTTTCTATTAGGGTGAAATTTTCAGGATTTGCGATCAATGCAAAAATCAAATATTGATTTCACCCACCCTCTGGCTAGCTTTCTGGTGGATCATTGCTGGGATATAGAAGATTGCCAGGTTTAAGTCCATTCAAGTTGAAATTTAAAATGCTATGCCTAAATCACTTCAACCTTAAGGTAGGTGGCAGATGGAACAAACTGACTGTACTTGTACAACATGCTTACCATGGTTAACTGAACCATGGTTTACTCAGTTAATATATTAGTTTAAATATAGTAGCTAAAAATAATGACTCATTTGTGGTTTATTGTATCATGCTTACGTAAGGTAAAAGTAAAGGGTCCCCTCACAATATGTGCTAGTGCTTCCTGACTCGGGGGGGGGGGGGCTCATCTCCATTTCAAAGCCGAAGAGCCAGCGCTGTCCGAAGACGTCTCCATGGTCATGTGGCCGGCATGATTAAATGCTGAAGGCTCACAGAACACTGTTACCTTCCCGCCAAAGGTGGTTCCTTTTTTTCTACCTGCATTTTTTATGTGCTTTCAAACTGCTAGGTTGGCAGAAGCTGGGACAAGCAACAGGAGCTCACCACATGGTGACGGATGGTGAGGCCCATGATTACAGGCACTAGGGATTCTAACAGCTGAACTGCTGATCTTTTGATCGGCAAGCTCAGTGGCTGAGCCACCATGTTGCTTACCCTATCATAGCCAGTGTTAAATGCAGAACAGTATTCACAATTTCACCAAGCAACCAGATGGTAAAAGAAATCTGTTCTCTTTTGGATGATTCCCTGAATCACTAACTATCCAACCCTATTTATAGCCTTATTATTGTCACATGATAAATATTAAAAATATTTATTGAAACCATATGTTTAGACTAGCAAAATCCCATGGATTTCTTCACTGCAGTTTAGAGCTGCTGCTCAGAAAAGAAAATATGGGTAAAAATTACCTATTATAATAAATATTTTAAAAAAGAAAAGTTTTACATTATTATTTTTTCCGTCTTCCATGCAAAAGTGGTCATGGAAGGAGAGATGTTTGCAGGAAGATTAACCTCTAAATATACTTCCAATATAGAATTTAGGTCATTTTCTTGTGAAAAATTAAATTCTCCCAAACTAAATTTGTCTCTAGTTAAAAAAAATCCAGCTGATCACTAGGTGGCAGCAAAGAGGTAAATGCCACTTTTGCTATTTACCACCACCTAGTGGTAAATATGTAGATCTTCCAATAAACACTTTCTCCTTAATGCAAACCCCGCCAATATGAAGAACTTATTCTGTATATATTGTATTTGTGATCTTCCATCCCCTGGAGGAATAAGCAAGGACATAGCAGGGGGAGAAAAAGGATTAAATACATTTTTCCAAATATGCTTTCCAGGATTTTAATTCTGATTGGTAATGGGCCTGGCAGTTATTTAAATTTACCTGTGTAGAACAAACATGTCACCTCAAATTGTTAAGTGTTGAGAGCTCTAATGGCATTTTTTAAAATACACGCCGTTAAAAAAGAAAGTGGATGGCTACCTCTAATTATGACTCACTGCCAAAGGTTTTATATAACGTGAGCAGCAACTTCAAGTGAACACAAGAGCTACATTAATGGAGTGTTTCAGAGCATACTAACTTTATGGTGTTATTTGTGCCATGCTGCTATGAGCTGAACTAAGAAGCTTTAGTGTTTCCAAGCAAAACCAAATTGCGAATGACTTTCAGAGACTCGGGCAAGGAAATTGCCTATTTGCTTCTACGTAAGGCTTTATTGAATTATCCTTTATTTTTGGACTTTGTTTTGTTTGTCCAACCATTAACTGATAAGATTTTGCAAAATGAAAGTGAATTATGGAGCAATTGTTTTTCATTGCAAATGCTTTGTGGCAGTAGCCCAAATATTTATTCTTTTTGAAACTAGGCTCCAGAAAGCTATGGAGGTCACAATTCAAATTTACTATTAGCAGAATACTTTAAGGTTACTGAAAACATGGTTCAGCTTCTTATGGATGTTGAAGTGTGGCTCCAGATTAGTAGTATTAATTTCCTAAAACCACCACACATGTGTTTAAGAATGCAGTACATCCAAGTCATGTGGAGAAACTGAATATATATTCATAATAATTTTAATATCCAATATTATTAGTTTTTTATTGGATATTGTAATTGTGTGTCAAGCCATTGTGGTATGTAATACTCCAAAGTATAGTTGTTTATTATTGACTAAATTAATTGTGGCTTAGTCAACAAACAGTCACGGAACATGTCCAATAAGGATTCAGCAGCAGTTTGAAAGTAGCTCCTGGTTTTAGCATCCCCACTTCACACAATCACAAATGTTTGCTAGATGAGCTGATGGATTGATCAAGAGATCAAGCATCACAAAAATTTTGTATTCAAGGATGAGACACTGGAACAACACAGGTCTGTTTTTTTCATTTGCTAGAACTCATGCTGCATTCTGCCTCCAACAATCTCAATTTAGGAGTTTTGATAGATTACACAGGCAGCCTTATTAGCTAAGCATATCATAATTCTAAGCAAATCATAATTCTTCTAGTATCATGTCATATCATAACTGGAGTATAAAAGTTAGAAGGGCCATTTAGGCATTCAGTCCCAGCATACTTCAATGAAAAATCTAAATTAAACTATCCCAGAGTACAGAATAGGACAACTCACGATCACCAACTCACTGTTGCCAACTCATCACAGACAATTTGTTGCAGCCAACTATAATAAATATTCATCACAGGACACCTTGCCATGGGACAATTCAAGAATTCAATTAGGGAACAATGCAAGAGCTAAGGTAACGCAGTGGTTAGAGTGCAGTACTGCAGGCTACTTCAGTTGACTGCTAGCTACAGTTCAGCAGTTTAAATCTCAGCGGCCCAAGGTTGACTCAGCATTCCATCCTTCCCAGGTGGGTAAAATGAGGACCCAAATTGTTGGGGGCATTATGCTGACTCTGTAAACCGCTTAGAGAGGGCTGTAAAGTGCTGTGAAACGGTATATAAGTCTAAGTGCTATTGCTATTTAAAATTTAAAAATTAAATTGTCATTCACATTTCATTTTGTCCCTCCTTTTGCATCTTTTCTTTAATAATTTTATTCCACTATTTCTTCGATATTCATATAACTCTTGTTCCACTGCGAGTTGACTCACAGCAAGTTGGTTATGTCTAGTTGTTCCTCAGTGAGTTGACCATGGTAAGTTGCCCTAGAACCTCCCAGAAAGGTGGCCGTCCAATATTTGCTTGAATACATCCTGTGAATAAGGGCAACCCCCTCTCTAGTTGATTCCATTGTTGAATTACTCTTACTACTAAGCAGCCCCGTACCCACCAACATTCAATTCGATTTGCTTTCATAAATCCTTCATTTCATATCATATACACTGGAACAACAGAGAACAGGTCTAGCCTTCCATCTGCATGGCATCTTTTCAGGCATTTGAAGAGTGAAATATCTTTATCCTGTCTTCTTCCTTTTTAAAAAAAATAGGTTTTATTACATTTTTTTCTTTTTTCTATACATACTTTATGGACAGAGTGTTGACCAGGTCACATCTTATACATCATATTCATAATCATAATTCAATATATTCTAATCTTCCCACTTTGTCAATATTAGACTCTTTTGTATAAACCTTTATCTTCTTCCATTAGTTCATTTAAGTTTAAATATCATTGCTATTCATCTTTTATTTGTCTTCAACTAAGAACTATTAATTCATCTTTGCAAATTAGTCATTTTTCACCATAGCTTTGTTATTCCAACTTCAAAATTATTATTCTCTTTACATAATTCTTTATCATTTCTTATTCAAATTTTACACGTAAATAACATCACTATACGCTCTATATTTCTCCTCTCTTACAATTTCCCCAGTCTTCTGAGTCGGTAAGTTGAGTTGAGCTTACCCAAATACTTTCAGTTCCTCAGACTTAGTCATTATTCTCCTATTAATTCCTGATGCTTTTTTTCAGAACCAATTGCAAAAACTCCGCATCCTTCTTAAAGTATGGCATACAGAACTGAATCAAATAGTCAAGGTAGGTTTTTAACCAGTGCAGAGTAAAGTGAAATGATGACTTCCTGTAATTTGAAATTACATTTTTATTCATGTAGTCTAAAACTGCATTTGTCTTTTTTGTCTCCAAATCTCATGCTAGCTTCTATTCAGTTTGCAATCAGCTACTATTCATCAAGCCAGGTATTCCCCAGTTTCTATGAAAAAAGAACATTTCTGTAACTTTTTAAGGTTATTTCAAATTTTATTTTTGTCTTCTTACCCAATTTTGTGACATTGGTATGGATTTCTTCCATCTTTTAATCTAAACCACTAGTGGGAATACTCATACAGTCAGAAGCCTGGGCCTTGTGACATCCCACCCAACATTTCATTCCAGTCTGATGAAGAATGATTAATTACCATTTCTAAGAGTGCACCAGCAACATGACTACAGCCTTGTTTGCAGCTAAATTTCATCACTGCTTTCAGTATAAATGTATTTTGATGAGGCAATTTCCATTGCTAAACAATCTCCTTGTTCCAGCTGCTCATAATTTAGGGATATGATGAAGCACATAGAGACATGTTGGAAACATGTCAGTGGGAAGGGCAGGGAGAAGCAGAGCATCGTTTTCCCTTTCTATGTGAATAGGCTAATGTAGTGTACTATCTACAAGCTGCATGCTGCCCTGGCTGATTGGGACAGGGCATGAATGGAATGAACTTTTCACACTTTCCTATTGGAGAGGCAGCCCAAGTTAGGAAAAAGTGAAGACAAATGCACAGATAAATGCTTTGGAGAAACTGGGAAGTGAAAATGAGGCTGTGCTCAAAAAACCAAAATATGGGTAGCCCTCGAATTCTGACCACAATTGAGCCCAATTGTTGTTAAGTGAGACATTTGTTAAGTGTGTTTTGCCCCGTTTTATGACTTTTCCTGCTGTAGTTGTTAAGTGAATCACTGCAGTTGTTAAGTTAGTAATGTGGTTGTTAAGTGAATCTGCCTTCCCCATTGACTATGCTTGCCCAAAAGGTCACAAAATGGGATCACGTTAGCTGCAGGACACGGAAACCGTCATAAATATATGTCAGTGGCCAAGTGTCTCAATTTTGATCACGCTGTAAGGGTGCTGCAATGTGTGAAAAATGATCATAAGTTTTTTCAAGTGCCTTTGTGTTTTGAATGGTCACTAAACCAACTATTTTAAGTCAAGGACAACCTGTGTCATTGAGTCTGATGTTTGAACCAGATTGTAGGGAAGGGTCTCTGATAAACATCTGTGTGGCCCAATAAATGTTGGAGCTAGTGAGGAGCATATTATGAGATCTAAAAGTATATTTCCATCTCCTCTCCCCCCATTACATTTATGGGTTCCAGATTTTCTTGCCCTGGGTGATATTCTAGGGGCATTGGGTTAAGACAGAAGTGGTCATACTTGTTGCAAGCCAGAAACTTATATTTCAGAAGCTATTAATATGTTGCCATCTACTTTCCTCTTTATTCAAATACAGTCCTTAACTTCTGAGGGTCTCCATAAGGGGTGTTTTTATTAAAATCATGGTTTACTGATTCTCTAGATCCCAAACATACTTTTTAGGAGGCAACTGGACTTTCTTGTTTTTCTTGGAAGATGTTTCGCTTCACATCCAAGAAGCTTCTTCAGCTCTGACTGGATGGTGGGGAATGGAAGGATTTATGTTCCTTGCAGACAGCTGGTCATTTGCATCCTTTTAGGGCAGGGGTAGGGAACTATGGCTCTTTTATGACTCATGGACTGCAATACCCAGAATTCCTGAGCCAACCATGCTGGCTCAGGAATTCTGGTTAGTGAAGTCCATGAGTCATAAAAGAGCCATAGTTCCCTACCCCTGTTTTAGAGAGTCGTTGGGCCACTTGGAGGCTTATCTGTGTCCTCAGGATCCCCTAGTAATGCAAATGTGTGTGGAGCCTTCTTGGCTACAGGATGTTTACTGAAGCACAAGTGATCCCCGTAGTCTGCAATTTTCCTGGAAATCCGTTCACACTCTTGCACCATTCAAAGGATGTTCATCCCAAAGTGCATAGCTAAATGTCTAGGGCCTAGATGCTAACAATAAGTTGAACCATGAACTGAGCCATGTTAGCTGAAATTGCACAACATATTGAATGTCAAGTAGCTAGTCCCTTTTAGCTTAGCATGTATGAAGAGAGCCTATAACCAAGCTTTCTCAATATATTTGTATGCAATGTATACTTCAGGAATTTTTGAAGTTCTGGTCTTGGAGTCATCCTATTTAAACATGCACTACTCTTCAAGCATTGAAAGAAAGAATACAATATTGACTTATGTGAAGCCATGCTTGGCTTTATCATAACCTATTGCATAAACCATAACACGATAAGCTACACATCGCTCCTTATAAATCACAGTGGCCAGATGCATACAACATCTATATAAATAAAAATGTTAAATAGTTTGTAGGAAGCCGCTAATCTCAAAAACTACTGTACTGATTTACACCAAATTTTGACACAATGTTCCCAAGGACTTCCGATAATAGAATATGTACTCATTTTGTGCCTAGCACACATGTGTCATGTGCAAGGTTCACAAACGTAAAATGTACCTACTGATCAGGTTTTCACCTCCCTGTAGCTCCACCCATCAGGCTGCTTTTCAACTGTCATTTCCTCAGCAATGTATGGAAGCCTAAAAGTGCTAAAAAGGCACTGGGATAGGAAACTCCCAGGTGGCCCATAGAGAGAGAGAGAGGGAGAATTACAGTTTAATAAAAGAGGGACTAGGGGAGACATGATAGCAGCCTTCCAATATGTCAGGGGTTGCCACAAAGAAGAGGGAGTCAAGCTATTCTCCAGAGCACCTGAGGGCAGAACAAGAAGCAATGGGTGGAAACTAATCAAGGAGAGAAGCAACTTAGAACTGAGGAGGAATTTCCTGACAGTTAGAACAATTAACCAGTGAAACAGCTTGCCTCCAGAAGTTGTGAATGCCCCAACACTGCAAGTCTTCAAGAGATGTTGGATAGCCATTTGTCTGAAATGGTGTAGGGCTTCCTGCCTAGGCAGGGAGTTGGACTAGATGACCTCCAAGGTCCCTTCCAACTCTGCTATTGTATTATTGTATTACAGTAGGTAGGTAAATAGGGGAATAGATAGAGAGGGAGAAATACAGTAGGTAGGTAGGTAGAAGAATAGAGAGAGAGGAACAAATACAGTAGGTAGGTAGAGGGATAGAGAGGGAGAAATACAGTAGGTAGGTAGGTAGGTAGGTAGGTAGAGGGAGAAAGGAAGAAATACAGTAGGTAGGTAGGTAGGTAGGTAGGTAGGTAGGTAGGTAGGTAGGTAGAGGGATAGATAGAAAGGGAGAAATACGGTAGGTAGGTTGGGGGTTATACGGTGGTTGTGTGTATGTGTGCAGGTGTAGATCTACACACAGATTGGTTGGCCATTTAACCAGACTGGGCGACAGCAACGCGTGGCCAGGTATAGTTAGTTCTAAATAAAAATTAAACACATCACAGTGTGACATATTATAATGAAGAATTCTGGTCTATATCATATGTCAATGATATACCTGGTCATAGATTCAACCAATAGAATACAGTAAGCTTTACTTCTGATTAGTACCTATACATCTCAGAATGCATTATTCTATTTTTACTTATATCATTTTCTGCAGCCCACTGGAAAAAGATAAATAGCATAATCATCTAACACAGGAGTCTGATCCCAGATGAGAGATGTACTGGAAAATGTTAATGCATTCTGCTGTAAATCTAGTCAATAACCCTTTTACAAAAGAACAGGCTATCACCCACCAAGTAGTCAAGTGTCTCTTTTCACACAGGATATCGACTGGCATTTGGCTATATCAACTCAGAAGATTAGTGTCTGAAAATATCAAAGTTTAAATGCAGGGCACAATGAATGGTATATGAGTGGAGTTGGATGCACTGTTCAAACTTGTTTAGTTTTAGTGATACCTTCTTGTTGTTACCTGACAATCTGTGATACGAAGGGTTAATATGTGAGAGAGGATCTGGAATTCTTGGAGAATAATTTGCTGAATGAATCTTGGAGAACTTAATGTTAAAATTTTCCAATTTCTTACTGCTAGAATAACATTAAAAAATCTCTGGTATGTTACTGCCTTATTTTTCTTTTAATTTTGTAGGCTTATTTTTGGTAATTATAGTTGCGACTTCAACTCAAGCAAGATATACTATTCTAGAACCTAGGTTATTTTGACAGCATAAAACCCTAAGTGTTTGAATAAGAATTAAGAGGCCTGACTGAATGAGTCATAAGGCTAATTATAGTTAATACCCTGCTTCTTTGTACTACAAGGGGAAGTTTGGGAAGGAAGGGAAAAGATACTAATTTCCCCTTCTCATATCCAGGACATGTTCTTCCTGTCTGCTACCAGACTGTTTTCATATGACATATGAATCCATTATTATGATACATTTATGGAACTAATCCAATTTTCTGATTCACACAGAATGCAGAATTGTTGATCCACATGATATTTTAGGATAATTTGTGAGCCAGTGTTTATGTGAACAGAGGCAATGTTTTATAGAATGGATGCCAAAAATTGGTCTTCACCCTTGTGAATGGTGAAAGAGCCCATTTCACCTCTTAAAATTCTGAGTTTTGAGACCATATATGACCTATCAAAACATTGATGACTACTAACTAAGAGAAAGAAATGTCTGAAATTCAACTATATCTAGTATATGCCTAGATTTTTACAGTGCATTGCCCTATAAAAACTACCCTCTCTCATATGATCTATCACCAAATCTATTTTAGCATCTAGCTTGCCGCTTGCTATAGAAAACTTGTGAACTGACAAAAAGTTCTGTACCTGTGTTATATATCTATCTCGGGGTGAGGAAAATTATACAGTTCCCAATCTTAAACTTGTATGAACTTGAAGATAAAGGCAGCAGATAATCATTTGGGCTTTCAAGTATAGTTTTCCAGGGATAACAGGCCATATAAGAAAGTGGCAGTGTGAAACAGCTAATTTGAGCTAACTGGAGAGACTTCAAAGGAAAGGAGAGATTCTGGAAAGAACTGAGAGCAGGACTGACATGGAAGGGAACTCCATTCAAAACTATAGTTCAGTGGGGACAAAGGGTACTGCATGTAGTTGAGCTTCCATTTTCTACATCGGAGAAGGATAATGAGGTATCCAAGGTTCTGGTTTACTTACACCATTTCAATAGGATCCATGAATACCCTGTGCTAGAATGATCATTTCATGCTGATAAGAAACCTAGCCTTCAGAGGGGGCAGGTACATTTGGGGGTGTCAGTGACTCATTATCTGTTTGTGATGGTTTGAAAATCCTAGTGACATTTCCCATATCTAGGACAGCATTCCTTTGGCCTCCTCGCTTGTGGCGGCTACATGACATAGGTATAGATTAATCAGCAGGTAATGAATATGCCACAGAGTACAGAAGCAGCTCAAGGTTTGTATAATTAGAGCAATCGCTTCTCAGCTTTTAGAACAGAAGCTATTTCCCCTATTAGAGGAACCAGAGTCTCCAATCTGGTACCGCCCCAGGCGCCTGATGGACCCGGATGGGTTCCAGATGGCGCTTGGGCCATTTCCTGTACCCCTGACCCGTGCCCCGATAGAGGACCTCACGGCCGCATGGAATAGTGCGGCCGTGGGAGCCTTGGATCGGGTCGCGCCCTTGCGGCCTCTCTTGCGGCGCCGAGCCGCCCCGGCTCCTTGGTTTACTGAGGAGCTGAGGGCGATGAAACGCCGCAAGAGATACCTAGAGGGAAGATGGAGGGCTACTCGCTCTGAATCTGACCGGACACAGGTAAGAGCCCATTTACGGACTTACATTGTGGCGCTGAGAGTGGCCAAACGCCATCATTGTGCTACTCTCATAGCATCCGCAGAAAACCGCCCTGCCGCCCTGTTTAGGGTGACCCGCTCCCTACTTCAGCAAAGGGTGCGGGAAGCCCCGTTACAGGGTAGAGCAGAGGAATTTGTGACTTTTCTGCAGGAGAAAACTGCTCAGATACAGAACGGGTTACCCTCCATTGATGGCCCAGTGGGATGCCACGAGACAGATCTTGTTTGGGAGGAGTTTGACTCCGTTACTTCCGATGATATGGACAGGTTACGTGGGCGACTGCGAGCCACCACATGTTTATTGGACCCGTGCCCCTCCTGGCTTGTACTGGCATCCTGGGAAGTGACACGAGGCTGGCTCCAAGAGGTTGTCAACGCATCCTTAAGTGAGGGTTCCTTGCCTGCTTCCCTAAAAGAAGCGATGGTGAGGCCCCTCCTTAAGAAGCCCTCTTTGGATCCAGCTCTTCTAAACAACTACCGTCCAGTCTCCAACCTTCCCTTTGTGGCGAAGGTTGTTGAGAGTGTGGTGGCACAACAGTTTTCCCGTCACCTGGAGGAAGTTGACTATCTAGATCCGCGCCAGTCCGGCTTTCGGCCCGGGCATAGCACCGAGACGGCATTGGTCGCGTTGGTTGATGATCTCTGGAGGGCCAGAGATGGGGGTTGTTCCTCCATCCTGGTCCTATTAGACCTCTCGGCGGCTTTCGATACCATCGACCATGGTATCCTATTGCATCGGCTGGGGGGGTTGGGAGTGGGAGGCACCGTCTTACGATGGTTCTCCTCCTACCTCTCTGGCCGATCGCAATTTGTGTTGGCAGGGGGGCAGAGGTCGACCTCGAGACCACTCACGTGTGGGGTGCCTCAGGGGTCGGTCCTCTCGCCTCTCCTGTTTAACACATACATGAAGCCGCTGGGTGAGATCATCCGTGGTTTTGGGGTAGAATACCATCTATACGCTGATGATACTCAGTTGTATATATCTACCCCAAACCACCCCAACGATGCCGTAGTGGTGATGTGCCAGTGCCTGGAAGCCGTGCGGATCTGGATGGGAAGTAACGGACTTAGGCTCAACCCGACCAAGACCGAGTGGCTGTGGTTTCCGGCTGCCCGATTCAACCAGCTCATTCCATCGCTGGCCATAGGGGGCGAACATCTTGCCCCTGTGGATGGGGCGCGCAATTTGGGTGTCCTCCTGGATTCCCGGCTGTCCATGGAAGATCAAGTGACAGCCGTGGCCAGGAGGGCGTTTTACCAGGTTCGCCTAGTCCGCCAATTGCGCTCCCTATTGGATCGGGACGCCCTGCGCACAGTCACTCATGCGCTCGTGACATCCCGACTGGACTATTGTAACTCTCTCTACATGGGGCTCCCCTTGAGGTGCACCCGGAGACTTCAGCTAGTCCAGAATGCAGCCGTGCGAGCAATTATGGGAACCGCTAGGTTTACCCATGTAACACCGCTCTTGCGCGAGCTGCACTGGCTACCTGTCGTCTTCCGGGTGCGCTTCAAGGTGTTAATTATCATCTTTAAAGCGCTCCATGGCTCGGGACCTAGCTATCTGCGGGATCGGTTCCTGCCTCATACATCCTCGCGGCCGATTCGCTCCCACAGAGAGGGACTTCTCCGGGTGCCGTCCACTAGACACTGTCAGCGGGCGACACCCAGGGGAAGGGCTATCTCTGTGGCGGGCCCGGCCCTCCCCCCCGATATTAGGACGACCACGGACCTCCGCTCCTTCCGTCTTAAATTAAAGACTCACTTTTTCTGTCTGGCCGGCCTAGGATGAGTCTCTCTGCCTCTGGGGTTTTATGGGGAATTAGTATTATTTAGTTTTAATGGGAATTTTAGCGCAGGTTATATTTACTTTGTTTTTAGAATTGTTGTATGTATTTGGTTTTTATTCTACCTGTGCACCGCCCCGAGTCCCTGTGGGGAGAGGGTGCGGTTTTATAAATTAAAATTATTATTATTATTATTATTAGAACCATAGGAAGAAATATTAGCCTCAAAATGCAGCCGTTGCCATGAGTGGAATAAAGAGGGGAGAGAGAAAGGATGTACTGTATTTCTATAGATTGATCTATGTTTTCTTCCCATACCAATGCCACTTAGTACTTATATATCGCTCCACAATACCTTACAGCAGGGGTCCCCAACCTTTGCAACTTTAAGTCTGAAGGACTTCAGCTGCCAGACTTTTCCAGCCAGCAAAGCTGGCTGGAGAAGTCTGGGAGCTGAAGTCCTTCAGACTTAAAGTTGCAAAGGTTGGGGACCCCTGCCTTACAGCACTCTCTGAGAGGTTTACAGAGTCGTCATATTTCCCCCAACAACTTGGGTGCTCATTTAACTGAACTTGAAAGGATGGAAGAATGGGTCAATCTTGAGATGGTCAGGATCAAACTCCTGGCAGTGGAATGCAGGATTAGCCTGCAATATGGCATTCTAACCACCACAGCTCTTTAGAAATACAGTACATCCTTTCCAGCCCATAGAATCGCCAAGAGTTGGACTTGACTGAATGGATAATATCATTAGAGCCAAGAGAACTACAAACCCAGAAACATTCCAGCTAGCTAGATCTGGAACAAAGTCAGTTCTTTTCCATCCAAACCCTTTAGTCTCCAGGCATTTGAGACAGCAATTCTATCTCCTTTCTATTTATTCTCCAACACTTAGAAGCAACTATATACTGATTATTGGTTTTAATAGTCTATCCCAGAAATACAATATCAGGATTTTCTTCAGCATAGAATTTGATTTCAGTTTGCTAATTAATATTCTTAACTGGAAGTCCTTTTATTGTCCTTTTATTGTCTTGGTATTCTATAGTTTTTCTAAAACTGGGCACATATGTACTGCAGGCAAATCTCCAATGATGCAGTTCTGCTACCCAGCTGTTAAACAAAAGCAAAAAATAAAAATAAAATAAGTACCACCACATTGGATTTGTATGGAACTTGCTCTCAATTATGCATTTGGTTTGCATTGTGTACTCAGTGGAACTTTCCTAATATATGTATTTTTAGACAACATACATTTTTCCCCAACATCTTTCTGTGCAATTTTTGAGCCAAGAAATATTTTGGAATGGATGCTAGCCAACCCTGAATTATAAGCCACCGTATGTGCCCCTAGCTTTCATTTTGTCATGTAACATCCTTTTCTCTGAAAAGAAATCTATGATAAATTTGTCAGACAGCCTTATTTAAATCTATTATTCCTGAATAAAAGTTAAATGAGAATGAAAAGGAACTAATTCTCTCCAAATTGCTTTGTGCAGAGCCATCAAATCTCTCCAAGAATTTGCAGCAAATGTTCCTTTGGAAGGGCAAAATATTTAACAAAAGCCTGGTAATAGTAGAATCCATAGCAAACTATGATAATAACAAAATTGTATTATGCACATCATAATGCAAATTATATACTTGCCCTCCTTGCCTCTCTAGTGGATGTCATCGTGGAAAAATCTTATAAACTATTTAATGTTGATTAAATGTATGTGAAATTGCATCAAGTTCATTAGCTCTGTAATTTACAGCAGCAAATAATCACAAATATCTGAAATATTACATTTCTTCCCATTATCCTATTCTGTTAGATACACAGGTAGTTGACTATTTCTTCACTTAATTAACTAATAAAGTTGCCCACTCCAGAATAGAGATTATATTCTACTTTAGCCTTTCTCAATCAGGTGCTCTTTAGTTATATTTTACTATATAGTACTTCCTGCAATGCACAAAACTCTCAACCAATCAGGAGAAGCTCTTTTGGTTATTTATAGAGATGAACAAAAGTAACAAGTGAGCATAAAGGTTTAGTTTCTAATATTTAAGACAGAAAGACATGCACTTGGTGAAAGCAAATGAGATTGTAATTGTGTGGCATATACTGTTCCTGCTCCTCTCATGTATTTCTTTCATTTTGAAATCTGGGGTTTACCTTTCCACCATTCTCCTGGGTAAATGTTTCAATTCAAATTGTTGGGGTGTGCTTGAGTAACATGGATGTCTCACAATTTGGATTGGCATTTTCCACATTCCCATCTCCTCGGTGGTTAAAACTCTGCCTTTGTTTTATATTTATTCTTTTACTCAACTTATAGTTTTTATGATTACATTTTTATACTTGTCATAATATGTCATTATAAATGCCTGTATCTACATCATTAAACCTTCCCCCCCACCTCAACAACCAAGTTTCACAGCTGTCATTAAACGTGGAATTTAAAAATGGTTTAAAAAGCTGTAGTGAAAGGGCAAGCCTTTGATGCTAGAATCTTCCACACAAAGGCAGGGCAATCAGGCAGGCCTTCTCTACCCTTAGACATTCTCCAAATATCCAATACACAAATCTCCCTTAGTTAGAAAGTCAACGCTTTCACTTCCTTGAGTAAAACATACTCCATCTGGAGTATTGTGTACAGTTCTGGTCACCATACCTTCAGAAGGATATTATGGAAATGGAAAAGGTGCAGAGGAGGGCAACCAGAATGATTAGGGGGCTGGAACACCGTCCTTACCATCTGAGGCTGCAACGGCTGGGCCTCTTCACTCTAGAATGACGGCGCCTGAGAGGTGACCTGATTGAAGTCTATAAAATCATGCACGGTGTGGACAAAGTAGAAAAGGAAAAACTGTTTTCCCTATCGCACAACACTAGAACTAGGGGGCACTCCATGAAACTTTTGGAAGCTAGACCTGAAACAAATAAGAGGAAGTACTTTTTCACCCAGAGGATCACTGGTCTATGGAACTCCCTGCCAGAAGAAGTGGTGACACCTGTCATCTAATCCTTTCTTAAAGGTGTTGAGGCTGAGTTCATGAAGAACAAGGGTATCCATGGCTATCATTATGGATGCCTAACGACACCCTCCGGGTTGGAGAGATAGGCAGGATATTTCTCAATGCCATTTGCAGGGAATCATAAGTAGGTGAAGACAGCTGCTTGGGAATACCCTGAAGCAAATGGTGAGCCACTGTGTGAGATGGAATACTGGACCAGATGGGCTGTGGCCTGTTCCAGCAAGGCTATTCTTATGTTCTTATGATGGACAGCATATAGGCCCCTTTTTGTCTGAGATAACAAAACTTTAGTTGTTTTGGAATCCTTTTGATCTCATGAAAGGAAGGGAAAAGAGGAGAGCTTTGTTCAACAAAACACAGGTTTTTCCCAGCCCTTGGGCTCCACTGCAAAATTGGCATTTTCTGATCTGCCATCCCACTTGCTCCGACAAAGAGGGCACCCTCCAAGTCCCTTCGTTGAAACAATATTATAAGACTCAGATACGTGCTTTTTCTGTGATGGCCCCTGCCCTTTGGAACAATCTTCTGCCCCAACCTATGTTTGGCCCCAAGTCTCCAGGACTTTAGGAAGTCTATTAAAACCTGGCTCTTTACCTGAGTGTTGGGATGAGAAGGAGTTGAGTCTCCTGAAAATGTTGAACTATAGAACATTTCACTTCTGATCACTGTTTTATTATTTTAATGTGTCCTAAGTATGGTAGTATAGTAGAGGGACATGGTGGCTCAGTGCCTAAGAAGCTGGGCTTGTTGATCAGAAAGATCAACAGTTCAGTGGTTTGAATCCCTAGTGCTGCGTAACAGAATGAGCTCCCATTACTTGTCCCAGCTCCTGCCAACCTAGCAGTTTGAAATAATAATAATAATAATAATAATAGTTTAATTTCTTGACCGCTCCTCTCCCCATAGGGACTCGGAGCGGTGCACAGGGAAACTAAAAACCATAAATATACAATCAAGAACATCTTAAAAACAAATTAAATAGTACCTTTGCTAAAATACCCAATCTAAACTAAAATTCCCACTATACACTAAAACCCCATAGAGAGAGACTATCCCAGACCGGCCAAGCAGAAAAAATATGTTTTTAATTTCAGACGGAAGGAGCGGAGGTCCGTGGTCGTTCTAATGTCGGGGGGAAGGTCATTCCAGAGGGCAGGGCCCGCCACAGAGAGAGCCCTTCCCCTGGGCGTCGCCCGCTGACAAAGTCTAGTGGACGGCACCCGGAGAAGTCCCTCTCTGTGGGAGCGAATCGGCCGTGAGGAAGTATGGGGCAGGATCCGATCCCGCAAATAGCTAGGTCCCGAGCCATGGAGCGCTTTAAAGATGATAATTAGTACCTTGAAGCGCACCCGGAAGACGACAGGCAGCCAGTGCAGCTCGCGCAGGAGAGGTGTTACATGGGTAAACCTAGAGGTACCCAGGATTGCCCGCGCGGCTGCGTTCTGGACCATCTGCAGTCTCCGGGTGCACCTCAAGGGAAGCCCCATGTAGAGAGAGTTACAATAGTCCAGGCGAGATGTCACGAGAGCATGAGTGACTGTGCGAAGGGCGTCCCGATCCAATAGGGGGCGCAACTGGCGAACCAGGCGAACCTGGTAAAACGCCCTCCTAGCCACGGCTGTCACTTGATCTTCCATGGACAGCCGGGCATCTAGGAGGACACCCAAGTTGCGCGCCCCATCCACAGGGGCAAGATGTTCGCCCCCTATGGCCAGCGATGGAGTTAGCTGGTTGAATCGGGCAGCCGGAAACCACAGCCACTCGGTCTTGGTCGGGTTGAGTCTGAGTCCGTTACTTTCCATCCAGATCCGTACGGCTTCCAGGCACTGGCACATCACCGCTACGGCATCGTTGGGGTGGTTTGGGGTAGATATATACAGCTGCGTATCATCAGCGTAGAGATGATACTCTACCCCAAAACCACGGATGATCTCGCCCAGCGGCTTCATGTATGTGTTGAACAGGAGAGGCGAGAGGACCGACCCCTGAGGGACCCCACATGTGAGGGGTCTCGAGGTCGACCTCTGCTCTCCTGCCAACACAAATTGCGATCGGCCAGAGAGGTAGGAGGAGAACCACCGTAAAACGGTGCCTCCCACCCCCAACCCCCCCAACCGATGCAATAGGATACCATGGTCGATGGTATCGAAAGCCGCTGAGAGGTCTAATAGGACCAGGATGGAGGAACAACCCCCATCCTTGGCCCTCCAGAGATCATCGACCAACGCGACCAATGCCGTCTCGGTGCTATGCCCGGGCCGAAAGCCGGACTGGCGCGGATCTAGATACTCAACTTCCTCCAGGTGACGGGGAAACTGTTGTGCCACCACACTCTCAACAACCTTCGCCAAAAAGGGAAGGTTGGAGACTGGACGATAGTTGTTCAAAAGAGCTGGATCCAAAGAGGGCTTCTTGAGGAGGGGCCTCACCATAGCCTCTTTTAGGGAGGCAGGCAAGGAACCCTCACTCAAGGATGCGTTGATAACCTCTTGGAGCCAGCCTCGTGTCACCTCCCAGGATGCCAGTACAAGCCAGGAGGGACACGGGTCCAATAAACATGTGGTGGCTCGCAGTCGCCCACGTAACCTGTCCATATCCTCGGAAGTAACGGAGTCAAACTCCTCCCAAACAAGATCTGTCTCGTGGCATCTCACTGGGCCATCAATGGAGGGTAGCCCGTTCTGTATCTGAGCGATTTTCTCCTGCAGAAAAATCACAAATTCCTCTGCTCTACCCTGTAGCGGGGCTTCCCGCACCCTCTGTTGAAGGAGGGAGCGGGTCACCCTAAACAGGGCGGCAGGGCGGTTTTCTGCGGATGCTATGAGGGTGGCACAATGATGACGTTTGGCCACTCTCAGCGCCACAATGTAAGTCCGTAAATGGGCTCTTACCTGTGTTCGGTCAGATTCAGAACGGGTATTCCTCCATCTTCTCTCTAGGCATCTCTTGTGGCGTTTCATCACCCTCAGCTCCTCGGTAAACCAGGGAGCCGTGGTGACTCGCGGCCGCAAGAGAGGCCGCAAGGGCGCGACCCGATCCAAGGCTCCCGTGGTCGCAATATTCCATGCGACCACAAGGTCCTCGATCGGGGCGCGGGTCGGGGGTACAGGAAATGGCCCAAGCGCCGTCTGGAACCCATCCGGGTCCATCAGGCGCCTGGGGCGGAACCAAATTGGAGACCCGGGTTCCGCCTCCCCGCGGAGGGGGGTGGCGGTTGGAAAGTCGAGCCGGAGAAGTGAGTGGTCTGACCATGACAAGGGCGTGATGACTATGTCCCCTAAACCCAGATCACTCTTCCACTGGCCAGAGACAAAGATAAGATCCGGTGTATGTCCACCCTCGTGGGTGGGGCCTAAAATTAGTTGGGTCAGGTCCATGGCCGTCATGGAAGCCATGAACTCCCGAGCTACCCCGGATGATTCGCCCACCGATGGCAGATTAAAGTCCCCCATGACTAAAAGTCTGGGGGTCTCCACTGCCACCGTAGCGATCACCTCAAGGAGCTCGGGCAGGGCTGCTGCTACATAGCGGGGAGCCAGGTATATAACCAGCACGCCCAACTGCCTCCCTAGGCCCCACTTCACGCAGAGGGACTCACAACCGGTAGTCTGTGGCACAGTGGTCTCTCTCGGCTCAAGACTTTCCTTTACAATAACCGCTACCCCACCGCCCCTGCCAAGGGCCCGAGGCTGATGAAAAGCACGGTAGCCTGGTGGGCACATTTCGACGAGGGGGAGTCCACCCTCGTGGCCCAACCAGGTTTCCGCTATTCCTGCCAGGTCCGGCCCCTCCTCTGACACAAAGCATGTAAAAATGCCAGTAGAAAAAAATAGTGGGAAGGTAACAGCATTCTTTTTTTTTTTTGTAAAGCAATTTTATTGGTTTTACAATTTTATAAGGATAAGGGTATATAGGGTACTAGAGAAATATTTTAGAGCTTTCATGTCGGAGGTGGTGGTCATTTCCAAGACTTCATGTAAAAACAATTTCAATAAAGGATGGAAAGAGATACATACATATTATATCATAAATTCATGCATTCAATCGTTTGTTTTTGTTAACATCCATTAAGGAATTACAATATATAAAAGAAAAAATCATTTTAGTGATCTGAGTCTCTTTGTTATAGTTTCTTCGTCTTCCTTCCCGCCAGTGGGCGGAGCCCACGGCCCCTCCCGCTCCCATATCTTTGTCCTCCCGGATTGATGACTGTTTTTTAAGAAAGGCTTCCGCCTCTCCTATTGTTTTAAATCTTGTTCTACCCCCCTCCCGGAACACCAACATTCCTTCGGGCATTAACCATTTGAAGCACACCCCTTTTTTGTACAATTTTTAAAAAAGAAGAAATACTTCTCGAATTTTTTTAGGGATCTGCTTCAGAACGGCAATTTCTTTTTGCTGATGCATCCAAGGTCCTTCTCGCTGTGCTCCAGAATCTCATCCCTTGTTGACCTTCTTACAAATTTAATATCTGTCTCTCTGGGTATATCATTTATTCTGGCATATGCTAACGTTGTATATTCTTTACTTTTTTTGGTACATTCTGCTAAAATTGTCTTCATTAAATCTTTTAAGTTTTCTTAATGTGATTCAGAAGCATTTTGAAACCTTAAAAAGTAAAGCATTCTTTCAAAATCATTTCTAGACATATGACCAGCCCTATCTGTAAATTCTTTTTGAAATTCCCTTATCTCTTCCCTCATCTCAACCGTCCCACCCTCCAACCCATCAATTTTTTGTTTGTTATCTGTTATTGCTCTTTGTGCCTCCAGCAGTTCCAGTCTTGAGCTTGTCATGTCTTTCCGAATCTGCTTTATTTCCTGCATAATGTTTTGAAGCATTCCATCTATTGATGTTTGCTGGATGTCCTCTCTTACTGCCTCTTTCTGCAACATTGTAGTGATTTTTATTTGTTGAGGGAGGATGCCAGCTTTTGTAGAAGCAGTGGCGGAATTTTTTTTTTCCAGTCGGAGGCTTTCTTGCTGGCATGATTAAAGTTTTTAGTTCTTATTGTTAAAGATGGCGTCTGGTGGGTGAACAGTCCGCGAGGTCCAAGAAAAGGCAAAGTCTGTATCAAAGTTCAAAATCAGTGTTGTATAAACTCCAGAGAAACAATTGTAAACTCCAATCCACCAAGAAAAAAAAGAAGGGCACACAATGGGAGAAACGCTGAGAGTCACTTGAGTTGGCTGTACATATAAATTTTTTAGTCTTGTAAAATTGAAGGAATGTTCAAATCTCAAAGAAGGTTTTCTGCTGGGAGCAAAGAAGCGCCATTTTTCCACCACTTTTGTTGGTTGTGAAGAATTAATAAAAATTCCACTTCCCGGTCTAGCGAGACTCAGATACAAAGTCTCAAAAAGCAATTCCATATATGGTAGTACTTTCATTTTTAGCTGGTAGAAAGCCGGAAGCTAGTTTTCTCTCTCTCCCCGAACCCGGGGAGCATTTTAAAACGCTTTTTTTCGAGGTTTTTTTTTTTTTTGCAAACTCCCCCCTCTATTTTCCTTTTTAAAAGTTTGAATACATCAAGCCAAAAAACTTACAGTCCACAGAGTAAATACTGAGCCTCGGTACAATCCTTCAGCTCCAGCATTTCAGCCCATCTTTAAACCTCCATAGTTCCAGCGTTCCTTTGGCGAGAGGACTTCACCCCCCGCATCTGTCTTCCAGCTCCTGGGGCAAAGCGGGAACAGCCCCCACCGACCGCCGTCTTGGTGGGGGCCTCCCACAGCTGCCCTTATGGTGGGGGCTCCCTGCAAGAGCCCCCTTGCCCCCGAAGGCACCCACCAGAAGAAACCAAGCGGCGGACGTGTCAAAAACACATCCGTCATGTCTGGAAGCCAGAAGCAATCTCCCAAGGTAACAGCATTCTGTGCCCCTTCATCACTTAGTCATGCCGGCCACATGACCACGAAGACATCTTCGGACAGCAGTAGCTCTTTGGCTTTGAAACAAAGAGGAGCACCGCCCCTAGAGTCAGGGAAGACTAGTACATATGTGCGAGGGGAACCTTTACTTTTAAGTATGGTAGAGGGTTTATTGCTTGAGCAGGGGGTTAGATTAGAAAGTCCCTTCCAACTCTGTTATTTTGTTAATATGCTACTTTGTACAGGTTGAAGATGATTTCCTTTTCTCCTTGTTTTCTTTACGTACACTGTCCTAAGGAACATGGTCTAAGTTTGGTGGCTATATAAATGCTTCCACACATAACTAAAGAAATTAATGCAAACTGATCTATGCAATGTTTGTGCCCCTGGTGCTGTTTGCCTTCTGGTCAAAGGTTGCTGTTCTGAAGGCCCTTCTGGAATGTGAGGAGAATGGTCGCTGGGAGATACAACTGGTAGAAAAATGGAGGGGGGAGGCGAGACCAAGGAAATACAAAAGTTGCTGAGAAAAGGAGAGGGCAGTTTTGGAATGGGAGGTTTGAAGAGCATTCAGGAAATGAAAAAGTAGGATCAAGGAATATTTAGCAAGCTTCCATAGCATAGAAAGAGGGAAAAAACTGTATCTATTGTAAAAAGTTTCATACTGAAAAAGGTTGGTGAGAGAGTGATTCCCAAATTGGGATTCTGAAGCCTCTAGGAAGTTAATAACTACTATTCCTAAAGCCCCAGATAAAATTGCAAATCTATTCAAATCAGGAATAATTCAGAAAAAGCAAGCAGAAAATGTGTGCTGGGAAAATCTTTTGTCTCTAAGGTAGAGTTAAAAATTTTAACTAAGTACTTGCAAGCAAGGATGTTGATTTGTTTAAAGATGAAGGCTGCATGGTTTTATTGCCTCTGATATTTTGATTGGTTTTGGAAATTGATGCTAGAGGTTTTGTAGCTGAAATGTATTGTACTCAGCTCTTATGTTTTTATTTTCAGCTTTAGTGAAAGGATATTCTCAGAGTCTGGGAAAGAAATGAAAAAATGAAAAATTGATAGATGTGGACCAGATGGACATTCCACCCTCTATTAAGTGAAATGTCAATCTATTGGTCAGGAGCTTGACAGAAAAAGGCCTAAACAGCTCACAAAGTGCTCATGAATAAATAAGGGATGGAGTAGACTGATCTCCTTTCCAAAATACTATGCCCTGATCTTCTTTCCTAGAGTTAAACTTGAGAAGATTCTGTGTGCATCTAGCTTCTTTGGTAATGCATTGTAGTTAGGTGCATAATATTCACATCTATCATAGATCTGTGCTCAGATTCTACTTAGCATTTATGGGAAATACATGTATTCATCGGTGCTAAATGGCTTATTTTATCTGATTCATTCAGGAATTTCCCACCTTTGGTGCTCAATGGCATTCCCCCAAACAGATCCTGAGTGCAATCTGGGGATTTTTTGGCCAATGAATCCTGCTCAAGAAACAGGTGACAATCATAACTAGGAAGGCCTTTATGTACCTTCGTTTTGTGTGATTGTTGGGCCCTTACTTGATTGGGAGCTCTTCTTTCACTCACTCATTCCCTGCTCATCTGTTAGTCCCAAAGAACCAAGGACAACATATGGCGTTACTTCTGAGTAGTTCTTTATTTTTTTTTCGCTTACTAGAAAAATCTTTTTTTTTTTTAATTAAAATTTATACCCCGCACCTTCTCCAAAAAGGACCCAGGGCGGTGCACAGGAAATTTAAAACAATACAAATATAACAAAAATACAAAATTTTAAAAAGCTATTAAATCCATACCCTGTGCTAAAATAGTATAAAATCCCCCGAATTAAAATCTATCTAAAAACAGTCAAAACGGGAGGTTATGCTAGGCCGGCTTGTTGGAAAACGTGCGTCTTAAGATGCTGGCGGAAGAGGCGGAGGTCTGAGATGGTGCGTAGTTTGGGGGGCAAGTCGTTCCAGAGGGTAGGGCCCGCCACAGAGAAGGCCCTTCTCCTGGGTGTCGCCAACTGGCATTGCCCGGCCGACAGCACCCTGAGAAGGCCCTCTCTGTGGGAGCAGATCGGACGAAGGGATGTATGGGGCAGAAGACGGTCTCGCATATAACTAGGCCCCGAGCCATGGAGCGCTTTGAAGATGGTCGTCAAAACCTTGAAGCACACCTGAAAGGCAACAGGCAGCCAGTGCAGTTCGTGCAGGAGAGGTGTTATGTGGGAGTACCTAGAGGCTCCCATCTTGTTAGACTAAAGCAGCCATGTGCAATAACTATAAAATATAAAATGTGACCTGTTTTTTTTGCGGGGGGGGGGAATGACTTGGGGTCTGTCTTAACCCTCTTCCTGCCTACTGGACATTACAAGCTCTGCTATCATCATGCTCTTTGGGGAAAATCCCCTCCCTCCTGTGACTGCAGAATACATTCCAGTACATTATTCAAGTACATTGTTCCAGTACTTTATTGAATGGACAGTCTTGGACAATTGCAATGTGCTGTACAGAGGGTTAGCCTTGAAGAAAATACAGAAGCTTCAAGTACTGCAAAATGCAGTGACTCAGTCAGGGATGCCTCTAGAACTGCCCATGTTACAATTATGCTCCATGAACTGCATTGCATGCCAGTCTGCTTCTAAGTTCAATTCAGTTTGAGGGATAAGTAGTTGCATCCCATCAAGTTTGACAAGAGAAGGATATTACAGGGGACATCTGCGAAGGAGTTTCAGCTGATGGACCCAGGAGGACAGCCTTTTCTGCCATGACACCTACCATGAACATGGAACATCATTCCCCCACCCTCCCCACAAAGGAGAGATTGGCCCTGATCTTCCAGAAATTTGGTGCTGTCAGCCAGCCTGGGAATCCCATGGAAACAGGGATCCTGCAAAGTGGTTGTATTGCATGCAAGATTCTAAAAATTCTAAATGTTCAGGTTGTGTGATGTCACATCCCCTCATATACACAAACACACACAAGTACAAAAATAAGAAACAGAAAGCCAGGTCATGACATTTCTTTTTCCAAAGTTAGATGGTGGCAATATAAACTAGTGGGCAGATGTCCAAAGTGGGAAGCCGGGCTTCTTTTTTCTCCACTGTCTAGCCAGCCTTGCCTTTCCTTCTTCTTTTCCTCCATCATCTTTCATATTCTGCAATCACTCATAAGGTGATAATAAAGATAATTACTGAACAACAATTCTGCTTTAAATGCTGCACTTGTGAATCTTGCCCAAGAAGGGAAAGCTGCATGTTTATATAAGTAACTTACTTCTAAGACTACCAGTTCTGGGATGCAAAATCAGAATGACCATTAAATGACAGCAAAGGCTAACAGTGTTTGGGGGGGGGGAATCTAACTCTGCACTGCCCTTTATTGCTTATCTAGATTTCAGCAGGCAGATATGGTAGCTACCTACTACTGATGTTAATAACACACTTTTGTGTTCTGCCTCTGCCACAGATGAAAGTAAACTGCATAGCAATGTCCAGGAAATTTGACAATCTGCTAATAATTTATGCCACTTTAGAGGCAATTTGCATCCAATGGCTGCTTTAAGTTCAAAATTGCCATGCCAGAACATTTCATTTACATTGGATCAAAAATAGGGCTTGTTATCTTTAACCCACTCAATCCATGCTATTAGACTTCCAGAGAATTAGGGAGACCTGATTCTTTACCCAGACATCACACTAGGATAGAAGTGGGCCCAGTAAATATAAATAAATAAATAATAAATAAACTTTAATTTATAGACCGCTCCCTCTCCCCCAGGGGACTCGGAGCGGTGCACAGGGAAGATAAAAGACAATAAATATACATATACAAATATACATACATAATTAAAAGGCAAATTAAACATTATTCCTGTGCTAAAATTCCCAATTGATGTTCACTAAAATTCCCAATTAAATTTACTAAAAAAACCCATAGATAGAGAGACTACCCTAGGCCGGCCAAGCAGAAAAGGTGTGTTTTTAATTTTAGACGGAAGGAGCGGAGGTCCGTAGTTGTTCTAATGTCGGGGGGAAGGTCGTTCCAGAGGCTGGGCCCACCACAGAGAGAGCCCTTCCCCTGGGCGTCGCCCGCTGACAAAGTCTAGTGGACGGCACCCGGAGAAGTCCCTCTCTGTGGGAGCGAATCGGCCGTGAGGATGTATGAGGCAGGATCATTGCCTCATACATCCATATAATTGTAGAGTCATTGAGATGATCTGGTGCAGTGATGAAATATATGATATTGCTGTGGGGTTTTGTTGGTTATATTTATTTCTATTTAATTGTTTTGTTGTTGTTAGTTGCAAAGATGTGTCCGACCCATCATGACCCCATAGACAATGTTCCTCCAGGCATTCTTGTCTTCTACCATCCTTTGGAGTCCATTTAAGCTCACCTCTACTGCTTCGGTGACTCCATCCAGCCACCTCATTTTCTGTCATCCCATTCTTCTTTTGCCCTCAATCTTTCCCAGCATTAGGCTCTTCCTTCTCATTAGGTGGCCAAAGTATTTGAGTTTCATCTTCAGGATCTTCTAAAGAGCAGTCAGGGTTGATCTCCTCTAAGAGTGACCGGTTTGATCGCCTTGCAGTCCAAAGGACTTGCAGGAGTCTTCTCCAGCATAATAGTTCAAAGACCTCAATTCTTTGGCACTCAACCTTTCTTAGGTTCAACTTTCACAGCCTTCCATTGCAGCTGGGAAAACCATAACCTTGACTATAGATACTTTTGTTGGCAGGGTGATGAAATAGAATGCTATTATGAATCACCTTGTCTTATCAGGCAGCCCTATCTGTTTTCCTAGATAGGCAGTCCTATGTGTTTTCTGAAGAAATCAATGAAAATAAATAAGGACAAATAAACTTCGATTTCCTAAATGTCTCTTCATGAAATAGATGTTATGCCAAATTAGAAAATATATTATTTCTTTTTTTTAAAAAAACTGTAGATAATTCAATTTAAAATGCTTTGTGAAAAATAAAATATATCATACTTCTTTTCAAATTCAAGGAAAGAATTAACATTTACATAAAATAATATTTGAAAGTTTCAGCTTCTCCTTACAGATTCTTCCTGGAAGACACCACACATTAAGAAAGTATCATTGAGAGATTCAGAACAGCAAGCCCTCAAGGTCTCTGGTAGTTCATAAACAGTTTGATACAATTTAAACTTTTTAAGAAAAAGGTCAGCAAGTTAAACACCTGAAATGTGCAATTATAAATAATTATTGAGAGAACTAGGTATTGTGAATTATAAAGAGCTATTAAACACTATCATAAGTCAAATCTCCCTTAAGTAAAACTCAACATCTGGTGAACTTCCTGCACCCATTGATATAGGTTTTTTTTGTAACTATATGGAAATGCTTCATTATTATCTTTTCTAAATGTTTTTGACATCCTAGTCTATCCTTCCACTATGTACATTTTATAGTTTCCCATCCAAGTACAAGTCAAGTCTGATTCTGCTTGGCTTTTTTTCAATCAATCAAGAATGGCTAGATGCCATCATTAGCTGGGCAAAATGTACTCTAAGAGTAGAAACACCCTATTTTTTCCTATCCCTTGACATTCTTATTGAAAATTATCATGAAGGCTGGGTTTACAACATTCTAGTCTAAAATATGGTTGGGTAGTATGGGCTCAGTATAGTGTGTGAACCTCCCCAATAGTTATGTGAATTCATAGGACTTGATTAACTTAGGAAATCATAACTCAGTAAATTATGTATTTGTGTGTTCAACAAATGTCGTTTGGCCTTTTCCACCCTTCAGTGATGCAATTACACAAACCAGAAAAGTTATTCTGAATCCCCAATGAACTCACTCTATGATTCTGATTGAATTACTATATCCTGGTATAATGGCTCGACACGGTTGTTATAAAAATCAAACATATTTAGAAAATGAGGGTAATAAAGGCATTCTCATGTCTTCCACAGTTTTGTTTCCGTATTGTTATCCATAACATTTATTTTTATATGGCCATCCATCAGGGGTGATGTTCACTTATCTTCCCTACCAATTCACAACTGTGAGTGCACATGCAAGTGCTCAGGCTTCTGAGCATGTTCTTTTCGCTAAAAAAAGGGCCTAAATGGGATGCCATAGAGCCATAGGGGTGGGTGTGCGGGACCACCGGTGATTTCCGCTACTGATTCGAGTGAACCAGTCCAAACTGGTATAATACCACCTCTGCCATCCATCCCACAAAAGTGTAACTCTGGGAGATGTACAAAACATTGGATGCAAGACCGCATATTGTTTCTCCTAAAGGAAAAGATATTAAAACTATAACTGCAAAACAATTCCAGTGAGGAAGAAGAATGGAAGCAGCAAAAAAAAGCAAATATGTTATATGGAAAACTTCACGAGGATCTGTAATTTTTATTAAATATTTTGTTCATAAATTAAAAAATGCAGTCCTAAAGAAGGAAAGATGAAAGAAAGGAGAAAGATAATGAAGTGTAAAGAATGAAAAAAAATAAACAATAGAAAATAAAATAAAATAAACTAAAAATAAATGATTTCTGACCTTCTTTCTCGCAAATATTGACAAATCCATCATCTTCCCAAAAGGTTAATAACTAGAACAGAGATCAGAAATGAAAACCCAACCAAGCCACAAAAGTTACATAAGTAGTGATTTGACCTGATCTATCCGTCTTTCAGAGAGAGAGAGAGAGAGAGAGAGAGAGAGAGAGAGAGAGAGAGAGAGAGAGAGAGAGAGAGAGAGAGAGAGAGAGAGAGAGAGAGAGAGAGAGAGAGAGAGAGATATCAAGTTTCTAAATATTGGAAATTCCATATTTGAGGTAACGTTGTTAAAAAGATCTCATAGTTTCCCTCCCCAAACATATTTCATAAAAGAGCTTCTGAAGATGTTGTTGACGAAGATGGGACAATGTATAAGAGAGGAGGCAAGATTTATTATTCGTTTGTGTGTTTATTTATAGATTTTATTTATCTATTTATTTATAGATTTTTATTCTGCCTTTTCTTTATATACAAATCAAGACGTACGGCCATCTTTCTCCTATTTTCTCCAGAACAACAGCCCTATGAAGTGAGTTGGTCTGAGAGAGATGATTGCTCCAAAGTCAGCTGTTTGTTGTGAGGGCAGCAGAAAACCTAATTTCACATTTGCTGCTAGTTTCCTCATGGCTTTATAGCAGAACCAGCCTTATTGTTTGCACTGGGTGAGGGGTGAAGAAACCACTTTTTATCCTCACCCCTTGGTACACCACTGTAGCATTGGTCCCTTAATAAAGGAGAAAGGAGAAATAGTGACAGATGAGCCACATTAAATTTATCTTAGAGAAACTGCAGCAATAAAGCTAAATATATTACATCTCTGTTTGTGCTTTTTATATACTGTATTGTCTGAGCTTGTCGATTAGAAAGGCTGGCAATTCAGCAGTTTGAATCCCTAGTGCCACGTAACGGAGTGAGCTCCTGTTACTTGTCCCAGCTTCTGCCAACCTAGCAGTTTGAAAGCATGTAAAAATGCAAGTAGAAAAATAGGGACCACCTTTGGTGGGAAAGTAACAATGTTCTGTGTGACTTCAGTGTTTAGTCATGCCGGCCACATGACCACGGAGATGTCTTCGAACAGCGCTGGCTCTTTGGCTTAGAAACAGAGATGAACACTGCTCCCTAGAGTCAGGAACGACTATCACATATGAACAAGAGGACTACTCCTAATGCTTAAAAAAATGAGATAACATTTTTGCTAATCTAAGTAAATGTATACTGATAAAATATTTGCAAGGCCACCTGAAAAGGAGACATAGGAGGTCAACTGGCTTATCCGCATGATCTGTGGTTTAAAGAAACTCTTTTCACATTTATTGAATGGAAGGTAGAAGGGGTAGGGATTGGTTTCAATATTTAAATAAGAACAAATAAGTAAGACAATTGCCTTTTTATGCTTTAAAATAGAGATGCACTAAAAACAAAGATTTCAGCTTTTTAATACGGAAGCTGCGAAGCACCTGTGTTCTTTGGGTGGTATATAGACTGTTGTGAACAATGAAGGCTAGTGGCTTGAATTACTGTGATACAGGAATAAGAACAATAACAACAGTTAACAACGTATTAAGTTTGAATGTGGCCCAACTCTCATGATTTGGGGTGGATCACAAAAGAAAGAAATTGTATTTAAAACAATAATGTATTAGAAATAAAGATATGAACAAATCACATCATATATGGTAGAAACTATGTCATGGAGAACAGGAAGCAATGGATATCGTCTCTAACTGAATCCAGAAGAAAATAGCCAGTGACTTTGTTGCTGAGGAGTAGCTATGGTGGTCCTAACCAGCACTGTAGTATTATCATATGAGTAGTTTATATTGTTACTCATGTGGAGAAAAAAATCAGATACATCTATGCAGGTTTGATGCCTATTCAAGCTGCATGCTAGCTAACATAATAAGAATTTCATTTAATAACATTTATCTAAGATAGGGATGGGCAACTATGGGCCCTTCTGTGGCTCGGAAATTCTGGGCGTTGACATCCACAGGTCATAAAGAGGTCATAGTCCCCCCCCATCTAACTTAACCTTTAATTTGTTAAATTAAATCCAAAAGAGAGATATGAATAGCAATTTAAAAAAACCTGAAAAAGTTCTTGCTTTTCTATAGTTTAGGAGAGGAGGCTATATAATATTTATTTTTGCCCATGACTTTACAAGGTTTTTTTTTCATGCGCTGATTATATAACTGAATAGTTATATTTTTATAAACTTCCCTGAATCATTTGGGATGGGTATGATGCATATTTTTAATAAAGAGAGAGACAGAGAGAAATATTACAAAATTAAGAATTTGAAGAGGAAAATGTGTTCCAGTGATAGCGTTGCACATAGGCTAGAGCAGGGGTCTCCAACCTTTGCAACATTAAGTCTGAAGGACTTCAGCTTCCGGACTTCTCCAGCCAGCAAAGTCCGGAAGCTGAAGTCCGTCAGACATAAAGTTGCAAAGGTTGGAGACCCCTGGGCTAGAGTACAAGAGCAGAAAGCACCACTGAAAGGTGCTAAAGCAGGGATGTCCAAACTTGGGAACGTTAAGACTTGTGGACTTCAACTCCCAGAATTCCCCAGCCAGCATAGCTGGCTGGGGAATTCTGGGAGTTGAAGTTCACAAGTCTTAACGTTCCCAAGTTTGGACATTCCTGTGCTAAAGATTGTACACAAAACTATACAAAAAAGCAAAAAGACACATCTGGTGGTAATTCAAGTTGTAAGACACTTCTAAAATAAAATCTGTAAAAGCATTGATAAGCTAATTGAAAACAGATTTCCATTTAATTTGGGTGCTGTTTTGTTAAATTAAATCCAAAAGAGAGATATGAATAGCAATTTATTAGTTGCCACTAAAATAGCTACTGCCGAAAATCAGCAGAGAAATAAATACCATCTGTGAATAAGTAGCCTAGGAAGAGTTAAAGCTGTTAGATTCAATTAGTGTTTCTTATGTTTCTAACCTTTTGTTAATTCCATTTTCACATCAGTTTTCACATTTTATTTTTGAAATATTCAACATCAGTTTGCATGTCCATGTGCTTTTATTCTACAATACATGCTTGTGTCTGTGCATTTCCCTATATAGTAAATGGGGAAGGAGTTGGGGAATTGTAGCATAACTTTTAAGAAAATAAGTATTTTGAAGGACAATTGGACTTCGGTTTACATAACAGTTGATATAACACAACAGGAAATATAAATGTGGAACTGTCTTATTAAAGTGACAACTGAAATAATTTTCCTATGATTTTCTAGGTCTCTAAGCTTATTTGACAAACACATGCATCTATTTTGAAGGAAACAAGAAGGGCACCTTCATTATCTGGATTCAAAATCAGCCAGATTAGCTACTGAATTTTATTTCAGCACTCATTTAGGATAGCTTCTTTCGTTGGAATCAATTGAGTAAGCAGAAGCATTCCTGATCTGCCTGGTGAAAGGCTACTTTCCATTTGAAAATCCCCCTGTGGGAAATGTAGATGGCACGTGCCTGGCTCATAAGCTGGATAGTAACACTTTTTAGAGTCCTGGAACTTTTGACAGCTGCCCAAGGATATGATGCGGTGAAGGCAGACCTGCCCGGAGACTAGGTAAAATGGACAATGTTTGTTTGAACCTGATCCGTATAAGTTATCTTAAAATTTCTTCTCCCCTTCTTCCTTGTCAGGTAGTACTTAATGACCTACCTAACCATTAGCAATGCATTACACAGCTAGAGTTTGGAGTGTGAGACACTAATGGGAAAATTTCTATAGAGATGCTCAGCCTGTTAATGAAAAATGTTCATTCTGAGAATTGCTGCCTATATGGTTTGGTTTTCAGCTCAGATTTATTATTAAAACAAGCGTCTACTTTACATAAATCACAGAGATCATACTAGCCTTATAATCTTTTTGGAGCGCCCCTTATGTGGCACATTTAATAGGAAGCATGTTGTTATCTAGATATATTTTTTGACTCAGCAGTAAAATAATACAGAATGAGCATTTGGACACCACAGACTTAACTTGGGTTCTCATTTACTTTGTAAAGTAAGCAGCTTGTGATTTATTAATTTGCTAACATATTCTGGTGCTGATAATAAGATTTGAATTTAAAAAATGGAGCTTAAGAACATGAAAGAGGAAACAGCCAGATGTATCACATATGCATGATTATTGGGGTGCTTTCAAACAGATGGAAAGCAAAGGCACAGCAGTCCTTAGAATAAAATGGTTTGGGGAGAACCTCAATAACAAATCAATAGTTGAGTGAGATCTTCAAACTATGTCATATGTGCAGCAGACAGATCTCAAATAAATCAAGAACCTCTTTGTAGATTTATTAATCATTAATTATTAATTATACCATCCCATAGTATTTTACAGCACTCTCTGGGCAGTTTACAAAATAAGTAGAAACATTATTTGCATATTGTCCCCAACAATCCAGCTCACTTTACTGACCTTAGAACAATGGAAGGCTGAGTTAATCTTGAGCACCATCAGGATCAAATCAAGGCTTGAGGCAGAGTTTGCCTGCAATACTGCACTTTAACAACTGTGCCACTAAGGCTCTTTATCCCTATGAAGTTTTTTTCATGTTATATTCAATGAAGCCTCCAGGGTTTTTGTTATTAATTTGCCATCCCATTTCTTGAAATAAGAAATAAACCATGTTATGTTTCTCTTTATAGTTCTGTCAGGATGCAACTTCAACATTCCTTCTATCAGTTTCCTTTTATTTTGACGATAGACAACTTGCATTTAGATATTCTTTCAAGGAGAAGAGGCTAAAACATTTAATGTTAAATGGGGCATTTAACATTTAATGTTAAATGCCCCAAAGGGCATGTGCAAAGGTTCTACCTTTCCTGATGCAACCATTTTCCATGTGGTCTGCAGCTTCAATTAATGCCAAATACTCTGATAAGTTCAGCTTGTCCGATAATAATAAAACCAGCTCTATTAAAGAAGTACAGTAACTTGCTCTTGAAAAATTGTTGAAGAAAAACTCCTTCCCCTGGAGGAATTTAGGGGGGGGAAACGTCCAATTATTGTTTACAATCTGGACAGAAAATTTGGAGACGTTGTTTATACCCAGCTCGATTTTGTAGCCTCAAGATATGCTTTTCCTTTCCCATCAAAGCTTCTGCTGGAATGAGGAATAAAAATGTGTTCTTTGAAATTTGAACTTTTTAAGTAAAACCTCCATGTTTTTGCAAGGATCCTCTATGTTACATAAAACTATGGACACTATTCTTCCCAGTCATTTTGTGAAGGGAAAAATGCCTTTCAAAGTATTTAGTCAACAGATAAAAGAGAGTTGATATCTGATAAACAAAAGAAAGACAAAAAGAAGCAAGGTGTTTATATCTTTTTTTCAACTCAGACCTTTAAAAAAAAAAATGATTTCCTCTGTGTTCATACCTAGTGGCAGTGGTGGGTTTCTGCAGGCTCGCACCTACTCGCAAGAGCCGGATGGTGAAATTTAGAGAACCGGTGAGAGGGGGTTCCACCAGCGGACCCAGAAGTAAGTCTGGCCTGCCGCTGCCAGTAACCCAATGGGAAGGAAAGGAAAGGAAGGCAGAAAGTAAGAAAAGAAAGAAAAGAAAGGAAAGGAAAGGAAGGAAAGGAAAGGAAAGGAAAGGAAAGGAAAGGAAAGGAAAGGAAGGAAGGAAGGAAGGAAGGAAGAAAGAAAGAAAGAAAGAAAGAAAGAAAGAAAGAAAGAAAGAAAGAAAGAAAGAAAGAAAGAAAGAAAGAAAGAAAGAAAGAAAGAAAGAAAGAAAGAAAGAAAGAATTTATCATCACAATTGAGTCCAAAATTTTGGTTGCTAAGCAAGAGCATTGTTAAATGAGTTTCACCACATTTTACAAGTTGGCCACTCCCACCCTGTCACATGACTGCCAAGCCACGCCCACAAAATAGGCCACACCTAGAGAGTAGGTTCTAAAAAAATTTGAAACCCACCACTGCCTAGTGGGGAAAAGTATTGTCAATACTGATATATTCAGCCATTATTTTGATATCCATATATTTGGGGAAAGAGAATCTGTGGTATAGTAGCATTTAATAATACATGCAACATTATCCATTATTGTTTTTATAGTGGGGGGAGAGTGGAGCTGCATATGACAACTCAACAAAATAATGCAGAATTATTACTCATTTTCCTGTATGCTGTTCTATTTCAAGAAAGTGCACAAGGCTGTCAAATCAATTTTAGCAATGCTGCTATATTAAGTTCCTTGCAGTCCACATACGTGCATAATTACACACTGCTCACTCAGTCTTGTAATCCAGGCATTCTGCATCATTTTATCTTCGGTATTTTATTTTACAGACCCATCTTTGTCTTCAAGCCGTTTGATTGGTTTGCATCTCTTTTATGATCCTCAAGATGGATGGGATGTAGATCAAGGGTCACCAAACTTTCAGACCTCAGGGACCACTAAATTCATAATTTTAAATTCTGTGGACCACTAATATGATCTGCCTAATGACTGGCTGGCTGGGGGTCCTAGGTGGTCATATGACTGGGTGGACGTGACCAATTTGATGTCACTCACATCAAGGGGCGCCTTGCCAACCTCTACTTGCCCCTCCCCTCCATTTCTTGCCTGGCTACCCAGCAAGGGTAAAATTCAGCAGGTTCTGACAGGTTCTGGAGAACTGGTAGTGGCAGTTCGGAGAACCGGTAAATACCACCTTTGGCTGGTCCCAGGGTGGGGTGGGAATGGAGATTTTGCAATATCCTTCCCTCAGGAGTGGGGTGGGAATGAGGATTTTGCAATATCCCTCCCCTGTCACGCCCACCAAGCCACGTCCACAGAACCAGTAGTAAAAAAAAAATTGTATTTCCCCACTGCCACACAGGCTCCTTAGGGCCCTATATGAAGCAGTTGTTGGAGCTAAGCAGACACAATGAGAAAGAATTGGCAAAACAGCTGGCTCAGTTCAAATTGGATCTGACCAAGAAGGAGGCTCAGCAGAAGCACCTCACTGACAACTACAAGCATAGGCTTTTCAAGCAGAGGGAGGACCTCTGGGAGTGCAAGGCCAGGTGCCAGTGCCTGGAGGCTCAGTGGGCTGAAATGGTCAGCCAGGTCCAGGCCATGATGCAGTCCCACTGGAACAAGGTCCTCCAGCTCTTTGCCACCAGCTCTTTGCCACCAGCTCTTTGCCTCCAGCTCTTTGCCACCAGCAGCACTTCCCTCCAGCCTTCACCCAAAGCCATTAATGTATTTATACAGGAGGCTGAAGCAGATTCCAAGTCAGAGTTTCTGCCTTCTTCTGACCTGCACAAAAAGTCCCCAAAGGGGGAGACTCTCTGCAGCAACACAAACATTCATTGTTTGTATCTGGCCCAGGGCGCGTAGTTTGAGGACTCCTGATTTAGTGCAATATAAAAAAATGCAAATATTTTTTCTGCAGACCTCCAAAATTTTCTCACGAACCACCAGTGGTCCATGGACCACCAGTTGGTGACCGCTGATGTAGATCACGCAGAATTGGGGCCCAGTTTCCTCTGTACTGGCCAGGCATTCTTGCAATGTACATCTTTGATTACTTCTATGTCTAGCTTTCTCTCAATCAAGTTTTGACTGAATGCTTATTTGCCCTTTTTAATTTTGGTCTAGCTGATATTGCCATATCTGTTCATCAGATCCAGCACCTGTAGTTGAATTAAATTGTTCTTTTGGCCAACTGCTTAAATCATAACAACCATGCTATGCTATTCTATAGCATTTAACCCTCTTTAACTGTGGATACTGCTACAATGAGACACATGAAGACAATAGCATTGTCCTGACATGCTCTTCTTGTTCATTATTGAGAAGCTTCAATACCCTCACTTTATTTGCCCTGTCCAGTTGCTAAACCTGCAATTTCTAGAGGATGTTCATTAGAAATAAATTGAGCCAGGAACACTGAGTGTAGCTAATTGTATATAATCATGCATCTCAATCCTCTTGTTATTCTTTGTCTCCTTCTGTTTAGAGGCCAATTACCCAGTAGATAATATGCAATTAAAGCTATTTGCTTCAAAGGGCTATCCTTGCACTTCCCATGTGCACTCTTGGTAGTGCACATGGTAGAAATGTCATCTTAATATGAGGTTTCTCAGCAGGGACAGTGGACATCGAAAATATTTTTTAAAGATTCTGAGAATTTTCCAGATATGGTTTGTATTGCTTAACCTTAAAAGACTGCTACAGAGCCAGGTTGGTGTAGTGATTAAAGAACCAGGCTAGAAACCAAGAGACCATGAGTTCTAGTCACTCTGGATAATCTTGAACCAGTAACTCTTCAGTCCAAGGAAGGAGGTAATGATATGAAAAACCTTGCTGAGAAAATGGTAGGGACTAGTTCAGACAGTCACTAGGAGTTGAACAAACAAACAAATGAACACAAACAAACAAAAATAGGACAGCAGAAGGTTAAAAAAAATCATTGGTGCAGTGGTTAGAGTGCAGTACTGCAGGCTACTTCAGCTGACTGCTAGCTGCAGTTCAGCAGTTCAAATCTCACCAGGCTCAAGGTTGACTCAGCCTTCCATCCTTCTGAGGTGGGTAAAATGAAAACCCAGATTGTTGGGGGAAATAGTGATTCTGTAAACGGCTTAGAGAGAGCTGTAAAAGCACTATGAAGCGGTATGTAAATCTATGTGCTATTGCTATTTGGGAAAGAATCACTTTAGTGATCCCTTTGATAGAAACCTCTGGTTTAATTCTGTTTATCTCTTTGCTGTCAGCTTGTAGAGACACCACATTCTTATACTGGGATGAAATGCTGAGCCAGTGATTCTCAGCTCTACTGTTCCAAGATAGCAGATGACACCCTTGAAAACCACAAGGGCTCAAATAATGAACTAGCAGTGAATGATCAACATGGTGAAACCAAGCAAGAGAAGTCATGTATCAGAGACTGAGATTCAGTTGCTTACCAAAGGTGGTTGTGTGGTTGGTGAGCTTACCGAGAAAACAGCACATGGATTAGAACTGCTTCTCGATTTTCCTGGAGTTTCAGTTGGAAGTTATGATAAGCTTATTTGTGCAAATAAATTCACCAGCTGTGATTATTTCTCAGTCAGTTGGACCTCATCAAAGTGACCTTACCTACAATAAATTACATGGTTTATTGCAATTCACATTGTGAAACAGTCATTTTATATGGTATAAAATGTAGCAGGCACATTGGTAAAGGATTCAGTTTGTCAGTTGTTTCCGAGACTCAATTCAAGGTGCTGATTCTAAACATTAAAGCGTCAAGTGGAAGTATTGAGGGTGTTTTTAAAAAATTCCTTTTAAGTATTTGCAAGGCCACTGTTCAAATGTGAATGTTTTCCAGGGCGATTTACAAAAGCTTAAAAAAAACCCACATCCATACACAATTAAACATATACTGCAATTTATAGATAATAAAAGGGTAGAAGCATACAGATAGATAAACCAATCATAATGTTCCATTGTAATAAATAATGTTGAAATTTGATTTCTTTTATTATAATTATATTTTATTATTATGTTTATTACGTTTGTGTCCTGGCTTTTATCCAGGAGATCAAAACTGCATACAAGTAGACGTCTCTTCATTTTATCCCCATAACAAAAACCCTGTGAGATAAGTGGTGCTGAGAAAATGAGATTGGCCCAAAGTCACCCACTGGGTTTCTACTGAGAGCGCACTTAAAAGCAACGGTTCTAGGACCTCTACAATACAGACCATGTTGTATGCCTGAATGCCATTCCACAATGGAAAGATGAGGTACATATTTACTTTTGACAAACACAAAAGCAGTCATTCTGGGGAAATGTAATGTCATCCAGGCGATGATCAATAGCAGAAAAGTTGCTTGGCTATCTGGCACTGGAGAATAACTGTAGATTTCTTTCCCCAGTCTGATTAAAGTATAATTTATGAATCTTCAAGATAAGATTGGGTATCCATTTATCTGGAACTCAATAAGGTCTCCTGCCTTGGGCCTGGGGTCAGACTAGAAGACCTCCAAGTTCCTTTCCAGCCCTATGACTAAGGAGTTCCTCAATCATCCAGGTTATGGTTATCTCAAAGGTACTTTTTCAAAAAAAAAATGCATTTGGTTCTTTCTTTGAAAATGTTTTTCTTCTCATCCAAGAAGCTTCTTTATTTCCTTTGAAACTACGATACTATAAAACATTACAATCTGCCTACCAGTTCTCACACATTTTTGTACTTGCATGTACAGTATTTCACTTGCCTTTACTGATTGTATTTACTTTCTATTTATATTTTATGACTCTCATTATACTGTACTCCATTTGAACCATCACTGACATTTTTTATGCCTCATTAGTCTTATAACAAATTATTAGCCAGCTTACAGAATTCTGCCACCTTTCTTAATTAAGCAATATTTTATAGCTTCTGTTTATGTGATTGCATATGGTAATTAAACAGGATATAACTGTTTGCTACTCTGAGATCTTGAACTGTATGAGTAATTCCTGGACTATTGTTTTACTTGTTAAGGCATTTGAAACAATATTCTCAAGGAAGGAAAAAATGCTATGAATCACATTATATGTTATCAAAAGGTACATTATTTGTTAGCTGAACAAGATGATGCTATTATGCTGGTACCAAGTTACTATTCCAAAGTGAATTCGTTACAAATAGGAGGTGCATTTTTATTATTTTTTATTACTTTCAAATACAAAAAGAGAGGGGGAGAAAAATCACCATTAAGACAGACTTTCAGGTAGAAGAACAAAAAGTAACAATATTATGTTCCTAACAGAAAATAATTCAGACTAATCTTTAAACACATCCTTAAGGTATATGGAATAATATTGATCAGTCTTCCTGTTACATCAGTAAAAAGCTTGTTCATAAAAAGAAAGAAAACACATGTTGATGTTCCAAAATTTAAAAGTGGAGTCAGACTGTCACACATCTTGCAGAATAATTGTTTTTTCTTTGTGATTCCCTATACTTGATAAAGTCTTCATGTAAAGTTTCCAAATTAGAAAATTCCAACACTTTGTATGGCACTCAAATGTACAATTAGACTTTGTAACACTAGTGTAACAAATGTATGGGTATTAAATCCAAATGGTGCAAAAATGGAACAAGCTTATATTATATCAAGAAACATCCCCTCATCCATCCTACACTTTCCTTATTATTATTATTATTTATTTATTTGTTAGATTTATAGACTGCTCCCTTTCCCCGAAGGGACTCGGGGCGGTGCACAGGAAATTAAAAACATATAAGCATAACAATTTATAAATATTTAAAACCAAATTAAATAGTTATCCCCTGTGCTAAAATTTATAAAATTGATTAAAACTATATCCCCTTAAAACCAATTTAAAACAATTTAGCTTCAGACTATAGGCTAGGTAAGGTAAATTAGGCCAGGCCTTATAATGACAACTAATCATTTTAAACATTCCCTGACATTTCCAATAAATTTAAAAAGGAATCTTCTGTTGAATTATTTCATCTTAAGATCATAAGGAATATACATCATATTCTAATACAACTACATTGATTTGTTGCTACAGGATATTGCAACTATTTATTCCAGAATTCTTGTAAATAAATATGGGTGTCAGCTGCCACCTTATGCTTGTTTGTGCCTCACTGCTATGTGATGACACACTGCCATGAACTTTGGGAATTAAGGGGGGAGGAAGAATGCTTGGGAAAAAGAAAGTAGGTGTTGTATCTCCTTGAGACATTGCCTCAAGGTCACCCAGCTGAGAGAAGGAAGGAACTGCATGGACTGATCATTATGAAAACATTTTGCCTGAACTTCGTTGGTTACATGGGGCGGGCAATGAGAGACAGCTAAGGGAGGGCAGAGTTGAACATAGGGGATTTGGTCAGACGTGGTTTCTACTGATTTACACTGGTTCGGGCGAACTGATAGTGGTAATCTGGCCTGGGTCACAGAAGTGGCAGCAACCCAGGTTAGCCATGCCCCCAAACGGGTCCTCCAGTCTTCACTGCCATTCTGGTATGTTTTAATCAGTTTTTCATGGTCTTCACGCATGCACAGAACAATTTACAGTGAACTGCGCACACGTGTGCAGTGCGCATCTGGTGCATGCACCCAAAGTGAACTGGTACCAACGCCATTAGGAACCCAAGCCTAGGTTTTGGTGCACAATTTTCACTTTCGGGTTTGCATTACTGCAATACACTTGACTTCTAATAAAACTGTACCTTTCTCAACCGATGGGCCCAAGGATCATTTTGATTCAGAGGTTTAAGTTACTACAGGGTTAATTTAACAATATCATTTAATCATTTTCTGTAAATTTAAATTCTAACATTCACTTAAGTGCTGAAAGTAATTGTGAAGTTGAAACAGTGCTAATAGACCCAGATGACATAAAATGAAGAGGTTGAAGTAAAAGGAGATTGCTTATTGGAAGGACTAATGATGAAGGTAAAACCTTAATATTTAGGGCACACAGTATGAAGGGAAGAGACACTGAAAAAGACTCTGATCCCTGGAAAAAGTGAATCCAATAGAAAGAAAGAAAAGAACCTGATGTAAGACAAGGTGGCAATTTAGTGTCACTAATTACATAAGCATGAAGAAAGAGGGGGAATTGAGGAATTGCTGACAGACATTCCTGACAAAATAACATCCACTGGGCCACAAGGAAGCGATTGAACAATTAAGTAACAACTATTGCAATGAGTTTGGACTCTACTGTGAAATCAAGAGACACTTTTAATATATTTCCTTTTACATTTTTACATAATTCAAATTCTTCCTACACAAGTATATTAAAATGTGGTTGACACTGATAACTAGTAATATTCCAACTTGCCCATGATGTTGAGAGAGAGAGAGAGAGAGAGAGACAGAGACAGAGAGAGAGATCTACAGTTTTTTTAATTGGGTTAACCCAGATAAAGCAGTTGTCATGCAATTATAGAGTTACAATTATATTTCTGTCTTATCATCTTTCACATCTGTCTTACAGCCTTTAATGAAAGAATAAAGAGTAAAGCTATGGCTAAAAATCAAGTGAAGAATCAGCCATGTTGTCAAAGAAATCACATAATACTTTCTAATTGTGCCCATATTGTGACTTGATGATGAGTATTCCATTGAGAAATTAAAGTAAAAACATAACTTCACTGAAAATCAGGTAGGTTACGTCAAATAGATTAATCTCTCCCACACATTTTAGAGGTTTTTTTTAAAAAAAAAATCTATGGATTTGTCATTCCCAATAAGACAACTTTAATAACTTACCAATCTGCTTAAAATAGGTTAACTAAATTAGAATAGTAATATGCTAAATAGTTAAATCAGTCTGAAGTAATAATCATTTTACATTTATTTTCCCTGTAAACTCAATGGGATTTTAAACCAATTATTAAGCAAATACAGGTGAAACTTGAAAAATTAGAATAATGAAGCACAGTGGTCCAAAGTCCTGTTGCTCAGTGGTCCAAAATCCTCTTTTCTGATGAGAGCAACTTTTGCATCTCATTTGAAAACCGAGAACCCAGAGTATGGAGGAAGAATGGAGAGGCACACACTGCAAGATGCTTGAAGTCCAGTGTGAAGTTTCCACAGTCTGTGTTGATTTGTGGAGCCATGTCATCTGCTGGTGTAGGTCCACTGTGCTTCATTAAGTCCAGGGTCAACATAGCCATCTACCAGTAGATTTTGGAGCACATGATGCTTCCTTCCACAGACAAGCTTTATGAGGATGCTGACTTCATTTTCCAGATGCCCACACTGCTGAAAGCACCAAATCCTGGTTCAATGACCGTGGGATTACTGTAATAATAATAATAATAAATTCAAATTTATTAACCGCTCCCTCTCCCCACAGGGACCCGGGGCGGTGCACAGGAGGAACTAAAAAACAATATAAACAATAAATACAAAAATACATACTTTAAAACACAATTAAACAATATTATCCAGTGCTAAAAATAATTAAAAACCCATTAAAATACATTTGAAATCTATAGACAGAGAGACTATCCAAGGCCGGCCAGTCGAAAGAAATGAGTCTTCAATTTCGTACGGAAGGAGCGGAGGTCAGTGGTCGTTCTGATATCGGGGGGAAGGTCGTTCCAGAGGGCCGGGCCCGCCACAGAGAGAGCCCTTCCCCTGGGCGTCGCCCGCTGACAAAGTCTAGTGGACGGCACCCGGAGAAGTCCCTCTCTGTGGGAGCGAATCGGCCGTGAGGATGTATGGGGCAGGATCCGATCCCGCAGATAGCTAGGTCCCGAGCCATGGAGCGCCTTGAAGAAGATAATTAGCACCTTGAAGCGCACCCGGAAGACGACAGGCAGCCAGTGCAGCTCGCGCAAGTCCGCTACTTCCCATCCAGATTACTGTGCTTGATTGGCCAACAAACTCGCCTGACCTGAACCCCATAGAGAATCTATGGTGCATTGCCAAGAGAAAGAGAAGAGACATGAGACTGAACAATGCAGAAGAGCTGAAGGCCGCTATTGAAGCATCCTGGTCTTCCATAACACCTCAGCAGTGCCACAGGCTGATAGCTTCCATGCCACGCTGCATTGAGGCAGTAATTGCTTCAAAAGGGGCCCAAACCAAGTACTGAGTACATATGCATGCTTATACTTTTCAGAGGTCTAATATTGTTCTATCTACAATCCTTGTTTTATTGATTGCATGTAATATTCTAATTTTCTGAAATTTTGGATTTGGAGTTTTCTTGAGCTGTACACCATAGTCATCGCAATTATGACAAATCACGGCTTGAACTATCTTGCTTTGCATGTAATGAGTCTTATCTCATATTTTAGTTTCACCTTTTAAGTTGCATTACTGAAATAAATGAACTTTTGCACGATATTCTAATTTTTCGAGTTTCACCTGTATTTTAAACTGAGGTTTCTAAAAAAGATATGTACATTCACATATGCGGAAATATTTCTTAGAATGTTAGAATGGTTATTTCCAGATATTTAAAAGTATTTCAAAGAACATAGAAATATTAAAATTATAGAAAATATATAATATTACTTCTAGTTAATCAGGTAATGTGATAGTTTACCAAACTGTTGGGCAACATCAATACATTTTGGTTTGGAAAATATAAAATGTTTACATTCAATTCCAGGCACTGTTATGCTCAAAATGTTCCCTATTTCATTAATAAAGGAAGATAGTGGTTCCAATCTTAAATAAACTATAGGAGATAAAGCATATCCATGACAATTTTACATGAAACATCATGATAGACCAGGAGATTATCCCACTTATATGTGGCATTAACAAAGGGAGCACTGTATGTTAATAAAAAGACATACATAATTAAACAAGATTTGTTTCAAAAAAATTCAGTTGCATCATATCAAAATTCATTCAAACATCCAATGAAATCAGCAATGGCTATTTTCTTTAAGCTGAGTAATCAAATATTACCAGATACTTGATGACCTTTACAATGCCAGATTGTTCAGGATCTGCTGTCAATGTTTTTGTGTCAATGTTTTGTATCTGGAAAAGATCTTTTCCAGCCTTCAATGCCTCCAACAAGATCTGATCAGGCTTTAAAACATATTTACATAAGCATCCTTCAAAGAGAATTTTTTTTAGAAAGGCGGCATTTCAGATCTCCCATATTATTGGGATAAGGATCTTGATTGTTAAGTTATATCTCCGTTGGGAGACAGTACATACAGCATATGTACTGACCAAGACCGAGTGGCTGTGGTTTCCGGCTGCCCGATTCAACCAGCTTTCTCCAACGCTGGCCATAGGGGGCGAACATCTTGCCCCTGTGGATGGGGCGCGCAATTTGGGTGTCCTCCTGGATACCCGGCTGTCTATGGAAGAGCAAGTGACAGCCGTGGCCAGGAGGGCGTTTTACCAGGTTCGCCTGGTTCGCCAATTGCGCCCCCTATTGGATCGGGACGCCCTTCGCACAGTCACTCATGCCCTCGTGACATCCCGACTGGACTATTGTAACTCTCTCTACATGGGGCTTCCCTTGAGGTGCACCCGGAGGCTTCAGTTAGTTCAGAATGCAGCCGCGCGAGCAATTATGGGGACCACTAGGTTCACCCACGTTACACCGCTCTTGCGCGAGCTGCACTGGCTGCCTGTTGTCTTCCGGGTGCGCTTCAAGGTGTTAGTTATCATCTTTAAAGCGCTCCATGGCTCGGGACCTAGCTATCTGCGGGATCGGTTTCTGCCCCATACATCCTCACGGCCTATTCGCTCCCACAGAGAGGGACTTCTCCGGGTGCCATCCGCTAGACTTTGTCAGCGGGCGACGCCCAGGGGAAGGGCTCTCTCTGTGGCGGGCCCGGCCCTCTGGAACGATCTTCCCCCTGATATCAGAACGACCATGGACCTCCGCTCCTTCCGTATGAAACTGAAGACCCATCTTTTTCGACTGGCCGGCCTTGGATAGTCTCTCTGTCTATAGATTTCAAATGTATTTTTAAATGGGGTTTTAATCAATAATTTTAGCACGGGATAAACTGTTTAATTGTGTTTTAAGTTATGTACTTTTGTATTTATTGTTCTTATTGTTTTATTTTCCCTGTGCACCGCCCCGGGTTCCTGTGGGGAGAGGGAGCGGTTAATAAATTCGATTATTATTATTATTATATGCAATTTGTCAGTTATGCAAGGACATTTCGCTGTTCCTTCACCAGATGTTTTTAACCTCCACCCATTAGCTAATTTTATTTATTTATTTTATTGAATTTATAAACCGCGCCACTCTCCCCGGAGGGACTCGGGGCGGTGCACAGGAAATTAAAATAGAAATATAAAACATAACAATAGATAAATACTAAAAACAGATTAAATACTAATAACTACTAATGAGACATGTTGGTTTGTTGTGGTCATTTTAACAAAATTACTTCTATTCCTACTAATGCACATCGAAGCCCCACTGTCAACAATCCACAAATCGTGGTTAGATGTTGCATTAATAGCCAGTCACATTCACATCATCTTTCTTACTTTGTACAATCTTCTGTGTTTTTGGCTTTTTACAAAACCTAGCAATGTGACCCCTCTCTCCACAATTAAAACAACTCTTTACAGCAAATACAGGGTTAGGCAAAACACTATTTTCTGATGTCTTCTCCCTTAACTGTGCTCTGTCTTCTCTTCTCCTTGACTTTTCAAGAAGTCTTGCAATAATGCTGGTCAGTGTGAAGTCATGTTGGGGAATAACTTCTAGAGATGTTACAAACTGGTCATAGCTGTCATCAAGCGATGATAAGACTATGTATACTTGGTGCTGTTCAGAGAAAATTAGTTCCTTCTCATGCAGCTCCTGAAACATTTGCTTCATGTTGTTCAGATGAGCTAATATATCACCACTTTTGCTCAGTTTAGTTCTAAACAGTTTCCTGGTAATGTTGATATGTGCACCTACAGAGTCTCGTACATACAGCCTCTTCAAAGTGTCCCAGCATTTTGCAGCAGACTGTTCACCTTGAGTATGAACCAGTTGTTGGTCAGCCAGAGTAAGACCAATAACACATAAAGCACGCTCATTCCTTCTCTGAAACTCTGCTATCTTCTTGGCATCCTCATCATCATTTTCATGCCAGTTAGCTACGTCTGGTGGGTTCTGCACTACATTCCATAGCCCTTCACTGCGCAAAAGCAGACTACATTTTGCAGACCAGGATACAGTTTGTCCCATCCAGCTGTAATCAGTGATAAATTTGGAGCTTGAGTTTGTGCCATCTTCTCTGGGATATTAACTAAACTATTCAACAGATGTCTGTAAACTATAATGTGTGTAGCAATTTAACTCCTCTATTCACTGCAGCTTGCACTATACACTGGGCCCATAACCAGTGTTAAGTGATATCTCCGTTGGGAGACAACAAAGAGTGCACAGCGGAGTATGAAGCTAAAAGAATGTTGCTAGTCTACACACAATTAGTAGACCAGACACTGTTAAGTAAAATAACATTGCTTTTACTGAAATTGTAAAAACTACTAAACTAAACTACTGCTTAACAAGCAGTGATGTTAAAACAAAGTCTCAAAAAAATATCAAATTGCTTACAGTCAGCAAACACAATCTTCCTTCTTCCAACACAGTTTGTCACAGCACACGAGCAATTCAGTTACCAAACAGCAAATCCAGCAGAGAGAGAGATATGTGCTCTGCTGGCTTCCTCTTATAGTTGGAGATAATTGCACTTACTAATTGCACTCTAACATTCCAACATCCTTAAAGCCACAATGACCATTTGTCATTATGGTACTATATATTGTCTACCCAACTCTAGGAGTCTACTCCTAACATTGATAAATATCATTTATCACTCTGTGGGACAACCAGAAGCTTTTCCTGCATCCAAACATTTAGTGATATGTGGTATTATTCCTTGAAAAGATAAAATTCGGAGTTAAATAAACAATGTGATTAACTTAATCTGAATAACATCCAGAGGTGGTATGCTGCCAGTTCGGACCTCGTCAGGCCAACCGGTAGTGGCGGCAGCATGAGGCTCCTCCCACCCACCCAGATGTCATCATGGACCTTCTGTGCATGCACAGAATGTTCTGCTCATGCCCAGACATGCACGCTCCCACTACCGAACCGGTAGTGAAGATAATAGGATACCATTACTGGTAACAGCTATATTAGAGCTATACAAAAATTGGTTTCTATCTGAAGTTACATTTAACTCTGTATGACACAGTTGAAAACTGTTGGAAACTGGTTTCAGCAGAGTAACGTATAGATTACCTTAATAAAAAGGAGGAACAATGAAAAGGGACCTTCCTTTTATGAAGCAAACATGCATTTTGCTTGGCTCTTTCTTCCAGCTTTTCTCCCTTTCTCTATTTATCCTCTTACTTGCAATATCCGACTTCATTTTATAATTCTATTATATTTTTTTCAGTTGAAATTACAGTAGAATAGCCACTATTCAGGCTTCTGATCAGCAGCATTGTCAGGAATACAGTTTTAAACCCTCCAGTTAATGGTTTCCACCCCCCCCCCCTTTGAATGGCTTTTAGGATTTCTGGGGAATGAACATTATTCTTTATTGTAAAAGGAATAACTGGCTAAACACAAAGCCCTTCTGTCTAATTTAATAAGTGAGTAGGATCCTGTTGCAAGTGCAATCAGTACAGGAATGGGTATTAGACTTTTGAGCTGCAGCCCTCTTGACTCATTAGCTTATGAAGGTCTTTTCTGGACTTGACCTTGAGTCTATCCTCATCACAGTATTGCTTTGGAGTCTATGTCATCACTTGCCACCAGATAATCAGGGCATAATTATCCTATTTCTGAATATTTAGCCAAAAGCTGAAAGATCATAGAGAAGTCTCTGCTATGGCATGACTGTCTTTGTGTTCCCTTCATTGTGGAATAAGAGAAGATAATAACCTTGATCCTCTTTCCTTTTCTTTTTCTTTTTCTTTAAATGTCCCTGGAACAGTATTTTCTACTTTGTCCATAGCCTTTAGTGCAAAATAATAATAATAATAATAATAATAATAATAATAATAATAATAATAATAATAATAATAATTGTATGTATATACTGTAGGTATGTATGTATGTCTTTATCTCCACTATTATCTCAATGGTGGTAGTTAGAAATTACACGCTGGCTGATCTGAATGTTCTTCTAACCAAGGACATAGAGTACATTTTGGAAGTCATCCCTTTTAAAAAATAATAGTTGGGTCCAGAAAAAGAATGAAAATGTTCATTAAAAAAAATTCTCCCCAGGTATAATTTTCTCCCTAGTGTGGTTGTATGGCCATTTACTTCCTCATATTGCTCAATTTCAAATGAAAATGAGAACATTTTCAAAACAAACAAACAAAAAGAAACATTGAAAGGTAGGTTCTAGAATCAGTGTCACCTAAAAATTTAGGAATTACTGCATGGATTCAGAGAGTGACTAATGTGAAGTCAACCATAGACCTAGACTGAAGACAATTCTGGCCAATACAGAATTGCTCCCAATGTTATTAAAGTTTTCCTTTATGAAAACCACAAAAAGAAAAATGCTTCCATCAGAAAGAAGAATGGTAGGCTCAGCTGATCTCCATTGAACAAATGAAGTCAACAACAAAATTAAATGAAAAAGTTGAGAATTATATTGAAGCATCAAACTGCATTTGGCTTCATGCTACTAATGACCTAATCTTCCTCAAGCTCTATCTAAAGAGTAAACAATCCATTACTAAGATAACCAATCACTAACAGTTCCCAGCAGTTCTTGCTGCAGCTAAAGAATATGCTATCATAAAGGTTTTTAAGGAAAAGCTAAACTAATCTTTAATTAAGTAGATAAGTTAGAGATGTGATCATCTGTATGGGTTGTTCACAGGCCCTAGGTTCATATATTGTGCATTTAGTCTTGTCATTTTATGTTGTGTAAACTATTGTAATTTTTAAACTGTGACTGATGGTTTAGCATGATGTGTGATTTTGTAATTGAGTGACCTTGGAAAGTGGTGGAAAGAGATGCAAACTAGGAAGTGATCAGATAAAAAGTAGAGGAGTCCCCAACTCACTAATGAACACAGGTAGAAACTTAGAAAGGATCCACCCTAATTAATCAGGCAGTAAAAATAGACAATGGAAGATATGTCCTTTCAGATTTTCAAGATTTGCTTAATATAGTAGCCTTATGATAAAGTAGAATTAGCTCTTTTGGTTGAATCTCCCTGGGAGGCTGACAGAATCCAACCATTTGTAGCTTAGACAACAAACCATGGTTAAAAAAGGGTGGACTTTCATGATGTTCGAATATTTTTGCCAGAACAATTTCAGAAATATTAGCTTATTGCAGTGGTGAACAGGCTTGCACAGGTAGATAGAATCCCAAAATTTAGAGATCAAATACTGAATGTTGGCAGAGTGATTTAAATTAATTTTCGAGATTTGGAAGAGTCTTTAGGATAAATATATGGAGTGATTTGTTTTGGGGTACCAAAAAACAAGCTCAAAATTTTAGCCATATCCCTTTTAATGATATCACATTATAACCTCATAGCATCCTTTGATATTCAGGATGGTCAAAAGACTTAGTAGTGGTTTGCAAACCCACTAATAATGTTCATCCCTGACTGGAATATACAATTATATAAATACATTTAAACATCAACTTAAAATTATGTGTATCTCAAAAGTGATTCCCCCCACCCCCCCCAAAAAAACCAGCTGGACTTTCTTAAGGGTTTTTTTTTTTCTTTGAAAAGCTAAACTGAACTGAATTGAACAGAAGAATTGTTCAGTTCTACAGAGCTGAAGAAGCTTCTTGGATGAGAAGTGAAACATTTTCAAAAAGTAAACAAAAGAAAACAAGAAATCCAGAACCTTTAGGACAACCATGACCTGTATGATTGAGAATCTCCATAGACAGATATGTGTGCATATGTCCTCAAGCTTACGGGTTCTATAATATAAGACTAAAATAACTAAGCAATCAATAAATATAAACATAAATGTCACAAGCATTTTAGAATATATCAGAATAGCTTCTACAATTGAATGAAGTTGTGATGAATTGTGCCTATGATGGGGAAGTGATGTGATGGATTATAATGAAGTAGCAGTTTCTCAGGAAGGAAGGAACACATTACAAGGAGGTGGGGTTGAGACAAAAGACATTGTTTAGAGCTGGATCAGAGATAAAGGAAAAGATTTAGGATGGCCACTTCTCCTGGGTGAGGATCGGTTAGGGTGAGAATAGCATAGTTCCTGTTTAGGCAAGATTCTGTCTATCTGCTGTGAGCAAATAAAAGCTGTCCTTAGATTGGATTATTCTATATTGTTCTTAGACTGGGCTTGACAGAAGTGGTCCTGTTTAGAAAATATTATACCAATTTACATCCCATCCATCTTCTCTTCTGCTTCCCAAATAACTGTTCTCTTTTACTATTGAGCATAGTTAGGTTTGGGACTCTTTTAGAAAGTATTTATGTGGACTTCGTTTTGGGCTGTTTTGGTGCTTGAAAAGAATTCCTTTCTTTCTGATTATCTGCCAGTTTAAAATGTGTCATCTTCTTAGCCAGCACCACTATCTCTTTCAAGCAGCAATAAGATTACTGCCAAGAAAAGCATCTGCAATTACCAACACCATGCACGTTTTGTCAGTTTTAAGCCTATTCTGTCTTAACTGCTTTGATGTACGCTTCTGAGCATCTTAGAAAATAGCTCGCATTGAGTCTAAATAAATGACATTTTGATTTGCTAAATACTTGCTGTTTCATCTTTTGTTTGCTTTACACCCACATTTTAAATCTTAAAACCAGTCTTCGTACAAAATTATTTCAGATGCACCTCTCTGTTTCCCATAGAAAATTTTCATCAAATCAAGAAAAGAATAAAATTACGGTGCATTAAAAATGACTAATTCTGTTTTAAGATAACCTTCAGTATTTGTGTTTGTTCTTCTAGGTAGATAGGTACTCTCAGCTGGGTCAAAATATTTGTTACATTAAATGTGTACAATTAATGATCTCTCCCGCCCAGCAGTTACGTGCAGTGTAAACCAGCTCATGATTATTTTTTTAGATTACCCAAATGGCAAGTATCTCATAAAATATCTCATACAATTCATTGATTTTATTAATTAAATTTTATTCATTAAACATTTGATAAGTAGTTATGAATTTTATTTTGAATGGCTCCTACAATTTTTAGCTCATCTACATTTAGATAAGGAGTCTTGTCTCTTTTATTGTAAACATTTCCAGAGTCACTTATACAGTGAGATGAGCAGCATATGTATTTGATGAGAAAGAAAGAAAGAAAGAAAGAAAGAAAGAAAGAAAGAAAGAAAGAAAGAAAGAAAGAAAGAAAGAAAGAAAGATATCAAGAGTGTCTGATTTAGTTACCATAGGCAACCCGGAGGCAAGCAAGCATTTTAAGCAAATCTGCAGCCAGCACTTAAGGAGCATTCAGCAATTTGCAATATGTTCCCATAAATAAATGATAAAATATTCCCCAAACAACTGACATGTGCTAAAAAATCTGTTCATGGATAATTACCAAACAGAAATAGAGAAAGCACAGCTATCCAGCATTCTACTATTTATAAGATTATATGCAACTAGATTCAATATTTTTTTTTGTCTGATAAACTAAAGGGTCCAATTGAGAATGTTAGATATATCACTCATCAGTGTTCTATATATTTTATCAAGTTTTGAATATTCACTGTAAAAGTTAGGTATTTGAAAATTATAATACTTTGGAATATTTTAATTTGCAGTGAAGAATGAAAATAAAGGGAATGGTCCCTTTGAAGAAAAGGTGATGTTGGAATCAAAGCCACATTTATTTCCTCTCTTATTTTGTCATTCTTGACTTCCTAAAAATCACCAAATGACAGTTTGCAAAGTAAGCAACAAGCATCAAAGATGAATGGTAATTATCACAACTTGCATGGTTGAAAACTGAGTTGACTAACTGAAATGGGAAGTCAAAATATGACTTTACTCAAATAAATTTTCCATCAAGTCTTTTCTTTGTTCTTCAATATAATTTCTATATCTTTTTGGAAACTACGCAGGTTTTTCTTGGTGAAAAAATGTAATATAGGACAACAGGAAACTGTTTTTTGCTGTTCAGTTGATGCTCCATCTATGAAGTATTCCAATAACATAGTGATATATTCCACCAAGGATATGCCACCAAGTCTTAAATCTACTAAATGCTCAGTATACGCTTGTGCTCCAGAATGAAAGTATACAAAATACAAAAAAGAATGTATGTGATTATATACAGTCATAGATTGTACACCACAATATTTTCTGGCAAATTAATGGCAAACTAATCTACCCCCGAAGTTATGGATCACGGGTGTAAAAGTGAATCATGTCACAAGCTGGGTTGTGATGTATCATGATGTTTTTTTGCCTTTGTGGAGCTGGAGTAAGCGTGGCCTGTGCATGACATATCTGGCCTGTGGGCCACCAGTTTGACAAGCCTCTTATAGATTCAATCAGTAATTAAGTATGCTTTGATACACATCAATTATTTTCTTTTAATGCTTTTTTGTTGTTATTCACCACATTTTATATAAATCAAAAGTCCTTAAAAACTATTCCCCAAAAATCTAATTTCTGAAAAGTTAGCAAATAACATTCAGGGTAGATCCAGAGCTAAACAGCATTACTAAGACCAAAGAAGAAATCTTCGTGCTGCTCTTTCTGTTGTATTTAATTAGTGTCAGACTCATTTCAAGGATGTGCACTCCAGCCTCTTACAATTACTTTGCCTTCTTGACCTGATTCTCATCCAGTAATGGAAGGGACCATAACTAATAACTTTACCTTTTTTGCTTTGAAGGCTTTAAAAAGAAAAATCTAATGCATTCCAACTTGCTTTGGGATTTATGACTAATAAATATTTAAAATGTTGAAGACCAGGCACTCTAGTGCTTATTCTTTTAAAGATTATGTTGTCCAGACGCTCCACACCATGGGTTGACAGTAGTACTTCTTTTCACATGCTTTGAACTGTAACAGTCCAGATTTTTTAGGAAAGGTAATAAGTGGAATCCAGCCAATTTTCAATCTCTTCCTAAGCACTTCAAAAAGAAAAAACACCTTTATTTTGTTTAGAAAACAAATCAAATACAGGGGAAAGGATATAGAATACTTTATGTATGTACTGGGTAAGCAAAAATATGTTGTCTATTATATTTTGCAAAAAAGGATCTCTTTTTCCCAAATTTAATCAAAGATAACTTTTCTAGCATACCCTAACATTTTTCAACTTTAATGCATCGATTTTCCATAGCAACACCCTTTCATAATTTTCCATACCAAAGATCTAATTATGAAGCTCTGTGTCTTTGTAATGGAACATATGGATGAACATGGAGAACAAGGAGAAGAGATGCTGCCTAGGAAACAACTAGATGAGAGAGGAACCTCTATTGACTTAATGCAGGGGTCTCCAACCTTTGCAACTTTAAGTTTGAAGGACTTCAGCTCCCAGACTTCTCCAGCCAGCAAAGTCTGGGAGCTGAAGTCCTTCAGACTTAAAGTTGCAAAGGTTGGAGACCCCTGGCTTAATGGTCAGAAAAAGAAACTTAGGAAGAACCTGATCTAATGGATCAAGCAGTTAAAAGCGGGGTCAAGAACTTTGAGCTTTCAGACTTGCAAGATTGTTAATGTAGCCTTACAATAAAATAGATATGGTTCATCTAGTCCTATTTCCTGTTGGGTTTACCTGGCAGGACTCACAATTTTTCTAATATTCTACTATAGCTAACCTTGCAGCAACTATCATGTATTGAATGATTTTTGTCAGGGCAACCTGGTCTACCCAATTATGGGACAGAGCAGACTGATTCCATTTTTGCCTTCCAGCCTCAATTCAGGTGACATCACAGGCAGTTGCTTTCGCAACAAACTATTCTTGCATTGAAGTTATGTTTTACAAACAAAGAAATAAAAGGAGACTAAAGGTGAAGGTAAAGGTTTCCCTCACACATATGTGCTAGTCTTTCCCGACTCTAGGGGGTGGGGCTCATCTCTGTTTCAAAGACAAAGAGCCAGCACTGTCCAAAGACATCTCTGTGGTCCTGTGGCCAGTATGACTGAATGCCAAAGGCATACAGAGCACTGTTACCTTCCCACCAAAGTGGTCCCTATTTTGCTACTTGCATTTTTTATGAGCTTTTGAACTGCTAGGTTGGCAGAAGCTGGGGTAAGTAATGGGAGTTCACTCCATTACATGGCACTAATAATAATAATAATAATAATAATAATAATAATAATAATAATAATAATAATAATAATAATAATAATAATAATAATAATAATAATAATAATAATAATAAATTTTATTTATATCCCGCTCTCTCTCCCTGAAGGGACTTGAGGCGGGGCACAGGGAAATTAAAAACAAATTACAACAAAGTACAAAGTTAAAATCAAATTAAACTTACCCTGCGCTAAAAACCTCTATAAAAATAAAACTATCCCTAAAAAACCCCTTAATAATTTAAAATTAAAATTAAAATTACCCTAGGCCAGCCAAATGGAAAAAGTGAGTTTTTAATAGCTGTCGGAAGGAGCGAAGGTCCGTGGTTGTTCTGATTTCGGGGGGAAGGTCGTTCCAGAGGGTCGGACCCACCACAGAGAAGGCCCTTCCCCTGGGCGTCGCCTGCTGGCACAGCCTAGTGGACGGCACCGGGAGAAGTCCCTCTCTGTGGGAGCGAATCGGCCGCAGGGATGTATGAGGCAGAATGCGATCCCGCAGATAGCTAGGTCAGCTCACGCAGGAGCGGTGTTACATGGGAGAACCTAGAGGCTCCCATAACTACCTGCGCAGCTGCATTCTGGACTAGCTGAAGCCTTCGGGTGCACCTCAAGGGGAGCCCCATGTAGAGAGCATTGCAGTAGTCCAGTCGGGATGTCACGAGGGCATGAGTGACTGTGCAAAGGGCACCCCGATCCAATAGGGGACGTAACTGGCGGACCAGGCGAACCTGGTAAAACGCCCTCCTGGCCACGGCTGTCACTTGATCTTCCATGGACACCCGGGCATTGAGGAGGATGCCCAGGTTGCGTGCCCCATCCACAGGGGTAAGATGATCGTCCCCTATGGCCAGTGATGGAGTCAACTGGTTGTACCGGGATGCCGGAAACCACAGCCACTTAGTCTTGGACGGGTTGAGTCTGAGTCTGTTACTTCCCATCCAGGCCCGCACGGCTTCCAGGCACTGGCACATCACTGCTACGGCATCGTTGGAGTGGTTTGGGGTAGATATATACAGCTGTGTATCATCAGCGTAGAGATGGTACTCTACCCCAAAACCACGGATGATCTCACCCAGCGGCTTCATATATGTGTTGAACAGGAGTGGCGAGAGGACCGACTCCTGAGGCACCCCACAAGTGAGGGGCCTAAAGGTCGACCTCTGCCCTCCTGTCAACACAAATTGCGATCGACCGGAGAGGTAGGAGAACCACCGCAACACGGTGCCTCTCACCCCCAACCCCTCCAGCCGATGCAATAGGATACCATGGTCGATGGTATCAAAAGCCGCTGAGAGGTCTAATAGGACCAGGATGGAGGAACAACCCCCATCTCTGGCCCTCCAGAGATCATCTACCAATGCGACCAATGCCGTCTCGGTGCTGTGCCCGGGCCGGAAGCCGGACTGGCGCGGGTCTAGATAATCAACTTCTTCCAGATGACGGCGAAACTGTTGTGCCACCACACTCTCTACAACCTTCGCCAAAAAGCGAAGATTGGAGACCGGACGGTAATTCACCAATAATGCCGGGTCCAGAGAGGGCTTCTTGAGGAGGGGTCTCACCATCGCCTCTTTAAGGGAGGCCGGCAAGAACCCCTCACTCAGAGAAGCGTTGACCACCTCCTGGAGCCAGCCTCGTGTAACCTCCCAGGATGCCAGTACAAGCCAGGAGGGACACGGGTCCAATAAACATGTGGTAGCTCGCAGTCGCCCACGTAACCTGTCCATATCATCGAGATTTGAACTGCTGAAATGCCAACTTTTCTGATCGACAACCTCAGCATCTTATCCACTGAGCCACCACATCCCTTTAAAGGGAGACTAGTATTGATCCTTTTCAAGCAATTTAGTTGTCATCAGCTAGCCATACACTACTGGGTATGTTCAGGTTTGAATCCCAGCAGGGTATGGCTAGCTGATGAAAACTAAATAGCTTGAAATAAATCTATACTAGTCTCTCTTTATTTCATTGTTGGTAAAACATAAATTCAACACATCATGTATTGACAATCATGTTTTCAGTTCTATGAATTGTCTCAATAAATAATGACAGTAAATATATCTTGGGAACTTAACTAAAGTTATTCTGTTATTCTCTCTACAGATAATCCTAGATTTATGACCGTAATTAAGCCTTGAATTATGACTATAAATCATTGCTGTCATAAATTAAGGCAATGATGGGATTGGAAGTAATATTCTGGCCTTTTTTGCATCAGTCATTAAGTGATCATGGTGATCATTAAATAAACCCATTTATTTGAATGGGCATGCTTTGCCAGTTTCCAGCAAAAAATGCAAGAAACCAGCAAAAAGCCATTGGGAATCATGGTCATATGACCGCAGAACATCATGACTGGTCATTAAGTTGAGCTGCTGGACATGGAATGATGTGACCATTTATGAAGGTCATAGCTGTCATCATTTCAAACAGTCATAAGGACTATCTATAATCACTTCTGCCAAGAATCTTTGTGTGATCTCACAGGACCATTATACATGCACATGGGTGCATTTTGCTTTATCACATTTCCAACATTTATTTGATCCTTCCCCATAATTTTGGCAACTAGTAACTGGAGAACTGCTAGAGGACTGGAAAAGAGCTGATGTGGTTCCCATCTTCAAAAAAGGGGAAAAAAATAGATCCAGGAAACTACAGACCTATCAGCCTGACTTCAATACCAGGAAAGATTCTGGAAAAGATAATCAAGAAATGAATTAGCGAACACCTAGAAGTAAAGAAAGTAATAGTCAAAAGCCAACATGGGTTTGTCAAAAACAGATCATGCCAGACCAATCTTATTGCATTCCTTGACAAAGTGACAAAATTAGTGGACCAGAGGAATGCCGTCGATATAGTTTACCTGGATTTCAGTAAGGAATTTGATAAGTAGACTATAACCTACTACTAGATAAAGTAGAAGAATGTGGGTTAGACAGCATCACCACCAGATGGATTCGTAACTGCCTAACCAACCGCACTCAATGTATAGTCCTCAATGGAACTGCATCTAATAATAATAATAATAATAATAATAATAATTTAATTTTATATCCCGCTCTCTCTCCCCGAGGGGACTCGAGGCGGGGCACAGGCAATTAAAAATACAAATAAAACCACTGACAAATACAAAATACAAAGTTAAAAATAAATTAAATTGATCCTGCGCTAAAACCCATAAACTAAGCTAAAAATTACCCCTAAAAACCCCTAAACTAAAAAGAGACTACCCAAGACCGGCCAGACGAAAAAAGTGCGTCTTTAATTTTAAGCGGAAGGAGCGGAGGTCCGTGGTTGTCCTGATATCGGGGGGAAGGTCATTCCAGAGGGCTGGGCCCGCCACAGAGAAGGCCCTTCCCCTGGGCGCCGCCCGCTGACAAAGTCTAGTGGACGGCACCCGGAGAAGTCCCTCTCTGTGGGAGCGAATCGGCCGTGAGGATGTATGGGGCAGGATCCGATCCCGCAGGTAGCTAGGTCCCGAGCCATGGAGCGCTTTGAAGATGGTAATTAACACCTTGAAGCGCACCCGGAAGACGACAGGTAGCCAGTGCAGCTCGCGCAAGAGCGGTGTTACGTGGGCAAACCTAGACGTGCCCATAATTGCTCGCGCGGCTGCATTCTGGACCAACTGAAGCCTCCGGGTACACCTCAAGGGGAGCCCCATGTAGAGAGAGTTGCAATAATCCAGTCGGGATGTCACGAGAGCATGAGTGACTGTGCGAAGGGCGTCCCGATCCAATAGGGGGCGCAACTGGCGTACCAGGCGAACCTGGTAAAACGCCCTCCTGGCCACGGCTGTCACTTGATCTTCCATGGACAGCCGGGTATCCAGGAGGACACCCAAGTTGCGCGCCCCATCCACAGGGGCAAGATGTTCGCCCCCTATGGCCAGCGTTGGAGAGAGCTGGTTGAATCGGGCAGCCGGAAACCACAGCCACTCGGTCTTGGTCGGGTTGAGCCTAAGTCCGTTACTTCCCATCCAGATCCGCACGGCTTCCAGGCACTGGCACATCACCGCTACGGCATCGTTGGGGTGGTTTGGGGTAGATATGTACAGCTGGGTGTCATCAGCGTACAGATGGTACTCTACCCCAAAACCACGGATGATCTCACCCAGCGGCTTCATGTATGCGTTAAACAGGAGAGGCGAGAGGACCGACCCCTGAGGCACCCCGCATATGAGGGGTCTCAGGGTCGACCTCTGCTCTCCTGCCCGCACAAATTGCGATCGGCCAGAGAGGTAGGAGGAGAACCACCGTAAAACGGTGCCTCCCACCCCCAACCCCCCCAGCCGATGCAATAGGATACCATGGTCGATGGTATCGAAAGCCGCCGAGAGGTCTAATAGGACCAGGATGGAGGAACATCCCCCATCTCTGGCCCTCCAGAGATCATCTACCAACGCGACCAATGCCGTCTCGGTGCTATGCCCGGGCCGAAAGCCGGACTGGCGCGGATCTAGATAGTCAACTTCCTCCAGGTGACGGGGAAACTGTTGTGCCACCACACATGGAGGGAAGTATGCAGTGGAGTACCCAAGGCTCTGTTTTAGGCCCAGTACTCTTCAACATTTTCATCAATGACTTGGATGAGGGAATAAATGGGGAACTCATCAAATTTGCAGATCACACCAAACTGGCAGGAATAGAACACTCCAGAAGATAGGCTTAAGATACAGAAGGATCTTGACAAACTTGAACATTGGGCACTATCTAACAAAATGTAATTCAATGGTGAAAAGAGTAAGGTTCTACATTTAGGCAAGAAAAACAAAATGCACAGGTACAATATAGGTGGTACTTTGCTTAATAGTAGTAACTGTGAGAGGGATCTTGGAGTCCTAGTGGACAACCATTTAAATATGAGCCAGAAATGTGCAGCAGCTGCCAAAATAACCAACACAGTTCTAGGCTACATAAACAGAGGGATAGAATCAAAATCACATGAAGTGTTAATACCACTTTATAATGCCTTGGTAAGGCCACACTTGGAATACTGCATTCAGTTTTGGTCGCTACGATGTAGAAAATATTTGGAGACTCTAGAAAGAGTGCAGAGAAGAGCAACAAAGATGATTAGGGGACTGGAGACTAAAACATATGAAGAACGGTTGCAGGAACTGGGTATGTCTAGTTTAATGAAAACAAGGACAAGGGGAGACATGATAGCAGTGTTCCAATATCTCAGGGGTTCCCACAAGGAAGAGGGAGTCAAATTATTATCCAAGGCATCTGACAATAGAACAAGAAGCAATGAGTGGAAACTAATCAAGGAGAGAAGCAACTTAGAACTGAGGAGAAATTTCCTGAGTTAGAACAATTAATCAGTGGAACAGCTTGCCTCCAGAAGTTGTGAATGCCCCAACACTGCAAGTCTTTAAGAAGATGTTGGATAGCCATTTGTCTGAAATGGTATAAGGTTCCTGCCTAGGCAGGGGGTTGGACTATAAGACCTCCAGGGTCCCTTCCAACTCTGCTATTGTATTATTGCATAGTATAACAATAGCATTTTAACTTGTATACTGCTTATATACAGGGGAACTTTGAGCTTTCAAGATTGTTAATGTAGCCTTACAATAAAATAGATTTAGTTCATCTAGTCCTATTTCCTGTTGGGTTTACCTGGCAGGATTCACATTTTTTCTAATATTCTACTATAGCTAACCTTGCAGCAACCATCATGTATTGAATGATTTTTGTCAGGGCAACCTGGTCTACCCAATTATGGGACAGAGCAGACTGATTCCATTTTTGCCTTTCAGCTCCATTTCAGGGCTGAAAGCATTGCTTACAGCACTCTGTAAGCAGTTCCCAACAATGATTTTATTGACCTTGGAAGGATGGAAGGTGGAGTCAACTTAGGGGTAAAGTATGGAGGTAAAATGCCATCTATGAATAATTTTAATCATTCTTTTTTCTGATCTCTGTTGACATAGGTTGCAATGTAGAATTGTTCCAAAGGGTAGCCATTCTGTGTCTGAGAAAGTGATTCTTAAGTCTGAGTCTCTTGTTGCTTTGAGAGATGTTGATCCCACTCTAACCATATATACCAGGATTTTATGTTTTGGGTGTTAGGCCTGTAGAGGACTCTTAAGATTCTAATGTACGATTTTCAAAATCTGTTAATAAGCTCAATGCTATATTCTTATGGATTTTACTTTTAACAAAAAAAACCTAATTAGTAGCTTTTTAATCATCAAGGCCCAGACCAAAACGTAGTTTGAAAATTAGAATATAAAACATAGAATAATAGGGTTGCAAAGATGTAGAAAGATTCTGAAGTTATTGAATGAATGAATGAATGAATGAATGAATGAATGAATGAATGAATGAATGAATGAATGAATGAAATAAAGTTAATTGGTATAAAATTAATCAAACTATGTTATGTACAAATCAAAAGTAAAATGAAAATGGTAATAATTTTCATCTACCTAAATACATTAAAAAAATATTGTCAGACTGTCAGGGTTCCAAGCAGAGGTGGTATTCAGCGGGTTCTGACCATTTCTGGAGAACCGGTAGTGGAAATTTTGAGTAGTTCAGCAAACCGGTAAATACCACCTCTGACTGGCCCAACCCTCATCTATTCTTTGCCTCCCGAGGCCCAGGTGATCGGGAGGAAATAGGGATTTTACAGTAACCTTCCCCTGGAGTGGGATGGAATGGGGATTTTGCGGTATCCTTCCCCTGCCACGCCTACCAAGCCACGCCCACGAAGCCACACCCACAAAACCGGCAGAAATTTTTTTTTTTAATCCCACCACAGGTTCCAAGTAATAAATCCATAGCAAGTCCTCTCTGAAGATGGCCTGACCCAGACATTGTATAGACTAGATAATCCAAATTTAGAATAAATAGACAACTATCTCAAGGATATTCCACTAAATCTCATTTCTTTAGATCAGAGAAAGACTTGGAATAAAGATATTTCTGTGTCAGAGAATAGTCAGTGTTATAAAGAACCTGAAAGCTAATAAATCATCAGAATCTATAAATAAATAAATAAATAAATAAATAAATAAATAAATAATTTAATTTATAACCCGCGCTCTCTCCCTGAAGGGACTCGAGGTGGGGCACAAGGAAATTAAAAATGCATATAAAACCACAAACAATACAGTATTAAAAAAGAATTAAACTAAACCCTGCGCTAAAATCTCATGTTAAAACTAAGACAAACCCCTAAAAAAACCCTAAAAACAGTTAAGTTATCCCAGGCTGGCCAAGCAAAAGAAATGTGTTTTTAATTTTTGACAGAAGGAGCGGAGGTCCGTAGTTGTTCTAATATCGGGGGGAAGGTCGTTCCAGAGGGTCGGGCCCGCCACAGAGAAGGCCCTTCCCCTGGGCGTCGCCCGCTGGCACAGCCTAGTGGACGGCACCTGGAGAAGTCCCTCTCTGTGGGAGCGAATCGGCCGCAGGGATGTATGGGGCAGGATGCGATCCCGCAGATAACTAGGTCCCGTGCCACGGAGCGCTTTAAAGATGATAACCAACACCTTGAAGTGCACCCGAAAGACGACAGATTCTCTAGTTCTTTTTATATAAAGATGGATTCGATTTTTATCTATGTAAATTATATAACAATATTCTTAAAAACAATAGTGAACCTGATGCATGACAGGACTCACTACTGAAATAAATAAACCTGGAAGCAAATAAAGTTCAAAAGAGGTAGTCATTTAAAGACCAATTCCTCTGCTAAATAAAGATGCACAGAAGTTTTTAATGTAAAGTATTTATTAGCTATGAGATTGGAAAAACAAATAAAATAATATATTACTTGAGATCACTATAGCTTTTTAAAAAGAAAACAAGTGTCATTAGAAAAATATTAAATTGTATTAAATATTTCAAGCATAGATCACATTTGATTGGTTTCCTTTTTGATGCATACAATGCCTTCGATCACTTAGAATACACATTTCTAGAAGAAAATATTAAATAAATATAGCGGGTTGAAACTTTTGCTCAGGTATTATTAAATTGTATAATATTGCAAAGCCAGTACAAGCTATTATAATTTAGAATCAGAAATGTCCCAGATATATAAAGGGGCAGGGCAGATCTGCCCTACTATATATACTGTATATTTGTAGAGCCAATATCATGGAGAATCCAAAACAATTGGAATTGGTTCTTTCTGTGAATTTTTATGTAATGCACATGTTAATAATATTGCATGTTGTTATCTAACCCAACCAAAGAGCTAGCAATTATTATAACAAAAAATAAATAATTATGGGAAAATAGTAGGATTGTAAATTAACCCCCCAAAAAAACCAGAAATACTTTTGATAAATATAGGTTCCTGATCCAGAAAGAAATATAGAGCCTGAAAAAAATAAGAAAAAATATAGCATTAATATCTGACAAAAGTCAATAAGTATTTAAAAAAATCTCAGTAATTCAAGTGTGCTGTATTATAAAGCACTGTTGCAGGTAGTTAAAAAACAATTTAGAAAATGTTTTTTTTTCTTAATCAATGCATTTTGGGCCAAATTTGTCGTTTTTACTTAATCTACTTTAGGCAACATAACTGCCAGAAAGTTATCGTTTTTTCCAAAATTGTTTTATTATTTACAAGTTATTCAGTATATTTGAATTCTAAGGTTTTGAAGTCTTGACAACAAATTTTTATAAAATTGCTATTTAAATAGAAAAACACAAAAAATAATAACAACAACAATTTCCCCATGCTATTTCTAAAATTCTTAAAAACAGGGTTAGGTCTTCTTCATAAGCATTCTCAATATGAAATATTATATAGGTTTCCTTTTAAGGAAGACAACTTGAGTCTAAATGAATATTTGATTATTTACATTTTTCTGGATTTTTAACAATTTTCTTATTCTGATTCGTTGTGTGCATTTTAGTATTTAATATGTCAGATGTTTAAGTTGTTTAATTGGGTTTTACCTTGGTTTTTCTTGGTTGTTCTTGGTTTTAAATAAATCAATATTTCAGCAGGCAAATTATGTAAAGTTTTGAAAAGCCATAAATTAATCAGTGCTCTAATTCTTTCTAAGCTGACCTGGATATTGGCACCATCTTGTAGAAAAGCATGGAGAGAGAGAGAGAAGGAGAGAGAGGGAGGGAGGGAGGGAGGGAGGGGGAGGAGAGAGAGAGAGAGAGAGAGAGAGAGAGAGAGAGAGAGAGAGAGAGAGAGAGAGAGAGAGAGATCTGATCCAGGTGTTTGCAAAGGAAGGGAAAATATTTGGGGAGCAATTCTCCAGGAAAAGCAGTACCAAGAGATTCAAATTTCTCTCCCTCTCCACTTTCAATTTACCAGGTTGCAATGCAAACTGAGGGTGCACTAGTCCTGTTGGGAGGTTCGTAGATTACAATACTCTATGAGAGTTGTTCATGAAAGTATAACGTGATACAGATTAAAATTTCATGTGGTTTCCAGTAGATATATGCAATGGTAAGCAAATACATTTCATAAGTAGGTCACCATTCTACTTCATAGTAGGTTTTTCCCAGACTTTGACAAGAAAGATTCTGACTATAACTGGATATTAGAGTTTGTGACTGTTGAGTCATTTAAGACATCATAGTTCTATAGATTTTGTTTAATTATTTTTATGGCTAGTTTGCAAAAGGCAATTCCTTCCTTTACTTGATGAATATTCTTTGTAATACCGTATTTTTCAGAGTATAAGATACACCTTTTTTCCTCCAAAAAAGGCTGAAAATCTGGGTGCATTTATACATCGAATACAGCATTTTTTTGCTTACTGGAACCCCACCCCCTTCACCAAACTGGATGTGCCTAGCCTTATGGAGGTCTTCCAGAGAGCTCCTGGGGGCTGGGGAGGGCAGAAATTAGCCTAAAATGGGCCATTTTTGCCCCCCTCCCCAGCAGCACTCTGTAAGCCTCCATAGGGCTATGTATGCAATTTATTTTACACAAAAATGGCCTGTTTTCGCGATAAATGGGCCAGGTTTTTGCTCATTTTTGACCCCCCAATCCTGCAGGAGCACTCTGCAAGCCCCCCTCCCCAAGGCTATTCATGCTTTTTATTTGGAAAAAAGGCCCCATTTTCGCAGAGAAACTAGCAATTTTGGGAAGGTTTGCAGCATGCAAAGGCTCCCCCCCCCCTTTCGGAAGGCTCTTTAACTATTTTTTTCCCAGCAGAAACAAAGTCTTAAGGTTTGTCAGCTATTTCCTTCTCCAGGACATGGATAAAAACACCTGGAAACATCAACCTAGCTACCTACCTACTCTCTCTCTACCTACCTACCTACCTACCTATACGCACACTCTCTCTCTCTACCTACCTACTGTATTTCTCTGTCTCTTTCTATTTCTCTATCCTTCTACCTACCTACCTACCTACACACACACTCTCTCTCTCCCTACCTACCTACTGTATTGCTCTCTCTCTCGCTATTCTTTATCTACCTACCTACCCTCTCTCTCCCTACCTATTTACTGTATTTCTCTATTCTCTCTCTATTCCTTTATCTACCTACCTACCTACCTGCCTACACACACACTCTCTCTCTACCTACCTACTGTATTTCTCTTTCTATTTCTCTCTCTCTATCCCTCTACCTGCCTATCTACACACACACACACACTCCCTACCTACCTACTGTATTTCTCTCTGTCTCTTTTTATTTCTTCTATCTACCTACCTACATACACACACTCTCTCTCTCCCTACATACCTACTGTATTTCTCCCTCTCTATTCCTTTATCTACCTACCTTCCTACCTACCTACTCTCTCTCTCCCTACCTACCTACTGTATTTCTATTTCTTTCTTTCCCTCTCTATCCCTCTATCTACCTACCTACTTTTTTTTGTAATTTGCCTCTTCAAAACCTTGGTGCATCTTATAAATCCGGTGCGTCTTATACTCTGAAAAATATGGTAATTCAAATAACCAAATGCAGCAGAAAACAGTCAAAACTATTACATATATTTGGTTATATTTGCATATATTTAATGTAATATAATAATATCCTTACATATCTTGTAGACCAGTTGACAATAATATAGATGTCTATGTTGTTCCTTAGGATAAGAATAAGGTAGGCCTGGAAAAGGGGGTGAGAAATTTAAGATAGTGATTTTGATCACATGGTTGTTACCATCTTTTTTTACCACTCATCCACCTCTGCCATAGATGCCCCTACACAAGAACCATTAATTAGTTTCAGAATCATGAAAACGAATCTCCCTCAGTGAAGGCATCCTATCTACTTTGTGCATCAACAGTACATGAAAGTCAGTGCTCTTATCTAGAAAATGTAACTAAATTTGTTGTTGTGAAAAACAAGAATTAGCTTTAAAATCTGATAGATCAGCTTTTAAACTTGTGTGTGAGAGAAAGTTCTGTCTGTGCTATTAGGCAGAGTGAAAACACAGCAATAATAGAAAGATTAAAAATTCATTGGCACTTACCATGACTAAAAAATAAGGTCCAGTGGGACATTGATTTGAATGCTTTTCAAGCCACAGAGCAACTCTAATGTAAAAGTAAACTGGCAATATAGGATCCAGCAAGAAAAGCTTGGCACCTACTGTACATGTGCTACATTTTTACTGAATTTCCTCTGGTCATAAGTTCTGTCTCTTTTTCCTTGTTGCAAAAAACAAGCAAACAAACAGAGAAGGGTAGAAAGACGAATCTTTTGAACCCAGATTATCCTGGACAAGACTGCCCATATTCAGTCTTTCAAGTTGGTTTTAGAACAGCTGGATATTCAATTGTCCTTAAAGGTGCTTTTTTAAAGGGGCAACTGGACTTTCTGATTTTTCTTTGAAGATGTTTCGCTTCTCATCCAAGAAGCTTCTTCAGCTCTGACTGGATGGTGGGGAAGGTAGAGCTGAAGAAGCTTCTTGGATGAGAAGCGAAACATCTTCAAAGAAAAACCAGAAAGTCCAGTTGCCTCTTGAAAAAAGCACCTTTAGGACAACCATGACCCGGATTACTGAATATCTCCATAGACATTTGGATATTCAGTTGAGACAAATATATATTCCCGCTGCTCTTCTATATCAGTTTGTTAACAGAGATAACTTAATCGGCAACACTTTATTTCATATATTCGTAAAGAGAGGCTCCTAAACCTTTTCCGCTAGCCCAATAGCCAGAGAGGGATTCTATTTCTGAGAAGTTTGCTAGTAAAATTCTGATTTGAGTAGCAGATGTGACCTTAAGGCATGCTAAATACACAAGTACATATTAGGCTTCTGTAAAATACATGCAGCAGTTGATTGGCTGAGTTGAACAAAATTAGAACCATGGCGTAGATAACATTATCTTATTTTTATAAAGCAATAGAAGTTGAAGTAGAAGCAGAAAAGAAATGGACAATGCTAAGTCGTGAACTGAATGGAAAATAGCAAATTGTCAACTGCATTCAGAGCAGAGGTGGGTTCCTACCAGTTCGGACCGGTTCGGCCAAACCGGTAGTAACTTGACAGCCTGGGTTGCTGGAACCGGCAGTGACCCAGGCCTGCCAAGTCCCTGAACCGGTTCTCTCAGTGGCGCCAATGGCAGCACCATCTTGTTTTTGCCTTTTGTGCATGTGTAAAGCAATTTTTGTTGAACTGCGCATGCGCACAAAGCACATACACATAGCACATCCCTGAGTGAACCAGCAGCAGCGGCAGCCGGAATCCACCCCTGATTGGGTGAAATACCTTATGCCTACTCCACCTATGCAGTCAGGGTACGAGTATATAAACAGAATTATTTTCAAACTTATGAAATTTACAGATGCAATGCATTTCACAGGAAACAGACAACAAGCTGCAATGAGCAGAGGAACCTTTCATTTTATTCAAATGGATCTTAGGATGTTGAAATGAGATCTTCTTTCAACTGGGTACTTCATTTCGGATGTTTGTCACTTTCTCCTAAAAGGAAAAGCAATTTATAAAATACACATTCAGCTGAGTGAGTGATAACATATCAAATGCAAAAGATTATGGACTGAGGAAAATTCAAATTTATTTTATGTGTTTATGACTATTGATTACATGTATCTCATAAGACAAATATGATTTTTCAAAAGTGATTGAACATAATGGGGCTAAGCATACGCATGCAAAATATGGCTATTTTTGTTTTCATCTGAGCAGCTCACTTTCAGCAACAATAATCAGTTCATTAAGACAAATCCCTAATTTGCCTCTTCTCATTTCACACCCACTTTTTATCATGGAAAGGCACTTTATATTCAAGCATGTTAGGAATTAAAGCATGTGCAAATATACCCCAGCTGCTTTTCCCTTAATGACATGCTTTACACAAGTGAGGTATCACTATTTAATTCAAATTTGCTCAGCAACAATGGAATTTGGATGTAGCATTTGGGCTTCCTCTAGAACTTCCAGAAGGATGAAATGCTTCTCCTGGAAATGTCAGGAGTAGTTCAAAGAGCATCACAGAGGCTGCAGGAAGAGAGACATATTGTTCCATGAAGGGGGTGGGGGTGGGAGCTTATAGTGTAGTCTAAATGGAGTGTTCTTCTGCACTGCTTTTCTGTATCTAAAGGACATTTATATTCCGTTCATGGAATATTAAACATATAGATGAAAGGCAGAGTATTTTGGGGGCATGATATTCTGCAGATCTTTGGCAAGAAAGGCTGCTTGTGACCTACTCTACAATCCTTGTAGCTGTATAAAAATTTAAAATATTTTCTACTTCAGGGGCATATTTCAGTCTCTGAATGAGAGGATGGCTCTGTTCATTCAGAATACCAAAAGGATAGCAGATATTTCAGGAAATGTGTTTTTGTGGACTGCAAAACTGCAAAGCGTCAGGGACGCACTTACTCTGCAAAGCTAACAGACTGCATTCCCCTGGGTGGCTGATTCCTTGGTTACCGAACTGTTGAATAAGGTTTTGAGAGAGCTTATGTTTTATTATTCAGCGTTCTGAAACATTTGCCTGCTCTGCATTATTTCCTTGCAGAGTTTTGAATCTGCCACCATCCCCAAGCAATAATTTCATTAACTAAATTGTCTGATTTTAATGATCATATTTCTGTATGAAATATTTTCTCAGGAGATTGCATGCTGTTCCCTCATCTTAATGGGTAATTCAGTTAACAAGTCTAACTGGAAGCTGCAAAAGGTAAATCATTTTGAGGAATCATGAAAAAATATGGTAGGAAATGCAGGATCCTTATATCAACCATCCTTGCTGGATTGTCAGGAGAAGGTAAATGCCTCTTTCCTCCTCCCCATCATTTAGCTTCCAAATAAAGCGGAGGCAAGCACTTTAGACAGGTCTCTTGTTCTAAATAAATGAGTCTTCACATTGGCTATGTGATCTGGAATTTATGGCAATTCCACACAGTGGCGTAGCGTGGGTTGTCAGCACCCGGGGCAAGGCAAGTAATTTGCGCCCCCTAACCCCTGGATTTTAGCACTCGAGTCTCTTCCACTCCATCGCCCGCCGCAGGGCCCCCGCCCGCCGCCGCCCCCTCCTCGGCAGCGGCTGTGGCACCCAGCGGCGAGGCAACCCCTTCGCTCATCCTTCTCGGTGCCTTTCTAGCCCTCCCCCGGGGGAAGCAGCGGCATCGAGGACGGGGAGGGCGCAGCATGTGGGAAGCGAGAAACGGGAAGGGGGGAGAGGAGGGGTGCAGGAAGATCCGACGGCAGCGGGGTAGGGGAGGCAGCCGCAGCCGGCAGGTACCCGAAAGAGCTGGCCTCCCTTCGATCCGGAGAGCGGGACGCCTCTCCCGCCCTGTCAGCTACATCTCCGCGCATTCACAAGACCGCTGCTGAATCAGCTGGAACGCGCGAGCTCTCCCCACCTTCCGCCCGCCGAGCTCTCTTCCTTTTCCCTGCGATTTCCCGCCCCCTCCCGGTTTCCTGGATTCCGGATCCCCCCTCCCCCGCCCGAGAAATAATACTAATAAAAATATGAAAAATCCCCTAAGATCCTTTCCCCAAGGAAGAAGACGGGGCGACGGGGAGAAAACGCCTCCTCTTGCAGCCGCTCTTGCTTCGGGCGACGCTTCTCCGGTCCCCGCGGCGGTGGCCACATTCCCCGGCTGCCGCTGTTCCTGCCTTACTCGATCCCCTTTCCCGAAGCGACGGGGAGCTGCGAGTGCGAGCGCGCCCCCCCAAATGTTGCGCCCGGTGCGGCCCGCACCCCCTGCACCCCCCACGCTACGCCACTGATTCCACAACAGACTACTGATCTGCTTATTTAAATGTGTCTTCTTTCTCAGTGCCTACTTCCTCTTTCTCTTGTTTCTGCACCACACACATTATAACTTATATGTGAGAAGCTACAGTACATAGCATATGAGGCTAAGAACATAATTTCTATCATGTAGTTATGAATCTGCTGATTGTTCTCTATCAGCATTATTATGGCTTCCTGCAGATGGCATCTTTCTTTTTTGCATAGCATTGCTTTTCTCTGATGTTCATTAATGTGGTCATAGAGAGGATATCTATTTATCTTTTTCATACTTCTCTTTTCCAATGTATAGGAAACCATAAGGCTATTTTGTTTTGCATCCCACTTTAAAGCCCACATCAGTGACTTATTCATCTTTGAGTCATATAAATGAAATGAGGCATTTCTTCAGAATTCAAAATAAACACAAGGCAATATGTCTGCCATGTTTTGACTTTTAAATATTTAATTTTGTAATTATACAGAAGTTAAACATTTTAATGAACAAATTAAACAAAGGAAGTCCCTTTAACTTTCTTACAAAGTAAGTTTTTGAAAACATGTGTGTGTGTAGGAGTGGGGAGGGAATGGGGATTTTGCAGTATCATTCTCCAGCCACGCCCAGCAAGCCACGCCCACCAAGTTACACCCACAGAACTGGTAGTAAAAATTGTCAAAACCCACCCCTGATTAGTCAAGGCTTCGTAAGATCCTGGGAGCCCAGGAACAACATTCTATAACAGTAGAGCAGAGTCTGAAGACTTCATGCCATCTCCAACCCCCATTTTTCCAACCCTATTGTTGACCATATTGTTTAATTTTGATTTCCCATTATTGTCCTGACTCTGGGAACCTCAATAGGCTTTGATTTTCAACATCCTTCACTTTAAGAATGTTTTTTTTATTAACAACTTTTCAGGTACAAGTGTGATTATGGTCTTGATGAGCTCAGGAAAACTATATATTTGGTTTTCAAATTGTTCAGGAAAAAAAGGGTAGCTTTTATTAGGTTCTGAGGTGACATATTATGTAATGAAGGCAACATTTGATAATATTACAAACTTCGCAATTCTTTATATTTTTGTACTAATATTTTATTTATTTTATTTTATTAAATTTATACCCCGCCCTTCTCCAAAAGGACCCAGGGCGGCGCACAGGAATTTAAAATACAATACAAAATCAAGTAAAAATTTAAAAAACTTATTTGATACCCATCCTGCGCTAAAAACAAATTAAAATCCCCAAATTTAAAACTGTCTAAAATAGTCATTTGTGGAGGTTACGCTAGGCCGGCTAAATGGAACAAATGTGTCTTTAAACACTGGCGGAAGAGGCGGAGGTCGGAGATGGTGCGCCTCTTCCGCCAGTGTTTAAAGACACATTTCATAATATATATGAAAAAAGTGCAGATACAGAGCTTTATATTATTTGCCTACTTTATTTTCTACCCTATTCCTTTTCTTTCCTCTCCCTTGGAAACTTGATGAATATCACTGAAAGTTCAGTTTCCCTCTTTAAGTGATAGGACCCCTATAAAAATATATTTCATCAAACTGCAGGATGCTTTTCATTGCCTTTGTTTACTGCTGATGTGCAAATCTTCAGGGCTTCTGGTTGAATCCATATTAAAAATGCTGTCCAAGGTAGCAGCATACCGGAAAACAAAATAACATTGCTGGGACTTGAGATCTGTGTCTCATTTCTTGTGAGGTGATGAATTCTCTTACGGACGCTGAAGCATTTGCAAAGGAGAGAAAAGAGTTGTTATTCACTTTTGAGTCGGTATCTGGACTCCCTGCTCGACAGCTTTTGCTATGTTCTTAGACATTCCATTGATTTAAAGCTCCACTGAGGTATCAGTCAATAGGCTGTTCCTGAATGCTGCATGATGTCTCACAGCCCAACCCAAAATGCTACGAGCACTATCTAGGCACACAGGCTGTTTGGTTTTCAAATTACTCGAAGAGAACTGCCTTCCCAAGGCGATATTGCTTCACATTTCCAGCATCAGGTTGCTTCTCAGAGCTGCTCAGAGAGGATAAACCCTGATTGATGGGTTGCTAAATAGGCAGAAAGGGATAGCCGATTCATAGGACCAAAGAGAAAATAAAATATAGGTTATGCATGTGGAAATGAATTAAAGCTCATCTGCACACTATGTGAAATATATATGCATAGATGGATAGTGTAGAGCAGCAGTCCCCATCTCTTTTGGCTTGGTGGCCCAGATGGGCAAGGGGGGTCAACAGGAGAATTAGGCTGTGTGAGTGGTGGGCTGGCATGCATACATTCGATTACCCATGGGCCCACTGCTTGTGTAAACTGAGCTTCTGTGCATCCGTGTGTGTGTGCAGTATGGCCAGCCACTTACACAGCCCAATTCCAAACAGGCCTTGGCCCAGTAGTGGGCCACAGCCCAGAGTTTAGGGAACGTTTTCTTGCCTTATGAATGATGCACAGTTAAAAATCTATGCACATATTCTTTTTCTTCCCCTTCATGCATGAATAATTGGTATAGTACTTGTAAAATATTTCTCTTCCTTTTCACGCATGAATAACTGGTATTTGTAAAATCTATCTATTTTGCAAGACTTTTGAGTGACATGTTGTTGGTGAGGTTGACTGAAATATTGGTGGGGCTCTTCGTAGTGACAATGCATCACTGAACTTTTTAATGTTGCTTTTAATCTAATGCAGACCATGTTATGCTATGCCAAGAGACACAGTCCCATATGAATAATTATTAACAAAGTAATTATAATGCATAGCCAAAAAAACATGTTATAGCTGTTTTGTCATGGTGGCACAGTGGTTAGAATGCAGTATTGCAGGCTAACTCACTGCTCACTGCCAAAAGTTCAATTCAGCCTTTCAGTCTTCCAAGGTCAGTAAAACGAGGACACAGATTGTTGGGGGCAAACTGCTGACTTTATAAACCTCTATAAACCATTTAGAGAGAGTTGTAAACCACAATTAAGTGGTATATAAGTCTAAGTACTATTGCTATTGTCTGCTTGGAAGTTAGCAAAGAAAGTCATATGCATGTAGTGAACTTTGTGAGCTATCAGCTATAGAAGAAAGCAGTTCATCATGAAAGATATTATTGGAAATGCCCTATATTTGAGCATTTGGTTATATTTATTCTATTGACTGATCTGGTAGAACTTTATTAAGATATTCACATAATTTTTTACCTTGTTCCCTAGATGGAGATGTACAAGGTTTTGTGCATTCAATGCAATATAAACTATGAAGCCAAAACAAGCTTACTTTTGATTTTAATGTGACAGGTAAGATCAGTCTTGTGGTTATACGCTATGGTTTCTAGCTTAGCGGTCTGTTTGAAAAAGGTTCACACTTTGGATGACTATTAAAACTGCCTTGGTTTGCACATTTTGTTAAATCAAACAACCAATTTTTATTTATATTTTTAAAATTTTGTTAACATTTATTTATTCAATAAACATGAATTATTGAATAAACTATAACTGGCAAGCTTTGCACAACTCATTAAGCTTTAAATTGCTTAATGCACAGAAGATTTCAAACTAAAATAAATAAATCATATTATGACTTAATCTTTTCTGTGGCACCCAAAGAAACATATGTAATTCTCATTCCTGAAGAAACTGCAATATGAAACAATTGAACTATAGTATCAAAATTCAAATATATCTCCTACAAAGAAGTATAAAGACTTTATAAGTATAAAGTATATTTATTATACTTTATATAAACAGTATAAAATTTCTTTTAAAAAAATATTTATTTATTTTTTAAAAAAATTATTTACAAACATGTAAAATACACACACACACAAAACAGACATACACCACATTTACACAATACTGTACGAACAGACTTTATAAGTATAAAATATACTTATTATACTTTATATAAACAGTATAAAAGTACTTTCTATCAGGATAAAAATACAATGGAAAGTTTATGGGTCGTGAGGAAGACATGACTGGTTGATGACATCCAGAAAAAGATGGAGATAAGACATTTAAAAAAACCAAAATAAAGTATATGAGTCAATGTGATAAAAGAAAAGTTGGGTTTTCAAGGAGAAAAGGGTACAGAGCAGTTTAGTGTATGCTATTTGTATAAATTAAATTTAATTCTATTTCTTAACCTATGTCTTAATGTATTTGGCTTACTATTTCTTTCTTACTATCTGTGCCTTGTATTATTCTGGTTACCAAGAAAGGTATTATTGTAACATGATGCTAAATATAAGTTAACTTAGATTAACTCAACTGTTTTGTACTTCTTACAAAGAACAAAACAATGATCATGGCTAAACTAGAGGGGAATAGTTCTCCTTCCAGTACAAGTTATTTTGACTGATTATATCTTAGCTAGAGGAACACTTTTAATTTTCACTCAGTCTAATTGTGCTGAAAATATTGCAAAAGTGGGCCACAGTGGAAAATGTTGATATTAATATTAAAGAAAAGTATTTGATTCTAAAAAATGAAAAAAATCATGATCATTTTTGTAAAACTATGATACTAATAGTTCAAATAGTTAACCAAATTTTAGAGAGCAGAAAAGGGTTAGCCTAATTTGATTGTCATTTATATTCAATTTGCAAGCTTTTTCTTTCATCTCCTCTATCAAAAATCCAGGATGATGGGTCTAGAAACAAAATTAAAATATGTTGCATATCTGGAGGACTTCTGAAGTTTGTGGAAGTTGGTAATTCTATTGTTGTTTTATTAATGACAGCAACAATAATGATATGCAACATATAGAATATGTTGGGTTATCAAGTTATTGTCAGTTCTTAGCAACCACATACATAATCTCTATGACTAAATGTCCTCATCCTCCAGATCTTTCAGCACTGGAGCCATCCATCTTTCTTCTATGTTTCCTAGTATAATAGCCTTCTCCAGAGAGCTACCGGTAGGTCTTCTCCTGTGTCTGAACTAATATGAACCTAGTCATTTGTGCCTCAAATGAGAATTTTGGATTACATGGCAGTTTAGGAAAAAATGGCTAATTTAGGATTCAGTTACATTTATAAAAAACCCTTTATAGATTTTTTTGGTTGAAAATTAAAATAAATAAAAGCTGATTTCAAGATTGATGGATGTAAAAGTTTATTCATGGGAAGAAGGTAACTATGATATACAAGAGGAGGGTGGAGATAGTAATTGGTATATTTGTAATTGCTGCAAAGAAAAAGTTGCTTCTTCAGATAGCTTTTTTTTTGCTATTCTTCACTTTTTATTTCACTCTTATAATTTATTTCTTTTTCCATTTCTTCTATGTTTCAGTGTTTTTAATTCTTTGTAAAATCCTGTTTTAATAAAAAGATATTTTAAATGGTGAGAATTTGGGTTTGATTTATTTAAATATACATTTTTATGGAATGATATTAGTAACTTGCATGTATATCTCAAGATATTCTTTCATTCAGTACTTATTATTGTTTAAGAAACAAACAAATACTTTTGCCAAAGTGCAAGTCACATTGGTCGAAGTCTAATGTTTAGTGATTAAGGAAAAAGTTTAAATGATGCAAATCCAGGCAATTTAGGTAAGATTTTATACCATTTTAGGGCTATGTTTTTTTTTAATTACAAAAATAACATTCTGCATATTGTATACAAAGTAGATAGACAGAATCTCTCTCTCTCTCTCTCTCTCTCTCTCTCTCTCTCTCTCTCTCTCTCAATACAATACAATACAATACAATACAATACAATACAATACAATACAATAGCAGAGTTGGAAGGGACCTTGTAGGTCTTCTAGTCCAACCCCCTGTGTGGGCAGGAACCTTATACCATTTCAGACAAATGGCTATCTAACATCTTCTTAAAGACTTCCAGGGTTGGGGCATTCACAACTTCTGGAGGCAAGCTGTTCCAGAGGTTAATTGTTCTGTCAGGAAATTTCTCCTTAGTTCTAAGTTGCTTGTCTACTTGATTAACTTCCACCCATTGCTTCTTGTCCTGCCCCCAGGTGCCTTGGAGAATAGTTTGACTCCCTCTTCTTTGTGGCACCCTCTGAGATATCGGAACACTGCTATCATGTCTCCCCTGGTCCTTCTCTTCATCAAACTAGACATACCCAGTTCCTGCAACCGTTCTTCATATGTTTTAGTCTCCAGTCCCCTAATCATCTTGGTTGTTCTTCTCTGCACTCTTTCCAGAGTCTCCACGTCTTTTCTACATCGTGGCGACCAAAACTGTATGCAGTATTCCAAGTGTGGCCTTACCAAGGCACTATACAGTGGCATTAACACTTCACGTGATCTAGATTCTATCCCTGTTTATGCAGTCTAGAACTGTGTTGGCTTTTTTGGCAGCTGCTGCACACTTCTGGCTCATATTTAAATGGTTGTCCACTAGGATTCCAAGATCCCTCTCACAGTTGCTACTATTGAGCAAGGTACCACCTAGACTGTACCTGTGCATTTTGTTTTTCTTGCCTAAATGCTACCTTCTCATAATGCTACCTTCTTTGTTCATTGCCAAATTAAATAATAATTCATTGCCCTCAAAGTTACTGTTTTAGATATATCCTTCTGGAGAACAATGAAGGATTGTTGCCAATATGTGAGCTTCTCAAAGGCAATTCCATAAAAAGGGATGCTGGACTAGAAAATCCTTTGCTTTGATCCAGCCAGGTTCTTTTACTGTATATTTTTGTTTTGTTATCCAGTTCACTCAGTCTTCCCCAGAGTGAAAAATATGTCTAGTTGCATTGGCTGAGTTCATCTCATGGCATTTGTGGGCAGATTTCTGTTCCAGCATGTTGATTAGACTCTTTAATACATGCAGCTGTGGGGCTTATATAAGTAATTAACACAACTAATTAATGAGCGGCATCCCATAAGGAATGCAATACACATTGTCTTTACACAGTAAGGAAGCATTTGTCTCCAAGTCTTTTGTATAAATATGTGGATGTTTAATGATCTTATGGCAGCCTTCTGATCCTAATGCTCTCCAGATGTGTGGCAACCCCAGTTTCCAAAGAATTCCAGCTAGCCTAGGCAACAGGCTTACCACCCAGAAACGCTGGGATTTGTAGTTCTGAAAATATTCATAGGGAAAGCATGACGTAAAGTTAGCCTTTAATGTAGGTTAAATTCTGCAGGTTCTGCTGATCAGAGATAGTGTTCTGAAATTACAGGATATCTAAAAATGTAGATATCCTGTAATGCTGCCCTTCGCACAGTCACTCAAGCTCTTGTGACGTCCCGTCTCGACTACTGTAATGCTCTCTACATGGGGCTTCCCTTGAGGTGCACTCGAAAGCTACAGCTAGTCCAAAACGCAGCCGCGCGGGTAATTACGGGAGCTACCAGAAGCTCCCATATAACACCAATCCTGCGCGAGCTGCATTGGCTTCCTGTGGTCTTTCGGGTGCGCTTCAAGGTCTTGACGACCATCTTTAAAGCGCTCCATGGCTCGGGGCCTAGTTATATGCGAGACCGTCTCGTGCCCCATACATCCCTTAGACCGATACGCTCCCACAGAGAGGGCCTTCTCAGGGTGCCGTCTGCCGGACAATGCCGACTGGCGACACCCAGGGGAAGAGCCTTCTCTGTGGCGGGCCCTGCCCTTTGGAACGACCTACCCCCTGAACTCCAGACCATCACCGACCTCCGCCTCTTCCGCCAATGTCTAAAGACATACTTTTTTCATCAAGCCGGCCTAGCCTAACCTCCCATGGGGACTGTAGAAAAGTTTTAAATTGGGTTTTAATTAATAATTGGTTTTAGCACAGGTTTGGGATCTAATATATATTTTAAATTATTTATGTTCTATTTTGTATGTTTTTTAAATCTCCTGTGCACCGCCCTGGGTCCTTTGCGGAGAAGGGCGGGATATAAATGTAATAAAATAAATAAATAAATAAATAGATAGATAGATATAGTGATACTTTTATTGAATGCATTGCATGTGTATCTAGGGTATCATGATGATTTTAGTGTCACAATGACAGCATATATATATTTTTAGAAGGTATATAAGTTTTAGTGGCATTTTAAGCTTTCTCAGTCCAGCCACAAAATCATGGTATTGGGTGGTATTCTCTGTTCACAAATGTGAGTGTGCATAAGCTTCGCTCGCATGGGCCATGCCCATGCATGTACTCAGCCTTCCGTGCATGCACTTTGGCTTCAAAAAGGGCCTAAATGGGATGCTGTAGAGCCATGATGGGTGGGCGGAGCCAGCCGTGATTCCCAAAACCCTTCAGTTCATTATGTTCCTTTGTACATTAGTGGCATAAAAGCTTTTACAGTGCATTCTTATACTTTTCTATATGGAAGTAAACAACATAGTTCAATGACAATTTTTGTATTAAAGTTTTATAATTATTTTCTACTTTAAATTCAAATAATAGTTGTAATATGTCCTATATCTTCTTCTTTTTTTAGTGTATCAGTTATACCGACATGAGTAAAATCCATGGATATGAGTAGGGTAATGTTGTCATTTTTAGGAATGGGAGGTTAGTTATTTTGTACTTTCTATAAAAGGTAGCATAGATTGCCAAACTTCCCTTGCTTCATTTTCTGCCTTTCCCCAGCTAGAGAACATAATATATACACACAATGGCTAAGGAAGACATCAGGGACAGAAGAAAAGAAATAATTTGAAAAGGGTTGTACTTAATAAGTTTTTTGCATACTGGCTAGGGATAACAGGAGTTATAATAAAACTCAACTGCAGAACATCAGTTGCTGAAGGTTCATAGATTATTAAAAAAACGGCAAATGTAATGGTCACCTCTTGTCAATATTTATGTTTGTCAATAAAAGAAGATCGGATCATGATTTATGAAGCAAATTAATGGAAGAAAAAGTTATATTCTCAATACCTTTCCATCTATCAAGCACGGAAACTTTTAAAAACAACTAAAAAGACTACAAACAAGTCTATTGCAATTCTGTATCAGAAGTCTGAAACTGAGGATATAATCTCAAAAGATTTGTTGACTTCAAAAAAATGCCTGCCTTTCTCGAGCAATTGGAGGCAATTATAGTACATCCATTTAAGATAGCCACACGTAATGTTCCATACAGAAATTTACTTACTTGTTGGTAAACAGCATGCAGTGGTGGGTTCCTACCGGTTTGGCTGAACTGATAATAACTTGGCGGCCTTGGTCGCTAGAACTGGCAGCAATCCAGGCCTGTCATGCCCCCAAACCAGTTCTCCCAGTGGCGCCATAGGTGCCTTCATCTTGTTTTTCGCTTCTGTGCATGCACAGAAGCCATTTTTTATTGAGCATGCGTGCACAGCATGCATCAAGCACACATTCACCCCTGAGCAAACCAGCAGTAGTCTCTGCCAGAACCCACCACTGACTTCATCTACTTAGTCAGGGATAGGAAATGTGATGGTGGAGATCTCATTCAACAGGCAGCAGTGAAGTAAAGTGGGTAGAGCTGGAATGTTCAGATTTGTTGCTTCAGCTTTTTTTTTTAATGTACCCACTGTGAAGCTCCCAAATTAATTCACAGCCTCAAGATAAAGTTCAAGAAACATCCATTTATTAGGGTTAGCGCCTTGGCTGAGCTCCTGTGTAGCCAAGAATGAAAGTTATTTAATGGCTTCTAAACTTTACCCCCCTATGTCTCCTCCCTTCTGCCTGTCATAAATCACGTTCCCCAATTAGCATCGAAAGTAAATCTATGCATGGGCAGTCACAGGTCATCCTGAGATTCCTTTTCCAACCACAGGAATGTGAAGAATTTTTACTTTGTCAGGGCAGTTCTGATAATCCCTATGGCAACGCTGGAATTTTGACATCCGACTCCCCTCACTTCCCAAAAGCAACCTATGGGAAACAAAACAATTTGAATACAGGTGTATAACTTAGGGAGGCATTCCCCCCCCCTCCAGGCTTGCTTGGATTGTCTGCATGGAATTTTGTTATAAGGCGAGCAGCTTGGATGTTTCTATGTTTCACCCATGATGCTTCCGATAAGGGGTAACCCTTCCACTTGATTAGGTATTGGAGTTGCCTTCTGTGCCACCTTGAATCAAGAATTCGTTGAACTTTATAATGGGTTTAAGTGGAACCCAAAATTTTGGAACCCAAAATGGCCTGCCGATTTGGCGTTGTAGCTCCTCTGGAGAACTAGGATACGTAGTGATTCTGGAACATAGAGTTTTGTCCCCTTCCAGGCGAGGTCATCTCTCTTCATCAAGATGTGTTGGTTGTTTTGGAACCAGGGATCTGCTAGCAGCTCAGTTTTGAGTATTGTGGTTAGGTTGCTTGTGGGTTGGCAGGTTAGGCTCTACTGTCGGGGTTGTCCTGGACGAGGTTTCGTTCCTGGGCTCCCTGTCTTCAGGAGGCCTGTCAGGGGTTTGGCAATCTTTGCAAAGGAGGGTATGAATTGCCTGTAGAAGTTTGCGAACCCTAGGAAGCTTTGTAGCTGTCTGTGGGTGCGAGAGGGTTGCCAGTTTAGGACGGCTTGCACTTTGGCTGGGTCCATCTCTATTCCTTCATTTGACACTCAGTAGTCTAGGTAGTCTAGTTGCTCATGGTGGAATTCACATTTTGACAGCTTGACATACAGGTTGGCTGCCAGAAGTTTTTCCAGTACTTGGCGGACCAGGGGTATGTGGTCATCGATGGTCTTAGTGTAAATAAGGATGTCATCTAGGTAGACGAGGACCCCCTTGTAGAGGTGGTCATGCACCTCCTCGTTTATTAACTGCATGAATACTGCTGGGGCTCCCTGTAGTCCAAAAGACATCACTTTGAATTGGAAGCTCCCTAAAGGGCAGTTGAACGTTGTTTTCCACTCATCTCCTTCCCTGATCTGTATTCAGTAGTATGCCTCTCTGAGGTCTAATTTGGTGAAGACTTTTTCCTTGGCCAAGTGAGATAGCATATCTTTCATGAGGGGGAGGGGGTATAGGTTGTGTACGCACACGGCATTTATCCCTCAAAAATCTACAACCAGACGCATTGTTCCATCTTTTTTCTCTTTGAAGAGGACTGGGGCTGCAACCCGTGGTTTGGTTGGCTTGATGAACCCTCATGCTAGGTTTTTGTCTATGTATTTGCGCATTTCTTGCATTTCTCGAGGCGTCATGGCATACAGCTTGGGTTTGGGTACTTTTACCCCAGGGATGATTTCAATGGCACAATCTGTCTCACGGTGGGAGGGCAGAATGTCACATTCTGTCTTACTGAACACTTCTGCAAGGTCCTGGTATTCCATTGGAATCAGTTCAGCCTCTGGGGTTTTGTCAGATGTGGTTGCCAGTTGTTCTCGTGGGCTCTCTTGGGGGGGGGTTCCAATGTGGGTGACATTTCTGCTTGCTCGTGAGGGGTTGAGGATCCGGTGATATCCTAAGTCTGCGGGTACCCCCTTGCCACCAGATGATCGGTCCCCACTTGTCTAGCCAGGAAAGTCCCAGTATGACTGTGTCTGTCATCTTGGGGGCTATTAGAAATTGAATTACTTCCCAGTGATCTGCCAATTCTAGTCTCACTGGTTCAGTTAGGTGGGTGACATAGGCTCCTCCCATTAGGGACCCGTCAACCTGTTCAAACCAGATCGGGTGGGCCAGTCTTTTTGCTCTGATCCCCAGTTTCAGGATTGTGGTTAGGTTAATCAAGCATCTTGTGCAGCCCGAGTCTACTAGCGCTTGAAAATCCCCCTGGTTTCCTGTTTTTGGGGCTGTGAGGCATATTGGAAAAAGGAAAGGGTGAATTGATTCACTCATCATTGGGTCATTTTCTCCCTCAACTTCGCTGTCATATAATTCGGGTGATTGGTTGTTGTTGCTTGAGATTGCACTTGAGGAGGGGGCCTCTGCAGCTTGGAGGGCTTTCCCCAGACATGTTGGTGCTTGAGGAGGAGGGGGCCTCTGCAGCTTGGAGGGCTTTCCCAGACATGTTGGTGGTTAGTTTAGGGCCTCGTTCTGATTGTGTCCTGGGCGGTGGGTCTGACCTTGGTTTTGGGGCTGGGGTTGGGCATGCAGCTGCCATATGGCCCATTCCCCCGCATATGTAGCATTTGCGGGGACCTTGAGGGAGGGCTGGTCTCAGGGCTTGGTTTCAGTCTCGGACTCCTTCTCCTTTTGTTGGGTGGAGGGGGTTGGCTGTGCTCCCATCTGCATCTCCTCCCCTCAACAGGATCAGATATCTCTCCCCTCTCTGTTTGGCAGCATGAAGGATCCTTATCAGCCAGGGTGGTCCATTTAAAAACCTCCCTCTGTTGGTCTATGGCATCCAGGGGTTCCATCTAGAGTTTGGGGAGCCTGGCTTGTGTCCAATTCTACCTTGCTAGCTTGCTTGAGACCCTTCCCTGTGTCTGGGGGCTAGGGCAAGGGATGTTCCAGCAGTACTTTTCTTGCTTCTGCTTCTGAGAAAGGCATGCCTTCAGCTGAAATCAATCTCTTGTTGCCTGATTTTCTCTCTGTGCAGTCCAAAGGGATGGCTTGAAGAGCCGGACTCCAGGAAATCCGGGGAAATTTTTTCCCCCATTCTTGGCTATCTAGGAAGCTTTCAAGGGAAAACCAAAATTAATTCACGGCCTTAAGATAAAGTTCAAGAAACATCCATTTATTAGGGTTAGCGCCTTGGCTGAGCTACTGTATAGCCAAGAATGAAAGTTATTTGATGGCTTCTAAACTTTACTCCCATATGTCTCCTCCCTTCTGCCTGTCATAAATCATGTTCCCCAATTAGCATCGAAAGTAAATCTATGCATGCGCAGTCACAGGTCATCCTGAGATTCCTTTTCCAACCACAGGAATGTGAAGAATTTTCACTTTTCCAGTGCAGTTCTGATAATCCCTATGGCAATGCTGGAATGTTGACACCCACTTTCTTTGATTTTTTTTTTTTTAAGAATACGCTAACATTACAGTTCTGGGTCTTTCCTCAAAAAAAAAAAAGGGTAATCATGTGGAGTTTCAGCTATTTTGTATGAAAGGGAAATGACAGACTATAAAAAGGAGCTGAGACCATAAGTACCACTCGAATTTAAAGTTAGAAATGTAGCCTAGGAAATTATATGTGTAAGTAAATTACAAATGTAATCTAACAGACTATATGGATTTTTCATATATAACTATAATTATTCTTCATTCATAATCTTACAAATTTTAGTTCAAAATGAAGTAATGGTAAGGCAAGCATACATCGTATAAGTATTCTGAAAATTGCCCCCAGGTTATGCCTTCAGCAATGATTGAATAGCCAACTTACATTAAGTAAATTCTGAGCAGTGGTGGGATGCTGCCAGTTTAACAACCGATTCAGTGAGCATGTGCTTTGCATGTATGTGTATTTTCCGTGCACGCAGCGCTGAAAATGGATCATTTAGAATCTCACCTGCTTACCTTCCAAGTCAGCAACGGTAACTAAAACAGCTGGGGGGGGGGGGGAGAATCAGCTGTGTCACATAATTGAGGTGAGCTAGAAAGCAGGAAATAAAGGACCGGATAGAGCAAGGCAGGTGGGCGGGCCTAGCTGATCATCAGAGCTACCAGTCCGAACAGTAGAATCCCACCCCTGATTCTGAGATATAAATACAAAATAATGTTGCTCTATTAGTTAGGTACAGCCAAGGAGCTATTCAAATCCCTAATCAAGGCTGGAATTCCTAAAGTGCAGACACACTGTGATATTACAAATGTTTACGCTGAATAAACTCCCATCAAGATAGTTGGTGCCATTTTGAGAAGGTTTATGGATTAAATCAGAGATAAAAGCCTATCTGGTACTGATAAGTATGAGATCAAAACTGATAAGTAAATTCCTTTTTTTTTTTTTAAAGATTTTTTATTTTTAACATAAAAACAAGTAAAAAACATCATCTTGTGCTTTGTTCAACATGTCATTCGGGCAAACATTCTGTGCATCAGTACTTAAAAGCACAAACATATTTATCAATTTTCCTTTCATTACATATATATCACCTTATTTTCCACATAGTAACATTATTATTTATCAAGTCACTCTTTTTTCCATAGTTATTCAATACATAAGAAAGATATTAAAAAAGAAATTTTCCTCCATAAATTCCCATTTTATAGCATTACTCTCAATTATCTCTAGAAGTCACTTTACCATTATAAAATACCTATTCGTAATGTTTTCTCCTTCTAAAACTAAAAATTTGTCCAAATTTTCCATTATCTATGTGTCTCATCGTTAATCTAGTTAATATACACTGTGTCTTTCTAGATGGCCTCATTTCAATTTATTATAGTATCTAACAATCCTAGAAAATAATTTCTATACTTAGGAATTCTTTTTTTAATGCATATATTATATCCCTTAGGTTTTTCTTTTTTCCAACCATTGGTAAAAGTTATTCCATATTTCATAAAATTGTTCATTCTCCTGCCCTCTAATTTCAAATGTTAATCTGCTCATTTCTGCACATTCCATGATCTTACGAATAACTTCCTCTTGTGAGGGTAATTTCTCATTTCTCCAGTTTTTTGCAAATACAATTCTAGCTGCTGTCAAAATATTTGCAATCAAATATTTCAAATTTTTATCAAATACTTCTGACGTAATTCCAAGTAGGAAAAGTTCAGGTTTAAAGTCTATGTGCTTGTGTGTCATTTTCTCCAACCATATGTGAATCATAGTCCAATAACTTTTAGCCTCCGAACAAGTCCACCACATATTGTAATAAGAGCAAGGTGTCTGATGACATTTCCAACATTTTTTGGATTTATTCTTGTTCATTCTTGCAATTTTCACTGGTGATAAGTGCCACCTGTAAAACATACAAGTTCTCTTTATAAGCAGTTGACATTGTCATTTTATAATTTTGCGTCCACAATTTTTGCCACTTATCTAAATCAATCCCATGCCCAAAATTTCCCCCCCAGGTTATCATAGTTTCTTTCACTTGCTCTTCTTGAAGTTTAAACTCTAATAAGTAGGCATAAAGTTTTTAAATTACTTTTTCATCAACGCCTGTTAAAAGTTTATCTAATTCCGTCATTTTATCATAGACCCCTGCTTTTTTTTTTTTTGGGATCCTCCTTATATCTATAATGTATTTGCATTCCTTCTTGTTTTAATTCCTGGATAGTTTTGAGATCACCCCCTGAATTTAATAACTCAGAGTATCTGATTGTTCATTCCTTTTTATATATTATTGCATATGAAAATGCTTCAATAGTTGATACCCAGACTGGTATTTTAAGATAATGCAATCTCTTAATCTTTTCCCAGTTTGAAATCAAAGATTCTATTATGTGATGCCTTCTAAAATAACCATGTTCCCTGGCATTTATATACCATAGGGATGCATGCCATCCCGATAATAAATCATGTCCTAATTCTAAGAGCCTAGTGTTTCTTAATGTTATTCAATCTTTAATCCACATCAAATTTGCGGCTTGATAGTATAATTCCCAATCAGATAATCCCATACCTCCCCTCATTTTGGCATCTTGTAAAATTTTTAGCTTTATTCTTGCTTTTCCCCCCTGCCATATAAACTTTGAGACCGTTTTATTCAATTCTTCAAAAAAGTCCTTACCCAATCTGATTGGGATTGTCTGAAATAAATATAATACTTTAGGTAAAACATTCATTCTTATTGTGGCTATTCTCGCTATCAATGATAATTGTAAATTCTGCCATTTCGTTAGATCTACTACTATTTGTTGTGTAAGTATGGAATAGTTATCCTTTTTAAGCGAACTACATCTAGATGTCAGGTAAATTCCTATATATTTAACCCTATTAGTGGCTTGAATTTTCAAAATTTCTGTTAGTTCTTCTTTCTGTCTTGCTAACATATTCTTTGTCAATATTTTGGTTTTATCTTTATTTATTTTCAGGCCTGCTACTTTTCCATAGTCCTCAATTTTTTCTATCAATTTAGATGCGGTTTCGAGTGGTTCTTCAAGAATAAAGACTAGGTCATCTGCAAATGCTTGTAATTTATATTGTTCTTTCCTAATTGTCATTCCCTTTATTCCTTTCTCTTCTCTTCTCTTTCTATTTAACACTTCTAGTGTTAATACAAAAAGTAAAGGTGATAGTGGGCAGCCTTGTCTAAAACTGATAAGTAAATTCCTGAGTAATTATTTTTTTATATTACAGCTACAATATATGATATGATTTTTAAGATGGCATTGATTCATGACTTAAATCATCCATCAATATACAAAAGTCAATCAATTGTTCCAATTCTATCTATGACCAATGCAGCAATCAAATGCAATAATGAGAGGGATATGACAACAACAATTCCTATGTAATGCTAAGTATAATAAATACAATGCAAATGAATAAATGAAGAGGGTGCCACAAAGAAGAGGGAGTCAAACTTTTCTCCAAAGCACCTGGGGGCAGGACAAGGAGCAATGGGTGGAAACTAACCAAGGAGAGAAGCAACTTAGAACTAAGGAGAAATTTCCTAACAGTAAGAACAATTAACCTCTGGAACAGCTTGCCTCCAGCAGTTGTGAATGCCCCAACCCTGGAAGTCTTTAAAAAGATGTTAGACAGCCATTTGTCTGAAATGGTATAAGGTTCCTGCCCATGCAGGGGGTTGGACTAGAAGACCTACAAGGTCCCTTCCAACTCTGCTATTGTATTATTGAATTATTGAATTATTGAATTGACTAAATGTATAGGAGTTTCTACTTTGCATATTGCCATTATCTCAGCTAGCTTCTCTTTTAGCAAAGAGGCATACAATATATTCTGTTTAACATAGATGCCTTTTCAGTGTTGCCATCTGAATTCATTTTTATTTTAACAGGAATGGGCTTTTTCCTCAGTCTACCACTCCCTTCTGAAACAAAGATCAGGTAACATGTTTCAGTAACTTCCTATGTTACGACAACAGTAACCCACATTTCCACATAGGTATGGGGCTTTTTTTTACTCTCAGCCATCAAACCTCAGACATTATTTCTGTTAGAAAAGATGGCTATTTACGGCAGCCGGCTACAGCGATGTCATGCTATATACACATAATCTTAGGCATTTATAGCATTGACCAAATTCTGTACTTAGACGGGCTACTTTCCCCAGAATATATAATTAGCAGCAGCAGTAACTGCAAAAGTGAAAATAGTAATTCTGAAAATAACCTTTTCTTTCTATTGAACTAATGCACTGCAGGCTGCCTAACCATCTGATGTCTCCTTTTACAGATATCCTAAAAAAAATGGAAGACTTGTAGATATAATTACCTATTTGCAGTAGGCTTGAAAGAAGAGGTATGGTTAAACTTCCAGCAGTGCTTTGAAAAAAAAAGCAAGGCCTTAATTGTTCATTCATCAAAGAGATGCGGTGTCTTTTTTCTTCTTTTTTTCAAGTTCCATTCAGGTATATTCTTTGAAATAAAAATCAGGCAAGTGTATTTATTGCATGCCTTGAATACTATGTTGAATGCTTCTCGATTTAAAAATTAAGAGTGCACTGGATGGAGTTCAGACATATATTATTACAGAGAAAATGTGTTCAATTCAGTGAGGCTTACTCCTAGGTAACGGTAGTATGAATAGAATTTCAGTTGTCACCAATTGAGAAATGCAGAATAGAAAAAAATCCACTGTACTTGAGACTTTACTTCTACTATATCTTTGCCAGCCGTGCTTTGCTAAAAGTTTGAACATTTTTAAATAGAATGAGATTAACAAGAAATCTTAGACCTATAGTAGTTGAGGTTTGCTAAGCCTCAAAGGCTGAAATTAAAGAGAGGTCAAATACATGATATCTGAATTAATTAAAGGCCAAGCCGATTAAAAAGAAAAGAATATAAAGTTGGTTTGTTTGACCAAGATTAAAATAAGACATGTTTCTATAAAGCTGTGGTTAAGGGGGACTTTTTGTTTGTAGTCTTATATTAAGTGAAGAGTTACCAAATTTCTTTATAGCTGTTGTAATGAAGATAGGAAATCACTTTAAATATTTTTCTTTTTTCTTTTCCTTTCTTAAACTTTTTATTCTATTTTTCCTCTTTCTCCAACTTGACTTTATATTTTTTACTATTGCAATTAAAATCTTCATTTAAAATAAAGCATTCATACATAGCATCCACACCATGAATATCTGTGGAAAAAGCTCAGCAACTGAAATATATCATAATTGCCTCTGTGAATGACAGTGCGGAAGTGGTTCCTGGTGGATATACTCTTCCAACTCAGCAGGTGCTACTACTAAAAAGACTTGCTTATAAGTAACAGCAAGTTGGTGAAATCCATAAGGCCATGCATCAGGTCCTCCTCTGATCATCAAGGTCAGTGGGATCCTCAGTATATTGGATTACTTTTGCTTCCAAAATCAATTGAATGAAGGAAGAATCTGACTGTATTTCTAGTTTTGTGTATTTCATCAGGGTGAATAGTTATAAATATATGTATTTATGTATTCTTAATTATAAATTTCATGAACTGCTGAAACAAAAAGTTTAAAGATGGATGGAGGTAGATGTTTTCTAGACCGGAAGGATCTTTCACCTAATTGTACTAAACAATTGTTCTACTTTATTTTCTATTGGTTCAACTCCAAATTGAGTTTTGTGCCCAGTGCTGGGTATCCCAATTTTAAATAGATTAAGACAAGGTCAGATTGAAAAAAGAGCAGCAGCACAGATGATCTGGATACTAAAACCCAAATGTTGTGAAGGCAAAATTGAAGTATTTAGAAATGTTTAACTACCAGAAAAGAAAACTGAGAGGGTACATAATCACTCTCTTCAAATTTGCCAAAGGATGTCAGTCATAAAATATTTCAGCTTTAAATAAATGAAAATAAATAAAACTTGTTCTCCATTGCCCCAGAGTGTAGAATTCAAATTACAGAGAGGCTAACTAATTGTTAAGATACACATACAAAAAAAGCAGTTTTACAGAGGAACCAGTAACCAGATGTTAAAGCAGAGGCTGAATACCCATCTGTCAAGGATGCTTTGGGGAGTGGGGAATCTGCAAGGAGACTCAACAAAATGGCATATATGAGTTGGTAATCAAAGCCCCACCATTTTAAAACATGTATCACATGCACTGCACACAAACAAAAGAGTAGAACTTCTTGCATGTTTTCAATTATTATTACTTTATTCTTTCTGCTTGCTATTACAATTGGTTTCTTTTTTAAAAAAAAAATCATAATGTATGTCTGTCTCATTTTCTTGCCCATAAACACTGTTTCAGGTATCCCATTTGGGCTCTTGTGTGTGTGTGTGTTTACATTTGTGCTGATAAATAAATAAACAAGGAAGACTAGTATAGATCTATTTCAAGCTATTTAGCTCTCATCAACTAGTCATATCCTTATTGGGATTCGAACCAGGGAAGTATTACATGTGAGGCAGTTGTAATTGCCACTAGACCACTGGTTCTATCCTGATCAGCTGAGACAGGGGAAATAAGTCTATGCTTGTGTCACAGCACCCTGGTAAGCCCCAATTAAGGGAGGAAGCAAGCTGCTTTCCTTTTCTGTCTTTAGGCTCTTCACAAGAGACCATGCAGACAGAAAGCTATTTGTTTCATTGCCTTTTGTTTCAATTTGTGTTTCCATTTGTGCTGATAAATAAACAAGGGAGACTAGTATAGATTTATTTCAAGCTATTTAGCTCTCATCAGCTAGCCATACCCTTACTGGGATTCGAACCAGGAAAGTATTACATGTGAGGCAGTTGTAATTGCCACTGGTAATACAGTACATAATATATATATATATGTACAGTACTCCACAATATAAACACAGAGACACATTATGTTAAGTAATCCTTTTTTCTCAACTAATAGCTGTGCATATTTCATTACTTACCAGATCAAAGAATCATGCCGCCCACTTTTAATCTTTTGATTCATAAAACCCTCTGTATGTGCATATGTGTGCACTGTAACCCTTTTACTACATATAGTAGGAAAATATTATAATTAGCTGACAGATCCCAGCAATCCTGTTATAATTTCATTCATATAATGCCTTTTTATTCTATTAGTAGATTAGTAATAAAGTATAGAGAGATAAATAGAATATAAAGAGATGAAAGCAATATCATACTACATTCATATCCTAGTGTCTTTTTAGATATCTTGAGTTTTGTTGATAGCATTACTATAGTAATAGCTTGCCATGGCACTCTTCTGGTACTTTTTAAACTTCCCAGTCTAATCTGGAGCTCCTGGAGACCTCCCATCTTAGTAGAGTACATTGCTGTTACTTTTTAGATCACAGATCAAACTCATGATGTCATGTTGCCATCACATGACATATTTTCCTTCCACGGAGCTGAGGTGGGTGTGGCCTGCATGTGACACATCCAGCCCATGGGCTGCCAGTTTGACGTCCCTGCCCTGGATGTTTCCAATCCAACTGCTTAGGCCCAAACTCCACTTAGCTCAGTGCTTCTCAATTATTTTCTGTCATGCCCCCCTAGGAAGAAGAAAACATTTCGCGCCCCCCCGCGCGACTGTAAATAGTATCATCCAGGTCTAAAAGTCACACGAGCGGGTTTGGCTAATCAGGATAGAGCATCATGTCTATCCAATCGGGTCTGTTCTCCTCGAAAGGGAGGAGCATGCTCTGTATCTGACTGGATACAGAGACATAAACACGGGGCTTGGCTTGTTATGACAGTGTTTGCCGAGGTCAAACGCGCCCCCCTTTACGGAGCCTCGTGCCCCCCCCGGGGGGCGCGCCCCACTATTTGAGAAGCACTGACTTAGCTTCAGAAAAGAGATTCTATAATTTGCTCAGAATATTTTTCCTCAGATCTTCTAAATCTTAACTCTGGAATCAGGGAGCTAGTCCAATGGAATTATCTTAGGGCAACATAGGATGATTACACTATTTCCAACACTCCAGATCACGTCCTCAGAGTGCGGATTGGATATTTTTCCCCTAGCAGGCAAAATTATGGATGGTAACATAGAACTCTGATTGCTGAAACTGGAGCCCCTGATTGAATATGGATAAGAGGTCTGGCAGCTCCTTCCTATAACCCCTCCATTATTCATAAGCTTTTACTAGTCAGCCAGAGTTATACTGAGCTAATAGAGACAGATAAAATGTTCATATGATCACGAAGGTAACAAAAGGAAAAGCAAAAATATTTTCAATTGATGTAATTTTTAATCAGATTCCACGTCACTTGAATGCAAGGAAGAATTCCCTGATGACTATAAATGAATGATAGAACTAGTTATATTTCTAGGATTCGCCGCCTATCTTTTAGGAACCCAATGTTCTGAAATGGCTCTTGGAAAAGCTTATCACCATAATTGCTGATGTCTTCTTTTCAAGAGTGGTTTCATACAAGATCTCAGCCTTTACATTTCAAATGCAAAAGTTATTAAGAATAAGAAGAGTTTTGAAGAGAGGCCCTGTCTTCAGTTAAAGGTCTATTGTGCCCTCTGCTGGAAAACCCTTTTTAAAAAACTGACCAGTGTTACTGTAAAATTCAAGATAAAAAGCCATGTGACTTTATTAAGTCATATCTGAAAGATTCACAAAAGTTTGGGGTGTGTGTGTGATTACTATTGTGAGGCTAGAATGTGTTAAATCTCGGGAACAGAGGGAGTCCAGACACAGGCTAGCAAGAACAACAAGCCGTTTATTGGCTAGAATAGCGTAGGCGCTAAGAAAACTATGTACAGAGAGCAAAGTGCGGTAGACAGGGGCTCCCGCGTTTGACAGCTACTTATACGCGAGCTGTCAAACGGGGAGCCAATCAGGTCGCTTCAGGACCCGGTTTCCCGCCAGTCACGTCTTGGCCAATCAGACGTGACTGGCTGTTACAGACTGGCTACAGCCTGTTGCCATGGTCCTTCCAGGTAGGGTGGAAGACTTGCAGCTGGTCGTATGTCGAGACCAGTCACAAGTCGAGGATACAGCACCCCTTTCCCCCCTCGGTCTGCGCATGTGCGACTTGGCCGTCAGTCATGGTAAGTTGCGCATGTGTAGTCCGCCAAGTAGGCGGGGCGGCGCCGGATCTGCCCAGATCTTCTCATTTGCTGCGGAGGGCTCATCCTGGTAAGTTGCTCCTGTGGAAGCTCCTCCCTTCGGAGAGTGGAGCTTCAGGTGGCTGCGTCACGGCGGCCTTCCCGAGGAGGTGGCGTCGGCTGGACCGGTGAGTCGGGGCGAGGGGGCGTGGTGGTCGGGGCATAGTCTTGTGGTGGCAGCCGGTTGGTGGTGGCTTGGTAGGGCGGGCCTTTAGGCGCAAAGGCCCGCGCATCCATGTCGGCTTGAGCCAGGTCCAATAAGGTTTGCCGGAAGGCGGCGTGAATGTCAGGGAGGCCTGAGTGGGCGAAGGCCTTTTGCCCGTTTTGCGGAGGCTCGGATTGAGGTGGGAAAACTGGCCCAATGGGGGCAACTTGGTAGGCAGGTCCTGGTGTCGACGGCTGTGGCAGGCAGCGCCTTAGTTGATCCAGGTGGCGCTTACCTTTTGGAACCATCTTGCTCCTTGAGTGTGAGTGGCTTCCACCCACCTGATCTTGTATAAGAGCTGGAAGGCTTGGCTTTGCCAGTTGGCCTGGTGCAGGGGTTGGCCTGGTGCATGGACTGATAGAAGATTCCACCTACCCACCCCTTGCACATTCTCCTCCCTTCTTTTCCATGTTTTAATCATAATTTGTATTTGTATTGTTATTATATATATTTCTAATATAAAGTGGTTTGACTGCTTTTAACATTGTAAGCCATCCAGACACCTCATGATGGATGGGTGACAATTTTTTAAAATAAATAAAATAATCCCAATGTTTACTCTTCTAGGTGTTGTCCCTGGAAAGCGTGAAACTGCTGCTTAATTATAGTCTCTAAAAATAAACAGAAATGCAGCAATATAGTTAAAATGTTTAGGGACCCTCCCCTATTTCCTTCTTCTCTATAATACAACATGAATTGAAAAGGAAACCTATTATGATCAATTTTAAGAGTTTACTTAGAAAAAAAAAGTATACATTTTCATTTTTTTGAATGAATCACGAAGACAGTATGTCATAAAGAAATTCATATGAATATATCAATATTGATTTTCAGGGACATACAGAGTTGATAGTTACGTAGTGTCTACGGTTTGGAATTGGGTATGTATGTTGTGTCTGTGAGTATATATTTACTTTTGTATAGATTATGTATATGACTAGGACATTCCAGTCAAGGATTTGGACCAATGCACACACAAGAGAAAGTTCCACTGAAGAAAAACGTATTTCAAATTGACATGCAAAGGCTTGTACTGCATGAATGGCTGCTACATACTATTTTGGTGCATCACTTATGCACATACAAGATTGTTATGCGTCTCAGAATACCTAGGAGTAAAACCCTGATGATTGAGTGAATTACTAGAAACTAATTTATATACGATTTCATGACCTATATATTTTCTAATTACATCATGTTGAATTGTCAAGTTGCTCGTATGCTAATACTACTGTAATGATAGCTCAGAATCGTCAGTCGACAAATCTGAAAGAAAAGTTGCTTCAATTTTTGAGTGTCCACACCTTCAGATAGACTAAGACAGTGAGGGCTAACCTTTTTTGGCTCGCGTGCCAAAAGGGTGGGGAGCACAAGGGGGTCGTGGGTGGGCGTGCCACACCCATAATGCTATGTGCGCGACCACCTGCTTTTGTCGTGCTTTTTTCACCCTCCCGAGGCTCCAGAGGTTTCTAGGAGCCTGGGGAGGGTGAAAACAGCCTCCCCCCGCACCTCCAGAGACTTCTGGAGCTTCCCTGAAGCCTCCAGAGGACGAAAAACAGCCTCAAAAGAAGGCCTACATCAGCTGGCCAAGTGCACACAAGCACGCTGGAGCTGACAAGGCAACACCTTGTGTGCCCTACGAAATGGTTCCGTGTGCTACCTTAGGCACCCGTGCCATAGGTTCGCCATCATGGGACTAGGATGCGCAGATGGAGAATAATAAAATTCCCAGTGAAAAGACAACATTTTTCTGAAAGAATGGAAACCTTACATGGATTTTTGCTGCAAGAAAAATGATATGATTTATAGATTTGAGGAATAAAAAAAAGATATGGATTGAGTGAGGGGCTGAAGGAATTTGTATAATCTAAGAGAGAAGGGTGATTTTAAAATTTTAATTATCTGTTTAATGAGAAAGTCAGATTTTATTTTATAACTAGTTTTTATTTTCTTGTACCTTATTCTTTTCTTTAGTTTTTTCTTTAACATATGGTGAAACCCTTAATTAAATATAAACAAATAAACAGATAAGCTGGAGTGAGTGACAAGGAATTTATGGACAACATGTGAACCTCCAGTCCTATGTCTATCACAAAAGAAACATTTCATTTTTTTTTAAAATCAGCCCTGTCTCTTTTACTGGCATTACCTGGGACCCTCCAGCCGATAGAAAACAAAAAGGTGCCCCTATTACTGGAAACAGACTGCAGTTTTCATCCAGATTAGTCTCTTGGTATGATTGTAAAAATAGGATTATAAATCATAGTTAAATGATTATACATCAGATACAGAATATTCTTGAAAATAATGAAGGAAATGCACTGGGAAAACTGTCATCTTCTTTAAAACAAATCAAGAGAATGTCAGTAATGAGAAATATGAAAACCTCATAGTGATTATAATAAAAACAATTTTCTCTTTATAGATATTGTGCAAATATTGATATAGCCAGTAAACGTAAGCATGTTGTTTACAAATGAAATAAATGTTCCAGAAATTTTGATTACACAATGGAAGGATATAGCTGCATTCCTAAAATAGAATGTTTGTAAGTCGCACAGTTGCCTCTCGATGAAATGGGGCAAAATATTATCCACAATTCATCCAGCATAATCTTGTTTTATCCAGGGGTAGCCAGCCTCAAATGGTGTTAGATGCTTATTTGTTGTAACAGCTTAGTATACCGATGAGGTTGAATCAGTACTATTTGCGTTGCTCGGTGCAGGAAAAGTCTTTGATATGGTTCAAATTAAATATTTAGTTCAAATGATGAGTAAATTTACATTCCCAATAATATCTGTTTCTTGTAAATTTCAGCCTGTAAATCATCTGGTTGAATTATTACTGACCAGATTGTTTTGATTAAAATGCAATACAAAATGTGTCAAGGATGTGTTTTTTCCCCTAATTTTCATTTTGATTTTGGAACCCGTCATGTGTACTAAATTGATGATATCCAGTGAGTGTCTCCAGTAAGGCACTGCAGAGGCCTGTGGAAGTAACACAAAGGTACAAGAGTTTATTGGAGCTACCCAGGTTGTCCAATTGAGCAGGATATAAATGATGTAAAATAAACAAATTATGTCTCTGAGCTTGACTGTCATGGGTCTAGCACCTACTGTATCTCTCCAAAGGAAAAACAGTCTTGAATTTAAGATGATCTTGTCCTCAAAATGAAAATGAAAACAGTTCATCTGCTTGTACTATAATTTTGTTACCCAATAATTCTATTTGAAAAATAAATTATTTGCAAGAAAAAAATTGTTCACTCAGTTAAATATATTAATATTCATATTGTACCCTTGCCTAAATCATTGCAACATCAATCAAATGTTGTAAGAAAGCCTCAGCAAGCACATCATCATCATCATCATGGTGGCACAGTGGTTAAAGTGCAGTACTGCAGGCTATTCTACTGATCACTGGCTACCAGCAGACTGCAGATTGAATCTCACCAGGCTCAGTTAACTCAGCCTTCCATCCATCCATCCGAGGTGAGTAACATGACGGCCCAGATTGTTAGGTGCAATATGCTGACTCTGTAAACTGCTTAGAGAGCGCTGCAAAAGCACTATGAGGCAATATATAAGTCTAAGTGCTATTGGTATCATTTGCTGTGATTCTGTTGCAAGCTACATCCAGCCCAAACAGTGAAGTTTTCCAAGGGAGATAGCCTGAAAGAAGACATACCCATGAAAGAGAAGTATGGATCAAGAGCAGAAAAGAGGAGCATCAAATGGTGCTTCTGGAGTGGAAAAAAAAACATTGGCTCAATTATATATGCGCACATCTGAAAAGCATAGGTCAACAGGATGCAAGGTAAATTCAAAAAAGGAAAAGGGCCTTCAATCCAAAATCAATAGAACTAGAAGGGAATTTCAAAAAGCTTCAGGATTCCAAGTCTAACTTTCCTCAACAGCCTAGACCAGGGGTCTGCAAAGTTGGCTCTTTTAAGACTGGTTGACTTCAACTCCAAGAATTAGCTGGCTGGGGAACTCTGGGAGTTGAAGTCCACCAGTCTTAAAAGAGCCAACTTTGCAGACCCCTGGCCTAGACTCAAGTGATAGCCAAACATAGTAATCAGGGATGGGGACAAAACAAAACTACTTGAAATCATCTCTGGGCTTTTAGTGGGAAACATTAACACCAGGGGAATATTTTACATACAAAGCTCATTGCATATGACCATTTACATTTTCCAATAAATACATATATTGTACTCCAGAACTACTCTTCCCCGAAATCTTTTATTCAATGGCTAACAAAAGTCTACAACTTTTATTCAATTCAAAATTCAAATTCAAAAATTTAATTTGTAGAACCGCTCCCTCTCCCCACAGGGACTCGGGGCGGTGCACAGGGAGAGTAAAAACAATAAATATACAAATATAAATGCATAATATAAAAACAGATTAAATCTATTCCTGTGCTAAAACCCGTTAAACTAAAATACCCAGCAGCTATAAATACGTTTAAAACCCCATAGAAAGAGAGACTAGCCTAGGCCGGCCAAGCAGAAAAAGTGTGTTTTTAATTTCAGATGGAAGGAGCGGAGGTCCGTAGTCGTTCTAATATCGGGGGGAAGGTCGTTCCAGAGGGCCGGGCCCGCCACAGAGAGAGCTCTTCCCCTGGGCGTCGCCCGCTGACACTGTCTAGTGGACGGCACCCGGAGAAGTCCCTCTCTGTGGGAGCGAATCGGCCGTGAGGATGTATGAGGCAGGATCCGATCCCGCAGGTAGCTAGGTCCCGAGCCATGGAGCGCTTTAAAGATGATGACTAACACCTTGAAGCGCACCCGGAAGACGACAGGCAGCCAGTGCAGCTCGCGCAAGAGCGGTGTAACGTGGGCAAACCTAACGGTTCCCATAATTGCTCACGCGGCTGCATTCTGGACCAACTGAAGTCTCCGGGTGCACCTCAAGGGGAGCCCCATGTAGAGAGAGTTACAATAGTCCAGTCGGGATGTCACGAGAGCATGAGTGACTGTGCAAAGGGCGTCCCGATCCAATAGGGGGCACAATTGGCGCACCAGGCGGACCTGGTGAAACACCCTCCTGGCCACGGCTGTCACTTGATCTTCCATGGACAGCCGGGTATCCAGGAGGACACCTAAATTGCGCGCCCCATCCACAGGGGCAAGATGTTCGCCCCCTATGGCCAGCGTTGGAGTCAGCTGGTTGAATCGGGCAACCGGAAACCACAGCCACTCGGTCTTGGTCGGGTTGAGCCTGAGTCCGTTACTTCCCATCCAGATCCGCACGGCTTCCAGGCACTGGCACATCACCGCTACGGCATCGTTGGGGTGGTTTGGGGTAGATATATACAGTTACAATAGTCCAGTCGGGATGTCACGAGAGCATGAGTGACTGTGCGAAGGGCGTCCCGATCCAATAGGGGGCGTAATTGGTGCACCAGGCGGACCTGGTGCAAGATAAGCAATACAAAAAGGTTGGCATTTGTGTTTCTAAAGTCAGTAAATGAAATAGGTATATGAACAGGACAGGGAAAACGTGCAACAATATACACTAGTACAGATGTGCTGCTATACAAGTACTTTCATTATCTAAGTTTAGTTACTTTTGCTATGTTCTTAACAAGATTTCAGAATATTCTGAAAACTTTGCATCTTCTACTAGATTTTATTAAGAAAAACTGAAGACAAATCCTTTTAGACTTAATCCTCATTCATTTGGATAGCATTCTGGAAATTAATGCAAAGAGATGCAGTTTAAATAACTGGTTTAGTGTTAACATAAAGTATTAGATATTAATGTTGCATCGTATCTCATGTTAGCAATGCATATATAGCTACAATAACTCACCAGATGTTCTATTTTATTAGCTAATTTGTAAATGAATGAACAAACACCAAATAAAGCATTAATGGCATAAACAATGACTATAGATGCATCTTTAATATTTTTTCCTTACAAAATCTGTCCTGAATTGCTAATTAACTTTTTAAAATTTAAATCTGTGTTCCAGCAATGGCATATAAGAAATAAAAATTAACTTCTAATAGTTTAGTTTATGCTGTAGAATTGATAATGGCTCAAAATGAGTCATACAAAGGGTATTGTTTGATTAAACATAATCCTGTGTGTCGATTAATTTTCTTGGTTATTTAGATTGCCAACAGTTTAAGGCCAATTATTAAGCTTTTATGTTGCTTGCTGAGATATTTAAAGTGGATGATCAGAGACGAGATTATTTCTTTTTAAAAATGAGAGTATAAAGACCTAATATATACTGAGAGTTTAAAATAGACTATATGTTAACTGCCAAATTTTAATGGGTATTAAGCTATTTCTATGTTCTCACTTATTACTATGAGATTTAAATAAGAGTGTCCCAATGGAAAGTAAGCTAAAGCTAAAATTCAGTCCAAGACAATTTATCAAGATTACAGTATGCAGGACTGCAGTCTTTAGATGCTTCCACTGCAAACCAAATTATATAGATGATCACAATGTAGTTAATAGGTCCTCACAAATTTAATTAATCAAGATAGTCCAAACACACACATAATGAAAATGGTATTTTCCATCCCATAGAAAAATAAAAAATTGTATTCAGGTTCACCTTTGAATTATATATACTATAGAATAAATGACTGAATTTGTACTTCAGGGTAAAACCATGGCTTAAATCACTTTTTTTTTCTAGATGGTGACATGTCATTATCTAAGTCTATGATTTTAGGGCTTAATGTACATCCAAACGGGTACTAACAATGATTAGTAAATTTAATGTAACTCCATGGAATTTGGAAATGGTTTAGCAAGGAGTTGAAGAGTTGGAAGAAGCAAGGAGAGGCAGAGGCAAATATTGCGTAAGTATTCTTTTCCAGGGATGAAGATGCATTACAAAATGTCTTGACAAAGGCAAATACACAAAAACACCCACATACTTTTGGCATGGTAAAGAACTGTAGCAGAGGACAGTCATTAAACTACATACTGAATTGTATTTGTATTACCTGGATGACTGATAAGATAGTTACTATTTTAACACTAAAATAAACTTAACATTTATAAACAATAATTGTTGAATTCAAAATTCCAGAGCTAAAACTAGTGAAGCTATATCAGTTTCATACTTTTATAAAAATATTGGGAATGAGGAGACTTAGTCCTTCCTTAAACACGCAACCAGCTGGGTGACTTTGGGTGGGTGGGTCTCTCTTTGTCTCCCCCCTCCCTTTCTCGACTTGAAGGCGAGAAAGAAATAAGAAGGAAATAAGAGGAAGGAAATAAGAGGAAATAATAAGAAGGAAAATACCCATTTTACTAATCAAAAATAAAAGTAGCAAATATTTGCCATGTAATTGAAAAGCCTACTTTTATTCAAACCAGCTTTTTGGCAGTGGGGTGAGGTTTGTACAGTAATTGTCAATAATATAATTTTTAGTTTTTCAATTATGTTTCAAGGTCACATCCAAGTAGTAACTGTGCTTCCTATTTTTTCCCTCTACTTAGTCAATAAAATGTGATTGATTGTGATATATGCAATACTATATGGGCATTGTTAAATAGATTAGAACGATGTAATGGAATGATGTGTGTATGACTTTAATATATAGAATATCTTGTTTAAAATATAGGAATAATAATTGGAGTTGAACTTTTGATACAAATAATGCTGTATGCGTGAATTCAAAATTTAGAATATCTTGTTCAAAATTAAGGAATAATTACAATTGAAGAATTAATATATAATAATTCTGTACTTATGTTTAATGAACAATTTGTGATTCAATATACAATTATAAGTGGTGACCATGGAAAGGATGCACAAATCTTGTAACCAAACAACACGCTATATGAAATGGAAAAAGGTTGTATGTGTTGTATGTTTTTGTTTGTTTAAAAATGAAAAAATCTAAAAAAATGTTGTGACTTTTTAAATTGTTTTATGTATCCATAAAATACATATTTTAGTTTACAGAGGACACATAGTAGTACATCCTTGTAAACTTTCAGTGATAATTGAAATAATATTCAGTAATATTTGACTTTTTAATGTTATCTAGCTATCCCAGAGTCACGAGAATTACCTGTATATCCAACACATCTGAAAGATAATAAGTTGGGAAACACTAACTTCAAAATCTATCACAAGTCTATCTGTACCAAGCTCTAGATATACAAAGGCATTAAAATGATTACATTGTTATGTGGTTCAAACCTTCAAAATTCGCACACATACATACATTAAAAATATTATTTGAACCAAATTAGGACCATGTTTCATTTGGCTTAGATCAGTGGTAGTAAACCTGGTCCCTACCGCCCACTAGTGGGCGTTCCAGCTCGCATGGTGGGCAGTAGGGGTTTTGTCTGATACTGAAGCAATTTCCTTTTTTAAAATTTAATTGACTTCCCTATTGTATAAATCACCATTACTGTGGAACCGGTGGGTGGTTAGAAAATTTTACTACTAACAGAGATACAAAAGTGGGCCGCAGGTATAAAAAGGTTGATTACCCTGGCTTAGATGTTAATAAAATGTCAGAGGGATGGCTTAGTTTACATATATAGCAGAATAAGTAAGGAATAAATTTGACCATCTCAGAGATTTCAGGTCTCTGCTACTCAAAGATCACACTTTGAAAACAAAATACAGTAATGGAAATCAAACTTTTGTTTTCATCACCTCAGCCAATAACTTTACAGAGAATGAATGGGAAGAATGAAACATCAAGAGATAAAAAAACTGCATGTATTTATTTTGTCTGGGTTCTTTAGAAAAAAACATATAGTACTTAAATCCAGTTACCAAACTGTTATCATAAAGAGCAAAGGTTATAGAAAATTGTAACAAGAACCATAGGTCAGAGTGTTACTGATGAACAGAGGACATTTGTTATTCCAACATCCTGTGCAAGTTAAAAATTTAAGAATTTGATCTAGACTTCAGTCTGAAATGATATAGTCATTAGTGATTTTATTGAATTTATTACTGTTGATGATTTGATTCTGCATCAATGAATTGTGCTGCTTTGCTTATAGAAAGTGTTTTGTTTTTAAAAAAATCTAACTGGAGCTAGCTCACAAATTTTAGGAGCACAATGAAAAAGGAAGTGTGCACTGTAAATGAAAACAATATGCTCCAAATATGAAAAGGACATTAGTATGAGAAATTATAAGCAAAGTGTTAAAAAAGAAGACAAATATTCTACAGTCAGTGACTTCATGTATAATTCTGTTTGCTGTTTTGGTTATCTTGTCTCAAACTGGAAATCTGAAAAGGAAAAAGTGAACATCACATAAAAAAACCTAATGTCCTCTGCACATTCAACGTAAGAGCAAGTTCCAATGAAAACACATAAAAGATTCAATGTGTTGATACGGAAATCAAAGAATGTTCAACATAACTGTAAATTATGAAGTGTGCAAACATGAATATTTTTCTCTCCTTTTATCTAATAGAGCATCATGACACAAACTCAACAGTATTTACTTCTCATATAGTGCTGTAATGTAAAATCTGTTCCACCTGATATGCAGCGTTGTACAGTAAGAGATAACAGGATAACAGGATGGAATATATTTTGGACTCAATGATGCCTTCTTCTGAATATGGAAGAGTTTTGTTGTACATTAGTTTATAAAACAGATAGGATTATAACACTCTCCTCAATCTACTTGATAGTTTGTATGTCCAATTTGAGGTGGAAACTTAGGATACTTATGTCTTAACTCTGATATCTTAAGAAATTTAAGTTTTAATAAATTGATCATGATGCAAGTATATATTCATTGCCACACAACATAACTTTAACCACTAAGAGGGTAATTTATACATATTCATCATCATGCTGTATGAATTATCCAAAAGCCACAAAGACAGAATCAAGCTATTCTACAAAGCACCTGAGGGCAGCTCAAGTAGCAATGGATGGAGACTACCATACTTTTTGGAGTATAATATGCACCTTTTTCCTTCGAAAAAGAGGCTGAAAAATCTGGGTGTGTCTTATACACAGAATACAGCATTATTTTGCCTCCCGAAACTTCACCCCTTCACCAAAATGGTCGTGCATTGCCTTTAGGAAGAATTTAGAGCGGGGAGGACCTCTGAAATATCAGGAAAAAGAAGTTGCTATTTTGAAACAAATTCCCCAAAAAATTATATATAAAAAAGAAATATAAAAAGAATTCCTTCTTATCCAAAAAATTATATAAAAAGGGAGTTTGGTTCAAATGGTTGCTGCCAGAAGGAATGTTGGTCTTTTGGGAAGGAGGCAATTAGACTTAAAACATTAAGAGAGGCAGAGGCCTTTCTTCAAAAGCACTCCTCACTCCTAGGAGACGAAGAAGAGGGAACAGGGGGGGCCGTCGATGGGAAGGAAGAAGAAGAATCAATAGCAAAAAGACTAATATCTCAAAAATGATTTTATTTGAAATTTTACTGTGATAGTTGTATTAGATGGCAATGAAAAACATGATTGAATGTACGAATTATACAATGTAACATATATGTATGCTTGCCCTTTGCTTTCTTTAAAAATATTGTATTTGTATGAAGTTTTGGGAGGACAACCACCTCCGGCATGGAAGCATCTAAAATGTTATTTTAACCCTACAACCCTTTTCCCACAAATACTGTAAAACCAATAAAAATTGTTTACCAAAAGGAAGCTTTTAGAGAGCTGGGGGGGGGGGGGGTTAGGGAGGGCAGAAATGAACAAAAAAACGGACTGTTTTTTGCTCGTTTCTCTCCCCCCCCCCCCCCCCAGCATTCTGCAAGCCCCTTAAAGGCTATCCATGACTTTTGGGGGGTAAACGGGCCCTTTTTTTTGCAAAAAACAGGCCTTTTGGGGAGGTTTGCAAAGTGCAAAAACTTTTTTTTTTTTAAAAAAATTGCGTCTTCAAAACTTTGGTGAATCTTATATTCCAAAAAATATGGTAATCAAGGAGAAACAACATGAGAAATTTCCTGACAGAACAATTAATCAGTAGAACAACTTGCCTTGTAAGTTGTGAATCCTCCAACACTGGAGGTTTTTAAGAATATATTGGACAAACATTTGTCTGAAATGGTTTTGGTATAGGGCAGGAGTCTGCAAAGTCGGCTCTTTTATGACTGGTGGACTTCAACTCCCAGAATTCCCCAGCCAGCCTGGCTGGCTGGGGAATTCTGGGAGTTGAAGTCCACCAGTCTTAAAAGAGCCGACTTTGCAGACCCCTGGTATAGGGCATGGCTCTCAACCTGTGGGTCGGGACCCCTTTGGGGGTCAAATGGGGGTTGCCTAAGACCATCGGAAGACACACATTTTTGATGGTCTTAGGAACCAAGACACCAATTTTATGGTTGGGCGTCACCACAACACGAGGAACTTATTAAAGGGTCAAGGCATTGGGAAGGTTTCCTGCCTGAGCAGGGTGTTGGACTAGAACACCTCCAAGGTCCCTCCCAACTTGCTGCATGAACTTAGCAAAACAATGCATTGGCCCATTAATTCAGTAGTATTGAGTTAATATTGAGTATGTAAGTTTTCTGACAATTCTGGTAGATGCCTTGTCGGTGTAGGGGCTTCCCAGGAAATACTAGGACAAAATTTGCTTTATTTGGTATGCCAAATTCTGACTACTACTTTACTACTCTCTGCTGGCTGTTGCATAGCCTGACCTCGCATATATTTATTTATATAGAGCCTTATTAGCACTCCCACGCAAACATGAGTAACTGCAACTTTCCTTGAGAGTCGCAGCCAACTAGATGCACGGGAAATTACTTCTAGGAGTATCTTTTGCGCTGAAACGCCATTCGTTTGATCCTTCGGGCCGGGCACGGCAGCGTCTAGTTCCAAATCAATACGGGCGGGAGAAAATAAACCGGAACTGCCGATTCCCAAAGTCGGCAGGTAACGGCCGAAAACAAACCGGGATCGCACTCCTGGAAAGCCAGCGCCGTTAAGATTTGCTTCCAAGTAAAGGCGCACGGGATGAATTGCAGCCCTGTCCAAGAAAGCCTAGACGTGCTCAGCGGTCAGCAATGCATAAGTTTATGGAACAGAGGCAGAAAAATCAGAATATTGGATTTAAAAAAAATACAACAACCCGGCGATACATTGCCGATACAATAGCGTTTTGCTGCGGACGCTGCGCTATTTCTGGGTCGGATGCTTCCTCTGCCGCCGCGGGAGAAACCCGAGAATGGCGGGGAGAAAAGCGGGGGCGTGGGGCTTCCTGGCGAAGGAACCAGTGGAAAAACAAGAAGGGGCCGAGGCGGAGCATTTGGGCAGGGGGGTCGACTCCCTCGCCGCCGAGGCTGGGCCTGGAAGCCGCCCGCCCGCCAGCCCCGCTGCTTCCCCTCCTCCTCCGGGTTCGGGGGGTCCCCGGGCTCAGCCCCCGAACGCCCCTCTCTTCCGTTCGCCATGTCATTTCCTGTGCTAATAAGATGGTGGTCACGGCCGGGAGGGAGGGAGCCGCCGCAGCTGCCGCCTCCTCCTCTGCCACCGCGCCCGGCCCGGACCCGGGACCCGTCCTCGCCTGGGACTAGCGAGCCAGGCTGGACTGCCCGGGCCGGCGCCGCAGGAGGAGGAGGCAGAAGACGACGCGGGTGGCAGAGCGGGTGGCCGCCAGAAGAGCTGAGCTGCCCCCGGACGACGAGCCAGGGCCCCGCAGTGCCGAGGTGAGTCAGCCCTTCGGTAGCCAAGGTGGCGACGAAAATGGCTGCGGAGAGCAGGCGGGGCGGTGGGGGGGAAAGGCAGATGGGCGAGCGCGCTAGGGGGTCTGAGAGCCGTTGCGGGCGGGAGGCCGTCTGGGGGCCGTGGCTACGGTAGAGGGGCTTGCTCTGCAGTCCTCGCCCAGCAGCGGTGGCGGAGGGCGCGGCCAGGCAGGTAGGTAGCCGCCTCGATTTTTCCCTCTTCCCCTTCTGGGACGAGCGCTGAGCTCGGCACAGCCCGGCCCCTTCCTCTCCCCTCCTACCGCTCCTGCCACCGTCTCCTCTCCTGCCTTGCCTCCCCTCTCCCTGTTAAATCTACGTCCGGTGAGTGACGTGGACGCGCTCCAATGGGCGGCCGAGAAAGCCAGTGAGTTCTCCCATAGGGAATGTGTGGGCGGGGTTCCGAAGCAACTGGGTGACTTTGGAAGGGCCGCGGGAAGAAGAGAGGGGAGGAGGCGTCCGAAGACGAGGGCGGGACTTCTTTTTGCTCTACTTCCCGAGGAGCAACGTCCCACTCGACAGAAAGTGAAGTTGGCTGCTGCGTCAACTGATTTTAGACTCCGTGCAAAAAGCGGATTTTGGATTCCGTGCAAAAAGGGTCAAGGACTGTGCAGTGGTCCCTCCTATAGGCCGACGAGGCAGAGGTGATTCGGATTAAAAGATACGATTGGCGTGAGCAGAAATCTCTGCTACCGTTCAGGAATGCATAGTCCAGGAGGCTGGCGAATGCCGTCTTGGCCAATTGCAGGAACGGAAAATAAAGCTGCCAATGTCAGAAATACCGTGCATCGTTCAGATCACTACGGCGTAGAAGGGGCGTGATGACAAAACGATGGAAGTCACAAAAATGACTGAAAGACAGAAACGATACCATACCCAGGAAAAAATGATAATTTGGGTCTTGGTTTAGTTTGAGGGGAGTGTGATTGTACAAAACGATCCATTATGTAGAAGTGTATGTTCTTCACTTAACTAAAACCTTGGGTCATCCAGAGAAGTTAAATGGTCGAAAAGTAATGACTGATAAAAGAAGAGCTTGTGGTTAAACTTTGCTATTTAGACACAGCTAGAGCTAAAACTTAAAAGGGGTTTAAAAAGGAGGAGTCGGTCCATGGTAGATAAAGCTGCTAATGCTTTCTTGTTATGGTGGCTTAATATAACAGGTAGCATGCCTTTGAAGACTTTTTTTTCAGGATCATGAATTGGAGAGTGGTAATATCTCCTTTTTGGCTTGCAAGAAATCATTTTGGGAGTGAATATGGACCAGATGGATCTCTTGTCTGATCTAGTGTGGCTCTGTTTATGTTATTCTTTTTTGCTGTCTTTTTAAAAGCCACTCAGCCATCCTATTGCCTGAACATTATTGAGATCCTTATTAGTAAATAAACTACCCTATTATTTAGATGTTCCTTTCCATTAATTATAAATACAACCTTGAAGAAGTAGACTAGGCTAATGCTGCTACAGTATTTGTGTCTTTATTTCAGGGCTTCGGTCTTTCAGTCCTGTATATTGCATGTTATGAATTGTGTATAAAACAAATAAAATGAATAATGAGTATCCTGTTAGCTATAAGCAATATTAAGATCAAGTCTGCATAGCCTTGAAATAAAAACAGATAGCTTCCCATCAAGAAAAGAGCCATCCTATGTAGGCACAGAGATACTGTCTTGCAATTTCAGTAATTGCCTTATTGAGAGCCAGTATATTTTCCCCCTGATTTTTTTTCTTTGTTAAAATATTCCCATTTACTGCAATCAGTGAGAGGAAATTCCAGTACCAGCATGAATCTAACATAGTTGCTCTTGTTTCCAGAACATTAAATTTTGGAATTTACTATAGATGGGAACATTTTGAAGCATTTTAAGCTAGTGGAATTAGGTGTTAACAGTAGCTTTAAAAGTCCTTAAACTATTTTTTAAAAATTTATATTTTAAGTTGCCTACAATCAAAAAAGTGAAACCTGATTAATGTATCCAAAACTTCATGAACCACTGTTACCAAAAGTGCTTTGTCAAAAGGTAATTGGATTTTATTTTTCCTTGAAGATGCTTCTGGGATGAGAAGCGAAACATCTTCAAGGAAAACTAAAGAAAGTGCAGTTGCCTTTTGAAAAAGTTGTCTTTTGGGACAGCCAAGACCTAAATGACTGACAATCTCCACAGACATTGAACCACTATTACCTTATTTCTATGATTAGTTATTAAGGGAAGACTCATGCTTAGATTCTGCAACTTCTATAATTTTATGAATTCAAGAAAATGAAGGTTAACGTATCTAGAGATACCCAGATAGATAAAGGCCATGTACTGAATGAATTTATTATGCCATAAGCCCCACAGCGTCCTATGTCTTCAAAATGCTGCTGAGTACATAATGCTCATTTCATAACAATTTAGATCAGGGAGGTCCTCTGAAGAAATAGTACCATTTTTATTACATTAAGATGGCTTTTCAAAGGCCAGGACTGCTAGAATATGTAATTGAAAGACACTTTATTAAAATATCCTATGGTATGTGCATTGTTGTATGTATAGCCCAAGTGTCTATAAAAGGAAGATAACTTTTCTCTCCAAACGGAATAATTTTTCTTCTCCCATATCTTTTGATACCATATTTATGTACACCATCTAGCACTAATTAAGTCTTGGGTTTCTCTTTCAGAATGTTGTAAGATACATCCTGGAATTCAGATGACAGCTGCTAGTTCTAATATGAAATATTTGAATATCTTCAGGTATTCAGGTTATCTGATATTGGGGGGGAGGCTAAGGTTCACTTAACAGAGGGCTATACCATCAGGACGGTCTGGGGGAGGGGTAGATATGTCGGGAGCCGGAGACCATATCACATGCCGGGAGGGCGCACCCGCTGATTACAAGCGGTCGCGCGCTCTGATCTCCAAGGCTCTTCCAGCAACCCAGGAGGTCAGGGATCTCAGAGCCGGGGCCCTAGGCTGATGCTATGCAATGCCAGGTCTGTGGTTAACAAAGCCCCCCTCATCCACAACTTGGTGTCGGAGGGGGAGCTGGACCTGGTAGGTATCACGGAGACCTGGCTGGGACATGAGGGGGGCATACCCCTCGTGGAAATGTGCCCACCAGCTTACCGGGCATTTCATCAGCCAAGGGCCCAAGGTGGGGGGGGGGGTGGCAGTTGTTATTAAGGAAAATCTTGAACCGAGGGAGACCACTGTGCCGCAGACAGCCGGTTGTGAATCCCTCTGTGTGAAGTGGGGTCATGGGAGGCAGTTGGGTTTGCTGATAGTGTACCTGGCTCCCTGCTACGTATCAGCAGCCCTACCCGAGCTCCTCGATGTGATCGCCGAGGTGGCGGTTGATACCCACAGGCTTTTAGTCATGGGGGATTTCAACCTGCCATCAGTAGGCGAGGCATCTGAGGTGGCTCGGGAGTTCATGGCCTCCATGACGGCGATGGACCTGACCCAAGTAATTCATGGCCCACACACACCGAGGGACACACACTGGATTTAGTTTTTGTCTCCGGCCAGTGGACGAGTGTTCTTGGATTAGGGGAATTAGCCATCGAACCGCTGTCATGGTCAGATCACTCTCTCCTTCAGCTTGACTTTCCAACCGCTGCACCCCACCGTGGGGAGGCGGAACCAGACATGCCAAGATGGTTCCGCCCAAGGCGCCTGATGGACCCTGAGAGGTTCCAGATGGAGCTTGGGCTAATACCTGAATCCCTGGCCCGCGACTTGACTGAGGACCTAGTGACCGCCTGGAATAGTGCGGCCACGGGGGCCTTTGACTGGATCGCGCCTTTGCGGCCTCTCACTCGGCATCGATCTACCTTGGCTCCTTGGTTTTCCGAGGAGCTGAGGGAAAAGAAACGCCAGAAGAGATGCCTAGAGAGCATCTGGAGGTCCACTTGCGCCGAATCTGACCGGACACGGGTGAGGTCGCATTTGCGGACCTACCTTGTGGCGATGAGAGCAGCGAAACGGGATTTTTAGCACGGGCTTAATAATTTAATACGTTTTTAATGATGTATATTGTTTTATTGTGGTTTTAATAATGCCTGTGCGCCGCCCTGGGTCCTAACCAGGAGAAGGGCGGGGTATAAATTCGATAAAATAAAAAAAATAAAAAAATTATCTCGCCGCTCTCATTGCATCCACAGATAACCGCCCTGCCGCCCTGTTTAGAGTGACCCGCTCCCTCCTTCAGCAGAGCTCCTTTACAGGGCCGTGCAGATGAATTTGGATGTTATCTGCAGGATAAAATCGCTCAGATCCGGGGCGAGTTAGCCTCCAATTGGGTTAGTCTGGGCGGGATGACAGAGACAGGTCTTGAGACCGTTATTTCGGCTGAGTTTGATCCTGTGACTCCCAATGGCATAGACAGGATACTGGGGCAGCTGAATGCCACCACATGTTTATTGGACCCGTGTCCCTCCTGCCTTGTACTGGCCTCCTGGTAGGTTACACGAGGTTGGCTCCAGGGGATTGTTAACGCTTCCTTGAGTGAGGGGTTCTTGCCAACCATCTTGAAAGAGGCTGTGGTGAGGCCCCTCCTCAAGAAGCCCTCCCTGGACCCAGCTGTGTTATCCAACTACCGTCCGGTCTCCAACCTTTGCTTCCTGGCGAAGGTTGTCGAGAGTGTGGTGACACAGCGCCTGGAGGAAACTGCCTATCTAGACTCGTGCCAGTCCGGCTTCCGACCTGGGTACAGCACGGAGACGGCATTGGTTGCGTTGGTAGATGATCTCTGGAGGGCCCGGGACAGAGGTTGCTCCTCTATCCTGGTCCTATTAGACCTCTCAGCGGATTTTGATACCATCGACCATGGTATCCTATTGCACCAGCTGGGGGGAGTTGGGGTTGGGAGGCACCGTATTACGGTGGTTCTCCTCCTACCTCTCCAACCGGTCGCAATTTGTGTTGACGGGGGCAGAGGTCGATGTCGAGGCCCCTTATATGTGGGGTGCCTCAGGGGTCGGTCCTCTCACCCCTCCTGTTCAACATCTACATGAAGCCGCTGGGTGAGATCATCCGTGGTTTTGGGGTAGAGTTCCATCTGTACACTGATGACACCCAGCTGTACATCGCTACCCCTAACCACCCCAACGATGCCGCCGACGTCATGTCCCGGTGTTTGGAAGCCGTGCGAGCCTGGATGGGGAGGAACGGGCTCCGACTCAACCCGTGCAAGACCGAGTGGCTGTGGTTTCCGGCGCCACGACATAGCTCCATAGTTCCATCTCTGGCTATCTGGGGCGAGTTATTTGCCCTCGCAGAAAGGGCCCACACTTGGGTGTCCTCCTGGACGCTCGGCTGTCCTTAGATGACCACCTGACAGCTGTAGCCAGGGGAGCCTTCTATCAGGTCTACCTGATACGCCAGTTGCGCCCCTTTCTGGATCGTGACGCCCTACACACGGTCACTCAAGCTCTCTACCTTCCTCTCTAGCTCCCTGAGTCCCATGTTGGGAGATAGGGCGGTATAGAAATTTAATAAACGAATAAACTAAACTAACTATCTGGTAACTAAATGTAGAATTGAGACTGCCTCTCAAAACTGCCAGGGTTTTCAGACTAGGGGTTTAATAAAGACAGTTGCATCAACTGTCTTTACAGGGTAGAGCAGAGGAATTTGTGACTTTTCTGCAGGACAAAACCGCTCAGATACAGAACGAGCTAGCCCCCATTCGTGGCCCAGTGGGATGCCACGAGGCTGATCTTATTTGGGAGGAATTTGACTCCGTTGCTTCCGAGGATATGGACAGGTTACGTGGACGACTGCGAGCCACCACATGTTTATTGGACCCGTGTCCCTCCTGGCTTGTACTGGCATCCTGGGAGGTGACACGAGGCTGGCTCCAAGAGGTTGTCAACGCTTCTTTAAGTGAGGGTTCCTTGCCTGCTTCCCTAAAAGAGGCTATGGTGAGGCCCCTCCTTAAGAAGCCCTCTTTGGACCCAGCTCTTTTAACCAACTATCGTCCCGTCTCCAACCTTCCCTTTTTGGCGAAGGTTGTTGAGAGTGTGGTGGCACAACAGTTTCCCCGTCACCTGGAGGAAGTTGATTATCTAGACCCCCGCCAGTCCGGCTTTCGGCCCGGGCATAGCACCGAGACGGCATTGGTCGCGTTGGTGGATGATCTCTGGAGGGCCAGAGATGGGGGTTGTTCCTCCATCCTGGTCCTATTAGACCAGGATGGCTAGGAGGGCGTTTTACCAGGTTCGCCAGGTTCGCCAATTGCGCCCCCTATTGGATCGGGACGCCCTTCGCACAGTCACTCATGCCCTCGTGACATCCCGACTGGACTATTGTAACTCTCTCTACATGGGGCTCCCCTTGAGGTGCACCCGGAGGCTTCAGTTAGTTCAGAATGCAGCCGCGCGAGCAATTATGGGAACCACTAGGTTCACCCATGTAACACCGCTCTTGCGCGAGCTGCACTGGCTGCCTGTCGTCTTCCGGGTGCGCTTCAAGGTGTTATCATCTTTAAAGCGCTCCATGGCTCGGGACCTAGCTACCTGCGGGATCGGATCCTGCCTCACACATCCTCACGGCCGATTCGCTCCCACAGAGAGGGACTTCTCCGGGTGCCGTCCACTAGACTTTGTCAGCGGGCGACGCCCAGGGGAAGGGCTCTCTCTGTGGCGGGCCCGGCCCTCTGGAACGACCTTCCCCCCGATATCAGAACGACCACGGACCTCCGCTCCTTCCGCCTGAAATTGAAGACTCATCTTTTCCGCCTGGCCAGCCTAGGGTAGTCTCTCTCTCTATGGGTTTTTTTAATGTTTATTTATATTTAGTGGGGATTTTTAGTTAATGGGATTTTAGCACAGGAATTAGTTTAATCTGTTTTAAATTGTATGTATTTTGTATATTTATTGTTTTTATTCTCCCTGTGCACCGCCCCGAGTCCCTGTGGGGAGAGGGAGCGGTTAATAAATTCAACTTTATTATTATTATTATTATTATTAACTGCATTTTGTTTAGTCTTTCTATTCCTTGGATACTAGATCATGGGGCATTAGCAAGGGCAGGAAATTGTGGTTTTATAGAATGGTAAAGTTCTTTGGTATATGATTGAATTGAATTTATTGGACTTCTAGACCACCCCCTCTCCCCAGAGGGACCTGGATATCTCCATCTGTATTGGACTTTTTCTATATTTCATAAAATGATACTTCAAGTTCTAATTGGGGACAATAACTGTTCATGCCGCCCTCATAAGTTGTTAGTGAGCTAAATCACTTTTTAATTTGTACAACTGAAGGAAAAAGATATCTTTCACAACACTACAGGTCAAAAAAGAATAACCCTAGTCAGTGCTGAGATTATTTCACTGACTGGTAATGTGTGCTAAATGAATGTATATTCATCCCGACTGGACTATTGTAACTCTCTCTACATGGGGCTCCCCCTGAGGTGCACCCAGAGACTGCAGTTGGTCCAGAATGCAGCCGCGCGAGCAATAATGGGAACCGCTAGGTTCACCCATGTAACACCGCTCTTGCGCGAGCTGCACTGGCTGCCTGTCGTCTTTCGGGTGCGCTTCAAGGTGCTAGTTATCATCTTTAAAGCGCTCCATGGCTCGGGACCTAGCTATCTGCGGGATCGGATCCTGTCCCATACATCCTCACGGCCGATTCGCTCCCACAGAGAGGGACTACTCCGGGTTCCGTCCACTAGACTCTGTCAGCGGGTGACGCCCAGGGGAAGGGCTCTCTCTGTGGCGGGCCCTGCCCTCTGGAACGACCTCCCCCCCGATATTAGAACAACCACGGACCTCCGTTCCTTCCGTCTGAAATTGAAAACGCACTTTTTCTGCTTGGCCAGCCTAGGGTAGCCTCTCTACTATAGTATTATAGGGTTATAGAGTTTTAGTGAATTGGCATTGGGAATTTTAGCGCAGGGTTTTACTGTTTAATTTGCTTTTAATTGTTTTGTATATTTATGTATATTTATTGTTTTAACTTCCCTGTGCACCGCTCCGAGTCCCCTTGGGGAGAGGGAGCGGTCTAGAAATTAAAATTATTATTATTATTATTATTATTATTATTATTATTATTATTATTATTATTATTATTATTATTATTATTATTATTATTATTATTATTATTAGGCTAGAAAGCCTCAGGTTGGGACAGACTAGCGTAAAATGATGTGAAATAGGCTTAATGCAGCATTTTGGATTCAAAGGCAAAAAGGTGTTTTGGAATGCATGGACTATTCCATTCACTGCAGCTCCTTAAAGCAGCATAATCCTAGAAGAAGATACTGGTGCATTGTAGATTTAAGACATTATTACATAATGCTGAACTAGCAGGCACTGTTTTAATATTGATAGAAAAAAAAGAAGAAATAAAGGAAAAATAAAACTGTACAACGTGTTTTTGCTTTTGTTTTCCAATGTAATGAAACATATAGTCATTTTTCTATTATTAGAAGTAGTCAGAATTCCAAGACTAATTTGAAATCACTTTTTCTATTCTATTTCCCCAAACCTTATCAGTGACATCTTTAATATATAAAGACATTTTAAAGCTTTTGTGGAATATTATACAGACTGCATAATCTGTGGTTCACAACATCTGTCCTTGCAATGCTCAAGTAATTGCCAAATTGTAATTGTTTTGTTAATAAAACACAGTTCTTTAATTTTAACTAATCCTGATATTTTGGTATTATAGATTTCTACATCTTAATGCAGTCTTTGATACGGAAAGGATTCCATACCTCTCTTGTATAAAGATATGTGGCAAAAATTGCCAAAGTAAAAACTAAGAGAAGACTCTTAATAGTTCTTCAAAAGAATGTTTAAGAGTCCCCAAAGTGATCTACACAATAAGAATATTGAAGGGGGGGGGGGGGGGGATGCAGCATTTTGTGTAGAAATGGCAGGACGGAAGTGGAAATTCCGAGCAATCTTAACAGACACTGTCTTCTAATTCCATGAATAGTAGATGCAAATGGGAAGTACAATGTTTCCAAAGCAACTGGCAAGAGTAGTGGGAATTTTTATTATTATTATTATTATTATTATTATTATTATTATTATTATTATTATTATTATTATTATTATTATTATTATTATTATTATTATTATTATTATTATTATTTATTGGATTTCTAGACCGCCCCCTCTCCCCGAAGGGACTCGGCCTACTTTGAATCCTTGCCTTTCTTTTTACCTTATTCTAGGCTCAGTTTAACCGTGATTAACACTAGGAAAATATACCCCCAAGTGGCTGTTTTGCTAATATTCTTTGTGATATGATGAAGCTTCTATAAATATGATCACAAAACTTGAGAAAGGATCTTGGCACTGTACATAGTGTTTATTTGCAGTCAACATTGCTTTTTATCCCTGCTGTGCTCAGGGATACCAATCCTTTGCATACCTTAGGAGATAGTATCAGTCACCATCTCCATGGAAATGTAATCCAAATATTGGATTCTATATTCACTAGATAAATTACAGCATACCTTTTGATACACTGATTTTTTTCCCTTTAAAGAGTATGCAGGGTGCTGGGCATTTGCCCACAAGATATTTAACACTCATCATCATCATCATCATCACATCGTTATTATTATTAGATGGGAAACTAAAATAATAATAAAAAATAAACTAAAAATTAGAGAAAGGTTTGAAAATTTACTTTAAAGTTTTGCAACAAGTAAGAATAATGAAGATATGGCCAAAATCAATGTAATATTTTAATAGCCTTTTTATCCTATTATCTTTAATATTTGTTAAAGAAACAATTTGTAATTCTTGGATGGACCAAACCTATATGAAATAGGATTTTTGAACGTGTAAAAGCAGCACCTTCTATTGACATCTTGAAATAATTCTTCACAAATGACCTTCAGAGGCAGGATTGCCCAGTTAAGTGAGCAAGAAGCTTGGAGGAGAATTTGCCCCTACATTAAAAATACTCTCTATCATGCATAGATGCATAAGTGCTGTTATCTAAAGTTAAAGAGCACTAAACTCTCAGATGAATATATTGCTTTATCAAGGATTGCATATGTCTTAACTATTGAGCTACATTTTTTGCATCTCTAAAGGTGAGGGAGAGAATTGATAAAGAGTGCAAAATATAGTTAACTAATATTTAATAGCAGAGATATTCCACTGTACTTGAAGAAAAAGACCCTTTTAGATCCTGACAGGTTGGACAGTTATTCTTGTTTCTAGTCTGGTTTTTCCTGGGTAAAACCATAAAGTCTATAGTGGTATCATAATGCCTGAGAAAAGGATCATCAGGATTTACTTGAGTCAAACTTTGGTTCATTACCAAAATGGCCACTTTGTTTAATAGATGTATAGAAAGAATTAGATACTAGATGTGAATGCATCCACGTTAGTTTTACTGGAACTTTCAATGTGATTGATCAGATAGGTCAGGAGGAGAATCATTTTAAGACAGGGCTGTCAAACTCCCAGCCCATGGGCCGGATGCATCACACACTGGCCACGGCCAGGCTCATTTAACAAAGGGGGGGGGGGAATCGTGATATGTCACGTGATGTTGCCATGACAATGTGAGTTTGACAGACCTGTTTTAAGAGGTTCAGATACTTAACTGTTAGCAGTCCTGGTCAGTGTCATTTGGTATAACTAATCCTAGCCTGTTTAATATTTACATAAATAATTTGAAGATGTTATAGAGTATAATATGGAGTGTCATCAGTATGCAGATAATGTGCAGCTGTAGATCTCATTCCAGCTACAGCTGGTATGTCTATAGAAGTCTGATTTGAATGAGATTTAATAAGACAAAATGAAATCTGATTATTGTGACAGAACTACTCTTAAAAAATAGTAAGGCTGATCCAGAACTCGCTCTGTATGTAGATTTAAGAATGGTTCTCAACATGGCTTTGCTATTTGATGCACAGATGTGAGCTTTGGCACCAGAGACATTCTTTCAATTTTGACGGATTGTAACCATTTATGTAAAGCCTAATGATGTTCCCAGAGTGTCCCATCTTCTTGTTATTATAGATTATGGTAAATCAGTCTAGTGGAACTTTATAGATACTTTTGAAGTTACAGTTTGGTCTAAAATATTGCACTTGGGGTTTTGACTGACTCTAAAGGATAGCATATTTTTTAGTTGCACTGGTTATTAGTTGATTTCCAGAAACTAATTTTGTATTTTCAAGGGGCTAGTTTTGTATATCAAATGCCTAAATGGCTTAGGACCAAAGTACATGAAAAACTCTAAATTTATGTCAATGCTATATGCCCAGCTTCTAAGGGCAGCTAGAAAAGTTTTCCTTCAAGTTCTATTCCCCACGATTAATCAGTCCAAAAACAGAATTAAAATACTTTAATTAATGAATTACTCTACCAAGATAAAATACTTTTTTCCCAAATCCAGTCATAACATTTCTTTCTTTCTAATCTCTTTTTTCTTCAGTTGCTGATAATTACCAAAGTTCTATATTTATTATATGCAGTAGTGTGAGAGCTCAAGAGAAAACCTATTAATTTTTTTATCATTTAAAACTTTAGGTTCATGAGTGAATAAACAAGAGAAGAAGCTTATAGTAGAAATATTCCATCAAGTCCTTTGTTTTTAACAGCTTTTTTTCTATATTGAAATGTGCATAATATATCTAACTTTTCCTACTCTTTGGGGAAATTTAGAATGATGAATGTTGACATTTAGCATGTCTGGTGGAATTAGCAAAAGATTAGTGAACAGACCAGGAATTAGAAAGACTGATTTCGATACAAAGCAGTAGGGTTAGCATTCATGAAGATAAAATATTTTTCTGAGATTCAGGAAAAGCTATAATTTCTTATCTAACTATATATGTTAACTACATGGGAGGAAAATGTGTATATCAAACACAGCTGCTGTTTTGCTTATAGGTAATCCACATTGCCTTTTATTTCTTTTTTAAACGATTTCTTCCCCTCCCCAACTCTTCTCTCCCCCCCTCCATGTGTCTGACAAAATAAATAGTGAATTGTAAAAAAAATATTTTATTTTTAACATTATTAACATCTCAACTCCAATAGTCTTTGTTTGTTTTAATTATCAAAAGGCTCTTCATTATTATTAATAGAGATGATGGTCTCAGTAGACATTCAGACAATTCTATTGAATGATATTTATTTTTTCTATTAAAGCATAAAGAGACAGTGGATCTTGGAAAATTTGGTCAGCTGAAAGAGGGTTAAAAGAGCTCCTCCCTAGCAGTTCACAGAGTATATGCAGATAATTGCCTTAGGCTGGCAGGTTTTCTGTTTGTAGGTGAACAACAATAAAGAACTGTTCTGAAGAACTCTACCTATTGTTCTTGGTTCTTTGAGACTGACATTTACAGCATTATGAAATTAACATTTTAAATGTGAACCAGGAAGGAACGTAAATGTTGAGATATAAATTAGTGATTCATAACTCAACCCCAGGCTTATGTAATATTTGTAGCCCTCAATGTACAACCACAATTGGAATTGCAACTTCTGTTGCTAAGCGTTGGAGTTGCTAAGTGAATCGCACCCAATGTTACAACTTTTTGGCATGGTCATTAAGCAAATCACTGCAAGTATTAATTGAATCAAAGGGTTGTTAAGCAAATCTGGTTCCTTCATTGACTTTGTTCTGGGAAGCTGTCAAGGGAAAGTTGTAAATGGGGATCACATGACCCCAGGTGCTTCAACCATTGTATTTATTATTTATTATTTCGATTTATATACCGCCCTATTTTCCCTGGGGGGACTCAGTGCCGAAATTTTGATCATGGGACTGTTGTAGTGGTCATAAGTGGTCATAAGAACTTTTCATAAGTAACTTTTCTGAGTGGCACTATAACTCCGAACAGTTGTTAAACGAATGGTTGTAAGTTGAGATCTACCTGTAGGAGGGTCTGAATGAGGGTGAACAGACTCAGGTTTAATACCAACAAGACAGAGTTCAGAAGTACTCCAGAGGTGGTATTCAGCAGGTTCTGACCAATTTTGGAGAACTGGTAATGGAAATTTTGAGTAGTTTGGAGAACTGGTAAATACCACCTCTGTCTGGCCCCGCTCCCATCTATTCTCTGCCTCCTGAGTCCCAGCTGATCAGGAGGAAATGGAGATTTTGCAGTATGCTTCCCTGGAGTGTGTGTATGTGTGTTGGGGGGGGGGGGTAATGGAGATATTACAATATCCTTCCCCTGCCGTGCCCACCAAGCCACGCCCACCAAACCATGCCACACTCACAGAACCGGTAGTAAAATTTTTTGAATCCCACCAAGTACTCCCCTACCAAGAGTATTTCATATTTGATTTTGAATAAAAGTACAGAATTGTTTCATAATTTGTTAATGTAATTTGGATATCATATTGGATTCATAGTTTCTGCTTGAACAGCTGATGGTAATTTTGGCTAGAAGACCTTTATGCAACTACATCTAATGTTTCAGGAATATCTTTAATGGCTTGGAAAGCTCTGCTGATAACATACCCATGCTTTAATCTCTTCACCTCTGAACTATATACAGTACAATATAAAAGGGAGTAAGTACCCTTAAAGTTCACCCAGAAGAGTCAGCCAGTACTGAACATAATATTTGAAGTAGGAATAGGAGACTCTATGTTTTTTCATGTAAAAAAAACTTCTACTTCAACAACGCCACTGGTTACCAGTTTCGTTTCAAATTCACACTGGTTGTTCACTCTTAAAATCTTATATGATTTAGATCTGGATATCTGTGGGATTGCCTGCTGCCAAATAAGATTAGGAAGAATGGTTTCTCCCTCTCTCTCTCTCACTCCATTCTCTAAAGGAATATTTCACAATTTGTTTTTCTGAAAGCCTTTAAAACCAGAGAGCCTTGCAAACAGATTTGTTATGAGAGGAGCTTCTGTTGTGGATTTTTGTATGTTGTTCTTTGGGTGTTGCTTTGTTTTCATGTTGCATTGAATACATTACCAATATTTTTAAATGAATATAAGCTGCTCAGAGTTCTGCTTTGATTAGAATGACACATACGGTTCAATATGTAATTATAATTTAATTAACCTTGAATGGCTATTGCTAACAATATAAGGCTTTTCAGTAGTGAATACACACAAATTAATAGCTGTAATGGATTGTGAGATTAACCTTGAGAAAGAGGAGGAAGAGCCACAACCTGGGCCAGTGATGGCTAACCTTTTTGGTGCCAAATGTGCACGTGCAAAATTCCAGAATGCAATGCAAACACGCCCCCCCCCTGCATATGCGCACATGCTCCCCTTGTCCATTTTTGGTTTCCAGGTTGGTGCAGGAAGCTTTCCAAGCCCAAAATGGGGCATGGGGGGGCTTGTGTGGTGCCCCCACGCCCCGTTTTGGTTTCCAGTTTTGTGCAAGCCTTCCAGGCCCAAAACAGGATGCAGGGGGACCATGTTCAAATGCATAAAACCCAAAATGCAATGAGAGTGCCCCTGCACATGCACCCCACCCTCCCGTGCATGTGCCCAACCCCCATGCATGCCCAGCAGAGGCCTGAAGACCAGAAGGCTGCTGGGAGGTGTATGCACATGCATGGTAGAGCTGGGATGGGGTGATGGCTGGCGTTCCCATAGAGAGGGCTCTGTGTGCCACCTGTAGTACGCCTGCCATAGCTTTGCCAGCATGGACCTAGACAATATTCTGATCAAATGAAATCTTTGTCCAAAATGAATGAAGATAAAGAAGGTACCTAAGTTGCAGTGGTGGGTTTCAAATTTTTTAGAACCTACTCTGTAGGTGTGGCCTATTTTGTGGGCGTGGCTTGGCAGTCATGTGACAGGGTGGGAGTGGCCACCTTTTAAAATGTGGTGAAACTCATTTAACAACGCTCTTGCTTAGCAACCAAAATTTTGGACTCAATTGTGATCTTTCTTTCTTTCTTTCTTTCTTTCCTTTCTTCCTTTCCTTTCTTCCTTTCCTTTCTTCCTTTCCTTTCTTCCTTTCCTTCCCGTTGGGTCACTGGCAGCGGCAGGCCAGATTTACTTCCAGGTACGCCGGTGGAACCCCCTCTCACCGGTTCTCTAAATTTCACCAACCGGCTCTCGTGAGTAGGTGCGAGCCTGCAGAAACCCACCACTTCTAAGTTGTCTGAAATGCAAGGAAGGTGGAAGTGCTTTCACACTTGAAAAATTCTATTAGTGTAACTCCACAGTAAAGGTAATGCTAATACTTATGGTTTTGCCTTCCTTTCAGGGCTACTTTGAATAGGTCAGTTACACTTACACACCCTGTTGGTCACATTATTACGGTCACATAATGTTGGTTACATTATTAAAGAACCTAGTAATAATACCATCAACATTAATTGCATTCCACACATATTTGTGCATTTATATGTCTGCAATATTTTTATTTTCTTGTGTTGTTGCCATCTTATATCAAAAGAACAGATTTTTCTGGCTGCTACTGGAAATCCATCTAGTCTTAAAGCGATATCATCATAAATTAATAAAATATTCTTTTTTAAAAAAAGTATTTTCTAACATTCTAATATTCTTGGGAAATTTCTGTGTGAAATTTCATCTTTCTACAGTTTGTTTAATTTTTATATAAAATTTAGCTTTCTAAATTATTTCTTAACAATTCTTAGAGATACTAGTTTATGTTATTCAAAAGTTGAAATGTTTATTCACTCAAGTAGTGTAGTCCGTACATCAGATACATCGAGAATAGTTCTGAAAACTTGATGATCAGTCATCAACTATCAAGATCAACTATCTTTTTAATTGCATGTTACTTCTTTTACAAATGCCATAAAGTATTACTAAGTAAATATTTCCTAGCCCAGTGGCTTTACTGCAAAGTTTTTGGAAAGTACCTACGTTCACATTTTGTACATATAATACAGATTGAGGTTAATATTTGTAGGGTTCAAATGAGGGATCCTTGGTGCTTTCTGAGCTTGGTTGTTTTCTTACAAAGGTTTCATTATCCAACCTACTGTGTTTTCCCCAAAATAAGACCCTGTCTTATATTTTTAGGAACTTCTGCGGCTGGCAAGGCTTTCCTGGAGGTCTCTGCAGCCGATAACAAAGCTTTCCAAAGGTAAATAGTAGGGCAGCTCCAACCCCCATCCCCACTCTAGCTTAATTTTTACCTGTGCACCCTAGAGTGTGAAGGGTCTTAATTAGGGCTTATTTTGAGGGTAGGGCTTATATTGGGCACCCGTAAAAATCAAGCTAGGACTTACTTTCAGGGCAGTTAATCTCAGTGCATTGAGGACCCCTCATATACAGTATAGTAGTTGGAAATGTTTATTCCCATGTCAGCCCAATTTTTTGTTTCACATTGCGTTTCTTCCTAAGAAAGTGAGTCTTTCAATAAATGTTTGTATTATGGCACATAGTAGCCTCTCAATTGCCAATTGCTCCTCCCATACACAAAAGCCTAATAGGATGCATATTTCTTTGTGATGATGATGTATAGTTTAGCCTACTTTAAAATTGGACTCAGAGTACAAGCATTATTCCAAGGTTGCAATGTACAGTCACTGAAGTAGTGTAGTCAGTACATGTCAGAAATGGACAAGAAATAGATAAAAATATTGCTAAGGATAGTACCAGGATTATAAAGAAAAAAAGAAAGGGAAAGTAGGAACTTCACAAAATGTATGTGGTGAGTGTATGTGTGAGCGTATTTGAATGAGTGGGGCATTGTACAATATTTCTCTCACCCACTCTTTATTTTGGCAAATCTACAAAGTAGAATCATTGTGGTACCTGTGATCCCATCATTGGGTAGGAATGATGATCAAGGTAGATGAAACCAAAATTTCCTTTCCTTGATTTTTTGGGGCGATGGGGGGCAGGGGAGCATGTTTAGGAGTTTATATTACATGTCTTTCTCTTAATCCTATCTCAGAGTACAAATAATAGTATCAAATAGTTTGAATTAACTGGTCAGATTTGATTTCTTAGGAACAAAAAAGAGGTGTTGACTATCCCTGAGCTTGAATAAATAAAGAGGGGCATATAGATTTTGGGCAAAGAGAAAGAGGCAGCCTTAAGATTAAGGCTAAGTGGTATTGTTGTATTCTAAGAACCTCTGCAAATGTCTTTGACTTAAAGGAATTACTAAAATGTTTGTTTAGGGGGCTTTTTATGTGTGCAATAAATATATTGACCTGAAAAAAAGATTAAGTCTTTAAGAAGCTTGATGTGGCTTCACAAAAAAGTCAGTAATGGAAACAAAACTCCCTTCCTCCTAAATGTAAGATGAGGAATTATCGTAATTCACAGACTCTTCCTTTCTGGTGTAGTGCAGTTTTTAAAATTGTACTGCGTTCAGTGTTATGTTCCTAAGGAATTCAAACCCAATATTCTCTTGCTGTATATGGAAGAGAAGCAGCCCTAAGAATAAATGCATTCAAGAATTCAATGCATAACTCTGGTTTTATTTTTCATTTTCATTTTTCATTTTTTTGCAGATTGAATATTATGGAAATATTTAGACTAGAGAAGATGAGCTAAAAGTGTTTCAACCATGTAGACAGATTTTTCAAGCCCTGAAAAATGTCAGTTGTATAATGAAAGTGTTAAAAGCTTGCAAGAAATCAGACATCAGGAGCTGTAGTGGCTCCCACGCTGCTAAAGGTAATATAAAAAATTACCCAAAATTGATATGAAACCTGCGTAAAATAGCAAAACTGGGCAGGGAATTTGTGTTTTATGCTTGATCCTTTTTGATACAGATACCATTACTGTGAGAGGAATATTTTTTAAAGACAAAATATGATCTGCTTGCGCATTTAGGCACCTTTGAGGCCTTATTTCTCATCCACTTTTTAAATAAAAAAGTGTTTACAATAATTGTCAACATACTGCCATTTTAATGTTGTATTTCAATAGTTATGTTTGTGTATGCTTTTCAGAAACTGATATGGGAAGCAGTCTAAAAAGACAAATTTAGGTCTGCTTTCAATATCAATTCTTTAATATCCATGTAAGTAAGACAAAAATATCTGTAAAACTTTTGAGAAGTGTTTGTATAGGTCTTAAGAAACTAGGTAACATCAAGACTTGAAACACATTTTTAGTCTATGTTTCAACACAAAGCTCTCTAGACATGCACAACAAGGTTTATTATGAAAAGAAAACTGCAATAAATACCATCCATTTAAAGCAAAACCTGAGTTAAAATATATTATCAGTTATACACATAAGCTAATATCTGTATAATTTTATACACATCAGCTAATATATATATAATTTTAACTTTATCTTAATATGTCTATGGATATTCTCCATTTAACTTATGGTGAAAACTGGAATAGGCTTTTCAGGATGTTTTTTAAAAACAAATAAGTTTACAGCCAAGGAGGGCTATAAAATGTAGAAAGAGAAGTCCAATAGTTTTTATTACTCTTGGTAAAATATAAACTTAATATATAGTACCTGGTAAAACACTAACTGTAGTTATTTTAATGTGGATTTTGTCTTATGTCCTAAGAAGTAGAGAATCTGATTTACTATTTTTCTTGTAAAGTTATATTTAAGTAGCAATGTGGTTCAAAAGTCTGTATTGTAATAGAATAGTATTACCATGTGCTAGTGAACTAAGGAGATCCAGGCAGTTCAAATGGTTATAAAGACAAACTTAACTTCTCTACAAGTATCTGAATTATTAACGGTCAAAGCAATTTGGGGGTAGATAAGGAATTCACAGTGGGATGGACTTAGATCTCTTGTGAGGGTGACTCATGACGTATTTGACCCCTTCCTCAGGCTCAGCCTGGTCATCTCCTATAGCAGTGATGGCTAACCTTTTTTGGCTTGCGTGCCAAAAGCGGCGGGAGAGCAGGGGGGTTGTGCTTGGGTATGCCACACCTATAATGCTATGTGCGTGACCCCCTGCTTTTGGCACACTTTTTTCACCCTTCACAGGCTCCAGAGGCTTTCTAGGAGCCTGGGGAGGATGAAAACAGCCTCCCCTCCCCATCTCCAGAGGCTTCAGGAGCTTCCCCGAAGCCTCCAGAGTGAAAAACAGCCTCAAAAGAAGGCCTAAATAAGCTGGCCAGCGTACACATGCGCACTGGAGCTGACAGGGCAACGCCTCGCGTGCCCTCAGAAATGGTTCCACGTGCCACCTGTGGCACCCGTGCCATAGGTTCGCCATCACTGTCCTATAGCTATAGACTAAGAGAACTTGAAAGATAGTGTGGAAAATACTGATTCTGCATCCTGCAATATATTTTAATTTAATATTTTTCAACTTGCAATGCTGCATTTCCTAGAATCATTAAATGTTTTCATTATTAGAAACCTGATTAGTATGAGGAACAAAATAATCAGTATATACTGTATATTTCAGCAGATTTCAAGTATGTAAGAACGTAAAAGAATCTGCATGGTTTTCTGATGAGCTTGTCTAAAGTTATATGTGAGAAATCTTAGCCTGACTTAGCATATCTTGGGCCAGTTTCTCCAGATGCATCACATGCATAATCTTTTAGGAAGTAGGAGTTGTAGTTCAAAAATTCTGAAACATCAGATTTGGAGAAACTGGTTTAGGGTAATATCAATAAAATGGCTTGTAGCTGATCTGCAGCCAATATTTGGAGACTCAGGAGACATCACACTTACCCACCCACACAGCCAGTATGGGTAATTTATTTGACATTATGTACTGCTGGCAAAATTTGTTATGAAAAGTGTGGGGATGATGGCTTGGTATTTAATTTTGATTGTGGATAAAGTAGTAGTATTGTATTTTGGCATTAAAATGTTAATTAAAATCTGCTATCTAATGTCATATCAGCTGGAGAATCAATGTCTTTCCGGAACTGTTTAGGAAAAGATTGTTTCAAAATGAAAATTTACCTTGTTACCTTTAACTTTTTTTTATAGAACATGACTGAAAAACTAAAGGATTGCTTGGGAGAAATGGTAACAATCAAGACAGAACCATGTTCTCCGTGCCAGGAAGAAGAATATGGACAATTTGGGTAAGAGCCTTTAAATTTCTAACTTGCACCATCAAAATAGGAGTCCTGTGCAAAGACAGATAAGGGAGATGTGTGCATTGTGAGGTCACAGTGTAAATCTTGGGCTTTCCTATATGTGTCCCAGCTTCAGTCACAAGTAGCTCCCAACAATGGACACAACATCATGACATTTATTTGTTGGATTTTTACATACCACCTTTATTTTTTGTTCACTCAAGGCAAAATACGCATAATGCTTCTGCTTTCTACTTTCCATCAAAATAGCAAACCCGTCCCTATAAAGCATTTTGGAAAGTATGTTCAAGCTGTTTAAGTTATTAACATTTATTATAAGATTGATTTGAAAACATCCTTTTTTCTATATCCCCTGTGGTTTGGCCAGCATCTGGTTCTTCTTCCCAATCTGGTATAGCAACTTGGGTTAAGGGGAATAATATATCTTGTACAGAGAAAGAATAGAGCACCTGTTCATAGCACATGGAGTGGAAAATGTGACTGGGACAAATACCTCTTTGTATTTCTGAAAGAGGGATTTAGCATAGGGCAGAGTTGAGAAGAAGGCCTGATGTTGAATGGTTGATGGCTTGGTTCATAGTTCAATACTAAATCATGGTGTTTGGTGAAGGCTGTCTATTGTTAAATGACTATAATAAATATGGTAATAAAGCCTTCTTCTGAGATAGTATTCTACCCTTCCCTTTATTATATATATACATACCCACATTATGAAAAATTGCCCACCCATGCTGTAAGGAATTAAAATAGCAAGTCAGAATAATATTTGTAGGAAAATAGGCAAACATATTTACTGGTATTGAGGTATTTTTGTCACTTAGGGAGCAAAAGAGAAGCCGAGAACACAAGCCATTTGAAAATAGTTGAATGTACTAAAGTTTTGGCACCATGTCTACAAATTTCCTTCAGAAATGACCTGAGGGAAATTTGTAGACCTGTTGCCAGGACTCCAGTAAACCTAATTGATTTGATAGTTTGCTCAAGAGAAGTTCCAAGAATGAGAACTTAAAAATATTTTGAAATAGGTGGTGACTAAATTGACATAAGAATTAGAAGCCAAGAAGCAGGAAATTAATTTTAATCTGAGTTAAAACAACAACTTTTCTTTTCACAACCCTGTAATCCCTTGCACCGGGCTGTAATTGAATGGAGCTGAATATTTACTGGTCGTGTGACCTTCTTGATGCCTACGCACAGCTTATAGCAGATATTTTCTCTTTGCACCCAGAGAAATATCTGCCACTACCTAGGATTGAATGCACAATTTCCAGATTGTTAGGCAAGAGCTCCACCTCTAGGCCACCAGCTGCTCTAAAACAACAACATATACTTGTTCTAATTTCTGTTTCTTCATTTTCTATGGTAGAATATCACATGTTTTGTGTCTTGTTCTCTTGTTTTGTCAGCTCTCAAAAGTTTGACTCTCACTCTATGGATGTGGAGCCTAAAAAGCTAAAAGGAAAGCAGGAGTTGGTTATGTCCAAAAGTTTTCAGCAGGTTGATTTCTGGTGTAAGTATCATATTGGTGATCTAACCATTCTAATAGTAAAGCTTTAAAATAGAAAATACAGTGAATAGTGCGCTCACATGTTGGTATCTTAAGAACAGTGGTAAAACTAAGGTAGGGTTGTACAACATTTGGTCCTCTTAGGATTCCACAATTGTTGTTTTTTTACAAATAAATTTTAAAATGCTATTTTCCCCCCAAATTTTCCAAACTTCATTGTTGACCATCTCACATGAAATCTCATAACAGTTCAAGCAAATACAGTGGTACCTCGGTTCACAAACTTAATTCGTGAACTGACTCTGTTCGCGATCCGAATTGGTCGTGAAGCAAGGCACAATTTCCCATAGGGTTCAATGTAAATCCGATTAATCCGTTCCGACCTTGTTTTTTGGTCGTGATTCTTGAACTGACTCTGTTCGCGAACAGAATTGGTCGTGAACAGAGGCACAGTTTCCCATAGGGTTCAATGTAAATCCGGTTAATCCGTTCTGACCTTGTTTTTTAAATGTCCGCGGCTCCGGTTCGTGAAGCGAGGCGGGGTTCGTGAATCCGAGCATTTTTACGAACTTTTCTGTTCGTGATGCGAGGGCGGAGTTCGTGAAGCGAGGCGGAGTTCGTGAAGCGGAGCGTATTTTTACGAACTTTTCCGTTCGTGAACCGAAACGGTGTTCGTGAACCGGGGCACATTTTTTGGGAAATTTTTGGTCGTAATCCGAATTGGTCGTGAACAGAGGCGTTCGTGAACCGAGGTACCACTGTATTCATAATCATGATATTTAATAACCTTGAAAGATTTGGGCTATTTTAAAATTAATTTTTAAAATATTTATTTGGTGCCACAATGTTGTGATACATGATGGCATCAGCATTTGAAAAGGTTTCCAACCCTACAGCTAAAGTGCTTCATATTTTTTACTATTAAATAGTATAGCTTATATCCAAGAGCCAATTTTAAGTATGTTCATCAGCATGACTTAAATCCGTGAAATCAGCCTAAGATATAAGAAAATCTGAAGGACAGAATTTTCAGAAGAGAGGCTCAGCAAGACTAATTCTCAACAGTTTTTGTCTGTCATACATGAGATACCACAGGAAACATGGCAAACTTTCTCTGACAGATTTGACTTTAATTCTCAAATTGATATTGTCCACTGGAAAAGTACATTCTGTTACCTATAATGCTAGCTGAGATGACATCTTTACGTTTAATCGGTAAAATCCTTAGGGCTCTCTATGCTTGGTTGCTGTTGCAAATGTTTCTTTCCAGAGTAGAAGAGCCAGACATAAAGGAGCTAATTTTATTTTATTTATCAAAATGGATTCAATCAAGTAATGTCACTTGTTTTTCTTAAATTTACATCCTAGCTCCTCATATTAGATTTTTAAAAAATCATAAGAGTCCCATGCCAGGAATGTAGCAAAACATTAAATTTACTTTTTAAAAAATCCTTTTGTTAGCAAGCAGGTATTTCAATATAATAGATTTGAGTATGGGAGACAAGATGTATACAGAGAAAGCAAAAGTCAACCAGAAAAAAAAAATCCTCGCCGTAGGGTTGGTCAGTCTGACCCTACACAAATGGTCCTCAATTTACAACCACAATGGAGCCCAAAATTTATGTTGCTAAATTTTGAAACGTTCATCAAGTGACTTTGTGGCTCCATTTTATGATTTTTCTCGCCACAGCTGTTAAGTGAATCACTGCAGTTGGTAAATTTGTAATTTGGTTGTTATGTGAAACTGGTTTCCTCATTGAATTTGCTTGTCAGAAGGTAACAAAAGGTGATCACATGACTCTTGGACTCTGTAACCATCATAAATATGAGTCAGTTGCCAAGCATTTGAATTTTGATCCTGTGACCATGGGGATGCTGCAATGGTCATAAGTGTGAAAAACAGTCATGAGTCACTTTTTTCCAGTGATGTTGTACCTTAATGGTCACTAAACGAACTGTTGTAAGTCGAGCACCACCTATATATGAAGTTCAATAGAGATGTGCAAAATGTTTGTTACAGCTGTTTTAAGTTTGTCAATGCCTAAAAAGAAACATATATATGGGGTATTTGCATCCATGTATAGAACTGGGAAATAGCAAAGTGCATAAAAAATTGGAGGTAAGCAACCTGTTGCCTTGGAAGATTAGCAGCAGCTGAGGGAAAAAGAGATGGTGCTAGAACAGAGGTTCCCAAACTTAGCAACTTTAAGACTTGTGAACTTCAACTCCCATAATTTTCCAGCCGGCAGAGCTTTAAGAGACCTTAAATTCTGGAGAATTCTGGGAGTTGAAGTCCACAAGTCTTAAAGTTTCCAAGTTTGGGAACCTCTGTGCTAGAAGCTTGTGGAATGTTCTGTGCTGGGAATGCTGAGGGTAAGAAGGAGCAGACAGGATAATAATACACCAGATTTTCCTGGTTTCCCAGATTGTATTTACTCTACAGTCTTGAACAACCATTCTAGGTTTACTTCTGGCTGGTGTAAAATGATTTAGCAGAATATTCAGAATGCAGTGGTTTTGTCTAGCATTTAAAACAAAACACTTTCTCCATTTTGTGCCATAGAATTATACTGTAAGCCTAAAGTATACAGTAAATAACTTTTTAAAAAGAAAAACATTTTCAATTTTGTTCTATGATCTCCAAGTTGTCTGACATTCTATTTCTGCTTTCAGCAGCATCTATAAAATTTCCCACATGGGAAACTCTAAATATACGCTAACTGCTTGCTCTCTTTTCTTGCCATTGAGTTCTGAACAGGATCATATTAACATTTTTAGTAATAATTTTGTAATGAGAATTGACATACTAACATTTTTTAAGCAAATGTTCATGTGATTCTTCTACTGAAACAGAAAAAAGTTATCTCTTTATCTCACAGGGGTAAGAATTGGGATTCCAATTCAAAAAGCATTAAATATATCTCTTCAAGTTTATGCCCAATTTTACATTTAAACAAAACTTGGCATTATTCTGATACAATATGCAATGAAAATTACATTAATTCCTCTGTAGTATTGCTTTGAACTCTTGTTTCGGTTCAAAAAGTTATAATCAATGTCACTGTTCTTATATAATCCCCACAGTGCTGATCTTGCCAAAATTACTATAACTTCATTTACATATATCCAATTATATATTGACAACCTTATGAGGGTGCAATAGAATAATAGATAATGAGTAGTTAAGAGTCATTATAAATTTATCCAGTTGTAGTCTGGTAAAGCTGCTTTTTGAATTTCCATAAAAGAGATTTTTAAAATTCAAGCCTTGGAGCTATTGAAAAACCTCAGGAAATTATGAAAGGAATACAAGTACTAATGGATTAATTGCAAACTTTGGCCTGATACTTAATTATGAAAAAGAGCTACTTCATACACAGTCATTTACATTGCGATGTGAATGTGAACTATTAGGACTAATTCACATGCATTTCCATTTTTTAAAAAAATATTCATTGGGCCAGGAATAATCTCTGGTTCAAAGAGCCTCCACAACAATTGTACATATTTTCCTGCCTTAACTCATACAGTACTATTTCCTTAGTATTGGTTTTGTGGAGTAAGGATGATGTGTACAGGGGAACACAAACATAGTAGATGTGGCAAAATACAGTTGTTTACTTTTGCTTCTAGGAGTGGTTGGATTAAATGATATTTGATACTTTTAGGCAAGATTTTGTGAATTATACCTTCATTCAGGAAGCAAACATTTGCTTTACTATTTCAAATGTTTGCAATATTGAATGAGCTGAAATCCTTGTTGAATGCATAACCTATGACTCAGGGAGATGTAGCTTTATGGCTAGGAATTGCTTTTTAATTAAAAAACAAGTCCCTCTATATTTTTGGTAATTTGTTTACAATGTTGGTGGAAGTTGTAACTCATCAGTAAGTTTTATTTGAAAATTAAAATTAAATTCAAAAAACTTACTGGCATCCTTAGCAAGATTAGGAGGGCCAGACTCATTCTTGTTATTTCCTCTTTCTATAGTTTGTGAGTCGTGCCAGGAGTACTTTGTAGATGAATGTCCAAATCATGGCCCACCAATGTTTGTGTCTGATGCTCCAGTACCCATTGGCATCCCTGAAAGAGCTGTGCTCACTATCCCTCCTGGCATGGAAGTGATCAAAGAGCCAAATGGGGAACGAGATGTGCGCTGCGTAAATGATGTTATCCCCAAAGGTCGCATCTTTGGACCATATGAAGGGAAGCTGTCTAGTCAGGACAAGTCAGCAGGATTTTTCTCTTGGCTGGTGAGTATTCTCAGCTGGGTGATTCTTTAAGGAATCAGTGAGATTAACATCTGGACATACTTGCCTGTAATTCAGCTATAAGAAGAACATATGTAATTAAGAAACTCCTTATACAACTAATCTTCAGGCAAGGATTAAAGTGTAAAGAACAAAGTAAAACTTGGAAGTCAGGAGTCAGGTTTTCATGCAAGAAAACATATTTCTACAGTCTGCAAAACCCAGCTGCCTTCCAGATGAATTTTTTTGGGTCAGCTCCAAGAAATAAATAGAAAATATTGTTCTAAAAATGAAAAATTAAGCAATTACATTTGTTCATTTAATTACCTTAAAGTGTATGATCTTAACTTTGTTATAAATTTATGTTTTTTTTCAGATTGTTGATAAGAACAACCACTATAAATCCATAGATGGAACAGATGAGACTACATCAAACTGGATGAGGTGAGTCTGTTTCCTATATATAATTTCCCTGTGTTTTTTTATTTGTATCTGTAAAAAGAAAGAATATACTTCCCTGTTTTAAGTTTTTGAAAATGAATTTGAAATGTATGACTTAATTTTTAATTTAATTGATAAATTTTCTTTTAAATTTTGTTTATCCTCCTTTGTTTTATAGGGGACAAAGACAGAGATTGGTCATTACAGTGATTTAGAAGTGATTTCTGTAGTTTGCTTATATTTACCTTTTATGTGTATTAACTTACAAAGGAATTGCTAGTAGATCAGAACATAAATAGAAAAAAACTTGGTTGTAGGAAACCTGCTTGATCCTTTTTGTTAGGATTATTGGCTATTTTATCTTTGTTTTTAATGGCACAGTGATACAAGTAGAGTAGATGTATCATATCTGCATCCACAAATATTCAGTTTGATCACTCTCCTATTACTTCTCATTACATAATGAGAATCTACTTTACATAAAGTATTTCACAACTTTGCTCATGAAAAAAAGAACAAATTGGTCAGTAATTGCTGCTGCTATTTTATTCCCTAAATTAGTTTCGATATCCAGTATGCCTAATTGTTGTGGTTGGATCAGTGTATAAATTTGTGCTATAGATTATTTCAAATGGTAGATGACTCATGGCAAAATATTGACGATATTGTACTAAAAATAAGGCCTTTTAAAATAATTTAACAATTATATGAATAAAAATTATAGTATCTGTATTGCAAGAATTGGGGAAATTTGATTTATAACTTCCAGCTATCCCTACTAGGAAGGCATGTTATATATAAGAAATGTATCAATTCATTCCTTGAAGATATTATACAGATGAAGTGGCACACTAGTATCAAATATCAGATTAACACTGGCTCTTTTTAAACCATTCAAAACATTTCCTCCTAAATTTGCAATATTATTTTGATTTACTTCAAAGGAAATCATATTGAACTTAATGTGATTTGTGAGTAAGCATGCCTGCATATAATTGGAGTGCAAATATAATAACAGTAAAGGTGAAATACAGAAGAAACTAAGTAGTCAATGAAAAGTATTTATCAAATTAAAAAAATAACAAATCAAGGCAAATATCTATATAACTATATTGATATTAGAGCTTACTTGTGAGACGTGTTATTGTATATTCCAACCAGTTGGACTTACACTATAGTGTAGTCTAGCATTGTTTATGCCAGTTTTCTCTTCTCCCTCCTTTTATTTTTCTTTTCAGATAAAATGTTCTGTGGCTACTACTAATAATTTTCATTGACTTTGTGCCCTTTTTAAAATATCTTTCCACAATGCAAAAAGAATATCTAACTGAATAGCCTGGCTCCAACAGAACATAGGGGAGCCATTTATAGGTTACCTTCTCGAGTCTTGAAAAGTCTGTTGAGTTCTGTAACATTTGTTGGTGTTAAAATTTTGTTGGTATAATGTTCATTGAAATTTGCAGTTGAATGAGAAACAGTTTTATTCTATCTTTTCAGTTTGCTGCCTTTCTATTTTCTTTCATATCTTCAAGTTGTAATACCTGGCACAGCATTGTTTCTTATTTTCTAAAAATGCTTGTGTCACATCATAAAAAATAGGTAATGTGATAGGGAAAGGAAGATACTGTATTTGTAAACTGCCATGTTAGCTAGGGAAATATGCTATTAGTAAAGAGAAATGTGGGCTACCTTCTCTCATTGGGATACGATAACAAATTTATGGTTACTGGTGATGTTGACAGGAATATACGTAAACCTAGAAGGGTACCAGTTCTTTGAAAATATTGTCTGGATTTGAAACTGCAATGCTAGAGCAGCTTCTTTTATGGCTTATGCTGCCTCAAAGTGGTCAAAGTATTCAAAAGCATAGATTTCTTTCCTTTCTTACATTTTATTTTGCTAAATTAAAATTTGAAATATTAGGTTGTACATTTTGAGCTTCACGATGTCTTTGGATGTAAGGTACTCTAGATAATGACGGTACAATCGATGAGACCTACTTCTTGGCAATTGCAATTGTGGTCAAATTAGAATTGCCCAAGCCTTCTAAAAGAAGTTCTTGAAGAATTCATTACTAAAATGTAATTTATTTCTGAGTACATTAACTTAGATTTGCATGAAGGTCTGGTGTAATGGGTTATACTGGATGTGAAATTCAACAAAATACAGAAAATGCAGTATTTTGACAAAATACAATATGGTATATTCTGAATTATTCTGGGGCTCCTAGAGTATATGTTGATATAATTTATCATGGAGTAAGTGTATTCTGTGCTAGTTCATCTTCTTATTTGTGGGGAATGGTTATATGTTATTAAAATGTTCTATCAGTCACATTTTTGAACTATGCAACGTTGCATTTTACATAAATATGGAAAGAGTCTTTTCTGGTTAAGTGTATTTATTTAGCATATGGCAAATACATGGACTTATAGTAGTTAGAGAGCCATGAGTTCTACTGAGATGTCTGGCTGCTAACTGTCATTAACTGCCAATTCTTCAATGTAGTCTAGCTGCCACTTGTTACTAGTCATTTGGTTCACACTACCATGCTATCCAGGGTGCACCACGAGGTGAACTAACATCACACACTCACTACACCCATCTGGGTGTCATAAACATGAGATAACATTATGGATGGATCAGGAAGACATTTTAGCAAACTATTGTATATGTTAATTATAGGATATTTGCTAAATTTGTCTAGTATGAAATGTCAATCAAAACCCATAAGAGATAGAAAATTTGGATGAAACTTGTATCCAATTACAAACCATTATGGAAAATAACTCTGAATATTTGTTGCAGATAATATCACAAGTTCTCAGATTTTGCCCATTTCCCAAACAGAGTTGTCAAAGTAGTCATCATTCTTTTTAGCATCTTATTTCTCTTTTGTCTGTTAGAACTTGCTTGCAGTATCAGGTAAATTTTAATTAACCTATTTAACAGAAACACTATTCATTGTTTTCCATGAAAAAAAGCAAACATCATTTAATCAAGGAGGAGAAACAGTTGGTAATCTTGGAAAATTCTCAGTACGGAAAATCCAGAATATCCTTGCTGATTTTATTTATTTATTTGGTGTTAGGTTTTTAATACATTAGGTCTCTTGAGTTATTGCCCTGTGGTAAATATGTTCAGGGTTCATCGTTTTTAACCCCTAGAATTGTTTTTTGTATCACAATATTTGATAGTTGTTTTGTTTCTTGCAAAAGATAATTACATTTCTCCAAGAACGAACAAAGCCTCCAAAAATACCTGTTTATTTACATGCAAAGATTACACAAAAAATGGTACATGTTGCACGTGTAGCTTTGTTCCCCACCATCCTAAGAGGACTGCTGTTTTACAAACAAAATATCTTCTTACTTTCTATGCTTGTGTAAGAGTGGAAGGCATTATCTTGAGAGGAAGGTCATCAAGCTGGAAATTAATACACAGCTGGACATGTTTCTTGTTTTTAGTAGTGTGAGAATATCACATTGATTTCCTTTTACCATTTATACTTTGTGGGATATTGAACCCAAGGAACATGACTGAACGAAAGAGGAAACCCAAGTTCTCCAGGGAAGAACTGGACATTCTGGTCACTGAAGTGACTCGGAACGAAGCCAGGCTGTTTGGAAGGGAGACAATACGTCTATCTCATGCAGACAGGGACAAGATCTGGGAAGTTATAGCCAGAAAAATCACATCAGTGAGCCATGTTCCCAGGTCTGTAAAAGATATTAAGCACAGATGGGACGACATGAAAAGAAGGACCAAAGACAAACTGGCATTCATGCGGAGGTCCATCTCCAGTCCCAGCAGCCCGGGGAGGCCCTCGGCCATTGTCCTGACCGCCCACGAGAGAGCCATCAAGTCGACGCTGCATTCGTCACACCAGATGTACGGCTTCCGGAGAGCGGATCTGGACGTGGTTGACAGCCCATCAACCAGTTGTAAGTATTATCTCTTGTCTGTTCCCTGCTGTACAGCTTGGTTCTGACAAAGAAATGTATTATACAAAAGATAATGCTTCCCTTTTAGGTGACATCTTCTAGTTCAGGTTTCCTGAAGTTAATACTTCCTGGCCTGCTTACTTTGTTCATATTGATTCATGAAGCTGTATCTTGAATAAACTGATATAGGCTGTGAACCTTATTATTCAGGTTAGTATAAGGGATAGAAAATATGATCTATAGAACAACATGTATGATATATAGCACATGCATCTATAGAACGACATGTGTGATATATAGCACATGCATGTATACAACAAGGGAGAGAAGGAATCACAAATCTAAATCCTATTGTCATCATTAATACATCCTATATAAATACCAGATATTTTTATTGTTCATAGAATGCATATTTGCTTACTCAAAAAATTATTTGTGACTACTAGTGGCATTTATTCACAGTCATGTAGAGTGACAAAACATTTAACCCACCCAATGTGCATGTTCCCTGCCATAGTTTCAGCATTTGCTAATTCAGCATTTGTGGCAGTTGTAACTGCTGCAGATAACAAAAATAGCTTCTGTATTTTCTCCATAGATGTAGTAATAGTCTAAAAGAGACTGGTGATGTAGTTGATTATTGATACATGATCTATATTGGTGTTTTCCTTATTTTCATGGTCTTTTTTGATATTGAGCCAATACCGTTCAGCTTAATGTATTCAACTTGCAGATATCTATTATCCCTGTATCTACTTTTCTCCCCTCCAATCAAGAATATCAGTATTTATTCATATGTGGATATGTTCTAGTTTATACATATATAGTCCATATTTAAAATGGGATTTTGCTACTCAGTAAATCTTACCTGGCATCTGTGATTCAAGAAGTCCCTAGGTTAAGAATAAGTTCCATTCCCCAAATCTGTCATTAATACAAATTTGTATTTAAATTGGAACATCTATTTACAAATGGGCTGCCTATTAGTAAAAATGGCAGACAACAGTGTCCTTTTGCGAGCCAATAAAGCCCGGAAACTACACAGTGCTTTCAGGAACCACTAAAAACCACTAAAATAAGTTGTAAAGTACAAACACACAGTTTCAATAGTTCCTGAAAGAAGTGCACAGCTTCAGTGTTTTGTCAGATCAGAGAAAGGCAACAGTTTCTTATAGGCAGCCCATTTGTATCTAGGGTTGCTGTTAAGTTGAACGTACTTAACCAGGGAACTACCTGTATTCAGGATAAGTATCATAAATATAGAATTGTTTTCATTGTTTTTGTGGATATAGACGATATAGTGGATCAAACGTAATCAAAAATCCAGAAACAATTGTACTATCAGTATTTTCTTTCATAATTTTTGCTGAGGTAACACTGAGATCTATGATTTGAAAACTGAGTAACATACAAGGAGGATAGCATTGCAATAAAATAAAGGAAAGAAAAAATTATGTCCCACCAGCATGTATTTGGATCTCAGCTACAATTTTAGATACAATTCTATGGGTAAAATTTTAAATATTAGACAATAATATAATAATAATATAATAAACAACCCAACAATGTTTATTAAGTTCTCTTTTTTAAAACCTATGTGTTAGTGTTGAACTTGCTCTTATTTGAAGAAAACAGAAGATCACAAAATATTCCATTCATTTTATAGTGATAGAGGCTCTTTATTAAACAAGAAGGAATAGGATCGTGCACGTAGATGGTATGGCCAACTCATATACTCATAGGTATATGAGTTACTTTTTCTTCCATGCCTTTGGTGACTTATGGCAGACTAAGGAATTACCTTATTGATTCGTATATAGGTTCAGACTGCAGCAGTTAGTGAGTCTCTAAGATCTCAATCAGGGGTTCCTTTTTGCCTTACTACTGTAATATCTGGAACATCCTAGCTGGAAGGTCTTAGATCTTCTGCTGAGCTATAGCTTGGTTTGGGAATGCTTAAAATTACTGTTCAAGATTGGTCAATGATGCAAATCTCTCTATTACAAAAGGCATAAAGACAAGAAATGATTCCATACAATTAGTGTTACTTTTACTGACCTCAGAGATTCTGGTATATAATTATCATTATTTCATTAGAACAGTGTTTTATTTCTATGTATACGATGAGGCCTATAGAAGGACACTATAGGTCATGTTTCATTCATCAGTGTGTGTGTGTGTGTGTGTTGAATCCTGGCAACTTCCTGGACAGGTCTCTGCAGTTTCCTTGGCAAGATTTAAGAAGTGGTTTGCCATTACTTGCTTCCTGAAGTTGAGAAACAATGATTGGCCCAAGGTTATCCAATTGGCTTCATGGCCAAGTCAAGAATAGAGCTTACAGTTTCTTGGGTTCGCGAGTCTGATGCCTTAACCATTACATCAAGCCAGCTTTTTATTTAATTTAGTGATTACAAAATACTTTTGTGCAGTCATTTCAGTGATCTGAAAGTGGACACATTATTAAGCTATATCAGGAGGGCAGAGTATAACAGAGCAATTTTTGTTTTTAGCTTTTGCTCAGTGAAATCAGATGTTCTGCTCTAATATGTCATCTGTTCAATCAGACTGGTTGCTTATGTGTGTTTAAAGCAGATACTGTTTTACAAAATAAATTATTTAAATTCTTTTCTAACTAGTATAGAAACACTCTTAGATTTCACTGAATCCCAAATGTAAATTTTGCCTTCTTTTTGAAGTAGAGTTTGTCAATGCAAAGACTTCGTGCAAATAATCTGGTGTCTTCTCTCTTTTTTTCCTGATTGTGTTTCCAGCTGATGAAGGAGAAGAAGCGGCAGGACTCTCACAGCAGCACCACTTTTCATCACAAAGAGGTTCTGGAGAAACCGATGATCTCTCCATGCCACCTTTCCTTCATTCATCGTGTTTGTCAGATCATTCGACTATTCTAAGCCAAATAATGCATCCAAATTCAGGTTCTGAGTTTTTCACTAGGCCTCCACAATCTCTTATCCAAAATCCACCTATTTCTGGCTTTGACCATCTGCTCTTTGATTCCCACATTCAACAGACGGAACTATTCAGACAATTCTGTCAAGAGTTGGTGACAATCCATAGAGATGTGGCAAGCAACATGCACGCAATTAGCCAGAAGATGTCTGACCTGAGTGGACAAATCACCCCAATGTGCCAAACTTTAATTAAAATCAAAGATGAGCTTCAAACTTCGAACAAGAATCATTTCTCTAATGCTAACCAAGAAATAAGCCTGAAGAGAATTGGATCAAACAGTCCCGTTGCAACCAAAGCAGATATTAGCCAAAATCAGCCCAAGGCAACTCCTGTTACTCGGATTATTAGGTCACGGAAGAGAAAACACTATATCTAGTTTTCCACAATATTATATTAAAAAGTGCAGTTCATGTTGGTTGGTTTAATGAGTGATTCTTAGCATAAACATTGGGGAAAGTTAATGAAAAATTTTCTCTTAAGAACATGATAAAGTAACTTACGCTATAAACTTTGGAACTTCCTAGCTGGAAGTAAGTTTTGTTTGATGTACTTGGAAACAGTACTTGTGTTGTGAAACAATGCAGTAGAGGGTATGTAGTCCTCTTGAATAAAAAAATATAGTATTGAAGTCATAAAGAACTCCATGATCTACAAATCCAAGGTTCTTATAGATTTGATTTTGACTACCTTTAAGCTCAGGAAACATTCTGATAATGTTACTAGATATTTAGGTTTAAGTAAATATACTATTATTATGGTCAGTTTTCTTCTTTGTCATTATTCTACTATTGCATGTGACAATATGTAGACATCAATAAGAATCTAGGTTTAGAAAGGAAAACTTGTTTCTAGCCTTCACAGTTGGGTCTGAAATTTCTGGATCTTTTCTGTGTTTTGGAGCATTTAAAAGAAGGAAGTTTTAAGAGGTTTACAAATTAGGAGTTTTAAATCTTGAATATGTTTAAGGCATCCTTTTGCACCCTTAATCCTGCTTTTCCCCTCCAAATAATTTTAAGTTTGGGGTGGGTGAAATAAATATTTTATTGGTGCAAAGTTCAAAGCACTGATTTTAAACTTGCCTATTTTTCCATCTTCTTTTTCCCTGAAAGACCTGAAAGAGTTGGTCTTGCTCATTCTAGTGATTTGTGTGATAAACCTTGACCTGAAGGTGGGATAAAAAATCATGGGGCAGTTCCCAGACTGAAAAAGTTGTAGAACTGAATCCACTGTTAATTTTTTTGATCACTGTGAAGAAACAGATTGTGATTTCAGATAACACTGGTCTCATGTAGCAGTCAGTCCCATGCCTAATTTTTTGACTTAGTAATTAATTACTGATGTTTGGGAATGGGATGTTGGATCAGAATAGATACCAACAAAAGAAGGAACTTAAAGCAATGTAGGCAGTATTTCTCTACTTCCAAGCATGTAAATAATTACCCAATATATTGTTTTTTTTATCATTAATTTCATGGCAAAAAGTAATTTTAACTAATAATAATTAAACTGTAGAAGATTGTAAGCATATTACAATACTGCACAATATAAAAAAGAAGTTGATGAGTATAAAGTTGTTACACTGAAACGAAATGATTAACACGTAAGAAACATGGCCAGTCTGCTGATTTTTGTTGGTAGTTCTTCAGTACCGTCAGTGCAATGCATCTTATGGCTATTCCAGTCTACCATAATATGTTAAAAACTTGCCTGTGTTAGATGGAGAATGACATTTAAAGCAAGTAACTGAAGCATGCTCAAATATTAATTTTGTCACATTGGTGTAATTATTCTAACTTCAATGGAACTATTGTTTACATAACGTAGAATAGGGAGAGTTGGTAGGTTACCGACTCATAGCAAAGACAATGCACTATTGTAGCTATGCTTGTTTTAGCATAGATTTGCTACTTTGTACTTCCGTTTGTGACTTAACATAATGAAAGGCAAATTAAGGCATAAAGTATCACATTACTCCAAAGATTTAGTAGAAAGAAAATGTAGCTGAGCCAAGTCTGATAAGTCTCATGTTGGTTTTGGAAGCAAATGTTCTAATCCAGCAATAAATTGGTTTATTCTATGTATGCTAAAAATGAGACATAAAGTATCACATATTACCCAAAATATACAAGCTTACTCTCTAGTAGAAAGATAATGTAGCTGAGCCAAGTCTGATAAGTTTAAGGTTGGGTTTGGAAGCAGATGCTTTAATCCAGCAATAAATCGGCTTATTCTATGTGTGCTAAAAATGCATGTGTACTATATCTTATGTATATTTGTTTCTCATCCCCTGCTCCTATAGTCTTTCTCACTACAATTGTCATATACAAAAAAATATTCCTCTTAAGATATAGCTGCAGTGAATTATTCTTCATGTTGCCTTTTTCCTGCACAAAAGAAATTGCCTTTCTATACTGACAATGCACAATTATAAGGAAGAAAACTCTTTAAGTGCCGAACAGAATCAAGCATTTGAAATGCTTGAAAGGCTATAGAACCAGACAATTACAGTTTGAAAGAAGTAACAAAGAGAGTGTGGAAGTTTAATGCTCCAGATAATTCTGTTGCTGACCGCTGTTTCCTGAAAATTCATTGGATTATTAGTTTCTTGTAGCAGGGTCCCCTATATTTTGCTTATATTAGAGCCGTGATGGCGAACCTATAGCACTCATGCCAGAGGTGGCACACAGAGCCCTCTCTTTAGGTACATGCAGCATCACCAACTGCTCTTCCGGGTTCCACCGAGTGCATGTGCACAGGACCCGCTGGTCAGCGCACATGCGCACGATGGAATCTGAAAAAGCAGCTGGCTGCCACCCGCATGTGCACTGGCCAGCTGTACTCTTTTGGGTTCCAGTGTTCCTGCGTATGTGCACTCTAGTTTCAGCACTCGGTGCTGAAAAGTTAACCATCCCTGAATAGTGTCATGTACATTAATAGTACAATATAAATTTAAGTAAAGAATCAAATCATGCTCAGTCCATCTGAATGATTCAATTTTTTTTAATGAAATGATTCTCATGCAGCTGAGGAATTAATTTTCAGGAATGCTTTTCTTGGAGCAGTGCTCCTGAGAAGCAAGCTAAAGACAGATCATCTAGAATTACCAATTAGAATTGATTTTCCTTACTGTTCTAAGGTAATTTTTCCCAACTGATATACTCTGGACTATAGCATTCAGAATTTCTAGGTAGCATACCCACAATGAGCTTAGGTGAGTATATGTCAGTGGTGACATATGGCGTACCTGGAAGTAAATCTGGCCCGCCGCTGCCAGTGACCCAATGGGAAGGAAAGGAAAGGAAAGGAAGGGGAGAGAGAGAGAGAGAGAGAGAGAGAGAGAGAGAGAGAGAGAGAGAGAGAGAGAAAGAAAGAAAGAAAGAAAGAAAGAAAGAAAGAAAGAAAGAAAGAAAGAATTTATCATCACAATTGAGTCCAAAATTTTGGTTGCTAAGCAACACCGTTGTTAAATGAGTTTCACCACATTTTAAAAGGTGGCCACTCCCACCCTGTCACATAACTGCCAAGCCACGCCCACAAAATAGGCCACACCTACAGAGTAGGTTCTAAAATAAATTGAAACCCACCACTGGTACATGCAGTCCCTGGTGTATAGTAGGGTAAGCCAAAAACCAGATATGAGAAACGTGCCTTCTGTTTTGATATACAGTGGTACCTCGGTTCACGAACGCCTCTGTTCACGACCAATTCGGTTTACGAACAGAAATTTTCCAAAAAATGTGCTCCGGTTCACGAACACCGTTTCGGTTCATGAACGGAAAAGTTCGTAAAAAAATGCTCCGCTTCACGAACTCCGCCTTGCTTCACGAACTCCGCCTTGCTTCACGAACAGAAAAGTTCGTAAAAATGCTCGGATTCACGAACCCCGTTTCGCTTCACGAACCGGAGCCGCGGACATTTTATCTACGAACGTATTCTGTTCGCGAACAGAGTCAGTTCAAGAATCACGACCAAAAAACAAGGTCAGAACGGATTAAACGGATTTACATTGAACCCTATGGGAAATTGTGCCTCGCTTCACGACCAATTCGGATCGCGAACAGAGTCAGTTCACGAATTAAGTTCGTGAACCGAGGTACTACTGTACTAATTTACGTGTGTTAATGATAACGCTTATGGTATACTATTTTGTTGAGGCGTGAGGAAAAAAGAGGCCTTCTCTACTCTGTGAAATGCTTTCTTTTATCATGCCATAAGGGGTGCTTTCTTATATGTGACTGTTGAAACCTGGAATGTTTTAAGCGCCCCTATTTGACAATAATGCTGTGCTTACCCTAAATTTCTGATGGAATTTATCTTTATCATTATTTTTGTTAACAATAAAGATATAATATTTAAAACTCAGAATAAGGTACTCTTTTATGTGTTTCTGAAGTTTTGCTCAAGACAACTTTAATATCCTTGATGTTTTATTCCCTATAAGACAAATAATAGTTCCAGTTTTCATATATCCTTTACCTGCAATACCTACAACTTGTACATACCTGGCAACATATCTCATTTGTTACAATTTTTGACAAGAACTAGAAATGTTGGCCTATCAACAAATCAGCAATGAGTTTGGCTTGAAATATGAAAGTTTCTGCATATATCTAAAGTATATTTTATGTTGAAAAACATGGACATACTTATTTCATTGTAACTTTTATATAAGGTTTAAAATAGCCACTTTCTAAGTTGCATACTTACAAACCATCTTGTGATACCAGTGCAATTAGCTCTGTAAAATCAACCTGGCATTTTTTAGTGGGATAAATTACAGTGCCCAACATTTTAAAATGTCCTATAACTGGGATGGCGAACCTATGGCACGCATGCCAAAGGTGGCACACGGAGCCATTTGTCAGGGCACAAAAAGCATTGCTCTGTCAGTTGGCCAGCGTGCATGCATGCGTTGGCCAGCTGAGTTCAGCCTTTTTTAAAGCCATTTTTTGCCCTGCCCAGGCTCCAGAGGCTTTATAGGAGCCTGGGGAGGGCGAAAACAGCCACTCCCACCGCCCCTGAGGTCCTCCGGAGTCTTCAGGAGCTTCCCTGAAGCCTCCGGAGCACAAAAAAACCAGCCCCAAACCGGAAGTTCAGGAAAGGACTTCTGGTTTGCTCATAGGGCCGGTTTTAGCCCTCTTGAGCCTTCAGGGACCTTCACGAGGCTTCCCTGAAGGCTCCGGAGGATAAAAACGACCCTACGAGCAAACTGGAAGTCACTACCTGTTTGTTCGTAGGGCCATCCTCCAGAGCCTTCAGGGACTTTCCAGAGGCTTCCCTGAAGACTCTGGACGACTAAAAATAGCCCTACGAGCAAACCGGAAGTCACTTCTGGTTTGCTCTTAGGGTCATTTTTAGTCCTCCGGGGCCTTCAAGGAAGCCTCAGGAAGGCCTCTGAGGGCTCCAGAGGATTTAAACTGGCCCTACCAGCAAACCAGAAGTCCGTTCTTGCGCTCGGCCCCCGGGGGGAAAGGCTGTTTTCGCCCTCCTATAAAGCCTCTGTAGCCTGGGGAGGGCAAAAAAAGCATGCAAAAAATGGAATGTTATGTGCGCATGCGTGCTGGGGTGTGTGTCACATATTGCATTATGGGTGTGGCATGCCCGCGCACAACAACCCCCCCCCCCCTGTGTTTCCCCTGCTTATGGCACGCAAGCCAACAAAGGGTTCACCATTGCTGGCCTATAACATGGAATTCATGGAGTTAACAATATTGCAAACATGCTGGAATAGGGAAGAGCGGCCTAATAGGAACACTAAGTAACTATATTCTATACTGAATTTATCTTTAAAGTAATTGTGCAAATGCAAAGTTCTTGTTTTAAATCATGGGTTCTTGAGTGTCTCTCCAATTTTTGAAATAGTTTGCAGAGCAGTATGAATGTCCATTCATTTGTGCACATGAACACACACACAGGATCCAGAATGAATAACTTCAAAATAAATTATTATGATCTCTTCAGAGGCAACGGAATATTGTCTACTATTGCCTTAGTAAGATATTTGGAAAAAGAGTAGATACTCATTTTAAGATGTGTAGAATTTCTCAATTTAATATTTGTGGAATACTGTACATTTGGATAGCTAATGATTTAATGTTTTCAAAGTACTTTGGAAAATGAAACTTTTCTTTTAGAAAGCCCTTTTGATTTAAGCCAATTCTTTTTGTTCTGTTTTTAGGGAAACATTCTGATTCTTTCTATGTCTACGATAATAGGACATTAATAGCAGTTCAAATAAAATTTCAAAATGGATGATTTTGCATCTTCTTAGATATATATGCTCTTATCCAGTGGTTCTGAACCTGGGGTCCACGGATCCCCGAGGACCATGATGTCATCACAGGGGTTTCACAAAGGCTTGAAGAAATGTTATGATATAAAACTTGAGTAGAGTCTTGGTGGTCCAGTTTGCTTGTAGGGCTGTTTTTAGTTTCTTTAAAGTGGGTCTATGGTGAAGAAAAGATTGAGAACCACTTTCTAACCCATTTCAATGGCTGACCAAGAAAGAAACGAAGGAGTGTACATCTTGTTCTTGACCTGTCTGCACTGGCTTGGCTCTGCTTTTTGAAGAAAAGGAAGGAAGGAAGGACTTTTGGTATACTAAAAATCAGAGGACCCCAGGAATTTCAGCTATAGCATTTCTCCACAGCAAGAAGGTTCCATTGACATCTGCCACATGTACTGCAATCAGCGGTACGCTGATTGCGGTCTGTTTGAGCACATGTCTGATGTGTGCGCATGCATGTGCAATCAACCACCCCTGCAACAACCAGTTGCTTGTTGGGGCTCATGCAGGCACCACACGCTGTGCGCGCGTGCTCAGTGTGCCTTTTGGCATAAATACAGCTATAGAGCACGGGTGGGCAGGTGAGCCAAACGATTCACCGTAACGGTACGCTCTCAGCTGCTCCAGGCCACTACTGGTACGCAGCAACCCACCACTGCCTTGTGGCCTTCCAGACAAGATTCAGGATGCAGAAAACACAAGAGGAAAATTAGTAATGCTTTTCCAGTCACAATATGAGCAGTCATTGAAAAGATCCAGACATACTTTTTCAGCCTCTGTCAAGCTTGGAAGAAGGAGTTTAACCTCTAGAACTTTTTTCTGTTCCTCCATGAAATTGCATCAGCAATGATGAATTATCCCAAAGATGGGAAGGAAGGGAAAGGCAATGCATATGAGTCAGAAGACTCATCTGACCCTAATCATGCTTTTCGTGTTCAAGGCAAGAAGGATCCACAACCCACCATAGGCCCTTTTTCATGAATCATGGTCATATGTAAGGGGATTTGCTACATCTTCTAAGTCAAATCCTGGCCAATAAATTAGGAAGTAGGATTATTTGTAGCACATGTTCCTTACAAAAAAATGATGGACTGCTTACCATCAAGGGTGAAAGCACTTCTCGACCTTTAGAAAGAAAGTATAATTCTCTTCACTATTCTCTTCATCATAACTCCATACTGGTGGGAGAAAGGTGGTGGACTATCACCTCCAGGATGCCATGTAGAAAAACTAGAAGGGAGAACAGAAAATCCAGGAACAACTGCGCTGGGCATGTAATAAAAAGGAACAATGTTGCATCAATGCATTGAACTTGAAGTTATTTCTGAAGTGGGTCCCAAATGGGAGCTACCCAGTCATTGAATGAAAAAAAGAATGCAAATTATCTGGGTAAAAGATGCCGCCATTCATACCATGGCATTGCAATTTCATTAAGGTAGAATTTTACTCAACTCTAGAATAGGCAGCTCTTAATCCAAGAGGCTTCATAAGTTCACCAGATAAGCAATGTTTTCCCCAAATGTTTCTCTAATTTGGACAATGAAAAATTTATAGAGCTAATCAGATGCATAATTCCCCAGTTCTTGCTTGAAACAAAAAATAAATAAAAAGCTATAATTGCTTATTAAAATCTGTATTTGCTCTTTTCTAATCCATATGATCCCAGCCTAATACCTAAGTCAATAGTGTACAGAAACAAAGAAGGTATCTAAGAGATCCACACTAACAGAAAATTAGGGAGCAAAAATCTCAGTTTGGACCTGCTTCTTTCTCTCTGATATCTCAGTTGACACAAGACAAATGAAAGTCTGAACAACTTGCCAAGAGTTCATGAGTTCCAACTTTTTGTTGGAGTGCCTTCAATTCTGTACTAGGGCTGTAGCATTTGTACACATCAATCTGCCAGGAACTTTGGCTCACAGGATCTTTGGTTCAAGCACGTGAAGGAGTTTGTTAATCCAAAACCAGGTTACTATCCAAGCCTTTCCTGGAAGAACGATGAATCTCTTGTATCCATCCTGATTAATAGCAAGGAGAAAGAGAAGCCTTGACCCATGGCTTCTAAATGCACATGATCAGAACAGGAAATATGTTTTTGTATCCGTCTTATAGTTAAAATTAGACCTTTTTGCTTTCAGGAAAAGTGTAATTCATAGCACAATGACTCTTCTCTCACCAATCTATGAGGCACATCCTCTCAGGTTAAATGATCTTTAGTAAAATTAAATGGCACAAAATGGGTACAGGTGGGAATTCAGCTCCACTAGGCAGGTGAGTGTTAGAAATTTGGGGTGTGATTTGGAATTTCATGAAACATAAAATCAAGAGGCAACTACCCATCCTCATAATTTAAGAACAAGGTAAAGTATTTCAGGGTGCTTCAAGCGAATAAATATATTTTAGAGACCATTGCCACACAGGGTGTTTTCTCAGAAAAGTGTATCTTAAGTGTCTTCTCCATCTACATAATTCCTAAGAAGAGTAAGACTGGAAAATGAATCTTACATATGCTATACTTAAAGTTAATGGGTTTTTTTTAAAGTCAGGTAGAATAATTATTGTATTATGTGTGTGTAATTATTATACACACACAATTATTCTAATTGAACACTGAGTGCCCATGGTGTCCAATCCCAGAGACCACTTTTACACTACACCTTGACTAGCTTCACAACTGAATGGGAACAGCTCAGAGTAGTGGCCTGTTTCAGTGGTGGGTTCCGTATCCCATTGCAACCGGTACGGTGGCCATCCACCACATGAACATGCACAGCGTGCACACACACACACAATGCACACATGCATCCTTACTGCCTGCGATGCTTCTGTGATGCTCCGGCTGCTCGGTGGAGCATTGCGTAGGTGCCGTGGGCTATGTGCGGCTGCGCAGAAGCCCTGAAAACTTCAAATACTGGTAAGGAGCAAGGGCAGGCGGATGGGCCCTCCAGAGCACTGTACCGGAACGGTACCTGGTGCTCCCAGCAGGCACCGGTACCCCCATACCGGGGCATACCGGTCAGAACGCACCACTGGTCTGTTTATTCTAGGTGTTTATTCTTTAGGTATGCAGTATCTAACCATATTGGATGTAAAAGATCATATTGCTTATATGGATTAATTATCATTTTGCTATTAAAGTGGACTATTTTTATTCTTATAGAATATTATATACATCTGCAGTTCTTCTAATTCTAACTTGCTGGTTCTACAATACAAATGTAAAACCAAGTCTGCAACATCCATAACTAATTTTAGTTAAATCTGAACCGACACTATCTTACAAATCCTGAAGCACACTCTTATTTTAACGATATTTAATTGGTAATAATAATAGACACAGAAATTTGGAAATTAGTAATGTTTAGCAATTTGATTTTTTTCCTGAACAGGAACTATAGGGCCTATACTAATCTCAAGAAGTTTTTTAATATTCCTATTATTTTCTTAAAGTTCTGTTTATTCACATATCATTATTCATGCCATCCAATGCTTCTGTTTCTGTGGCTCACTTCTGCTACAATTGTGGCTTAAGGTTTATTCAGCCTGTTTATAATTCAAAACCTGCCTCATTCTTATCCCTAGGTATGTGGCTATATCTCGAGAGGAGAGAGAGCAGAACCTAATGGCATTCCAGCACAGCGAGAGGATTTATTTTCGGACTTGTCGGGACATCCGGCCAGGGGAGAGACTAAGGGTCTGGTATAGTGAAGATTACATGAAGCGGCTGCACAGTATGTCTCAGGAGACCATCAACCGAAACCTCACAAGAGGTGAGATTTCCCCACCACCACCACCTTTCTTTCCTTACACTATTTGTTCGTGCCTTTATTTTTGACCCTGTTATCAGGCAGTTCTTGCAAAATCATGAAAAAAGTGCACAAATAAAAAATCAGAAGTGTAAAATAATAGGTTGAAATAAACAGATAATACAGTTGAAATCCTCTGTTTCCCTGAAAATAAGCCCTCCCCAGATAATAAGCCCAACCGGGCTTTTGAGCGCATGCGCTAAAATAAGCCCTCCCCTAAAATAAGCCCTCCCTAAAAATATTGCAACGCAGAAGCAGCCAGGAGGTGACCCCTCTCGCCACCTCCTGCACCTCAAAAATAATAAGACCTCCCCGAAAATAAGGTCAAACACTTATTTCAGGGGGAGGGGGTGTCAAAAGAAAATAAGATGGTAGATACATCAAATATACTGTAAGGGATATGGGGGCATTTCATCTAATATCTACTGAAAAGTAGACAGCATTGTCTTGAAGGAGATATTTTTGGCTTGATTTTGGGGGCGGGTGGTGGTGGTAAATAGGGCAGATACAGTGGCAGTTGTAAAGTACAGTTGTAATGTCCTTTTTAATTTGAAAAATACCTGTATCTTTCTGGCAAACACAATGGCTGTCATGATGCTTAAATCTGATGATGAGCTGCAGCCATTAAAATTCACCAAATATACCTGATTAACTTTATATACCAAATACTGATGAGTGCTGGAGAATGAATGATTTCTCCACTGACAGAGATCAAAACATTCAGAACTAATTGAGAACTTTCCAAATATATCCAGACATTAGGACAAAAATATCCTGATCTCTCAGGATAGTGTGCATGCACCATTATGGATTTTGCTTCCTTCTTGGTGTAAAGGTCCACTCACAAAAGTACTTTAAAAGGGAGCTTCATATACTGGAATTAATTTACGTTAACGGTTGAACGAAAGGAAGAAGAGGGTCCAAATGATATTATTTTCCCTGTTATTTTTTTCAACACTATTATGGGCAATTTATTTATGTAATGTATTTTGCATGGAGCTGTATGTTGTTCCTAAAACCTGAAGCAAAAATGAAAGAGGTAGATCCTAGATGGGAAAAAAACACACTGTTTTTCATATAGTATCCAGCAATTTCTTTCTACTAATTGGACCAGCCTATATGCTTTAAAACTAATTCTTGGTAAGTGCTGAGAGAAATGCTGATAATTGAGTCATACTTAGCTGGTGCTCAATGTGTGCAACTAGGCTTGTGTAAATGCACACTTTCTCAGTTACAGAACTGTAGAAATGATTATATTTATGAAAAGGTTATTGTTTTTAGTTTTATTTTTGAGTAGCTGCAATCTTGGTTAAAGTTAAAGGAAGTTTTCTTACATTTCTAAACATTTTGATTTTAAAATCTAATATCAAATTGGAATGAAAAATGACAAGACGTAAAAAAAAAAGATGACAACTTTAAAAATCAGCATGCCGCAAACTCCAGGTGTTTGGTAATAAAAGTGGTAACTATCTGAACTGTGTTTCCGTATTTCCTGACCTGTGGGTATGTGTGTGTGTGTGGGTGTGCTTCTGGAGCACTACATGAGGACTGTTCAGAAGATCATTGGGAACAACAAGAAAAGCTCAAAATAGCAGTTACTTCTCGATAGTTCAGTGATCCAAGACTCAAGGTCTAGACAGGCCAATTTGAGCACTGCCAGAGTTAACTACAGGAACAACCAAAATTCAGTGCCACTCACATGGATCTCTGAATGCCTGTACTATACAAAGTGATCAGGACACTAAGGACCTTCCTCAAGAATTCAATGGGACATTGGGAGATAGCACTGAAAGTCAATTCAAGGCAACTCACACACAACTGGCCATCAAATGCAGTATATACCAAAGTGATGCACTGTTCCCTCTGCTGTTTTGCAAAGGCTTTAACCTCCTCAGCCAGATATTCACAAGAACTGGATATGGGTACAAGTTCGAGAGTGGAACTACCACCAGCCATCTCCTCTAAATGGATAAAATCAACTTTTATGCTAAGAATGAACTTTTATGCTAAGAATGATGTACCTGACACAAATCTACAGTGAGGACATTAGGATGTCATTCAAACTGCAGAAATTTGGTAAAGATGTTAGTCAAAAATGAGAAAGTAGTTAAGACTGATGAAGTGGAATTGCCAGTGTGCTACATATCAAACATACACATTAGTTACAATTATCTTGGTATCTCACAGTCACATGGGAACCACAGTGGGGAGACAGCAACATCAAGTACCACCAAAAGATAAGTCAGCTGAGTGGGAAGAACAAAATTTATGCCATTAATATGTATTCCCGGCCAGACTTAAGATATCCTGCTGATCAAAGCCGAACAGGGAAGCTGATGATGTGAAGACCCAGAAGCTCTTTATAATGTATGAAGATTTACACCCCAAATTCCCAGAGATTGTACACCAGACAAAAAGAGGTCAGGTGGCATCTGGTGAGTGTCAAAACCACTGTCCTTGATGAAATCCAGAACATTCAGGAGTATATTAGTAAGATGGCACTCAAAGATGTGGTGCTGAGAGAGTGTCTGAAGCAGCAGAAGACTTGGGACAAAGATCAAACAGGGCCATAGCAAGACAAGACTCTGCATGGGATGTAACATTGACAGATAACTGAGGGGGCAGACATTGGGAAATCCTACCAGTGTCTGGAAATCAGCTTGATTACTGTAAAAGGTATCATTGAGGCACTGTTCATAGCAACACGAATAGGCGCTGAGCACCAAATCCAAAGAAACAGGTGACTACTATAGTATGCTGGATCCAAATATGAAGCTACTATGGTAATGTTTTCTCTCCTCTCATTGCTGATTACTGCCATTTTGGATTAGATTAGTGGGAAGATCAGACACTTGATTTCTGGAGAAATTCTGCCTGCTTAATGCTTTATCCATATTTTACAAACATAGTTCATGCATTACTTTGAGGTAATGCTAGTGTCAGGGTTCTAAGTAAAAACCCCAAAGCAATCAAACTCTGAGGCCTAGAATTTCCTCAAACAATAATTTTATTTGGGATGTCATATTGGCATAGCTGGTGAAAATCCGACTCTGAAGGATCCAGGGTTTCCCCCACTCAAATCAAAGTCCAAAGTTCCTGCCCTTCAGGTCATATGTCCATCACATGGTCCAATCAGGTCATAGCCTCAACTCCGACTGGCTTTGGTCTACTCCCTTCCAACACCTGGTAGAGCATCCTTGGCTCCCATGAGAAAGAATGTTATTTTGGCTACTCATCCCCCAACTATCTGTACCTCCCTCCTTATGTTCTTACAGCTCCACCCGGCCTCATTGTGGTAGCCCTGAAATGGCTCCCAAAATGGCTTCAGGGCTGAAAGCTAGTAATAAATGCTATATTTTAATTATCTTTTCAAAGGTGTTTTATTATCACATATGAAATACCTAATGGTCTGTGGAACCTCTTTGGATGAATTTATTATTTTGCTATGGGAGTGCTTTACTTTCAAACTGTAACCTAGTGTTATATCAAGGATCGAAACTTCTAATGAATTCCAAATGTATCTCTTTAGATAAAAGAGCAGCCATTAAACACATCCCATGGCCAGTCCTGCAGATTAACTGTTTTTAAAAAATATTCAAATATTTGGATCATCTATGCAAGGTTGTAATGTTTATGTTTGCAACACAGTTAAACATGATTTAGGAAATACAGTCTATTTCACTTTTCCAATACCAAGAATATCTAGTATTTTTGTCTTATGCTTTGACTTGGTAAAAGAGAGTATATTTTCAAATGCATACTTACTCTCTGTTTTATTCAAATACAGTACATGTGGTGTCTGTGTGTACGTGTGTGTGTGTGTGTGTGTGTGTGTGTGCATGCATGTATGTATTATAAGCAAATCCTTAAACAAAAAAGTCAGATACAGAAAATTTTCTGGAAGGAAAATTCCTTCTTCTGTTTCTCTCCAGTTCAGGATTGAGATTGTGAAACAGTTAAAGTTATGGCTAGCTGTTCATGAATTGGTTTATGAAAACATACCAGATCAGTGGAAGCAAATTCTACATAATATAGTGTAATTATTAGGCAATTGAAAATGTTATTTAAAAAGGAATATCTTACTGTTAAGATAGTAATGGTAATGATCTGAGAAATTCAGCTGACCTCTTCAGATCTATTATATATTCCCCATATAGAATTACCAAGGATGATACTGTTGAGATTTGGCACAAATTGTTGATGTTCAGTTTTGCAATTTTTTCCTTTTAAAACATATGCTACACATAAACACCCATACACAGCCTTCTAGATTCCCCTGGAGCCTAAACAAATAATAATAAATATGCAGCCCTTAGCTGCAAAAAGAGAACTCTCTGCCTTAAGAATGATGCAGTTAGCTCTGTCCTATCTCCTGAAATCTCAGGGAAGAAACCACCCTTCTTACTAGACTCTCATTCTAGTAATGTTGGGTAATATATTTGACCAGGCAGGATTTTATGGATGTTTTTTTACCCTGGAATTGGAGAGTTTGAGATGGAAACATGGCTAATAATGCTTAAAATAGTCTGTGTATCTTGAATGTGGAACTGGATCTTGAATCTTCTATTTTGCCTAATCCTGGAATCAGTGTCACAGAAAACCCAGAAACTGAAAATTTAGAGATGAACTTGATCAATGAGATCTAAACACTTATGCATACCCAGTAATCTATCATTCATACGCGGCCGCATTCTGCACCAACTGGAGGCCGTACGGATCTGGATGGGTAGTAACAAACTCAAGCTCAACCCCTCCAAGACTGAGTGGCTGTGGTTTCCGGCACCCCGGCTCAGCCAGATTACTCCAACTCTGGCCATTGGGGGCAAAACACTGGCCCCCGTGGAGAGGGCGTGCAATTTGGGTGTCTTCCTGGATTCCTGGATGTCCATGGAGGACCATGTGGCGGCCGTGGCCAGGGGGGTGTTTCATCAGGTATGCCTGATGCGCCAATTGCGCCCCTTACTGGACTGGGCTGCCCTTTGCACAGTCACTCAAGCACTCGTGATATCCCGACTCGACTACTGCAATGCTCTCTACATGGGGCTTCCCTTGAGGTGCACTTGAAAGCTACAGTTAGTTCAGAATGCAGCCGCGCGGGTGATTACGGGAGCTTCGAGGCACTCCCATATAACACCAATCCTGCGCGAGCTGCATTGGCTTCCTGTGGTCTTTCGGGTGCGCTTCAAGGTTTTGACGACCATCTTCAAAGCACTCCATGGCTTGGGGCCTAGTTATATGCGAGACCGCCTCCTGCCCCATACATCCCTTAGACCGATACGCTCCCACAGAGAGGGCCTTCTCAGGGTGCCGTCAGCCGGACAATGCCGACTGGCGACATCCAGGGGAAGAGCCTTCTCTGTGGCAGGCCTTGCCCTGTGGAACGACCTACCCCCAGAACTTCGTACCATCACCGACCTCCGCCTATTCCGCCAGTGTTTAAAAATACACCTCTTCCATCAAGCCGGCCTAGCATAACCTCCGCTGGGACTAGCCATAGATAGTTTTAATTCGGGGATTTTAATTGGTTTTAGCGCAGGATGGGGATCTAATAGGTTTTTAAATTTTGTATTGTGTTTTTTGTATGTATTTTAATTTCCTGTGCGCCGCCCTGGGTCCTCTTGGAGAAGGGCGGGATATAAATTTAATAAAATAAAATAAAATAAATAAATACTCTTTGTACGCTTATTTCAAGAATACTTTTATGTGATAAATATTGTTGATATTGTAACTGGATGAAGGCTCCTAACAAATTAAAATTCTCTCCCGTTGCTAGGAAAGGAAAATACTGAGGAGACACATTTCATAGTTGGGACTTGGCTAAAAGACGTTAATTAAATTTGAAGTTAGTTGGTGATACGTCTTTATGTAAGGAAAAAAATTCCTTTGATTCAGAGTTTAATACTTTGCTATGAGAAAGAGATGAAAGGAATTACTCTAGGACAGGTTCTATTAGGTAGAAATGTTAAGTTATATTTTGTGGTTAAACATGATTTGCCCTCCTGGTTTTGTGAATTACGGTGTTAAAGCTCTTTTCTTTCCCTCTTGCATGCTGAATTGAATTGTACATACTTATTGTTTACAGGGAAGTACTCCCTGAGCATCATATGCAGTAAGATCTGGTATATAAATCATATAAATTAAACCTGATATTAAACCATAAAAGTTTTAGAAAGTTCCATAAAAAACCATAAAAGGAAGAGAAAGTTTTTACTATTTTACTGCAGGGAAATAAAATAAATCAGTTGCTGGCAGTCATAACAGGGAAAACTCCTGTAAAGGAAAATACCTTGAATATTTATACCGTAGTTGGCAGTTAAATACATTTATTGTTTCTGCTTTTTTTTTAGTGAAAGCTATCCAAAGTCACTGTGAATTGGCAGCTAAATTTAAATAAACAAATAAACAAACCAGGTGTTCAAGAGAAGATTTGGATGGAACCTATAGAGAAAGGTTCTCATACCACTTGAGATACAGTAGGAGAGAGCCCACATTATGCAAACTTCATATCTTCTTGTTGGAACCCCAATTCTGGGTTGCAAAACCAGGATTACCACCAGATTATAGTAAAATGTTAAAGTTTTGTTGCTATCTTGGTCCTCCAGATTTTTGCAGCCCATTTCTGGTAATCCTGCCTTCTTGTTTATATTGTCCCTAATTCTGAATTAATCATTCACTTAAGAACTTCATTCTCAGTGATAAATCTCCTTCTTAGTCAAAATCCTCCCAAAATGGGACTCAGGGCAGCGCACAGGAATTTAAAAATCTAAAAATACAAACAATACAAAATTCTACAAAAGTTAAAACTAAAATTAAATAATTTAAAACCCAACTCTAATAATAACATAGCTGTAGCAGCTATGCCAGGCCGGCCATATGGAAGAGATATGTTTTTAGTGTCCGGCGGAAGAGGCGAAGGTCAGTGATAGTACGAAGGTCTGGGGGGAGGTCATTCCAGAGGGTGGGGCCTGCCACAGAGAAGGCTCTTCCCCTGGGCGTCGCCAGCCGGCATTGTCCGGCGGACTGCACCCTAAGGAGGCCCTCCCTGTGGGAGCGGACAGGTCGAATGGAGGTATATGGTAGTAGGCGATCCTGCAAATAACCAGGCCTGCTGCCATGGAGCGCTTTAAAGATGGTCACTAAAACCTTGAAACGCACCCGGAAGGCTACCGGCAGCCAGTGCAGCTCGCGCAGGAGAGGTGTTACATGGGAATATTTTGAAACTCCCAAAATCCCCCGTGCGGCCGCATTCTGCACCAACTGGAGCCTCCGGATGCATCTCAAGGGAAGCCCCATGTAGAGAGCATTACAATAGTCCAGGCGAGAAATGACAAGAGCTTGAGTGACTGTATGTAGGGCGCCACGATCCAGAAAGGGGCGCAACTGGCATATCAGGTGAACCTGATAGAAGGCCTCCCCTGGCCACGGCCGTCAGATGGTAACTAAGGACAGCCAGGAGTCCAGGAGGACACCCAAGTTGCGGGCCCTTTCTGCGGGGGCTAGCAATTCCCCCCCGATAGCCAGAGATGGAACTAACTGGCTATGTCGTGGCGCCGGAAACCACAGCCACTTGGTCTTGGACGGGTTGAGTCGGAGCCCGTTCCTCCCCATCCAGACCCGCACGGCTTCCAAACACCAGGACATCATGTCGGTGGCATCGTTGGGGTGGTTAGGGGTAGAAATGTACAGCTGCGTGTCATCAGCGTACAGATGGAATTCTACCCCAAAACCACGGATGATCTCGCCCAGCGGCTTCATGTAAATGTTGAACAGGAGGGGCAAGAGGATCGACCCCTAAGGCACCCCATAAGTAAGGGGCCTCGATGTCGACCTCTGCCCCCCTGCCAACACAAACTGTGACCGGTCAGAGAGGTAGGAGGAGAACCACCGTAATACGGCGCCTCGCAACCCCAACCCCCCCAACCGGTGCAGTAGGATACCATGGTCGATGGTATCGAAAGCCGCTGACAGGTCTAACAGGACCAGGATAGAGGAGTAACCCCTATCCCGGGCCCTCCAGAGATCATCTACCAACGTGACCAATGCCGTCTCCGTGCTGTACCTAGTTCAGAAGCCGGACTGGCGCGAGTCTAGATAGGAAGTTTCCTCCAGGTGCTGGGGGAACTGTCGTGCCACCACACTCTCAACACCCTTCGCCACAAAGCGAAGGTTGGAGATCGGACAATAATTAGATAAAACATCTGGGTCCAGGGAGGGCTTCTTGAGGAGGGGTCTCACCTCTGCCTCTTTCAAGACGGCTGGCACAAACCCCTCACTCAAGGAAGTGTTAACAATTCCCTGGAGCCAGCCTCGTGTAACTTCCTGGGAGGCCAGTACAAGCCAGGAGGAACATGGGTCCAATGAACATGTGGTGGCATTTAGTTGCCACAGTATCCTGTCCAATCGGGAGTCACGGGATCAAACTCAGTCCAAATAACGGTCTCAAGACCTGTCTCTGTCATCTCGTCCGGACTAACCCAATTGGAGGCCAATTCGCTCCGGATCTGAGCGATTTTATCCTGCAGATAACATCCAAATTCCTCTGCCCTACCCTGCAAGGGAGCTTCCCGCGGCCTCTGCTGAAGGAGGGAGCGGGTCACCCTAAACAGGGCGGCAGGGCGGTTATCTGCGGATGTGATGAGAGTTGCGAGATGATCCCGTTTCGCCACTCTCAATGCCACGAGGTAGGTCCGCAAATGCGACCTCACCCGTGTCCGGTCAGATTCGGTGCGTGTAGACCTCCAAATGCTCTCTAGGCGTCTCTTCCGGCGTTTCATTTCCCTTAGCTCCTCGGAAAAACAAGGAGCCAAGGTAGAGCGACACCAAGTGAGAGGCCGCAGCGGCACGACCTGGTCCAAGGCCCCCGCGGTTGCATGATTCCAGGTGGTCACTAGCTCCTCAGTCGGGTCGCGGGCCAGGGAGTCAGGTATTGGCCCAAGCTCCATCTGGAACCTCTCTGGGGCCATCAGGTGCCTGGGGCGGAACCATCTTGGAATATCAGGTTCCACCTCCCCACGGTGGGGTGTAGCGGTTGGAAAGACAAGCCGAAGGAGGGAGTGATCTGACCATGACGGGTTCGATGGCTAGTTCCCCTAATCCAAGATCACTCATCCACCGGCTGGAGACAAAAATTAGGTCCAGGGTGTGTCTTCCGGTGTGTGTTGGGCCACAAATTACTTGGATCAGGTCCATGGCCGTCATGGAGGCCATGAACTCCCGAGCCACCTCAGACGATCCGCCTACCGATGGCAGGTTGAAATCCCCCATGACTAAAAGTCTGGGAGTATCAACCGCCATTTCGGCGATCACATCCATGAGCTCAGGTAGGGCTGCTGATACGTAGCGGGGAGCCAGATACACTATTAGCAAACCCAACTGCCTCCCGTGACCCCACTTCACACAAAGGGACTCACAACTGGCTGTCTGCGGCACGGTGGTCTCCCTCGGTCCAAGACTTTCCTTGATAACAACCCCCACCGCGACCTTGGGCCCGCGACTGATTTAATGCCCGGTAACCTGGCGGGCACATTTCCACAAGAGGAACTCCCCCCTCATGGCCCAGCCAGGTCTCCGTAATGCCCACCAGGTCCGGCTCCCCCTCCAACACCAAGTCGTAGATGAGGGGGGCTTTGTTGACCATGGACCTGGCGTTGCATAACATCAGCCTAGGGCCCCGGCTCTGAACAACCTGACCTCCTGGGTTGCAGGAGGAGCCGTGTGGATCGGAGCGCGCAACCACCTGTAAACAGCAGGTGCGCCCTCCCGAACCATGATGGTACCTCCGGCTCCCACCATATCTACCCCTCCCACTGACCGTCCTAATACTGTAACCCTCTTTTTTTATTTTTTTATTTTATTTTATTAAATTTATACCCCGCCCTTCTCCTAAAAAAGGACCCAGGGCGGCGCACAGGCATCATTAAAATCATACAAAAAATACAAAAATACAAAATTGTTAAAAACTAATTAAATATTCCCTGTGCTAAAATTAATAAAACTCTAAAATTTAAAAATTATCCCTATAAAAATTATCCCTATAAAAGTCAGAACGGGGGTTATGCTAGGCCGGCTTGTTGAAATAAATGGGTTTTAAGACGTTGGCGGAAAAGGCAGAGGTCCACGATGGTGCGTAGATCGGGGGGTATTTTGTTTATACCTGATCATAATCTCACAGTACTCTCAACTATTTATGCAAGTACAATTAAAACATACATATTAAAAACAAAAAGCACCTACAAACAAGCTGAAATCTTGGCATCGCAAGAGCTGCCCTTTTTACTTTTTTCAGAAGGCAATTTAAATGGGAGCTAACCATTTATGGTGAGACGCCATTCCAGAGGCTTGCTCTAAGTTTTGCTCCTTCCTTCACCAGAATGTAGGAAACCACCAATGGTCTTCCTGACAAGATCGCTTTGGGTTGGGCTGATTCTAATAGGCAGTTGTATTATTGAAAGTAATTTGATAAAGGGCGTACAGCTTTATAGTAAAGACAACAACAATATTTTTAGTTTCACCCAGAAGTATATAGGAAACTAGTGCAGGGCCCACAGCAGGTTTAATGTGTTTCCACCTGCAAGGGCTGGATATCACACAGGCCATTGAGTTTTCAGCCAACTGAAGTTTCTAATTTGTCTTTAATGGAACCTCCGTAGAGTGCATTTTGCAGTAGTTCAAATGAATGGTGATGAAGGCATGAGTCACTATAGTAAGATACTCTTGCCCCAGATAGGATACAACTAACGCCCCAACTGATGCTGATAAAGGATCTCCTGGCTACAGTTTCTTCCTATTGTTCTAACAGGACCACAAATCCAAGAGAATCCCCTAAACCAGGGGTTCCCAAAGTTGGCAACTTGAAGACTTGTGGACTTCAACTCCCAGAATTCTCCAGTCAGCTCTGCTGGCTGGAGAATTCTGGGAGTTGAAGTCCACAAGTCTTCAGGTTGCCAACTTTGGGAACCCCTGCCCTAAACTATGGATGTGCTTCTTCAGGAACAGTGCTTTCTAATTCAGAAATACTACTGGAGCCACCAGAGAATCCCAATGGACAAACAGTAATTTTCCTTTAAGGTGACTAGAAATGTTATCTGCAATAGGATTTCTCTCAGATCCAAGTAATTATTCTGCCTGTGGCAGTCCAAGGATCCAGGAGTGGCAAGGATCCAGCTCATATGGCAGCAGAGGATTTCTTAGAGAGCATCCAATGTACTTGTTAGGCGTAGACTCTTATAGTTGGGTAGACAATATATAGTCATTGTAGCTTTAAGGCTGATGTAATGTTAGAGTCCAATTAGTAAGTGCAATTATCTCTATAAGAGAAGGCAAGGAGAGCGCATATCTCTCTCTGCTGGATTTGCTGTGTTTGATAACTGTTTGCGTGAACTGCGGTTACTGAAGAAGAAGACTGAAGATTGTGTAAGATATTTGATATTGTTGAAACTTTGTTGTTTGACTCAATTTGACATCACTGCTTATTGAGCAGTAGCTTAGTTTAGTAGTTTTTACAAACCTAAGTAAAAGCTATTCTATTTTACTTAAACAGTGTCTGGTATACATTGTGTGTACATTAGCAACATTCCTCTAGCTGCATACTCTGCTGCACACCCTCTGCTTGTCTCCCAATGGAGATATCGCCTAACAGTACTTCCTCAGAAGTCACAAGCTAAAAGAAACCCCCAAAACCTGGTAACATTACGTCTTAGTCAACAATCGGCTCTGCTTAGAATAGAATAACTCTGATAAACTTCATTGAAAAAATGTTGTGCTAATTTGTCACATTTCTAGGGGCTCTGAGAAAACCAAGGGGTCATCTGGAATTGGTTGACAGAGACAGGTTGCTCAGGGTGATTCATGATTTTTTCAAGGGCTTGTTGCTGATTCACCTATCAGATTGTCAAGGAAATTCCAACTATCCATTAGAAATCCATGTGGTATCTGGGGAGGATCATCTGAATGGGTTCTGCCTTATGGTGATCACACAACCATCAGTCACTTCTGGACCAGGAAGTGATCTAACCATGGCAAAAAATCTGGTGATAGTAGCCTTTATACAAAAACACATTGTAGAGATTCTGGAGTAAATACAATTCATGTCAGTTCCATGATTCCCTGAGGAAAACCCATGGTTATCATGGAGCTCATGAATTCCCAGCCTCCACAATATGAGGTATAAATTCCTCATTGTTGGAGGGGGGGAAGGACTCAACTACCATCCTGACAGATCCAGAAGCCCAGAAAGGCTCCTGATGGTGTCACGGATGGTTTTTGACTCCAATCCAAATCTGCTTACACCTTTCATCTGCCAGATCTCCTAACCACCCACAATCCAAACAGCTACTTCTAGAAGCTTGGTGAATCTTTCTGCATCAAGGCCCTTAAAACTTTCCAAATCTTCCAGACTGACCCTTCCCTCATACATACCAAAACTGTATCCAAAACTCCAAATGTATTCATATTTCTATTTCTCCTTATTAAAGTCCACACACTCATCCTTCGCTCAGTTTGACATCATATTGAAAAGAGTAATCCATGAATAAGCTTTGCTATTTTGAAGAAACTCTGGTGATTCCGGCAAACTGAGCTTATTAACATAATTTAGTCAACTTCCTTGATTTAATTAATTTTTGTAGCTGTCAGCTACATGCCATCAGCAGCAGCATTGTGGCTGCTAGAAACATGTTCCCTAAGCCTAAAAGCAAGGTTTTCAAGCCTAATTTTACATCCACCATGTTGGAAGCATGCTATTTTTAAAAACACTATGTTTCCCTGGTGGATATCTAAAAGTGGGACAAAATGACAGTATGTATGAGATGATTTCATCACATAAATGCTGCAACTTACATACTAGCACCAGGTGTAATATTAAGGTCACTGGCTTGCTATGGACACAACAGTTTTTAATTCCAAATATTATTATCCATGGTTAAGAGGGAATAGAATTTTGTTTTAAAAAAATGTGAATTACTCTGTCAAGCCTCAAATAAATATTCAGATAAAAAGGTGTGACTTAAACCATTTGCCACATCCTAACCAATCCACCAGTTAGTGTCACACTCTGAAAACTCAGTAAGATATGGAATTGACTGAAATCTTGCATATTGTATGTATGATTTTTTTTTCCTGAAACAAATAAGTCCTGTGCAAATAGATACATGCTTACGACAGATTGGTATTGGTTAGAAGTTCCAATGCAGCTTCACAAAACCTGGATGCATAGCAGTTTTCCTCTAGTGTCGCAAGTAGATAAAACTAATGCAGTTGCTATGATGCTAGGATTTGATGAACCACATCTATACTAAAGCTGTTACATAAGCACAAGTGTGTTTCTTAAATATAATATAACAACATTTAGCAGTGCCTTGTTTGGGAACCAAGTATTGATGCTTGGAATTACGGTATTTACAAGACAGAAGAAAAATAGAATCAAATCCATCATCTTCTGAATTTCCAGGTAAGGATATTTGGCTATTTTTTCTAAATAACTGCTAATCTGCTAAAATCTCTGATTATGGTAAATTTTGCTTAAGTCCACATATTTAGCAATGTATTACAACAAGCTATAGATCTCAGTCTTGGATATCACAGGCCTGGTTCTAATTAACTGTGATAGTTAGTGATATGGGAAATGAGATTGTAATTCCTGTGTATTCTCATGTCTCGTGTCACTCTATTATACAATGGAAAGGTCTATCAAGTTTACTGGTTTAACATGGAAACTTCATAGTATTGACATGATGCCTTTTACCAAGTCAAAGTTATCACTACATTTTCAGCAAGCTGAAACGTCTATATTTTATTTTAATTTCAACTACAGGTTAGCTACCTGTTACTTTAGATTAACTGCCTATTTTTTGAAGTGTATTCAAGCAAACCCCTGAATATTGCCTAGATATTTGATTTTCAATATTACCCATCATTAGGGTGCCTAAACATTGATTCCAGTAAATGTATTTATTGGTTATGCAACATGTGAAAAGTTTGTCCTACCTTTTTGCTTTAGCTTTTGTGTCAGGAATGTTGTAGTGTTCCCATGAATAAGCATCTCCTGATTTCTTTTTTAGGGGACAGAAGATTACTAAGAGAAAAGACAGAAAGAATTATAGAAAGCCAAGAAGATGTGATCTACCCTCTTGAGCTCACTACATCAAAACCAGGGAAGAGTTCATACAAACGTAGCTTTGAAGAAGGGATATCTCAACCTCAAACCAAGAAAAAGAAAATAGACCTCATCTTCAAAGATGTCCTAGAGGCTTCTCTGGAATCGACTAAGGTAGAAGATCATAAGTTCACCAAAAATTCTACCCCTTCCACTCGAAAATCCTTGAGATTCCAAATCCAAGATGTCTCAGAAACTTGTGGGACTAGTGTTCAAGACAGTTCCTCTAATCACAGTAGACACAAAAATGAGGGTGAGTGGAAGGTCCCTCACGGTTCTCACTTCACCACATCCAAAGAAATTGGCTTGCTGGAAGAAGAAGGTGAAGAACCTTTGTCATTTAAAGTGAACAGTCCCACGGATCTGTCTCTGGTGTCAAATCAAGATGATGCTCTCGAACTCCCAACAACTTCCTTGTGTCCCAACTGCATACGGCTGAAAAAAAAGATTCGGGAATTGCAGGCTGAGCTAAATCTGCTAAGATCTGGCAAGTTAGCTGAGCCATCTCTACTACCTCCTCAGGTACCTGAGTATCAAGCGTTTTCATATCCCACTGGTAAGTTACATAAAGTAAAAAATGCTCCTTAAACATTATACTAGGAGACGTTACATTTCTGAGGTCTCGAGGTTGGGTCTAATGAAGCACAGACTTATTTCTCTGAGCAGTTTGGGGTATTATAATTATAATTTGTAATTATAAATCATCTTCTCTTTTCTATTGTAATATGTTCATTTTCAATAAAAACATTGCAGCAAATTGGTTTGCTATATTCTTCATACATTACAGGAGAAAGAATCATTGAATGCAGTTTAGGAAGTATTTTGGTTTCCTATGTGCTATGTGAAATACACTGGTTCATATGTATGTGAAATATATAAAACAAAGTTTACATTTTATGTAGGAACTTAATCTTAACTTTATTGACTTGTGTTTGTTTTTGAAGAACTTTTTCATTTCCTTCCATGATACCTCAATAGTTCTTGTTATAATATGGTAGAAGCTGGAATACTGCTGAAGTTATTTTTTTACAATTGCTTAGACCTAAGGAAATTAGGACTTTAAAAAAAGTATTGGTTTCAAAATATTAATAATTCAACCTTACACCCAATGTTTGTTTTTTTGTTGATATGGATGAAGTGTTGTACGATTACTTTACTGTTTTATGTTGTTTTCTAGAACTTTGTCTTAAATTGTCTGTAATTCTTTTATTTGTTTGTTTGGCAGCTTCAGAAAGCATCATGTCTGTTCCTACCATAATGGAAGATGATGATCAGGAAGTAGATTCAGCAGATGAATCCGTTTCAAATGACATAATAACAGCCGCAGATGAGCCTTCCAAGATGTCTGCTGTCACCAGAAGGATCCGGCGCTTCAAGCAAGAGTGGCTAAAAAAGTTCTGGTTTCTGCGGTACTCTCCTACGTTGAATGAAATGTGGTGTCACGTCTGTCGGCAATATACAGTGCAGTCTTCTCGAACTTCAGCCTTCATCATTGGCTCAAAGCAGTTCAAGATCCACACTATAAAACTTCATAGCCAGAGTAATCTCCACAAGAAGTGCCTGCAGCTCTACCGGCTCAGGATGCACCCAGAGAAGACAGAAGAGATGTGTCGAAATATGACTTTATTGTTTAACACAGCCTATCATTTAGCGATGGAAGGCCGGCCATATTGTGACTTTAGACCTCTTGCAGAACTACTGAGAAAGTGCGAACTCAAAGTGGTGGATCAATATATGAATGAGGGAGACTGTCAAATCTTAATCCATCATATTGCTAGAGCTCTTAGAGAAGATCTCATTGAACGGGTGAGGCAGTCCCCTTTCCTCAGCATCATTTTAGATGGGCAGAGTGATGACTTACTTGCTGACACCGTTGCAGTTTATGTACAGTACGTCAGCAGCGACGGACCACCTGCCACTGAATTCCTTTCTCTCCAAGAACTGGGATTTTCTACAACAGATAGTTATGTTCAAGCATTAGACCGGGCTTTTTCATCTCTGGGAATGAGGCTGCAAGATGAAAAGCCAAATGTTGGTTTGGGGATAGATGGTGCTAACATTACTGCCAGTCTAAGAGCAAACATATACCTGACAATCAGGAAAACTCTGCCTTGGTTGCTCTGCTTACCTCTAATGGTACACAAGCCACACTTGGAAATATTGGATGCAATTAGTGGGAAAGAACTACCCTGCCTTGAGGAACTAGAGAACAACCTGAAGCAGTTACTCAGCTTTTACCGTTACTCTCCCAGGCTGATGTGTGAGCTAAGGGTCACTGCTGCTACTCTCTGTGAAGAGACTGAGTTCTTGGGAGACATTCGAGCAATCAAATGGATCATTGGGGAACAAAATGTCCTCAATGCTCTCATCAAGGACTACCTGGAAGTAGTGGCCCATCTGAAAGATGTCAGTAGCCAAACACAAAGAGCAGATGCTTCTGCTATTGCCTTGGCTCTCTTGCAATTCCTTATGGACTATCAATCCATTAAGTTGATATATTTTTTGCTTGATGTCATTGCAGTCCTTTCACGACTTGCCTTCATTTTCCAAGGTGAATACCTCCTTATATCCCAAGTAGATGATAAAATAGAGGAGGCCATCCAAGAAATTAGCAGACTGGCAGACTCTCCTGGGGAATACCTACAGGAATTTGAGGAGAACTTCCGTGAAAGCTTTAATGGTGTAGCTGTGAAAAACCTACGGGTGGCTGAAGCCAAATTCCAGTCAATTCGAGAAAAAATATGCCAGAAGACTCAAGTGATTCTGGCTCAAAGATTTGAACCTCGCAGTCGAGCCTTTGTGAAAGCGTGCCAGGTTTTTGATCTTGCCGCTTGGCCCAGAAGTGCAGAAGAGCTTATGAGCTATGGCAGGGAAGACATGATGCAAATATTTGAACATCTGGAGGCAGTGCCATCTTTTTGCACAGAAATCAGCAGAGAAGGCATAGATACCAGAGGGAGTTTGCTCATGGAATGGCGAGAACTCAAGGTGGATTATTATACCAAAAATGGCTTTAAAGATTTAATCAGTCATATTTGTAAATATAGACAGAGATTTCCTCTTTTAAATAAAATAATCCAGATCCTCAAAGTCCTTCCCACTTCCACAGCATGCTGCGAAAAGGGAAGAAATGCTCTTCAGAGAGTGCGCAAAAACAATCGTTCCCGACTTACTCTGGAACAACTCAGCGATCTTTTGACAATTGCTGTAAATGGACCACCTATTGCCAACTTTGAAGCCAAACGGGCACTAGACAGTTGGTTTGAGGAGAAATCTAGCAATAGTTATGCACTGTCTGCAGAAATGTTAAGCAGGATGTCCACCTTGGATCAGAAACCTGTGCTGCAAAGCATGGACCATGGATCAGAATTTTATCCTGATATTTAGCAAGGAATGCCTCTTGTTTAGAGAACTGGTGATTTTTTTTTAATCAATACTCTAAGCTTTGGTATATTACACATACACTCACACACAGATATACACACACACACACAGATGCACATGTATGATGTAAACTCACACTGAAAATGTAAGCTGATCTGATGGAAGCTAAGAGGAATACAGCAACATTTACTATGTACTGACATCTTCAACTGTGGCAGCTGCAATGTAGGTGGCAACCTTTCATTTTTCAGAAACACGTACTGGGGCCATAGTCTGCATTATCAACCTGACTCAATTTATAAGCTAGACATGGCAGGCCAATGTCATCCTACATCTCTCTATGCTTTTATGTGTATGTCTGTTTTTTTACCTCTCTGGTATTTTAGTTATAGTCAGCTATTGAGCCATTTTAGCCCTTTGTTTATCATCATTGGGATTTCTGAGCCCTGTGCACACACATCTTGGATTTGTTTCTAGCTTCTCGAGATCATATACGTTAGATTGGATCCCTCTGGTAATCTGGTTAATTTCCATGCTATTGTCAATTAGCCAGAATATATTTTCTTAGCATGACGCATCAGTGGGCAATTCCGGTGTTAGGCAAATGTCCTGTGAAAATTCTACTAACAAGTCCATATATCTTCTTACAATATTGATAGCATGTTCCTGTGAAAATAGCATAATTCAGATTAGGGAAATGGGGGGTGGGGTGTTTTTGCATTTATATTTTTATATAGAGGGGAATAAGGAAATCAATTAAAACTCTTGACTGAAAACCCAGGCTGCTGTGGAAGCTAGATAGCCAATGAGTCAAATCCTTAAAGAGGATATAGACTCCAGGGCTTAAAAATACACATATGCTAATTTTATGTTATTTATACTTGGTCTTTATAATCATAAATTGATTGTGTTTTCTGTTTGTTTGTTTTTAATAAGTGAAAGAAATACCTGCTGTCTTTGTGTGGCAGGATATATCAATGCAAAATTCATCTTTATTGCTTAACAATTCTCAAGGTCCTTTTCCTGGTTCACATATCCTTCTTTTACTAACATTTAAAGTTCCATTGGGTGGCTAAAAGAAAAACAGATATTGTGCATATACCTGTGAACTTCTTTCAAAGAATGCATAGTCTAATACAGGGGTCTCCAACCTTTGCAACTTTAAGTCCGAAGGACTTCAGCTCCCAGAATTCTGGGAGCTGAAGTCCAAAGGACTTAAAGTTGCAAAGGTTGGAGACCCCTGGTCTAATAGGTATGTGGACTATGAGAATTGGAGCTAAACTAATACATGCATTCTGAAGAACTTTTTTAGCTTAATAAATAAGGATTATTTAGGATAAACAAGCCTAAATAAACAGAGAGCCTCCACACCTGTTTGTGCCATACCCTTCTGATATATCATAAAGCAGTTTTGGGAAGTTTTGGCTGCATTAGATGATCACAGGAGTAAAAATACAATTTTTGGCTGCAGGATCTACTAGGGTAGCATGTTTCCAGAGGGACGAAACTCATGCCAGTTTGCATTTTTTTTCTTTTTAAATACAGTAAAATGATGTCAGTTACACTGAACCGATCCATTTTCCTTCCCTCCATTCCCACACTCTCCATCTTCTTCCGGTTAGTCTTGGTGCTAAATTTCTCTGGAACCATTGCTGCTAGTAGGTTTTTCATTTATATAACAATATATTGTGTTATTTTTAAACAATATGTTTTCAGTGATAATGTAGCATGTGGTTAAAATAGTCTCTCTCAGGACATATCTACACCGGCATCTTTTTCAGTATCGTTTTTGTGTGTTCGGTTTTAATTTGTCTTTTGATACTCATTGTTCCAGTAATCATCCTGGCTTACGGTAGTTTTTATAAGTATGTTATCGTTATTTGCAAGATTTTAAGCTTTTTTTAAAATAATAATAATATTGACATAGAATATAAAAGAAGAGGGCATCATGACTCCATGCCACTTCCTAGGATTTGCAGATCAGCTGGAGCTTTCAGGAAAACCTGTCCAGGCCATCCCTGGGCAGAAAAGGAAAAATATCTGAGGTCTTTGTAATAATGCACAAGATTAGCTTAAGAAGACTTTTTTTGGGGGGGAAAGGAGGAGCAGGGATGGGAAGTAGATACTAGGATTTATAATGGAACAATCCTTTGTCCAATCTAATTGCAAAAAAGTTGCCCTTTGCTAAAGTGGTTACCAGCGTCAGTCTGGGAGGAAGAGATGAGAAGTGAACAACTAATTAAATCAATCATAGACAGGAAAAAGCATGGAGTTGAACAGATTAATTTCTACCTTTAGTCACTTCCACTGCCGAAGGCTCATGCGCTGCCTTCTCATTCTATGCACTCTTTCTTTCTGCATAACAGTGGAGCACATAAATTTGCTCTTGATCATTAGTAACTTTGCAGATGGCATTTTATATTGGACTTCAGCGGTTCCCTTTCTCCAATGTTATGTATTGGGATGATAACAAATACTGACATTGATAAAATTGATAAAATATGAAATATCAAAGCTTTGATATTGGCTTGGATCAAAGCTTTGATCAATGGCTTTGACCATTTGATTGTATTTATGAACACTAGGCGTATCCATGGAGCAGTGGTGGGTTTCAAATCCCATTCCAACCGGTACAGTTGGAATGGGACTGCCGCCATCCTCATGCACGCACACATCACGTGCATATGTCTTAGCGCCTCCACGATGCTTCAGCTTCTACGCAGAGCATCACATGGGCTGTATTCACCTGCACGGAAGCACAGAAGCTTTTAAACACCGCTAAGGAGTGCAGGTGGGTGGCTGGGCCCTCCGGAGCCCCGGAACAGTATCCGGTGCTCCAGCCTGGCTCCGGTACACCCGTACCGGGTCGTACCACCTGTAACCCACCACTGCAATGGAGCTACAGCAATATATATATATATATATATATATATAATTTTTCTAAGCATTGGGGCAGCTGTTGTGGTTCAGAAAGCATTACTATGACCCAAAGCACCTATATATATATAGGCAATAAGAGAAAAGCCTTGTAGACCATGGTTCATACCATTAAGAAAACAATTCACCCTGGTTGTCCCAAAGGGAAAAAAAATCTTAGTTTTTTTCTTGAAAATGTTTCACTTCTTGGATGAGAAGTGAAATGTTTTCGAAGAGATAAGTAAGGAAGTTCAGTTGCCTTTTGGAAAGCACCTTTGGGGCAACCGTGACTTGGATGAATGAGAATCTCCAAAGATATTCACTCTGGCGTCTTCAATTATATTTACTCCAGTTGCCACTTATTGAAACAAGACACTTCTTGATTTTCTTGATTTTTACTTTTCCTGTTGTCGAGGTTTTAGCCCACTTCCCCCATGCAGTTGATGAAAGAATCTTTTGATGCTGATTTTTGAAAGGATTCATATAAGAGAACCTTTCAAGCAAGTGAACTATGTTGATAATTCCCAGGATTTAGAAGAGAAGTTGTGCTATGCAGCACTTCTTCCCTTTGTGCACCTGTGTTATAATAGCATGAATATATTAAATAGAGTGAATCCAACCTATGATTTACATGCAGAAAGTATGATATAGTCTTTTAAACATTAAGCTTCCTGTCTTCTGCGGTAGTCATGCTGAGCCAAGAACATTTTTCTAAAATAAGATGCTTCAAAATTTCCTCTATGAAAGTCAGTCTACTTTTGTAATATCCATCGGTCCTTTGGGATAATTTCCCTTCTGTACAGTAATGGTTACTTATTTTGCCTCATTAATCAGGAAAGTGAAGATACCCATGCTTGTATTCCAATTCTTTTCCCCAATTGATTGCAAGAGACACAAAATTCAATTATCTCTAGGCTACGTAGAGAAGGTTCTATGTCTAAACGGACAGTAAAATGAAGGTTTGCAATATTGTATCAGAGTGCTAAGAATTTTTAAAAAACACTTATGTGTGCTTTAAAAAACAATCTTCCCTTGCTAAAAACCGAAGAAATTTAAATTTAAAATTTAGACTGTGCTATAAGTAAATCAGAATATGATGCAAACAGCATTGTAAAATGCTCTCTTCCTAGTTCCAGTAAAAAAGATACCGTAATCATGCACTTAATTCTGCCATATTAAAATAAATGATGCTTAACTTTGGCTGCATCTTACAGATGCTTTCTGACATTGCAATATTTTAAAGTTATTTCCTGCTCATATATCATTAATATAATGTGGGGGTCAAAGATTTTAATGTTATTTCCTGCTTTGATATGTATGTATGAATGTATGTATGTATGTATGTATGTATGTTACGTTTTTGAGCTGATCAATAAATTATTGATCAGCTCAAAAACGTAACACACATATAAAAAAATTACACAACGGAACTCAAGGCTTTCTGTCTAGATGGTCTCTGGTGATGAGCCGAAAGGCAGAAAAGGAAACAGTATGTCTCCTCCCTTAATTGGGCCCTAACAGGGTGGTTGTGGAACAATTATATATATATATATATATATAATTAATATAATGTGGGAGTCAAAATGGGTTCATCTTACATTTTTATTTTCAGTCATACTTTTTTAGGCTACAAAAAGGGTATCCATAGCTGACCTCAGGAATTGTCCTTTTTTTTTTATATTCAAAGTCCAGGTTCCTAGTATTTGAAGAAATTGCATGCAGTGTTTCCTTTCTGATGCTGTGTTACTTCCGAAATGTAATCACAAGTATGACAGCATCATTAAACTCCTATATGCCTGTCGATGTTAGGTGAATGATTGTCAATTATTTTGGCTAATTAAGTGGATAAAAGAGTTTCCTAAAATAAAAGAATGGTTCAGTTGCAATCAATTCTATTTCACTGCCGTCATATGTAAGATTTAGATAGACCAAAATAAAGGATTCCTTTTCTGTCATATTACAATTGAAAGTATCATTATTTGGCACATGTTCTGGCAGAAAAGGATAATATAAGGCCCTGATGGCGAACCTATGGCATGGGTGCCACAGGTGGCACGTGGAGTCATTTGTTAGGGCACGCGAGGCATTGCTCTGTCAGCTCCAGCGCACATGTCCAGATGACTTCAGCCTTCTTTTGAGACCGTTTTTCACCCTCCGGAGGCTGAAGGGCTGAAGGCTCTGGAGGGCGAAAAATGACCCTACAAGCAACCCGGGGAGAAAGCGTACAAATGTGTGGCATGCCTGATCACGCCCCCGCCCCCTGCGCTCCTCCCGCTTTTGGCACACAAGCCAAAAAAGGTTCGCCATCACTGATATAAGGGATAATTAATTTGTGTGGTGAAACGTGATATGATGAAGTAATAATCTATCTTTAACCCTACATCATAAGGGGGAAAAAATCCCATTTAGAATTATTGGCGAGGTGGGGTAAGGGGTTTTTCAGTATTATCTTTTCATTAAATAATTGTCCATGCTCACTTATTATACAAATATGCATGGTCCCATTCTCAAACCGTAATAGAGGCTGAAATAAATAGAAGTGAGAAAAAAGGACACTAGAGGGCATCCACAGTTAATATATTGGTGCTTGTCTATTGCAACTAAAGAGCACAGTAATGCTTTACCTACTGATTATAAAAACTATAGTTAATGTTATTAAAAGTACTTTTTAAAAGTTTTCTCCCTGTAATGAGATAAAGGGGTCAAGCTCAGAAAGATCTAGTTCTGAAATCTAAACCGATCCGATAACTTCTTTCATTTTGTGAGGTTGTAATCTCTTACATGGTGAAAAAGATCAGTATGTGATGAACTATTTCTAACCTACTCAGTGCCTGCGATTATCTTGACAAGTAGGGTCTGGTTTCAGATTTTGCAATTATCAGCCAACTCAGGCTTTTACAGAGGTGATTCCGTTGGGCACAAGCATATTAAAAACACCTTGAGTTGACACTGAATTCAATCTGCTGGTGGTGTGTAAAATCTCCAAGATCATCAAGCCCAGCAGAGCAGTAATTATGAAAATGAATCCAGGCAACAAACTTTCTTCCAATTTTAGCAAAAGCACAATGAAGACACATGCATGGGTGATGTGAGCTTGTACTCTAAAGAGAGATGATTCTGCCACCCTGATTTTTATACTGAAGTGCCTGTTCCTTGCACTTTTTGCTCGTACTGGTTCATAAAGAACATTTATATATGGAGACCATAGCACATATGTGCCCAAAACAAAGTATTTCAGGTTATACAGTGTTTCTATTGCTACTGTTTCTGCTAGTAAGTTGCTGTTAAACTTGCATAGCAGAGTGAAAAGGCTCAGTTAGAATCCTTCCTCAGTTTAGTAAAATTCCTCTTAAGCACTAGCAATCTGTTCCATAGCCATTGTATCTCACTCCACTAAAAACTATGCAATTCTTATCATCCCTTGCAGGCAAGTAAAATGTATATGCATGAAAATTGGTATATGTCTATGCTATCAATTTGTGTGAGGTGCAATCTAAATATATCAGTGGGACCTGAGCCTTGAAAATGCTCTTTTTTTGAGTGGGAATTCAGCACACTCTTTTCCCTCCTAGATTGCACTCATTGGCCATGCTCCAGATAGTCAAGCACTTTAACATTGTATTGATCTCAGTGGAAAATTTAGGAATAAGTCTTATCCTTATTCAGTTCCCCCACTGAAATCAATTAAATAAAAGACTTCAAACTTTAGCTAGATTACAATGATGCTCTATGAGGCTTACCCATTGTAACGATCAGCGTAAGAAACGAACCCTCATGCTTCTATATCACTATATAAATATTCTTTCTCATTCATACGCACATACATGCATATGTATGTGCGAATAGAGAATAGTATATTCTCTAATAATATATGAGAATAGTTTGTGTGTGTGTTTGTGAAAGTATATAAAAACAAACTTTAGAGAGAGAAGCAACTGCTCTATCATAAAGTGAGATCCTGAATTTATGTGAGAAATACAGCACTGATTATCACTGTTCTCGGTCTTAGCATATCTATATTTGTTTATTGTCTTATTTTGGGGGACTCTTTCTCTTGGGATAACTATTGATTAGAAAGCATTGCTAAGTATGGTCAGGAAAGGGAATTTTTTACTAGCATAGTTGACAATATGCTAAAGTTCATATAATAGTATCGGGACCATCTTATAATGAATGAAAATGAACCTTACCTCTCCTTATTACATAGAGTGTACATACATATATTCTCACTTTGGCAAATATATATTTGATTGATTTGTGCACTTTCCCCTCTGCTTACCTTGACTTAATGAGTGCAGACTTCAGGTTATTGCTCCCTGGTCGATAAAGCATGATTGTTCATTACATTTGAAATATAATCCTTGGATTTATCATGCCAAGTCAAATTCCACTGACTTCCAGTGGTACATGCTCAGGCAATTTAGGACAAGAACACAGCATTTGTTACCCGAGGACAAGATAAGGGTAAGAACTGTATGGAGAAGGAATATAGCATGAAAGGAAAGCTTAAGTAGAAAGCCAGGGAATAAATAGATAGATAAAGCTCTTGAATGGAAGGGTGAATGGGAGCGTGTGTGAGATGGGCACCGGTTATCTGTATGAGGCACTGTGCATTGAGGAAGAGCCACTTTGCTTCAGAAAGACTAGTTTCTGCACATAAGGAACACTGGCAGAGAAAGTGTTTCACATTAAACCAAGTGGCATGGTAGCACTTAGAAGTGGAGGAGCATTTCTCTTCGTAAGAGTGTTTCATTCAAATTTTGGAGCAAAGTACCTCTGGGGCTTTGCATGGCTCTATAAAATAGGCAAATATATTTAGCTGAAGAATCACGCTGAAGGCCTTTTCAGTACTGACAATTGCATTACTGTTCCTTAGCTACCTACTTCCATTCTTTTGGGTTATTTTTCAAAGCGCAGCTAATTTCTCATTGTTTATTGAGCAAACTCAGTTGACCATTTAAGTGGTTTTCAGGATGGTCAGTAGGTATGGGTCATCAGATAGAAAGTTCTGTATCCTGAACACTGTATTAATTTAGTAATGTTGGCTTAAGGCATTATGATTGAACCACTCCAGTAACATAATGTTAATATGACTGTATTCTTTTTGGTATGGATGGGAAATATGGGCGGGGGGGATGTTGACAAAGGTGGGCCACAGTTTTCTTCACTGATGTTTGTGAAACATATGCTCAGAGCTTTATGAGCTACATAGCCTCTTTTCTTTGCTCAAACCTCAACAAAGCCATTTGGATTTTTGCAGCTGAAAATCCATTTCTGTTGATAAGGCAGGTAACCTAAGCATTAGTGATGTTCATAGGCTCAGTTGCCACATTGAAAGAATGGGGAAATTTAAGATTTTGACTTCCAATCGTACTGGCACTATATATTATCTTATGCAAGTTTTATTAGTAGCATTATTAGTATTATTATTATTATTATTAGGGGCTGGAAGGGAGAATATGGGAATCATTTTTTCTCCACCATGTGACTGCTTGCACTGGTGTTATGCAGCTTTGACGTTGAGCGAGCTTGTGCTGAACACATCTGCTGATAAAAGTTTTGTTACTTTCTTGTACTATGCCACACAACTCTGGAAACTCACCTCAGTTACAAACCTGGCTGACCTGAAGCTCTAGAAGTTTCAGAACTGTAAGCCCCCATAGGAATGGCTACCTAAAATCTTTTCCTCAGGACTGAATCTCATGGATAGTTATATTTTCATGGCTACTGGACTTTCTTCCAGCCCAAGTGCTGCCAACAAAGCACCCTCACTCTACACCAAAATCTCTCAACATTGCACCTCTTCCCAGCTGACTCAAGAGAGGTGCATCACCCAAACGATTGATCCATCATGGAAGCGCAACAAGGAAGTCTGCCAGAATACTCTCAGGCATTCCCACACAACTCACTTTGCAGATACAAGGGGGTGCCTCAGACCTCCTCTTATTTGCCTTTGCCCCTCTTCCCCTCACAGATTCAATTCCAAACTGTTTGATCATGCACATGTATAATTGAGGGGAGGGGGAGAAACAATCTAGACATATATTACTACGTATGTATTAAAAATGTTAATATCACACCTTTTCTGACAATGTTTAAAAAAAATGTTATTACTTTGCGGACTATGCTTTATAGTACCTGTGTGAGAGGGGCTAGGACACTGGATACGAATAGAGCTATGTTGATATATAATAGTATGTACACGAGAACCTTCATTTTGTCATACATTATACTTGTAATGTAATATGATTAATTAAAAACACTTCAGTTTATTAAAGTGAGTCAGTGTGCCTTTATCTGAAGACATGGGCTGAAGCCTATTGCATATTAATTTTTGTTAGTCTTGCTAACAAAATAGTGTTATTCTTCCTTTTGCAAGCTAGTTGGAATAGTTATTGTTTTATAACTTGTTTGTTAAATTCTCCATTAAAATGGAAGCATCATTGGAAAGAGACAGCCTCAATGGGGATTATCTGTTGTTTTCCCTTGTAAATCACTGCTTTTCAATTGTGGTTTCAGTAGAAGCACCTCACTTCTATTCCTCTGCTCTCCAAACTATCCATTTTTAATCACATTTTTGTCAGTTGATAGCCATGGCAAATGTCAAACATGTTTTTTTCAAGATGATGTGCGTTGTGATTTTTGTCTCATGATTTCAGTGTTCTTTATTTTGGAGGAATTGAACATAAGCATCATTTAAGGTTTTGAAGACCAGATCAAACTTTCCATACTGGACTGAGGATGGACCAGGGAGAAAGAGAGCTGTTCTGTTTGGGTGTCTGCCAATAGTGAAGAATAGTGCCACAGTATTAGAATCCACCCACTCACTAAGAATGCCACAAGTGACAAAAGACTATATTGATTACTTTCTGAGAAAGCTTTGACCCACAGAGCCTTTCTAGACATACTCCCTCTCCTCCAGAATCAGCTGAAGTGTTTTAACATCACCACATTTTAGTAATCTCATCAAAAAACCTTGACAGAAATACTAAACTTGTATGCATTTTCAGTGTCATTGCATTGATCATGCATAAGAATGATATTTGACATTAGTAATATGTTTTCACCCCATTCATATTAGATTGATTACAAATGTTACAGTAATTACAGTAAGTCTACATAGCCAAGCAATTCACAAAAATAAAATCAGAATATAGTCAAATAACATCTCACTCTAGTTAACAGCACTCCATAATGTCATGCTGGCCAGATGACCATGGAAATGTCTTTGGGCAGTGCTGGCTCAATGGCCTTGAAATGGAGATGAGCATTGCCCCCTATAGTTGGCATTGACTAGCAGAGTAAAATACACAAGGACTCCTTCAACTTTTTTTACCTAATGAAAAAATCTCCTACTGGTAGCTGCAGCCATGTTACCTTAGCTGTTTTTGTTGCAAAAGATAGGAATATCAGGAGACGTGTTCTTCAAAGATTTTTTTCCCCAGAAGAAAAAGAATAAATGCTTATGTTCTTGTGAAAAATTGCTGTCCTTCTGTGCCCATCTGCTCATGCCTATATGTGTATGCAAATATGTGCGATTTACTTAGCAATTTGATATTGTTTTAATTAACTGATTTAAAAATAGATACACTCTACGTGTGTATTTCTAGTAGACATATTTCTTTTAAAAAAATGAAAAGTCTCCTTTGAGCCAACCTGGACTACATATGACTTTAGAAATATATTTTGTTGGGTTCCCCCTCCCCCCAGAACATAAAAGTGGTTTTCCACTGCTGCATTCTGGAGTCTTATCTTGGCCTCTTGGGACAGACTACACCCTTGGATTTTCCCAACCAAGTGCTAACCAGGTGTCACTCTGCTTAGTGATATAAAAAAGATGTTGAAACTCTCGAAAGATTACAGAAAACAACAATAAGATGATTAGGGGACTGGAGGATAAAACCTACGAAGAACAGTTGCAGGAATCGAGTATATCTAGTTCAGTGAAAAGAAGAACTAGGGGTAACATGATAGCAGTCTTCCAATATCTAAGGGGCTGCCCCAAAGAAAAGGCGGTCAACCTATTCTCCAAAGTACCTGAAGGCAGAACAAGGATCAATGGATGGAAACTAATCAAGGATACAATCAACCTAGAACTAAGGATATGTTTGCTGACAGCTAGAATAATCAGTGGAATCACTTGCCTCCAGAAGTTGTGGGTGCTCCATGATTGGAGGTTTTTAAGAAGAGATTGGACAACCATTTGTCAGAAAGTTTGTAGGGTTTCCTGCTTGAGGAAGGGGTTGGACTAAAAAACCTCCAAGGTTCCTCCAACTCTGTTATGTTTGTTTAGCATATTACAAATATTTGTATTCTTGATCATAGAAGCCAGCTGTCTGTCCAGTAAGAAGCAGAATCACAAGGAATATGTATGTAACATTTTTCGAGCCAAGGGCTTCTTTTCCATTCAACAATTCATCTATCGGATCCTCCCTTTGCATCTCCTACTTAGATGCTGCTGACCGTACCAAAGATAAAAGACAGCAGAATCTCATTTATTTGCCCTCCTCCTGTTCCAGTCTTTTATTCCATCAAAGCATTTTGCCTCCTTCTCATGAAAGTGTGACAGAAACTGTCTGTTACATAGAAACAGCTTTTGGATTGCATGCTTCTCGATCTTCCTGCTCACTCTAATTATGAGCAAATTGCCTTATGCTGAAGCTGCCTTGAAAGGCCTCATTCTCTGAAGGAATAAAAGAATCTTTCCTCCCTGTATCAAAGTTGGTTCCATTGTGTCTGCGTGATGTGAAAACCACAATGAAAAAGAAACTGGCATAGGGCTTTAATCAAGTGAGACCAGCAGCTTTTTCGTTCTGCTTTCCCCCCTCTTCAGCAGCACAAGCACTCCAGTAATGAAAAAGAGGGCATGCATATATATATATAATATTTCTGCTGTGAAAGAAATGGATTTACCTCATCAATTTTTATTCAAATGCACTGGTCTCTGAAACCATATAGACGTATTCATAATATCCCATGAGAAGACGTGATTTCTGATGATATTTTCAAGGGAGGTGAGGAAAAATGATTCAAAAGTATGGATTTTCTGATATTGCTGACTGGTTTCCATGGAGATATTTGCCATGTTATCCATTTCTATTTCCTCACCTCCACTCCTTTTTCTGAAATCCCAGAAAGAAGAGTGAGACACCAGTAAAAAGGGAAAGCAGATGCTTTCATATTTTTATGTACCCCTTAAATGTTTGTAAAGAAAGCAAACATCTCCTTTGATAGGTTGTCATTTCAAGAATGCCAGTCAACTGTCACTGATCATTTATCTATTTTTTAAAATTAAATAAATACAAAATATAGACAAAACAAATAAAGAGGATAATCCTTGTACTTAAAAAAAAAGATAAAGGAAGAGAAAACAATGAATTTTAAAAAATCTACATACATGTTTATATATCGGCATCCACTGATTTAGCAATACAATAGTATAATCAAATACAAAATATTATTTTAATATATCATAAAAGCTCTTCTAGACTTAAAATCTATATAAATAAAAATGTAAAATAGTTTGTACGAATCCACTAATCTCAAAAACTACTGGACCGATTTACCTCAATTTTTCCCACAATGTTCACAAGGACTTCGGATAATAGAATGCCAACTCATTTTGTGCCTAGCACACATGTATCGTGTGCAAAGAACACACATGTAAAATGTACTCACTGAAAATGTGAGAATTCCCTGTAGCCACGCCCATCAGACTGCTTTTCAACTGTCAGTGTTGGAAGAGGCCTCATATAGCGGCCTCTTAGGGCCAAAAAGGCACTGGGATAGCAAACTCCCAGGTGGCCCATAGAGAGAGGGGGGGGAGAAATACTGCTCAAGACTGTTCTCTGAGGTAAAAACACAGAGGCAGGCAGCTGCTTTAAACTGTTTAATACGAACTGAACCAAACTAACAAAGAACACCCATTTGACAGCAAATACATTTTAATAAAAGAGGGACTAGGGGAGACATGATAGCAGTCTTCCAATATCTCAGGGGTTGCCACAAAGAAGAGGGAGTCAAACTATTTTCCAAACCACCAGAAGGCAGAACAAGAAGCAATGGGTGGAAACTAATCAAGGAGAGAAGCAACTTAGAATTGAGGAGAAATTTACTAACAGAACAATTAACCAGTGGAACAGCTTGCCTCCAGAAGTTGTGAATGCCCAAGCACTGGAAGTCTTTAAGAAGATGTTGGATAGCCATTTGTCTGAAACGGTATAGGGTTTCCTGCCTAGGCAGTGGGTTGGACTAGATGACCTCCAAGGTCTCTTCCAACTCTGCTATTGTATTGTATTACAGTAGGAAGGTAGAGAGGGGAATAGAGAGAGAGGGAGAAATACAGTTTAATAAAAGAAGGACTAGGGGAGACAGGATAGCAGCCTTCCAATATCTCAGGGGCTGCCACAAAGAAGAGGGAGTCAAGCTATTCTCCAAAGCACCTGAGGGCAGAACAAGAAGCAATGGGTGGAAACTAATCAAGGAGAGAAGCAACTTAGAACTGAGGAGGAATTTCCTGGCAGTTAGAACAATTAACCAGTGGAACAGAAGTTGCCTCCAGAAGTTGTGAATGCCCCAACACTGCAAGTCTTTAAGAAGATGTTGGATAGCCCTTTGTCTGAAATGGTTTAGGGAGTGATGGCTAACCTTTTTTGGCTCGCAGGGGTGATGTGCACAGGTGTGCCACATCCATAATGCTATGTGCATGACCCCTGCATTTGACATGCTTTTAACGTCCTCCCCAGGCTCCAGAGGCTTTATAGAAAGGCTGTGTTCACCCTCCCCCCACCTCCAGTGGGCAAAAAATGGCCTCAAAAGAAGGCCTAAATCAGCTGGCCAGGGCACACATGCACACTGAAGCTGACAGGGCAATGCCTTGCATGCCCTAAGAAATGGTTCCGTGTGCCACCTGTGGCATCCATGCCATAGGTTCACCATCGTGGTATAGGGCTTCCTGCCTAGGCAGGCAGTTGGACTAGATAACCTCCAAGGTCCCTTCCAACTCTGCTATTGTATTATTGTATTACAGTAGGTAGGTAGATAGAGGGATAGATAGAGAGGGAGAAATAAGGTAGGTAGGTAGGTAGGTAGGTAGGTAGGTAGGTAGGTAGGTAGGTAGAGAGAGAGAGAAAGGAAGAAATATAGTAGGTAGGTAGGTGGATAGATAGGGAGAAATACAGTAGGTAGGTAGAGGGATAGTTAGAGAGGGAGAAATACAGTAGGTAGGCAGGTAGGTAGATAGGGGGATAGATAGATAGGGAGAAATACAGTAGGTAGGTAGGTAGGTAGAGGGAGAAAGGAAGAAATGCAGTAGGTAGGTAAGTAGAGGGGTAGACAGAGAGGGAGAAATACCATAGGTAGGTAGGTAGGTAGGTGTATAGATAGATAGGGAGAAATACAGTAGGTAGGTAGGTTAGTAGGTAGGTAGAGGAATAGAGAGAGGGAGAAATACAGTAGGTAGGTAGGTAGGTAGGTAGGTAGGTAGGTAGGTAGGTAGGTAGGTAGGTAGGTAGAGGGATAGAGGGGGAAATACAGTAGGTAGGTAGGTAGATAGAGGGAGAAAGGAAGAAATACAGTAGGTAGGTAGGTAGAGGGATAGATAGAGAGGGAGAAATACAGTAGGTAGGTAGGTTGGGGTTTATATGGTGGTTGTGTGTATGTGTGCAGGTATAGATATACACACAGATTGGTTGGCCATTTAACCAGACTGGGCCACAGCAACGCGTGGCCAGGTATAGCTAGTTAGACTATAATTTTAGACATGAAAACTAAAATGTGGATGTTGCACAAATCCATATATTAAATTATAACCCAAGAATGGCTTACATTTAGAATTAAATTCTGCATCAGATTTGCTTTTTCAATGTAAGGTTATTCTGGACATTGAGACATGATCCCACCATTAGGTTTGCTATTTATTCAAAGAACGAAGTTCTCAGTTATTGCCTGAAGTAGCTGGAGAGGCTACTTCAGGCATGTCTGTCCAGGGCTCTGTTTCTGGACAGATTTACCTATAGGAAGCAGGAGACTTTGGGGTCTTCCACTGCCGAAACCTCTCCAATTTCTGGTAATCCACATGGGACAGGAAAAACAGAAAGATGAGGGAAATCAAGAGAATTTGGAGATGCCAGCTCTGCCAAAGCCAAAAGATCTACCTTTTTTTCCGGAAGGGAGAAAGGTTAGAGAAGCCCACCAAAGAGCCATTCTCTCTAATCTCTCTTCCTCCACTTCCTGTGGATGCAGTAGGAAAGAGAAGGTAAAGATTGGGATCTTTGGGGTATCAGTTCTCATTCTGCCAATGAAGGTCCACTTTGCTACAGAGCTGTTGCTGCAGAAATGCTTGCTCCTGTGGCATAGTTGCCTACCCTTCTTTAGTTTAGGTCTTTGTAGGGCCAAAACCTGTGGGGAGGAGACATTTTAAACCAGAAGCAGGGACTCTTCCCGCCTGCCCTCCTCCAGAAAGGCGGGAAAAAAATCTGGTTGTCTTCTTTCCTCTTGCTTTCCTCCTTGTGGATGCCAGGAAAATTGGAGATAGGTGAATAACTCTTTCGCTACCCATCTACAGCCAGCATCAAAGGAGGACTCCTTCATTTCCTGGACACTCATTGCAGACAGACATCTACTCTGTTTTATTGTCAAAATATGACCAACATTTCTTTTGGCTGATATCCAGGCTTTTGTCCTGGGTAAACAGCACTATTGTCTTCTCTATTGTCTGTTATCATAGGAAAGTTTTATCTAGCCCACTTGTGCCTGCCTTCATTCTATGAAAGAGATAATATCATATGCTACTCAGAAATTTCTTTGCAAGCCTATCCTTGGCAGAACTGGTCTCCCAAATGTCCAAATATTCAGTAAAATTGCATATATCTTTGAAAAATCTGCAATATCCTTTTTAAAAGCATTATCACCATTTTCAGGCCTAAGGAGCAAGCAAAATGCTGTATTTATCTGACTTCTCAGAACATAACCCCTTGCTCTTTTTAAAAATTTCTTCGTCCTATTGAAGTCTTCTACGTAGTAAACTATTCGGTCCATGTTTGATTAGTTGGTGAGTAACTTTCAACTGGAATCTGGAGTAAATTGGCCTCTTTAGCCCATGAGCTGATACATATTTTTGCTTAGCCTGAGAAAGACCTTATCCAGTCTTCCTGTTCTGTTAAAATCACTGCCATTACAAAGCTAAACGTAATTCTGGAAAAGAATCCTAGTATATTCTTTCTCTTTGGTATGAATCACATGGTTAGATCTCCATCAAGATGGAACCCCATTACCTTTTATTTTCTTTCCCAAAATCACATCATTCTGCAAGGTTTCTGTTTTCTTTTAATTGATAAAGTGGTCAGCCTCCGGCCATTGTTTTGCAGGTATAGCTCTTTTGATCTCCTCCTGCTTGAACTTCCAGTTGTCCATAATTTTCATAAAGTAATCTTATACATACCTTGAAATCCACAAACCACTTCCAATTCAAGACTGTACAGGATCTTCTCCAGATCTCTAAAGTGGCAGAACAGGCTGGTTATTTGCCTGAAGTGCATGGGGGGGGGGGGGGGGGGATGAGGAATGAAATACCTTTTTCAAAGGCCCATCTTGATATCATCCTAACTTCTCTTTCTCCTAGCCCTGTTGTGTCTCAAGACCGATTTCTATTTTTACTGATTTGAGAATCAATGGAATGATGTTTTTGATGTTTTTTTTTCCTGTTGGACCACTATTGCATCATGTGTAAAGCTCTCAGTAATCTCTAGAACTACAATTTGGCTAAAAACTGCTCCCACCTGTGTATTAAAAGATACAGTAGATATTGCTTTTAGAATGGGTTGCTGACCAGGTCAGTATCCAGAGTGAAATTAGCATTTTAACAACCCTATAAGGATATCCCAGCAAATTCTGACAGTATTGCATGCATCAAATCCTATGAGAATAATATAACAGCAAAATTGCATTAAAGGTATTTTATCTCAAGCTAGGCTAAATGATTAGGCTGAATTGTCTATTTTCAGCTATGAGATAGTGAAAATAGAAGGCAATTTCTCCAATGGGATAACAGATGCCTCCAACAGGAAGGATTTTGGGGAATGTGGATTTCATCTATGACTGCAAAGGGGGAAAAATGATAACATATATTTTGAAGTTGGTGAGGAATCAAACACTTGGGAATTTGCATCAAGTCACTGGTGATAGGTAGACAATCCACAGAGATTCATTCAACCTAAGATATAGGGAAAACTAGCATTTGAACATTCTCATTGAATGAATATGAAATGCAGTGAGAAAACTATGCCACATATACAGTATGAGATATTGGCTGCAGACATTTTGTGCAAAGAGAAAAGAGATGAAAAGAAATAACAATATGCTTTCTTGACTGTAGCAAAGTTTTGCCAACAGTTTTAAATATTTATTTATGAATATATAAATCACTTCAATCATCTGATTCTAAATGGTGTAAAAGAGCAACAACCAACAATAAATTAATATACTGTATAATAAAATTTAATACAACATACAGTAACAATTTCATTGCTGGTGTCAGAATCCTTCATACATCATATCTCCCATATAACTGATGAATTATCTCTTCAGCTACTAAGTACGATGGAAGAACAGATCAAAACTATTTTCCCCTGTGACAACAGACTGGAACTGCCCATTCAGGAAAAACTGAAACAGAGACTGTGCCAAATCTTGCATGCACTCTATAAATATTTCAAAATTGACAATAGCAAAGTTATTTAGAAGACTGTCAAGATAAGGCTTGACACAACTAGTTTATCTAAATTGTGTCACAAGTCATCCATGATGGTCTTAGTCCCATGCACAAACATGGACTTTGCCACATATCCAGAGCCCGTTTTCCAGGGTTCTCATATAACATTTGACTCTCAAAGAAGGGGTGCTTGATTTAGAATGATAATTCTCACATATAAACAGATCCAAGGCAGGCTGGATCTAAGGCTTCTTTCAAGAAATTATTCTCTCCAAATGATTATTGCCTAGATGTACTCCCTAACTCTTGCTTGGCTGCTTTAGCTAACTAGGAAATACAGTATTTAAGTCCACCGATGGTACAGTTAAGTTAAGTTTATGTAGAACCCCATATATTACTTCGGGGTTTAAAAGCTATAAAACTCCTAAGGGTCGGGCAAGGTATTTCCATTCCCACCTCTTGGGATCTTCGTTCTTCACAGAACTGTGAATAAATTGAGAGGACAACAAACCAATAGCTTCACAAAAAAAGATCACAAATCAACTTGCTCTCTAAGTGACATGGAGTTGAGGAAGAAGATCCCTCTTTTTGAAATGTTGAAAACCAGATGGAAGAAATCCTGTTTACAGACTTGGTAATTAAAAAAAAAAAACATGTGGGGAAGTAAAATGAGGAAAGGGGTTAAAAGAGATCAGGGTTGATGGGTTGACAGGAAAGGGCTGCTCTGTTCCTGGGAAAGAGCGAGGGAAGGCTGTGAATGTAGCTACCAGGTGTCATGAAACTGAAATGTATGACCATCTGGCAGAGGCCTGGCTGACTGCATTAACAGATGGAGAGTAGGATAATGCTAGTAAAAAGCAGAGAACAGTATGGCAGAAGATGTGAGATGTTGGAGATTTGGTGCCAGTCTCAACTTCAGCAATAGCACCCTTTTCCTGTTACTTTATAAACCAGATTGTTGATTATTAGGCATCTCAGCCCAGACTTTTGCTTTTAAACACTGGGTTCTATGAGTAACAAAACTAACCTTTACATGGTTTATCATTTTTCTTATCACCTGAGGTAAAACTTTTTTGTTATCTCTTACCCAATAACTTATTTGGTCTATTTTATAACTGGAGGTGAAGTCCCGTTACCTCAAGGAACTGGTAAAGGAGTAAAATTCTTGAATGAGCCTTTAAAAAAAAGGCTTAGGAATAATGGTAGCCAGCAAGTAAATTAAAAAAAAAAGTATTTCAAAGCACTTAGTATGGCTTTCAAATCAACAACCTACTCAATGCTAACCTAAGATATTAAAACAATATGCTATTTTAGCTTAACCAATAAAATGAGCTTTATTACAATGAATGTTGAAAAGAAGTGGGTGGAAAATGATGCTTGTTATGCCTTGTTAAAGCATCTTGGTGTTTAACCATGCAGAAATTAATGTACTGATGATATTACCTAGTTTGGTAATGAAACATCTTCAAGAGGACACCAAGCAGAGAGCGTCAATATTTACATCAATAAATGTAATTGATGTGTTTATCTATATAAATAAAAATGTAAAATAGTTTGTACGAATCCACTAATCTCAAAAACTAGACCGATTTACACCAAATTTTCGCACAATGTTCACAAGGACTTCTGATAATAGAATACGTACTCATTTTGTGCCTAGCACATGTGTGTCATGTGCAAGGTACACAAATGTAAAATGTACCCACTGATCAGGATTTCACCTCCCTGTAGCCCTGCCCATCAGACTGTTTTTCAACTGTCATTGTTGGAAGAGGCCTCATATGGAGGCCTCTTAGGGCCAAAAAGGCACTGGGATAGCAAACTCCCAGGTGGCCCATAGAGAGGGGGGGGGGGAGAAGTACAGTTTAATAAAAGAGGGACTAGGGGAGACAGGGTAGCAGCCTTCCAATATCTCAGGGGTTGCCACAGAGAAGAGGAAGTCAAGCTATTCTCCAAAGCACCTGAGGGCAGAATAAGAAGCAATGTGTGGAACAAGAAGCAATGTGTGGAAACTAATCAAGGAGAGAAGCAACTTAGAACTGAGGAGAGATTTCCTGACATTTAGAACAATTAACCAGTGGAACAGCTTGCCTCCAGAAGTTGTGAATGCCCCAACACTGCAAGTCTTCAAGAAGATGCTGGATAGCCATTTGTCTGAAATGGTATAGGGCAGTGATGGCTAACCTTTTTTGGCTCGCATGCCAAAAGCAGGGGGAGTGCAGGGGCGATGTGCACAGGTGTGCCACATCCATAATGTTATGTGCATGACCCCCTGCATTTGGCATGCTTTTTACGTCCTCCCCAGGCTCCAGAGGCTTTATAGGAGCCTGGGGAGGGTGAAAACAGCCTTCCCCCACCTCCAGAGGGCAAAAAACGGCCTCAAAAGAAGGCCTAAATCAGCTGGCTAGGGCACACATACACACTGAAGCTGACAGGGCAATGCCTTGTGTGGCCTAAGAAATGGTTCCGTGTGCCACCTGTGGCACCCGTGCAATAGGTTTGCCATCATGGGTATAGGGCTTCCTGCCTAGGCAGGGAGTTGAACTGGATGACCTCCAAGGTCCCTTCCAACTCTGCTATTGTATTATTGTATTACAGTAGGTAGGTAGATATAGGGATAGATAGAGAGGGAGAAATAAGGTAGGTAGATAGGTAGGTAGGTAGGTAGGTAGGTGGATAGATAGATAGGGAGAAAGACGGTAGGTAGGTAGATAGGGTGATAGAGAGGGAGAAATACAGTAGGTAGGTAGATAGGTAGGTAGAGGGACAAAGGAAGAAATATAGTAGGTAGGTAGATAGGTGGATAGATAGGGAGAAATACAGTAGGTAGGTAGGTAGATAGGTGGGGTAGATAGATAGGGAGAAATACAGTAGGTAGGTAGGTAGATGGATAGATAGTGAGGGAGAAATAAGGTAGGTAGATAGGTAGGTAGGTAGGTAGGTAGGTAGGTGGATAGATAGATAGGGAGAAAGACGGTAGGTAGGTAGATAGGGTGATAGAGAGGGAGAAATACAGTAGGTAGGTAGATAGGTAGGTAGAGGGACAAAGGAAGAAATATAGTAGGTAGGTAGATAGGTGGATAGATAGGGAGAAATACAGTAGGTAGGTAGGTAGATAGGTGGGGTAGATAGATAGGGAGAAATACAGTAGGTAGGTAGGTAGATGGATAGATAGTGAGGGAGAAATACAGTAGGTAGGCAGGTAGGTAGATATGTGGATAGATAGAGAGGGAGAAATACAGTAGGTAGGTAGGTAGGTAGAGGGAGAAAGCAAGAAATACAGTAGGTAGGTAAGTAGAGGGATAGACAGATAGATAGGGGGATAGATAGAGAGGGATAAATTAGGTAGGTAGGTAGGTAGGTAGGTAGGTAGGTAGGTAGGTAGGCAGGTAGAGGGAGAAAGCAAGAAATACGGTAGGTAGGTAGGTAGGTAGGTGAAGAGAGAGAGAGAGGGAGAAATACAGTAGGTAGGTAGGTAGAGGGATAGAGAGGGGGAAATACAGTAGGTAGGTAGGTAGAGGGATAGATAGAGGGGGAGAAATACAGTAGGTATGTAGGTTGGGGGTTATATGGTGGTTGTGTGTATGTGTGCAGGTGTAGATCTACATACAGATTGGTTGGCCATTTAACCAGACTGGGCCGCAGCAACGCGTGGCCGGGTATAGCTAGTGTATAATATAAATTCATTTGTAAATGTAACTCAACTTTGAGTGCATACAATGTGTACATGCACGCAATACAATGTTTAAGAAGTAAATACTGAGATATATTATTGGCAACCATTTTATTGAAAGAAAAACATGGAGAACATAGCAATGTGAAAATTGTACAGTGAGGCAATATGATAATCTGCATTCCTATACTTAATATGCCGAAAGATATTGCCAGAGTTTTGGACACTTAAAAATCAAGCTGACACAAGCAAGAACAGAACACCTTAAATGGTAAGCATAGATATACCCTCAGTGGTAGAATTGAAGTTCCAATCCAATGATTGAAAGTTGCTCTAGTGTCATTTATCTGAGACATTTCAGTGAATTACATTTTATGATCTTTAGCCATAAAATGACATATTAAAATGTAGTTTTACCAATTTAAGACAAATGTGATATAATAAGCAATGCAATCCAATCTGTATTTTATTAATTAATAGTAGCTTTATTTTCATATGTGCCATGATAGTAGATGCAAAGTCTTACATTTTTTTGTGCTTTAAACAGTAGTCACAATAACAACAACAGATACTTCATTTTGTACAATATAACAATACCATTTTAAAATATGTCAAAATGAAATATTGCTTCTGAGCCATTCTACTACATGTTTCTTGGTATTTTCTTAGCTTGATACCTTGAGATATATATCAAGGGTTATGTACCTTTTAAAATAATCAATTCTTCATGCTTTTTAATAGTTTTTTTTTTAAAGCAAATGATATGTTTCCTCAGAATTCTGAAGTCAGATATCTTCAGCCATCTCCCAGTCAAAAATGTATATGTAGCAATGTCACTTGGCAGCCTTAATAAAAGTAATTTGGACTGACAAATATGATCAAACTGGACTTTTCTCTCTTCTATAGATTCCAACTGTTGTCTACGTCTTGCTTGTTGCTACAGCAGCATATTCTGCATCATGCCCTTATTGTCATGGATGGAAATAAACTTATTATGCAACACAGGAAGAGAATAAGTACCTTATATATTGCAAACCACAAACACAAGAGACTTCACTATTGCAGGTGACTTCAAGTGGTCTTATAGAAGCTATACCATAATGTTGGCTGTAAATCTAATCACCGTCAATAATCAGAGCAAGCAGTTTACAAGGGAAGGAAGGAAATTCTTAGCTGGAACAGGATACGATGAAGTATTAAATAAGGAGCATAAACTCAGAATCTATCAGCAGTAAACTGTAAAACTAATTGCCATGAAAGGAATGTATAATAAATTTTATCAACCAGCTCATAGGTAGGATCCAAGGTGCTAAGGTCATTTAAAGGACTTAGGAAGGAAAGGGGATGGAAATACTATATACCCATATTTTGGTGACTTTTTCAACTGTTCCCTATGATTAGCTCTTTCATTCCCTAATGATAATTTTCCACTTTTGAAAACATCATTTAATTTCTTTTAAGACTATTATAGAACTCACTATGGAAAATAACATCACAAGTAATGATGCTAAATTGCTATTGTTATCTAAAAAATGCAAAATTTATGTGAGCCATAGCAATAGTCCTTGGCTGTTAGCTATTATATGAATTTGACATAGTTTTATTTGGTTGACCCGGCACTGCAGTTATGAAAACTAATTTGTATTTGTATGTAATACAAATTAAGGTAATTGAGAAAAAAAACTTTAATTGTGACTAGATAACCCATGATTCACTGAATCATTGTTTCAGAAATATTTCTTTACCTAAGCAGGCAAACAGAAGACCACGGGTAAACAAGTACTGTAATCAGAACGACTTCTTGCTGGTTTCCCCATTGAGTTTCCTCATGGGAAGCTGGTAGTGAACATCAGAAATCTTTTTTCCCTTCTCCCCTCTCCTCCCTATTGCCCCTTCCATTCTTTCCTCTTTTCTTCTTTCCTCTTCTTTCCTCTCTCCCCCCCTCCTTTTTCCTTCCTTCTCTTGCTTCCCTAACTCCCTGTTCCCTTCCCTTCACTTTCCACAGACAGGATAGTGGCAAGGCAGTGTGCAAGTGTAGTGTAGTGCAAGTGCAGAGGGACTGGTGAACATTGTCCCATTATTCTATTGACTTTCTCCCTGCAAGCTTCCCACAAGCATAGTTATGCTAGTTTGAAGGTGGCCAGGAGCATGGATAATGATATCAGTTCCTTCTGGGTTCCCCATTGACTTTTGGAACCTGTCAGGGAATACTGAAAACAAGAATCATGTGGCCACAGCTGGTCATGTTGCCGGCATGACTAAACACCGAAGGCGTGTGAATGCTGTTACCTTCCCACCAAAGGTGGTTCCTATTTTTCTACTTGCATTTTGAGACACCTTGATTGACAAAATTTTGCTCTATGATGCAGAATTTCACCCAATTGAAGATTACAAAGTATCAAACAGACACAAGAGTTTTAATATTATGTAGTATAGGATCTAGATGTTTCCCTAAACATCTGTTAATGATTGTCTGTCGGACAATTTTTCAGTGAAATTTCCTACCTGAATGAAGCAGATGAGTAGAATTTAGATTATTTCCTTTCCTTTCTTATTTCCCTATCCCCAACTAGATCATTTCAATTCCAGACACAGCCTCTTATTTTTTGGTAAGAACATCTAGATTGTATTTTTTTTCTTCAACTCAGAATCTTTTACAGCATACTGAGTTACATAACTGACCTGCTTTTTAAAGAAATTAAAAGGCAAACAACTGATGGGCCCAATTCCATATTCATCTTTTTTTGTGAATGTTTTCTACATTTCCTCTTGAAATCAGATTAATGAGGCCAATTAATCTCTTGTTTTAATGTTCTCAGCTAAAACAACAAAGAGATGGTACAGTATCATTATACAGCATTATTGAATGAAGAATTTACTGTATGCAGCATCAAGCTCCAAGAGGGGCAACTCAGTCACGCAAGAATATATAAATAGATACACTAACCTTAATAAGTCTTTCCAAATTATTTGGGTTATCTAAATTTTCTTGTTTTCTTTTCCTTAGTGAAAGGATCAAAGCTACAGTGAAAGCTCCTGGAACAATCTTTGTGTCTTCAAATTAGTTCCCACCCACTCCTATTTCTTAGAATTTTGTAATAAATGAGCAATGTTTTAATCCATAGTTCTACAGGAATGTAAATTAAAGCATAATTCTTTTGGAATTGGTGACTACAATTATCTTGTGTTTTTTTTTAATATAAACATGCAGAAGAAAAAGAAAGGGAGCAAGGCATTTCTTTCATCCACAAAAGCAAGTGGCAAAAAGATGATTAACTATAGAAGCAAATAAATAGAATATGGATGTAGGCTTTCATGACTGGTCTGTATGAAGCAGTGATTTGCTTTTGGGAGGGCTGGTCATAGATTAGTGGTTTTTTTTATGTTTCTCCGGCAGCTGTGGCTGGCATCTGCAGAGGCAGAGTGCGCTGTTTAATGTGTACCTCACAAGCAGCTAAACAGGGACTGACTACTCTGTATGTGCTGCACAGTATGTCATCCTGGCAAGCTGATTCCTAATTGGTCCATGCCACAGAAATCCCATGCCAGGAATCAGCTTCTTTGGACTCCCTTGGCACAGACTAATCTGAGATCATCTTGCCAGGTTCAAATGCAAGAGCCCAGGCAACCCAGTTTAATGCCTCTGTAGAACAAGTTATTTGTTTACAATAGATTTTGCATGTGCACATCTGAGAGCATATGCATTTACATACTTTGCAAATTCTCTCATTGGTCACTTAATGGTGGTATAAATGACATCATTAACTTATTATAATGATATTATGTTATTCATAATTAATATTATAAATATGCACATGCATGCACCATGTATGTACTGTATGTATGTATATGTCCTGGGAAAAAATTAAAAGAAGTATAGCAAAATTATAGTAATAGCACTTATTTATATACTGCTTCATACAGCCCTCTCTAGGTGGTTTACAGAATCAGCATATTGCCTCCAACAATCTGGGTCCTCATTTTATTGACCTCGACGATGCAACCTTGCATCGTTGAGAATCAAACTGCTGGATGAGCAGTGAGTTAGTCTGCAACACTGCATTCTAACCACTGTGCCACCACAGCTCTTATCTATATGTGTATCTTCAACCAATGCAAGAAATACTCAGGAATATTTCTTTGATATAACTAATATGAACAGCCTATATGTTATAATTTCCCTCCTTGACACATTTTTTTCACTCATCAAATCCTAGATTCTACTCCCATTCATAGAAAATGAATTATTCAGTTATCCCTTCAGAGTCATTTGGGGCACTTTGTGCACATCCATGAACAACACAGCTGGCTGGATTGCTGTTTATGTCTTACTTTTGCAATTCTCCCAAAGAAGAAGAGACCATGCCAACTGGTATGAAGAAGTTTGGGAGGCCATAATTTCCTGTACTGTTCTCCTACTCCTCCTTTATTTCCAAAAGCACTGAAAAAAATCTACAGCACACACTAAAGGACTGCAGATTTAAGAAAACATTAGCCTCCTAGTCTGTATCTGGTCTATCTTCTGGGGGATTGGGAGAGAATAGAACAATGACAGATGCAATGTTTCTATAGTATCCCCATTTCCATAGGGTCTCTCTAGTACATTATTTACATCTTGGGACAAAGAAGGTCATTGAAAATTCTAAGCAGACATTCAGATGATGTGGTTGGCTAGGAAGATTTAATTTAACAACAACAACAGCAGCAACATCAACAACAGCAGCAACAAATCCCTGAGTGTGCTTTCGGAGCAATTTAAAATCAGGGATTAAAATGACTCATTCATCTGGCAAATTTTAGATATTCAACCATCACTGCCCCATAAATATCATATACTAGCTTTTATATTAATAGTTAATATAAACTAAGGTTCTCTAATCATTCCTGCATGGCTTTAATTCTCAGTATCATTTATCTTGTAGGCTGTCTTGCAACTAGGCGGCATTTTATGTTGGAGTTTCGAAATGATGATTATTATTTTTTTGAGCTCTATTACACTATTATTCATTCACTGGGTTCTTAGTATTCTCTGAGCTTGTATGTTTTCCTGAAAACATTTCATTGCCAGGCCAGCTAATATCAACACAGGATATGCCGATCATTTATATATATATAGCAGCTTGCCCTGCTAATCTTGGTTTCTTCCCTGATTAGAGTATTGTTTCTTGCCTGTTTCAGCATTTCCTCACTGCTGTCATATTGTTTACTTAGAGTTCAGTAAGGCATTTGACAAAATAGACCACAGCTTACTTTTTGGTAAAATAGAAAAATGTGGGATAGAGGGCATCTATCAACTAGATGGATTTGTAACTGACTGATCAACTGCATTAGACATGTAGCCGTCAGTGGGGAGAACATGGAGGGAAGCATGCAGTTGGGTACTCCAAGGTTCTTTCTTAGGCCCAGTACTCTTCAACATTTTCATAAACAATTTAGATATGGGAATAGAAAGGGAACTCATCAAATTTGGAGACAACATCAAGATGTGGGGAGGGGGATAGCCAATACTTTAAAAGATAGGCTTAAGATCCAGAACACTGGGCTGTAGCCAACAAAATGGAATTCAGTGGTGAGAAAAGTAAGTTTTTACATTGAGGCAGGGGAAAAAAACAGATGCACAGGTATAGAATAGTGATACCTGGCTCAACCGCAATAGCTGTGAGGGATCTAGGAGTTTTAGTGGACAACCACTTAAGTGGTTATAGCAGTGTGCTATAACTGCCAAAAAAAGCTGATGCAGTCATTGTCTGCATCAACAGAGGGATAATAAAAAGCTCACGTGACTTGTTAGTACTACTTTAAGCTGCACTGATAAGACCACACTTGAAATACTGCATCCAGTGTTGGTCACCATGATACAGAAAAAAATGAAACTCTAGAAAGAGTGCAGAGAAGAGCTCAAAGATGATTAGGGAATTAGAAGATAAAGCATATGATAAACAATTGCAGGAACTGGGTATGTCTAGTCTAAAGAAGAGAAAGATTAGGGATGAATTGATAGCAGTTCTCCGGTATTTGAGGGGCTGTCACAGAAAGGAGAGTGTCAACATATTCTCCAAAGAACCTGAAGAGAGGATGAGAAGTAATATCTGGAAACAAATAGAGCAAATAGTGATCTAATCCAGAACTAAGGATAAATTTCGTGACAGTGAGAACAATTAACCAGTGGAATGGCTTGCTTTCAGAAGTTGTGGATGCACCATCACTGGAAGAAGCTTCTTGGATGAGAAGCAAAATGTCTTCAAAGAAAAACCAGAATGTCCAGTTGCCTCTTGAAAAAAATGATCACTGGAAGTTTTTTATGAAGAGATTAGACATCCATCTTAGATTTCAGTGGTTCAACTTGCCCTCCATTTCAAATCTGGGTTTCCCAACATGAAAAACAAAAAACCCTAAATTTGGAGACTAACAAGAAGTTGAAATGGATACAGCAATTTGGGGTGCCCTGGGTGCTAATCACTACTTCTACCTCTTGCATGCTTATTCCATTTAATTATATTTCCTTTGCTTCAGCTGATTGTGTAACATTGAAAAAAAAAACATATTGTTTGAGATGACTTGACTCTGATGCTAGCCTTCAAACCACAGATTTCTCTAAACCACTTAAAACATTCACATCCAGATCAGTTATTTACAAAAATCTGAATATTTCTCATTTCTTTTTCTCTTTTTATCATACAAGGGCTTAATTTAAAGTAGATATCTAGCTGGGTCCAAAGCTTTTATTGCATCAATTCAAATTGAAGATGATTGCATTACAGGGTTTAAAGGTCAGAACACTTGGCTGTAAGTACTGCCATTGAATTATGGTGGTGAACAAAATTCTTGAGAACATTTTGACCCCAAGAAGAATAAATTATTCAGTGGTGAATGAAGTAAAAAGCAGACTGCTCAATGAAAGCACTAACAAGGAAGTTAAAGTTTAAACTTTTTGAACACATAACATGAAGGTTAAAAATCAAAGGCAACAGAATAGTAAAAGCATGATGTTGAGTAATAGCATAAAAAGTGTATCTGTGCTTATATTTTAAAATTAGACATATCTGGGAGGTCAAATCTTCTCTTCATTATAATTATCCTACTATGAAAACAAGTTCATTATCTGAGCTAATGTATTTGGGAACATTCAAAATGTCACCAAATACAAAAAAAATTCCAGATAGTCCAATATGTTAATAAGTATGGACAATCCATAATTAGTGACTGTCACATTATAATTTTCCTTCAGCAAATCTCCATTCCTGGAAGGTTCAAGAAAAAGCTGAACAATTAATACCAACTTTAATTGGATGAAAGTTTTAGCATCATAGATAAAAGAATGTTCCTGTCACTTCTGGATACTGTGCATGCTTATTTAGATTTTTAATATCATCCAGATAAATTTTTAGGTTCTTCCATATTGATTTTCAAATTCTACCACATCTTACCTGTAGCCTTTGCTTATCTAACTCTATTGCTCTCAGCAATTAATAGGTCCATTGTTAATTGAAGCTATTCTTTCGTACTAGCCCCTGCACTTTGAAACGCTTCTAAGAGTCCATGTCTCTTCAAATCCCTCCAAATCCTCCTCTTTCCTATGAAACTCTTAAACACTTTCTGTGATACATTCAAAATTAATTTAGCTTAATGGTAGTTCTGACCTTGGCTTCCATTTGTTAACATATCATTAAGTGCAACATCCTTAGACAACTTGAATTTAGCATTGTAAAAATGCAGCAAACCATTAGTTTACTATTAAAAAACCAAAAAATTTAGTGTGGTATAAATTCATTAAATTACTGAAAAGAATCTGGATCCCTCCAACTGCATTTTGAATATTGGGAAAGAAGTAGGGAGATAATTTTCTGCTGAATATGGCAAAATAATGGATTTATTATTGTGAATGATACTACACACTAATTAGGACAGGGGGACACCATTTGCTTACTTGCCTCAGGCAGACAGAATGCCTTGATGAGACATTCTATTGAAATGCAAATTCAGCTTTTGAAGTATCTTTTTTGTTAGAATTCTTCAGGAAGCGGAATAATTCAATTCTACCTACCATTCCACTTTTCCCCCAAGGCTATTCTAGCCATGTCACCAGTAGCCAAGGAATGCCTGAAGCATTGTTAACCATGCTTGTATTTGCATACCAGAAATGTCCAAATTAATGCAATTTAATATCACATCTAATTGGACCTTATTTAACAGATTAACAGAATTGGAAGGGACCTTGCAGGTCATCTAGTCCAACCCTCTGCCCAAATAGGAGACCCTACATGTGCGTCTACCTAGGTTCGAACTCACAACCTACTGATTGTGAGGCAAGAGCTCCACCTCTAGGCCACAGCAGCTTTTATAAGTAATTTGCATTCTATTTATCTTTTGGGGGGGGGGGGGCTCTGCCATTTATCTTGTGTCTACCTGTAGACTTCAAATAGATTTGGAGAAAAAAATGTTCTCCTTTTCTTTGCCACATATATAGATGACATGGTACATATCCCTGTATACATTAACAAAAACATTTAAAAATAGAGGTAGCCATCTGCTGATTGTACAGGATATAAATTGCTAGGTAAATAATACCACAGTTCTTCATAGCTTTCCAAGATAGCCAAAATTGGGTGGACAATACTGAGCCCAACACAATTGGGGCTTGTGTTCCTAACGTCATGAATGAAATTACTCATTATATCGGATAATATTGGTCAGATATTAAGTAGTGAAAAATAAAATTAACCCTTTGTGCATGGCTAGAAATAGAAGCTGAAGAAATTATCTAACAAGCCAATCATTATCATGGCTCAATGAACTATTTTGACTAGCCCATTTCAACAATATTCATTTAGTAAAACACAGTTAATAACAGTATTAATAAACAAGACTTGTGCTTAATCACGTGAATGGATTCAATTCATGATGTGTGCGTGTTTGGGATGTTAAAACAGAACTCTTTTTTCTAGGTCTGAGACCAGGTTACTGAACATGAGAGGATCACCATTTCCACCTTGTTATCTACATGTGAAGTTGGTGCCACATAGCAATCTGCCTCCTGGGGTTCCTCAGCATTTCCTCCCAGTGGTTCCTCTCGGTTCCCACAGCATGCAGACCAAGGCTACACTTGCCCAGTAAGCGGTTCTGCCCATCAGCATCCTGGCTTAGCATCTCCAGCTCTACACTTGAAGCACAGAGCAGATCATGGGGCACCTCAAACATGATCATTTCATTCCACACTGGGTTGATCTTGTGTTTTGCATGCTTTGTCTGCTTCTTTTTCAGTTTCAAGGCCTGGTGCTTCAGTGTCACTTTGACAGATATATCTGCAAGGACAGGGATAAGATTTGGTCATATGAAAGCAGGCTTCATATTTCAGCATTTTTTATTTTCCTCCTGACTACAAACACCTTGAGAATTTCTTGAGAACATCAACCATCACTAAGGACCAAACTATGTATGAGACACGGGAAGAGGACTAAGAAGCTAATGAGAGACCTGAATTTAGCTTCTTCCCACGTCTAATCTCCTCACAGGTGGTGAACTCGCAGACCACAGATAGCTCCCACAGAGTCACAGGTGTTCAGCTGCACATTGTGAAAATTGATAGCGTAGTTTCCTCTTAAAAATTGACAGTGCCATTTTATAGCCTTAAGTGCGTTCTTTTTGAGACACTACTTATATGAAATGTCTTTTCATTGTTATTTGTTTATTATTTATCATATTTACCCACCCACCCCAAAAACAGGCCAACCTAAATTCTCCAAAATTGAAACTGAGGCAGAAAAAAGAAAAGAAAATGCATCTTTGCTTTTTGTTATTCAACCACTTAGCAATCCATAAAAGGATCAGTCCCCTTATCCCACATCTACTAAATTTACTCTAGAGCAGGGATGTCCAAACTTGGGAACTTTAAGACTTGTGGACTTCAACTCCCAGAATTCCCCAGCCAGCTATGCTGGCTGGGGAATTCTGGGAGTTGAAGTCCACAAGTCTTAAAGTTCCCAAGTTTGGACATCCCTGCTCTAGAGCTTCTGATTTAGAATTTAATCAAATGCTTGTTGAAAATTTAGATATATAGTATCAATAGGAACATATCTGCTGATACTCTCAAAATCCAGAATGTTGGTAAAGCAGGATTTATCTTTGCTGAATGCTAGTTGATTTTCCTTCCTCAAATCTTACTCTTTTTCAATTATTGATTCTACCCATTCTACATTTGACACCTTTCAAATGTGTCAAATTCTTGAATGGATCCCATCAGAGAGTTTACACATAAGTTCTATGTAAGGTTTGAATTATTTACATAACACCATGAAAAAAATACATTGTGCATACATGCAATCCACACATATCCACACATCCAAACATAATCTTTTATCATATACTACAGTTTTTATTTCTAAAAAATTCTGCCATTTAGCATCTGATCCATTCAATTTTGTGGCTCATATTAATCATGTCACCCAAATCTGTACAGACCAACAGTGATTAACTGCATTAATCTGTTGGATGCTTTTAGAGGCATTAATCATTCTTAACACTTAGCTGAAAAAGGAATAGGCAGCCATATTTGCCCTGAAGGCTGAATGTGGAAATTGATAAGGGGTCTAGGATGATTATCTCATGGGCCAACAGTAAGAGTGGATTGATCCTGTGCAGCACCCACATTTTCTATAAACACACACAAATACTTAAAATATAATCACTTGTGCTATTTACACATATATTCTATTCTCTTCAGTTATATAAGCTTCAAAACACAATAGGAGTCACTTCTCCAGTCCTTCCCCATGGTAGTTTCATGTTTCTATGAATGCGAGTACAGCTCTCTACCTGATGTGGGAAGTTAAATCAGACTGTTCAACTGAAGGTAGTTCAATTCTCCTTTAGAAAATAGTTTAAAATATGGCCCTGAGATTGACTGACTGGTGTGTGTGTGTGTGTGTGTGTGTGTGTCTGTCTGTCTGTCTGTCTGTCTCTCTCTCTCTCTCTCTGTGTGTGTGTTTGTGTGTGTGTGTGTGTGTGTTTGTCCCTCCCTTTCTCTCTCCTTTGCATGCATATGTATATGTATACACCCAGGCCCACAAATGAATCCCCCAGACTGTGAACTTTTCTACCTGTGTGCTGTGAGATACTATCAAACATACCCACTTGCCAAGCTGACAGGTGCTATGAACAGCTAAGGATTGTGCTTTTTCATTTTGTTCAGAGCACATAGTTAAAAAAAGGAGAATAAATGGTACTGTGTCTGTCCTTACAGTTTAAATTGCATATTCCCCAGTTTACCAACAATTGTTCAACAATATGAGTAAGTATGATCTATTTATTTATTGTTACGTATGTATCACATCTTTCTCTCAAGCAGAATCTGTAGCCCCCTCAAGTCTTGGATACTGTTCCTACAGCCCCTCTAAAATAGCTGCTGGACTGTAGCTTTTAAAATACTAAAAGGAAAAAAAAAATTCAATCAGTGAAAAACTACTGAGTATATCTTAAACACTTTATTTTAAATCTGTATAAGTTTGTTCTTAGATCAATCAGGTGAGATGGCTCTCAAGTTTAGTTGAGAGGCAGATAGGCCCAAAATCACCCTATGAGTATTGTGATCAAGCAGGGGCTTCAGTCTAAGTCTCTAACCTCTGAACATTGTAATTCATGGTTCTCCATTTCTCAAGTGTTATGGAAAAAGGCTAACAGCTGTTTGGCTGAAGAAATGCCTGAATGGGTGACATGAAAAAATTATCCCTCCCTTCTTTAAATCACCTTCCTCATCTCATTTATTCATCCTCCATCTGTCATTGGTTTTCCATAAGCAAGGCTAGCTTCAGAAGCATCCAAGACCTGAAAAACTGATTTCATAGAGGGAGTGCATTTTCATTTGAAACAGGCTGTGATGCCATCATTGGATGTGTTTGTTCACAATCATATCACCTCTACTCTGGACTGCATCTGCACAATCTTGGGAAACTTGGCTAGTTAGGAGGATGTTATTGTTTCTTTTCTTTTTTTAAAGTTTTTTTTTTTAAATTTAATACAACTTTACACATATTATGGAAACAAAGTATTGACCAGGTCTTCCCTTTTATGTCCTCTTATTTAAATAGTCCATTTTACATCATAGCTTGGTTTTCTCCCATTGTTTTTCATTTTTTATACTCATTTTTTCTTAGTACATAAACAATATCTTCAATTGCCCCTTCAAAAATTTCACCAAATTATCGTTTTGTATTTCTCTATTGGTCTATTTTACTATAAACGATATACACCCTCTAGTTACATTTTGACATAGAGAGCATTTCTTTCTATTTTTTCTACAATTAACAATGTACTATACTTTCTTTATTTCTTAATTAGTTGCATAACAATATCAATCATTCTACTATTCCCTTTAACCTACTAATCTTTTCCCCATTCTTCCTCTTGTATGTATTTTCTCTTGGGCTCTCACAAATTCCACTTTTAATCATTTTTTTTTCCCCTTGGAGAATATTATTGTTTCAAAGTGACAGATGGAAACCTAGACTCAGATACAGTCCAACTTATTGAATCTTAGTATAATTCTGGCAGGGCCTTCTTATATGAGCTAACAAAATATGGTATACAATATATATACTGTATAGAGCTGCCCATGTCACATATGTGACTAAATAGTGTCCGTGGCCTAACCCCCCCCCCCCCTCTAAAATAAATATTTCAGTCCGTAGCATTTGTCAACAGGCTTTTTTTATTTTTTCCATACCTTTTCCAATGAGTTCTTTCAGTTGTTTGGAATGGAGGTTTTTGGCTTTTATAAGTACCACAAGCAGGCGATTTGCTGCAGGCAAATAGCTGATAGAAAGCAGAACTTCTCCATAGCCCGTGTCTGGATCCTGCAGTTCAGGGAGGAACAAAAAGGGAATGGCAATGTTTTTTTTTACCTTTTTCAAAAACACAAAGAAGATGATTGACAGCCACAGAATGAGATATGTGGAAAAGACAAAGATCGGTACAGTAGAATATAAAAGGTGAACACATCTCACAAAACACAGCTTTGTTTTGTATCAGGATGTAAAAATCAATACACATTTCGTCTTTCTTCCAATGTAAGCTTCTGTTTTCTGTTTACGTTAGCCTGTAGTGAGACTTAAAACAGGGTATTTGCAGAACTAAAATACATGCAGAGATAACAGTGGTTGGAAAGCATGTTACAAACTCTGAGTTATCTTTCAGTAGCATCTTCAAGGTATTTTAAAGCCATGAAAGCCATGCATGTGCAGCTACCTAGTAACTCTGGATGCGGGTTTCCTAGCAACCAGGTGGAAGAGGGAGCTTTCCTTCTGAAGTTCATGGAGATAAAAAGGGGGACATTTCTGATGTACTTACTGGAGGTATTTCTCTGGTCTGCTTTTTCATTAGGCAAAGTCGTGAAGTGTCATTCTGTATGAAGTGTCATCCTTTAGCAAGGCTACAATTTTATTCAATCTACTGATTAAAATTTTGATATTAAAGTTTTTTGTCTTACTTATTATGTTATATTGGTATATTGTAGAATGTCATATCACAATTTTGCTGCCAGCAAGGAAGAAAAAGAGTGCCTACAGAGTGTGTTTATCCTAGCATGATCCTGTAATTAAAGGGCTATCAAAAAGAACGTTCTCTATCTGACGGTGTCTTCTATTGCCAGTCCAAACGTATGTTCTTTGAATGAGAAATATCAGGAAGAGGTAAAACACGAACAGATGGACTTGAGTAATAGATTGAACAGACATTGAATGGTCTTCAGCACAGTAATTTTTAAATCCAAATTATGCTATTTCTAAATTTCAATCTACAGTACATTTCTTCTAATATTCTTTTTTTTTTAAAGAGATCATTGTCTTCTATTGATGATACGTTTTATCATCTTTGGAAATGTCTGAGTTTTACTCCTTGCTTCAGTGATAGCAATTTGCAGATGTTATGCAGAGTAATTATAATAGAATAGAATAACAGATTTGGAAGGGACCTTAGAGGTCTTCTAGTCCAACCCCCTGCCTAGGCAGGAAATCCTACACCACAATGGTCATCCAACATCTTCTTAAAGACATGCAGTGTTGGGGCATTCACAACTTCTGGAGGCAATCTGTTCCCCTGATTAATTGTTCTGTCAGGAAATTTCTCCTCAGTTCTAAGTTGCTTCTCTCCTTGATTAGTTCCCACCCATTGCTTCTTGTTCTGCCCTCAGGTGCCTTGGAGAATAGTTTGACTCCATCTTCTTTGTGGCAGCCCCTGAGATATTGGAACACTGCTATCATGTCTCCCCTAGTCCCTCAATTAGCCTGGGGATTCCCCCTCCCCCTATGTACTAGCAGCAAAGTTATTTTCATCATACCAACTATGATGTAATCAAAATGCACAAAAGGAAAGCTTACTTTTACACATACTTTGGGAAATCCCCAAAGTATACGTAAGAGTATAAAGTATTCAAGAGTAAATCTGATTTCCTATAAGAGCAGACTCTAGACACAGCACATAAAACATGTTGCATAAAAAATAAAAACTGGCAAGTCAACAAGAAAAAGCTATTTAGAGAGGTATAAATATTTCATGTTTTTTTTTCTGGCTAGATGACCCAGATTATTAAAGACATGGTTTCCCCTCTCTGAGAGTAGATGCATTCTTGAAAATCTTTTTTTTTGCTTGGAATTGGTCCTTTTACATTTTTAAAAAAACTCAAGTTTTCTCTTGAGAACTCAGAGTGAAGGATATGAAAGAATATATTCAGCTCAAATTATCTATACCACTGAAACATCCATCTCGTTTTGACTTGTATAAAGGTAAAGGTTCCCTTCACACATATGTGCGAGTCGTTCCTGACTCTAGGGGGCGGTGCTCATCTCTGTTTCAAAGCCGAAGAGCCAGCATTCTTGGAAGATGTCTCCATGGTCATGTGGCTTGCATCACTAAACGCCGAATATACACAGAACACTGTTACCTTCCCACCACAGTTGATACTTATTTTTCTACTTGCATTTTTACATGCTTTCAAACTGCTAGGTTGACAGAAGCTGAGACGGGGCTCACTTCATTACGTGGTGCTAGGGATTCAAACCGCCAAACTGCCGATGTTCTGATCGACAAGATCAGCGTCTTAGCCACCAAGCCACCCTTGACTTGTATAAATCTCCTCAAAATGTAGTAAACCAGATTATAAACAATGGGTTCTACTGCTTTAATCCAAAAATAATCATTAAAAAAAATGAAATCTATTATTTTATTTTAGTTTTATTTTGGAAATAAAGGTAGAGAGATATCATTTTAAGCTCCCCCCACCCTAAAAAAGGCCTGTTTGGTAGGTTTTTTTTAATGGTGAAAAATGAAAAGTGGCTGCCATCGTAAAACAAAATGTCTTATTTGCCATTCACTGAAGAATGTCACTAAAACGAACAGTAATGTAATATTTACTAAGATGCACTACTTTAGTGGCCTGTGGCCTGTTAAAAATTGGGTCACACAGCTGGAGGTGAGCAGCAGGCAAGGGAGTGAAACTGAAACCATCCCCCCATTTGTGGAAAAATTGTCTTCCATGAAACGAGTCCCCGGTGCTAAAAGATTGGGGGACTGCTGCACTATATAGAATAGCTCAATTATTATTCCAACAACTCATTTTATTAATAGACAATAGTGAGAAATAATCTGTAGTCCTGGTCATGGAGCTTATTGGACCTTAGAGAGCACAAATATGCTAAATAGTACAGTTATATCCTATCAGTCAAGAAACTACAAAACGTGAAGAGGCTACAGAAAGGATTCACACAGTAATGGTGAATGCATGTCATAATACTGTCAACGACAGGAGCTTGGTAGAGTAACTAAATCACTCATATGGCCTAATTAGGTTTTAGGGTTATACTCAGTTTAACCCTTTCAAACACGAGATGCAAGCACGGTCAGATAAGAATTGCTGTTGCATACTAGGAAAAAGCTATGAAACAATTGGTTGCTCTTTCCCTACATGAAATTTCAGTACTAGCTGTAGTTGAAGTTCAGTGGTTCGTTATGTCATACCTCCCATTGTTTAATAGAAGTTTTGCTCTGCTGTTCTTGGCCTTGGGATTGGGCAATGGTTGATTCTGGCAGAACTGATACTTCTTCACCCTTGAGAAACTTTGGCTCTTAAGTTAAATCCCACATCCCAATATTCATTTGAATATTTTGCCCAACTCACAAAATGCTTACAGCTGATTTGTTCAATAATCATATAATGTATGAGTAGGGGAGGGGAAATATATACTACCCACTGTAATGTAAACTTTAGCTTCAATTCATCAGTGCTAATCTAAAGAGTCAGGGACGTGGTGACTCAGTGGCTAAGATGTTGAACTTGTCAATCAGAAGGTTGGCAGTTCAAATTCCTAAGCGCTGTGTAATGGGGTGAGCTCCTGTCCCAGCTTCTGCCAACCTAGCAGTTCGAAAGCATGTAAAAATGCAAGTAGAAAAATAGGGACCACTTTGGTGGAAAGGTAACAGCGCTCCATGCACCATCGGCATTTAGTCATGCTGGCCACATGACCACAAAGATGTCTTCAGACAGTGTTGGCTCTTTGAAACAGAGATGAGCACCACCCCCTAGAGTCAGGAAGGACTAACACATGTGTGCAAGAGGAACCTTTACCTTTATCTTAACCTAAAGAATGCACTGAATGTTTGTAAAGCTGAGCTAAGATATTTTGATATCTGGCAGTAAACTATGCAAACATTCTTCACTTAGCATTCATTCTAGTGGTGTTTCATCAGGGGAAAACCTGTTTTTATTACATGGGTTAACCTATTTGTTATTATACATTTCTAAAAACCCTGAAATATTCTTACAGTGTTGAAGAAAATGCCTTTCATGATAGATACACTTCTAAACCACTTCCTCTAATCCAGGGGTGTCCAAACGTGGGAACTTTAAGACTTGTGGACTTCAACTCCCAGAATCCCCCAGCCGGCAAAGCCGGCTGGGGGATTCTGGGAGTTGAAGTCCACAAGTCTTAAAGTTCCCAAGTTTGGACACCCCTGCTCTAATCGGAGTCTGTCCTTAAAATGAGTGATAAATTCATGCTGAAATTGTATTACAAAGCTTTCATTCTAAGCCAGTTTAGTTCATTTATATTTTTATACCGCCCTACTCCTGAAGGACTCGGCAGTGTACAGCCAAAATAAAACACAGATATACAAAAATTAAAACAATTTAAAAACATATTAAATAATTTGGCCCATAATAAGTTAAAAACCAAACAAACCCAATTAAAATTAATAAAATGTGTATTTACGCCAGTTGATAGAGTGCAGGAGATAAAGTTTTATGTTTTTTGTGATACCAGCAGATACTGTGATGTGATATGTCTTTTTGGAAATCAATGAATTTACTAAGCCCATTTTTAAATCTGCAGGATAGAATTACAGTGAAGAAGAATCTGGCATTTGTCAGTGAAACTGTTGAAACGACACGGAAAATTTCCAACAGGGTTATTCAAATCACCCAAAATCCATTCTAAATTATCAGTTCATTACCATTGAATATTAATCATATATCTGATTGGAAAAATGTATTTCTGTATATGGAAAGGTCAAATCAGTTCAGATGCACCCAATGTGATTGGATGCTTCAATTTGATTCCGCAATTAGAAGGGGATTCAAACTGAATCATTTTCCAATCAAAGCTTGAAACTGACATTATCATACAACCTTCGCTTTCAACAAACCTAATAAGCTCATCTTGGAAATGCAGTATCAAAAATATTGCTTCATTTCCCCATGCTCTTTTTTTTTTTTTAATCTCTTTTCTGTCTCTCATCTGATTAATGATTCAAAACTTCTATCTTGGTTCACAATATAATAGCAGTTTCTCTGAGATCCTTTGTGAGGTCCTTTTCTTTCCATATGTTAAATTGCAAAATGAGGACACAATTCCAAGCATGTTAATCTGCTCTTTTCAGGTTGGGGACCTGTAATCTACCTTATTACAACGTCAGAGGATGTTTGAAGAAGGCCAATCAATGAGAAATATGACTGTCAGTTGCTAAATATAACTGGATAGTATATCTTGCACTTATTATGTACAAACAGTTTCTTGGCATTCTTGGTATTGTATGTTCCTGGAGTCCATCTGTAAATTGACTGAGGCCATCTGTTTGAGAGGTATAATTAGCCACCTGCTAGGATTCTCCTAGGTTCAGAAGCAATTTTTCTAGAATAGTAAGACTAGTAGCAACATGTCAACTTTAGCACCTCCACGCATCTGCTGAAAAGCTGTAGTGCTTGCCCTCTGGAATGAAACCTAGAAGGTCCTCACCCTGTTGGTTTTCTGAATATCTATAAAGATCTAAATGTCTATGGAAATTCTCAGTCATCCAAGTCATGGTTTTCCCAAAGGAGCTGAAGAAGCTTCTTGGATGAGAAGCAAAACATCTTCAAAGAAAAACCAGAAAGTCCAGTTGCCTCTTGGAAAAGACCCTTTGAGATCTAGTTGTTCTCCTTGGGCTAAGGTGGCTGATTTTCCTTTTCTTGGATAACAGCTGGTAGTGGCATGTTTTGGGATTTGGTGAATTCATCATATTTGCATGGAGTAACCAGTTTAGAAGACAATGTAGTGCTTGCTCTCCCCCACCCTATCATCTGTTAGTTGCATTCCAAGACTGTATTATAATTACCCTAATTGTTTTTTTCCAACTCATGGTCTTCTAGGATTGCTAGAAGCTTCTTCCACAATGCTCACACCAAGATAGATTCCCCCAATAGTTCTACATTTGATTTTTCTTGCTTAGTTGCTCAACATTACATATCTCTTCACTGAACATTATTCTTTTGAATTTGGCTTAATCCTAGCAATTTTAATTTTAAATCTTGATGCTATCTTTTAATAAGGTGGTTCTCAACTAATGTGCCATGTGTCATAGGCTTTTTTGCTTATGTTTTTTTTTGTATTAGGTATATTCTATATAATATGTATATTCAATAGAGTGTAGTGATCTTAAACCATGTCAAACCATGACATACATATAAAAATAAGTATATAAAATTAGTAATTTTTGGTGTGCTACAGATTTGGTTCTATATTCAATATTAGCTGTACCCGTCACGAGTTGCTGTGGCCACGTTTGGTTAAATGAAAAAGTTTCCCCTCATAGACCCTCTCAGCGACCCCCTTCCTTCTCTGCCTCAGTTTCCCCTCCCTCTCCCTCCCCTCCCTTTCTTACTCTACCTACCTACTGTATTTCTCCCCCCCTCTATCCCTCTACCTACCTACTTACCTACCTACTGTATTTTTCCTTCTCTCTCCCTGTACCTATCTACCTACCCACTGTATTTCTCCCCCCCTCTCTCTATCCCTCTACCTATATATCTACATATTGTATTTTTCCCCTCTCTCTCTATCCCTGTACCTACCTACCTACCTACCTACCTACCTACCTACCTACCTACCTACCTACCTACATGCTTCTGCGCATGTCTAAGATGGAGGCAGCAGACCTGGAGACGCTGTAGGAGCCGGGGGCTTTTTTCAGCCATAGGGGGGCTGCCTGGCCAAATTGTCAATCTCCCTGGCCTGCCACAGCAAGCTGAACATCTCGCCGCTGCGATGGTTGTTTTTTTTCCACCCCTCGGGACAGAATGGGCGTCAAGTAGCAGGCGGAGAAATCGGTCGAGGACTTGGGAGCTGGAAGCTGGAAGCAATGACGCTGCAGCTGGGAGGTTGGAGCAAAGGCCCGGAGTGGAGGCTGGAGTGAAAGCCCAGAGCGGAGCCCCAGAGAAGGACTGGAGCAGAGACTGAAGCGGAGACCCGGAGGCCCGGAAAGACGGAACAGTGGCAGTGATGGGGACTGCGATGACTGCGATGGCGGCATGGGGACCTTATTAGACGGCATGGAGGAGCTCTTCGGACCCGAGGGGTGAGAGGCCCAGGTGGATGAGGGAGGACCATTTTTCCGTGCCGCTCTGTATCACCATTCTTGACCTGCTTGCCTTGCCTGCCCTGCTGAGCATCATGGGGCCCTTTGTAATCATCTCTTTCACATCTCTTTTACATCTGTCTCATACGACTGTTCCACCGTGACTTTGGGAGCCACCCGTCCGGAGGTTAAACCTGACTCAGCCTACCTCACTTTTTAAGATCAGTTTCTCCTTGGCCATATGCCATACACTACTATGTCTTGCTGTTGGGGGAGGTTATTCCTCCCCGGGACCTTTGCAACTAATTGGACCCCCACGGCCGGTGTTACTTCCCGGTTCTATTTTATTCTATTTTACTCGGAATGTATTCAGTGTCTGACCTCTGCGCCCTGTGGGAGTCCCCCCTCTCGCAGGTTTGGCCCTCAGCACAAACAAGGGCCCACCTTGATGATGGGTTGATTAACCACGAGAGGTTGTCAAAGTAGAAGTTAAGGGGATTTTTAACTAGGTTTTTAATTCGGGTTTTAAGGGGCTCCAGGGAGGAGGGTCAAACTAAGATTAGGGTGGTGGGCGAGGGGGAAAACCCACCGGTGATTATTTCCAGGCCGGCAGGCAGTCCCGATGGGGAGGGCATAGGGCCTCGAAAAGGGGGGGAATAAGGGTCAATTTAACAGAGGGCTATTCCATCAGGATGATATGTGGGAGGGGCAGGTATGGCGGGAGCCAAGGGCCGTATCTTATAAGGGGAGGGTGCACCCACTGTCTATGAGCGGTGACGTGCTCTGGTCCTCATGGCTCCTTGTGATCCAGGGGGTTCAGAATTTCAGGGCCTGGGTCTCCGGCTGATGTTGTGTAATGCCAGATCCATGGTAAATAAAGCCCCCCTCATTTATGATCTGGTTAAGGAGGGGGGGGGTGGACCTGGCGGGGGTCACGGAGACCTGGTTGGGCCAAGAGGGGGGTCCCCCTCATTGAAATGTGCCCACCGGGCTACCATGCATTTCACCAGCTGTGAGCCCAGGGTCGGGGTGGGGTGGGGGTGGTTATTATACGGGAGAGTCTGGATCCGAGGGAGACCACTGTGCCACAGACAGCCGGCTGTGAGTCTCTATGTGTGAAGTAGGGTCATGGGAGGCAGATGGGCTTGCTGATTGTATACCTGGCTCCCCGCTACGTATCAGCAGCCCTACCCGAGCTTCTCAATGTGATAGCCGAGATGGCGGTTGTTACCCCCAGGCTGTTAGTTATGGGGGATTTCAACCTGCCGTCGATAGGCGAGGCATCTGAGATGGCTCGGGAGTTCATGGCCTCCAAGACGGCCATGGACCTGACCCAGCAAGTTCATGACCCCACCCACACTGGGGGACATAGGCTGGACTTAGTTTTTGTCTCCAGCCAGTGGTTGAGTGATCTTGGTTTAGGGGAAATAGCCATTGAACCCCTGTCATGGTCAGATCACTCTCTCCTTCGGCTGGACATTCCAACCGCTGCATCCCACCGCGGGGAGGTGGAACCAGAATTGGTGAGATGGTTCCGCCCCAGGCACCTGATGGACCCTGAGAGGTTCCAGATGGAGCTTGGGCCAATGCCTGAGACCATGACCCGCGACTCGACTGAGGACCTAGTGGCTGCTTGGAATAATGCGGCCATGGGGGCCCTGAACCGGGTCGTGCCCCTGTGGCCTCTCACCTGGCTCCGAACCACCCTGGCTCCCTGGTTCTCTGAGGAGCTGAGGGTGATGAAGCGTAGGAAGAGATGCCTAGAGAGCAGTTGGAGGGCCACCCGTTCCGAATCCGACCGGACACTGGTAAGGTCGCATTTGAGGACCTACCTAGTGGCGATAAAAGCGGCGAAACATAATTATTTCTCCGCTCTTATCGCGTCTGCAGATAATTGCCCTGCTGCCCTGTTTAGGGTGACCCGTTCCCTTCATCATCAGAGGACGTGGAATGCCCCCTTGCAGGGTCGTGCAGAGGAATTTGCATATTATCTGCATGATAAAACCGATCAGATCTGTGACGGGTTGGCCTCCAACTGGACTAGTTCAGACAGGCTGATGGTGACAGGTCCTGAGTCTGTCATCTGGGAAGAGTTCGATCCTGTGACTCCTGAGGACATGGACAGGTTGCTGGGGCGGCTGAACACCACCACATGTTTACTGGACCCGTGTCCCCCCTGGCTAGTAATGGCCTCCCGGGAGGTTACACGAGGCTGGCTTCAGGGAATTGTTAACGCTTCTTTGAGTGAAGGGTTTCTGCCGGCTGCCTTGAAAGAGGTGGTGGTGAGACCCCTCCTCAAGAAGCCCTCCCTGGACCCGGCTGTGTTGGCCAACTACTGTCCTGTCTCCAACCTTCAATTCCTTGTGAAGGTTGTTGAGAGTGTGGTGGCATATCTGGACTCGCGCCAGTCCGGCTTCCGGCCTGGGCACAGCACAGAGACGGCACTGGTCGCGTTGGTGGAGGGCCCAGGATAGGGGCTACTCCTCTATCCTCATCCTGTTAGATCTCTCAGCGGCTTTTGATACCATCGACCATAGTATCATGTTGCGCCGGCTGGAGGGGTTGGGGGCACCGTTTTATGGTGGTTCTCCTCCTACCTCTCTGACCGGTCGCAATTTGTGTTGGCAGGAGGGCAGAGATCGATGTCAAGGTGCCTCACTTATAGGGTACCACAGGGGTCGGTCCTCTCGCCTCTCCTGTTCAACATCTATATGAAGCCACTGGGTGAGATCATCTGTGGTTTCGGGGTAGAGTTCCATCAGTACGCTGATGACACTCAGCTGTACATTTCTATCCCGGACCACCCCAACGATGCCGTGGAAGTGATGTCTCGGTCTCTGGAGGCCGTGCGAGTCTGGATGGGGAGAAACAGGCTCCGACTCAACCCATCCAAGACCGAGTGGCTGTGGCTTCCGGCATCACGATATAGCCAGGTGGTGCCATCTCTGGCTATCAGGGGCGAATCACTGGCTCCCACAGAGAGGGCCCACAACTTGGACGTCCTCCTGGACTCTCAGCTGTTGTTAGAAGATCACATGACAGCCATAGCCAGGGGGGCTTTCTATCAGGTTCGCCTGATACGCCAGTTGCACCCCTTTCTGGATTGTGATGCTTTACGCACAGTCACTCAAGCCCTTGTCATCTCGGCCTGGACTACTGCAATGCTCTCTACATGGGGCTTCCCTTGAGGTGCACCCGGAGGCTCCAGTTAGTACAGAATGCGGCCGCGTGGGGGATTCTGGGAGCTTCTAGATGCTCCCATGTGACACCACTCCTGCGTGAGCTGCACTGGCTGCCTGTGGCTTTCCAGGTGCACTTCAAGGTGTTAGTAAACACCTTTAAAGCGCTCCATGGCATGGGACCTGGCTATTTGCAATACCGCCTCCTGTTACCTAATACCTCCCACCGACCAGTCCGCTCCCACAGAGAGGGCCTCCTCTGGGTGCTGTCGGCTAGGCAATGTCGGCTGGCGAGTCCCAGGGCTAGAGCCTTCTCTGTGGCTGCTCCTGCCCTCTGGAATGACCTACCCCCTGACCTTCACACGATCACGAACCTGCGCTTTTTCCACCGGGCTTTGAAGACCTAGCTATTTCATGCGGCCGGCCTGGTGTAGGTTTTAATTGGTTTTAGAGAGGATTTTTAGATAGGGCTTTTATCAAAATCAGGCGTACTGTTTAATAGATTTTTAATTGTATTTTAATTGTTTTATATTAGTGATTTTATACTAGTTGATTTTTATTGAGGCCTGTACACCGCCCAGAGTCCCGCTGGGAGAAGGTGCGGTATAAAAATTCAAAAATAAATAAAAATAAAATAAATAAATATCATATTTCTCCCTCTCTCTCTCTCTCCCTCTACCTACCTACTACCGGCCTGGGTTGCTTGTGTTGGCATTGGAGTTTGCGGCGGCAGAGGAGAGGCTGCTGACTCAGCAGCAGCCTTGTGGGAGGAAGTTGGCAGCGCAGGCTGTGGCGGCAGAGGAGGAGGAGAGGCCACTACTCAGCAGAGGCCTTATGGGGGTAGTTGGCGGCACAGGCGGTGGCGGAGGAGAGGCCCTTGACTTAGCAGCGGCCTTGTGGAGAGGGAAGTTGGCAGCAGAGGAGGAGAGAGAGGCCTCTGAGGAGGCGACCATCACAGATATGACGCAGACCACTCCACCACTCGTACAATTGATGTGAGCTGAAAAGCGGCCGGCTGGGAGGGGCCGCGAAGGGGAGGGGGCAAGTGAGCGAGTGAGGGAAACACACAGAAGAGCTGCAGTTTTACATTTGTGTGGCGTGTACCTGGCACCAGTGTGCCATCCACACAATCTGTATGTATCATTGGTGCTGCATTTGTAAGGAACATTGTGCGAAAATTTGGTGGTGGTTGGTGCAGTAGTTTTTGAGATTAGCGGTTTTTAACAAACTCATAGTTAACTTTTTATTTATATAGATTGTGCATCTGATTAAACAAAGTTGAGAACCATCACTTTAAATTATTATCCAATTACTTAGTATCAGGAATTAGTATCACAGTATCAGCCTTTCTATCCCTTCTATTTCATCTATATATCATCCATAAAGATATTGACTAGTATTGGGCTAAGAATGAAACCCAGTCGGGATCATGCTCAATATTTCTCTATACTCTCATGGTGAAACATTCAAAGAATCTAACAATGTTGTCATTGTGACCATGGGATAAAGTGAATTAAGACTCAGAAGTTTAGAAAGACTCACATGCAACAGGAGAAGAATATAATATGCAGTAATACAATAAAAATGAATGGATAGAATACCTTGTCAAGGACTTTCACTTTCTCAGACTGTACTGGTCCATATTGCTCCCCTACAGAAGCCAGATTTGGTTTAATCTCACCAATAATGCTGTGTCTAGAGAACTTGTCACAGTTCCTCAAGGTGAGGGTTAATGTGCCCTCTGGCAGCATCTTCTCCTTAATTGGAAACAGTAGAGCTTCTTCCCAGACAATGTGGACTTGCTTCTTCTTCATCACAGTCTGGGCTTCTATAGTTCCAGAGTTGCTCACCAAAGTGCCTAAGATGTAGCAATCACTTCCATTGTTTTGGTCTCCTGATGTGGTTCCATATAAAACTGGTAGGGGCAGAGTGAATGTGAGATATTAAAATTTATTAAGTATTTGATTGGCTACTCCTAGGTATGAGGATGCAAATCACTGCTTGAAAAGTAAATTATATGATTTTAAAAAAATCTCCTTTAATATGCTTTTTCCTTGCTTTTTTATACTTTATATCTTTTTATGCTTTATATTTTTAAATCCAGCCCTGAATCCTGGTGATTTTATAGATAGGTCCCTACCATTTTCTAGGCAACATTTGACCAGAACATTTTTGCTTCACCCTTCTCCCTGGGGATGAGAGAGAAGATCACCATGATGGCTTTGTACCTGAGGCAGGACTTTTCTAGCTTGATGACTTTAAACAGTATACCAAATTGACTGACTATATAAATGTCTTCTTTTAAAGTCTAATTTGTCTGGAATAAGGTGGTTGCTTCCAGTTTGGCCTGGATCAGGCGAACTGGTAGTAGTGGCCACAGGAGGCTCCACCCACCCACCCAAACGCTTCTGTGCATGTGCAGAAGTGTGCGCATGCACACAAGCGAACCAGTAGTAAAAAAATTGGAAACCCACCACTGGAATAATCCTATGTCAGGCTTCTTTTTCCCTCAAAGAGATTTGGATGGACCCTATTCTGATGTTGTTAAGAAGAGCCATATGGCTCATCACCCATGAGAGAGAGGATGATACCCCTTGTTTCATTGTGTTAGCCATCATTTATTGTTATTTTTACATTTTATCGAATGCTTTCTTATTTCTTTGATTGTTCTGTGCTGCCTAGAGACATTACGAATCAATTGACGCACAGGTTTAATGAATTATAATTATCATACTATCATTTTCAATCACCAGCTTGCAAAACTGGAGGCCTTTACCTTCAAGGAAAGCAACGGACAGTGCTTCTTTCTGTCGGTTGTAGCCCAGGCAATAATGAAGTTCTGGGACTTGTTTGCAGCCTACAGCATTTTCAGGACTGAGGCGCTCAGTGACACAAACATCCTGCACACCACCTAAAACTCAAAAGAATGTTAATTAGAAATTGTGTTCTATTCCAGCTAAGACGACTATTGGTGAATGATCTTTTATTTTTCCACTTGAAACCATGATATAAAATGAATGGATGGCCTTTTGCAAGGGACTTCAGGCAATATCTAGAAACTCTACTTCAAGATAATAGGTGTAATTAAGGTCAGAGCTAAATTTGATTTGACTAAATTTAAACTTAAATTAGAATTAATATGAAAAAATATATCCCTGAATGTAGTAATTTTCCTTTTTTATCATATCAAAATGCATTTTGTCTATTTTTGTAGCACATCAAAGTTTTTGTTGAAAAATGCCTGATGGTCTCACTTAGCCCTCTTCAATATAAAATTATTTTGTCTATTTATAGGATACGCACAGTGGTGGTGCAGTGGTTAGAATGCAGTACTGCAGGCTACTTCTGCTGACTGCCAGCTGATTGCGGTTTGGCAGTTTGAGTCTCACCGGCTCAAGGTTGATTCAGCCTTCCATCCTTCTGAGATCAGTAAAATGAGGACACAGATTGTTGGGGGCATTAGGCTGACTCTGTAAACCACTGAGAGAGGGCTGTAAACCACTGTGAAGCAGGATATAAGTCTAAGCGCTATTGCTATTGCAACTCAAAGTTTTATGATACTTTGAAAAGTTGGAGATGTGTTATGGCATAAATTTTGATGACTATTTAACAATCACTCTGTAAATGGACACTTTCAAGAAAGTAATTGCTTTTGTAAATGAGTTCTACAATTGATTTTCTTCCGACTTCATTCTTTATACTCTACAACCTCAAATTTGAGTTTCTATGTATACACAGAGAATCACACATGAATCACAGCAATTTCATCATGAAATCAAAGATGATGGAGTAACTAGGGAGCCAAAAATATAGGCATTTGTTGCAAGAATGCTGTGAGTTTCCTGGACATACCCTTGGCCTGATGACAAACAGGACAGGTGGACAGTAGACCTTGAGCTTGATACATGGCCACCAGAAATCCCATATCACCAGCTTTAGTCCCTTATCTGTGGGCATTTTGTGACAGAGGCATAATATTTACTTTTGAAATTCAATCATGTGCATTTAAAACTTACTTCACCATTATAGATGTATATTTGGACAGTAAACATGGAGGTTATGGAGTGGCCTATGCTTGCTCAGAATTTCTGGGTTTGGCCCTGCCTATATTGGTTATTTCTCTATACGTTTTGAAAGCATGCCATCAAAGAGTCAATGAAGAAAGTCATGGAGATGAACTTGTGGAAGCTAAGCAGAAACAGTTATTATATATAGGAAAGCATCCTTTAAAGTCAAATAACAGCAAAAATAGGAAAATAAACTCAGGTTGACTCCTCCCTCATTCAGAATACGATAAGAGGGAAGGAGGTACCCATGTAGCCTTTCACCAGCCTTTCTTACTATAATTTATATCAATAAAATATAGTTCCTTAAAGACTTCTATCTCCATCGTGATGTTGTTTATTCTTGCAGGGCCAAAGGCTCAGTAATTTTATTCACATATCCAGTGTAGTTGAGTGCTCTGAGGATGAAGAAGGATATTCTTGATGCTGCATTTGAATCACAGTAAACATTTGCAATACGACAAGTTAAAATAATGCAGTCAGATTCAGAATTGCAGAGGAAGGAGTTGGATGCTAAAAGTGCTTCCAATAGCTGGGGAACAGAGTTTAATTACGTTTTCAGCTGGATGAGCTCATCTGCTATGCCGTTTCATCAGCTGGTGCTAGTAATAAGGTTGTAAGCTATTACAGGTCCTTTTTTGGGGCATAAGCCAGCCTGCTGGGTCACGTGGCAATTCCATCTTTTAGAAAGACACCCATGCTAACTGAGCAGCGTCCCAGCAGTCCTAGAACCAGGAAAAGAAAGTCCCTTCAGCATTCTCCGTACTCTGATCAGTCAGTCTCTTCCCATATACAGTGGCCAAATCTGTCTCATGAGAATGACAATATCTAGAAGATACCATTTATTTCTGTTTCTGCCCATATTGGCACGAAGATTTGTTTCTTGATTCCACCCAAGGTTGTTTGACTAACATGCTTATCACAAGGCAGCCTGTCATATCTTCTTACAAAATAGCTGCAATAATGAGCTTCCCTATCTGCAACATGGTTGCCATGGTAGATCTAAGCAACCACAAAACATAGAAGGAGAGTGGGTGACACTGTTCCTCCTAACCTTCCTCATTTCTCAGAAGTTCTTTGTGGTTACTCTTGATGGGATTCTTGGTGGGATTGAATCCTTGGTGGGATTCAAATAATTTAACAACCGGTTCTCTGCCCTAGTGATTTCTTCCAACAACCAGTTCATCAAACTGCTCAGAAAGTTAACAACCGGTTCTCCTGAAGTGAGATGAACTGGCTGAATCCCACCACTGCCCTTGATATTAGAAGGGGAGACAGATAGACATTCCAAGCAAACACTGGGTTAAAGCCATTGGCTTTTGATATTTTTCAGGAAGGTGTTTTGGGCAAGTGTTGATTTCAGAAATGTTCTTAAAGAATGTGTAGGATGTCTATCTGTCTGGCTGAGTTTCTGAAATGAGCCAGGATATCTCCCACCGAATGGCTCATTGCTAGAGATAAAATCTGAGTAGCCAGAGAAAACGATCCATTTGAAACTCTAAAGTTGAAACGGGACAAACCCTTTAAGATTTCAGAATCCTTTTCCACTTCACTCCTAGGAACATTTCCAATTTGCCATCTGACATGAATCTTTTAAGCTTTTTTCCCCTTCTTGTCTTTCTTTATTCACACGTAGTGCATGCATCCACGAGCAAGCAATTACTGTTCTTTAAAAGGATGAATTGTAATAGCAAGTTAAATTGTTTAAAAGAAATAAATGCATCAGTTTAATTTCTGTGTGAAATGTTCAGAGAAACAGAACTGGATTTTTATTCATTGTCATTAAAACCAGCTTAATAATATATATATATTAAGAGATTCACAATGCCACTCTGAGCTGTCAGCATCTGTTGTGCATTCAAAGGTTTTCTCTACATAAGCTTTTCCCATGGTGCTCTCCGATTAGGTTGAATTATAAGTAAAGTGCACCAGCTCTCTGGAATAGTCTGTATCCTAATATCTGTAAGGTCTCCATAATGTTAGAGCATTCAGATGCTTGTTCAATTTCTTCATGCAAGGGTACCTTTTGGACAAGTGGTTCAGTTTCATTTTTCTTCTCCTGAAACATTTGGAATTACTTTTAAAAAAAACATTATTATAACAATTCTTTTAATGTATAGCTGGTATTATAATTTAATTTAAATCACTTCGAAATGCAGTTGTGTAGAAAATCATTTAAAAATATCACAAGTAAATTAAATTACCTTCGGCCACTATGGCTATTGATCACACTCTCTGAGGAGGTTGTAGACTACAAAATGGGAAGCTGACCTATTAATGTTCAAATTAAATCTCCTAGCTTATCCGAAATAATTACTGTTTCTTTTATTCTTTTATTAGTATAATAGGCAGAGCTCTCTGTCCTCAAGAAATTGAAAATGATTAAGTGCAAATGATTTTTCTATTCAAAATACATTTCTTTATATGCTTCTAGAAGTTTTGTTATGCCTGTGGGGAAATCCCCTAGAAAATTGAATAGCCGCTACCATCCTAAGAATAAAATGAGTTTTTTCTTTTAAATGATGCTATGAAAAGGAGAAAATCATAAGGGTGTTGAACAATAGGATGGAATTTGCCAGATGTGAACAATTACATAGATAATTTGCTCAAAGTAGAGATAATATAGATTAACATTGTTAAAAAGCCTTGGTGCATTTCACCTTTTATATGGTATATTTTTGTTACAGTGTAAGCCTGACCCTTAATTGCATACTTTTACTAGGTTGATCATGTGCTCTGGGATAATATTCTATAATTAGAAAGAAAATCCATTGTGATTCCTCATTTAAAGAAGAAGCAATTGTAAGCAATTTAACAAAGGCCCCACCATTTTGAGGGAGAAGAAATAGCTCTTCATTGACTTGTATGGTCATCCTTTTCTTATCCAGAGCTTCAGGTTTTCCCTTGCTTGGTTCCTCTACTGTCTTCAAGCTGTAATCTACATAGTTAACAATTTCTGAGGTGGTCACGACAGGCTTTGGGCCATAGATGTGAGGAAAGCCGAGGATGGTCCGGGGTTGAACTGGCTCTGCTGTCTTCTCAACATTAAACTGAAACAAAAAGACCCCACATTTTATTTTTATTGCATTCATTTAGAATTTATTAAAGCAAAATGTGCTCCTTCGACTGTGAACTTACATGAGAGGAATGATACATTGCTGCCACTATCCATCATATTTTGGAAATCAAAGAATTTTCCTCTTAAAGAAACACACTGGAGCCTATTTTCAATTACAGCCATTCCAGTACTAGTTCTCTTGTAATTCTTTCGCTCTCTTTTTCTCCATACCAGGGGTCTCCAACCTTTGCAACTTTAAGTCTGAAGGACTTCAGCTCCCAGAATTCTCCAGCCAGCAAAGCTGGTTGGAGAAGTCTGGGAGCTGAAGTCCTTCAGACTTAAAGTTGCAAAGGTTGGAGACCCCTGCTCTATACCATGTGGATTAGAAATCATTTAAGCAGAAAATTAAGTTGCTTCCATATTTTGTGGTACATACATGCAGGTCCCTAAAGTAAACAGCAGGAAAGAGTCACAATAAACTCCCCCACCCCCTACAGCCCCAACAATCATGCTTTATATATAAACCTTGAATTCCTAATAGATAATGTCAAGCTTTCCTGAAATAAATGCAGGTTCATTCACATTGCATATATTTATGTTCTGAAAATATTTTTCATGTGTGTCTGCAAGTATGAATGAATGAATGAATGGGAACAATTGGAAGTCTTGATAAATTTAAGTGGTATTTTCTTCCCTCACAAACGTTTCTAGATAAATTCCAAAATGCTGAGGATTGCTCTTTTCTTGGGAAAAGACTAAGTCTATTGACCATACAACCGCATCTCTCTTTCAAGCCAAAGTAGAGAGAATGAAAGCATATGCTGAAGTGTAATTAATGTTTTTCATTCTTTTCTTTTTAATTCTTGTCCTGTTAATAATGCATGTAGACCGCATCCCAGAGGAAGCATTCAGTGCAGCCAAGTCCTTTCCTTGCCAATCAGCTTGTCTGTGGGGAAGTTATCTAATTCATAATGCATTGTATTGTAGCGTCTTTTGCAGCCACGATCAGCACCAGATCCTAGAGTTCTAAACATAGCCAAGCAGAGCCAAGAATAAAGATGATGGGAGATATAGCCAAATAGCTATGAAAGGCTGGATAACGTTGTGTTCAAAGCAGTATTTTAGTTTATTCCTTGCATGCCACTTGCAAGATCCACAAATTAAGCTCCTGCCCAAATTAAGTTAAATGATTATTTAAGGAAATAATAATTGGTTATTTAATCCATTAGAAAATTGTTCTTTTTTCTTTTCTTTTTCTTTTCATTCTGTTTCCATTCTATAAGGCCCCACAGTGAACTTAAACACATATAATTTGCTTAAAGTGGCTCTTTTAATTCAGCTTTATAGTATGTTTATATTTTTTATTGCTGAGACTCCCATTGGTAGATGGGGAGCCATATAAATTTGCTGGATAAATAAATGGTAATAGTCCTAGTATTATTACCCATGTTTTAAAATAAAACACAAATTTGACAGATATTTTAAAAGCAACATGTTCTTCAAGCCTGAAGATAAAAAAGACAAAGGGAAGACCATCTTATAATGAATATGATAGACCATAATACAGTTAATTGCATGGTCTATCTATCTATCTATCTATCTATCTATCTATCTATCTATCTATCTATCTATCTATCTATCTATCTATCTAGAAAGGGAGCAAAACAATTGTTAACTTTAAAGGGATGGTTGTTAAATTATCTCTCTCTATATAGGAAGCATGTATGAAATTATTTAATTTCTCCATTCTTTGGAGGACAAAATTTGGGCTTCATCCTTGGAGGGAGAAATCAGAAATTCTAGATCCTTACTCTTGTCTGTCTTCCAGCCTCTGCAAGCCAGGATTTTTCCAGAATCTTCCAGAATTTCCAAAGAGGATGAGGGAGTATTATTAGAGAGGTAGGGTAGAGAAGAAGCAGTGAAGACTGTACTGATCCAAAAAATTGTAATGATTGTCACTTCTTACTCCCCATAATGGGCCCCAATTTGGCACTAAGCAATCATGTCTCCCAATATCTATATAAATAAAAATGTAAAATAGTTTGTACGAAGCAGCTAATCTCAAAAACTACTACACCGATTTACACCAAATTTTGACACAATGTTCCCAAGGACGTGTGTCATGTGCAAGGTACACAAATGTAAAATGTACCCACTGATCAGGTTTTCACCTCCCTATAGCTCCTCCCACCAGGCTGCTTTTCAACTGTCATTTCCTCAGCAACGTGTGGAAGCCTAAAAGTGCCAAAACACAGAGGATAGCAAACTCCCAGGTGGCCCATAGAGAGAGAGAGGGAGAAATACAGTTTAATAAAAGAGGGACTAGGGGAGACATGATAGCAGCCTTCCAATATGTCAGGGGTTGCCGCAAAGAAGAGGGAGTCAAGCTATTCTCCAGGGCACCTGAGGGCAGAACAAGAAGCAATGGGTGGAAACTAATCAAGGAGAGAAGCAACTTAGAACTGAGGAGGAATTTCCTGACAGTTAAAACAATTAACCAGTGGAACAGCTTGCCTCCAGAAGTTGTGAATGCCCCAACACTGCAAGTCTTCAAGAAGATGTTGGATAGCCATTTGTCTGAAATGGTATAGGGCTTCCTGCCTAGGCAGGGAGTTGGACTAGATGACCTCCAAGGTCCCTTCCAACTCTGCTATTGTATTATTGTATTACAGTAGGTAGGTAAATAGGGGAATAGATAGAGAGGGAGAAATACAGTAGGTAGGTAGAGGGATAGATAGATAGGGAGAAATGTAGGTAGGTAGGTAGGTAGGTGATAGATAGAGAGGGAGAAATACAGTAGGTAGGTAGGTAGGTAGGTAGGTAGGTAGGTAGGTAGGTAGGGGGAAAGATAGAGAGGGAGAAATACAGTAGGTAGGTAGGTAGAGGGAGAAAGGAAGAAATACAGTAGGTAGGTAGGTAGGTAGAGGGATAGATAGAGAGGGTGAAATTCAGTATGTAGGTAGATAGGTAGATAGGGGGATACATAGAGAGGGAGAAATACAGTAGGTAGGTAGATAGAGGGAGAAAGGAAGAAATACAGTAGGTAAGTAAATAGAGGGATAGACAGAGAGTGAGAAATACAGTAGGTAGGTAGGTAGGTAGGTAGGTAGGTAGGTGGATAGATAGAAAGGGAGAAATATGGTAGGTAGGTAGATAGAGGGATAGATAGAGAGGGAGAAATACAGGTAGATAGGTAGGTAGATAGAGGGAGAAAGGAAGAAATACAGTAGGTAGATAGGTAGGTAGGTAGATAGAGGGAGAAAGGAAGAAATGCAGTAGGTAGGTAGGTAGGGGGTAGATAGAGAGGGAGAAATACAGTAGGTAGGTAGGTAGGTAGGTAGATAGAGGGAGAAAGGAAGAAATACAGTAGGTAGGTAGGTAGAGGGATAGATAGAGAGAGAGAAATACAGTATGTAGGTAGGTGGGTAGGTAGGCAGGTAGGTAGGGGGATAGATAGGGAGAAATACAGTAGGTAGGTAGGTAGGTAGATAGAGCAGAAAGGAAGAAATACAGTAGGTAGGTAAATAGAGGGATAGACAAAGAGGGAGAAATACAGTAGGTAGTTAGGTAGGTAGGTGGATAGATAGATAGGGAGAAATACAGTAGGTAGGTAGGTAGGTAGGTAGGTAGGGGAATAGAGAGAGAGGGAGAAATACAGTAGGTAGGTAGGTAGAGGGATAGATAGAGAGGGAGAAATACAGTATATAAGTAGGTAGGTAGGTAGAGGGAGAAAGGAAGAAATACAGTAGGTAGGTAGATAGAGGGATAGATAGAGAGGGAGAAATACGGTAGGTAGGTACGTAGGTTGGGGGTTATACGGTGGTTGTGTGTATGTGTGCAGGTGTAGATCCACACACAGATTGGTTGGCCATTTAACCAGACTGGGCCACAACAATGCGTGGCCGCGTATAGCTAGTAGGTAATAAAACAAGAAGCCCTTTTTTGGGAGGTGGGGAAATGGCTTGTTTCTTTCCTTCTACGCACCATCACCGACCTCCACCTCTTCCGCCAATGTCTAAAGACATACCTGTTCCAACAAGCCGGCCTAGCCTAACCTGCCACAGGGACTTTTTAGAAAGTTTTAAATTGGGTTTTTTAAAATTTGGCTTTTAGCATAGGATAAGACAGTTTAATTTATATTTTAAATTATGTATTTATCTTTGTATTTTGTATGTTTTTTAAATTTCCTGTGCGCTGCCCTGGGTCCTCTGCGGAGAAGAGCGGGATATAAATATAAATAAAATAAAAATAAATAAAATACTACAGGTAGCATGAAATTGTCTGGACCAGAGCATGTTACCTCAGAGTACGGTATTCTGACAGCTGCTCAGAATTGTCCTGTCCATAAAATACTATTCAAACAAGGTTTTGTACATGAACAAAACTTCACTACTGATATGTGTTTCTACTCTATCTTTACTAATGCCCAAATGGATATTTTAGACCATCGCAAAGCTGATGTATCTGCATATATGGAGTATTTTACTTTACTTTACTTACTTTTATTAAATTTGTATACCGCCCTTCTCCCTTGCGGGACTCAGGCATAATAAAATAGTAAAACATCCAATACAAAAATACATTAAAATACATTAAATCTAATTAAATTTAAGGGCCCGTTCTAAAAACCAGATAACCATATAAAAACAGTTAATAAAATCAACTAAAATCAATTAAAAATTACAATCGATTAAAAGAAAACTACACCAGGCCGGCTGCACGAAATAGGTGCATTTTCAGGGCCCGACGGAAGAGGCGCAGGTCAGTGATCGTACGAAGGTCGGGGGGGAGATCGTTCCACAGGGCAGGGGCTGCCACAGAGAAGGCTCTCCCCCTGGGAGTTGCCAGCCGACATTGTTTGGCCGACGGTACCCTGAGGAGGCCCGCTCTGTGGGAGCGGACTGGTCGGTGGGAGGTATTAGGTAGCAGGATGCGGTCGTGCAAGTAACCAGGCCCCATGCCATGGAGCGCTTTAAAGGTGGTTACCAACATTTTGTCTTACTTAAGTAACAGTGGATTTATAAATATGAGGCACTTTATTGAAGCCAAAGCCAGACACTGTAGTGACACTCTGTCATCATGTAACAAGAGACCATCCCTTTGGGAGCCATATACAATTACAGTGGGGAATGATCGACTGCACTGCATCTGTTCCTGTTTGTTGTGTATATGACCTACTCTGTCAGTCATAAAAAAAGTGATCTCCGCTCCCTTTGACAGATAGGTTTTGTGTTAAATAAAATTATCTGAAACAAAAGTTTGAATAAGAACAATCTGTAAAATACTGAGGCTTTAAATAACACTTTGGACCCCCCCCCTCCCTCTCTTTGGCATGAGTAAAATTGGCAATAAATCACTGCTAGGCTGAACAAACACCAGCTGCTGGCTTAGAGTAGAAGAAAGAATCCTGCTGTAAGGCAGATCCATCGCAAATTAAAAATATGGAAATAAAATATTCTTAGGTTTTAGATCCAATTAGACTGCATTTATTAACTAGATGTTAATTAATTGCATCCCAAACTTGATTGCTTACATTTGGGTTTAGGATTAGACAAGTTTAAGACCAATATATTTCGAAACCATCAGTTTGAGAAAGATTAGTCTTAGTTTGTGGCATTTCAAATGCAGACAGGCAATATAATGCATTGAAATATTTGTGGCTCCTACTAAGCCATAGTTACCATTGGCCAAACACACTTAACTGTGGTTTACAAAATACAGAGATGGGCTCACATGCCCAATTCAAGCAAACCAAACCATGGACTGTTAGTTCCCTCAAGAATATCACATTATTAATTCAAACATGAATCTATGTGCTCAACATAATGATTTAATGGATTAAAACCTACTGCCATTATTATACTGTATGTGCAAAGCAACTGTTATAAAGAGATGCAAGAGACAGGAAAGTACACCTCCCACATAAACAGATTAAGTTTCAGAATTGAAAGGAAGAGACTTCTCTTCTACAACACTGGCATTGTTTAAAGATAGACGCAATAATTAGGATTAGGCAGGCAAGCCAGGCTGCTCCTTTAATCATGTAATTATGACACCAATTCATACTAGGTATGCTCCTTGCTCATTGACTGCATTGGCGGATAGTGAATATGTCTAGAGAAACAGACACTACAGATTCACATTCAAGGGATAGATTTCCTATCATTCCATTACAATAGAACCCTAACAATAACAAGATGGATTCTAAATAGGCAGAGTAGTTGTCACCATGTAACACAATTTTAACTCCTCTTGCCCCACATTTCAATGATGTGATCAGCCCTTTGTCTTGACTTATTGGGCATTAAGTATTTCATTAAGTATTTAAGTATTTCATAAGCTATTTCATTTAAAGCTAAAATCACAAGGCTTTCGGGGGAACCTCTGTAGCACAGGAAAAATAGAGAGGAAAGCCTAAAATTGCTTGCACATGTTATGTTCTCTATATTACAGGTAAAATCTGGCATCAGGCTAAATTGCTGAAATGTCATTATATGGAAGGAATAGTTTTCTCAGTGCTTCTTTAAATAGAACCCCACCTCCCCACCCAAAACAGTCTAATGTGTCTTATATACCTTTTTAAATTATTGTTTTCCTGATTGTGTTCTTGTTTTAAAATAATGCACATCCCATAGAGTCATTTTGGCAATTGGGGTGGCTTATAAATGGGGAAACTGAGCTGTATATAAATAGATAACCTACCCACCCCAGGCTCAACTTTTGCAAGCAAAGGTCTCTCATCTTACAACAGAGGAGATCAAAGCTGTATTATGTCTAAAATGCAATAGGTCTTTTTAAAAAAAAACATGCAAGAAGTATAGTACACATTTATTTGGACACCCTAGTTGCTAGGCAACATGAGTCAGATCTACTAATTAGGGCTGCACCCCCAAATGATCCCACTTATTACTTTTTATAGTAATAAACAAATTATTCTTTCATATAAACCACCCCCATCTCCTGTCTCACTGTCATTCCAACCCATTAATTCAGTACTATCTATTGTGAGTGGTATCAACTATGCAAGTATCCAGACAGTTTTGCTGTTGGAGACCACTTTTCAATTGGTCTTATTGGAGACTAAACTTAAGTCTCTTCCCAGTACTTTATCATCAAACTATGCTCTTTCCTTTCCAAGATCTCTTTTCCATTTCTTCCCCCAGCTCTGTCTGTCCCCCTGTTTGCTAATGAAATATCTGAAAGAAAACCACCAAGTTCATGCAGCACAAGGGCCCTAAGGTTCAACCCGGAGTTACAAATATTCTTTTTTATCCGTATCTTTCAATCTAGATGTTCTATTAGTACATTATATTTCATAGTCTATTGTTATTATATGCATAGATATCCATATTCAACCACAAGGATCATTAAATGGCCCTGGCTCCATCACTCTCTTGCAGCCTAACCTAAGTTGCAGAAATGTTTAGGGCTAAAATGTTATTGCAAATTTGATTCAGTCAAGTGAAAAATCACGAGTCCCATGGATATAATCCCATGGATATATTCTATGGGCCCTTGGTATAGTTCTTTTGCAGTGTGAAAGATGGAAACAAACTGCAATTGGATTAATGTTCTACAGTTGTTTAGCTGAACTATTATTGGTATGTACCATAATCTTAGCCTATGGGGTAAAGGTATACGATGAAAAGGGCCATTAGATAAGGAAAAGGCATGTGGAAGGCAGTATGGTTAAGGGTGGTTTATTACCCCCTTCTAAGAAATGCAATTGATTACTTCAACAACATGCTATACATATAGCAAAAAGAGATCGTAGCTAAACTACAGATGAGTTCAGAGATGTTGCTATTCATTCCCTTTTTTTTCACCTTTGACAGAAAAGTAAACATTTCCAAATCATTTTGGAACCAGAGTGACTTAGAGAAGGGATTGATAATCTCCCAGCACTCTGTGTGTATGTGTTACATAATATATGTTCTGTGATATGGGCACGTGCATGCATGCATTACATTATGGGTGTCATTTATGCCTCCAGCAACTATCTCTCTTTGATATTCTTTTTTCTGCATTCTTTCATGGTTTGGGGAGGTAAGCACAGCCTGGAGGAAGGAATTATGGTGGCCTTCAAAAAAGGTTGAATCCTGGGCGATGAGCTTCCCATAAGGCTATAAAGCCAGACGTTATGAAAAATTGCCCCTTTCCCAAAAGATTTGGAAAGCAAAAACACCTGGTTGGCTTTTCTGTATCCCCTCCCACCTTTTTTGCCTTTGAAAATGAATTGACACTGACTGAGAAACAGTCTTAGTCCCTTTTGTTGTTTCATGGTTTTTAATGCATGACTTACATACATTTTTAAACAGCAGAAGAAGCAGAATATTTGTCGCATTAAGATCAAACATCTATTTCAAACAAATGAATATTTGCATCTGTCTATCTGTTATTTCTATTATTTATAGATATAATTATAATCTGAAGGAGCGTGGTGGCTCATACAGTTAGAATACAGGGCTATCAATCAGCAAGTCCTTGTTTGAAACCTGAGTGCTGCTGTGTGATGGGATGAGCTCCTGGCATTCACTCCAGCTCCTGCCCACTTAGGAGTTTGAAAGTATGCAAATGCAAATAGATAAATAGGTACCACTTTGGTGAGCACATTAATGGGGATATGAAAGGAGCCTTCAACCTGGTGTTTTCAGGCAACAGTGATATCACTGGCTAATCCTGTCAACCCCGAAGTGTTTTCAACCTGAATGGGATGGGATTCTAATATGTATGCTCTGTGTGTGTGTGTGTGTGGGGGGGGGGGTGCTTAAATTTGGAAGAAATGGTAAAGAACAGGGGTGTGAATGCAGCATCTGACTGCAAATCATTAAAGCAGTGTGCATTTTTTTCAAGGGAAAAAACAGGAACAAATTGTTACATTTGTAAGCAATATTTTAAATTCAGAAACTTGAATTGAATATAGTGATCAATTATCATTATAACCATTGGTATGAAACGGTATAGGGTTTCTTTCCTAGGCAGGAGGTTGGACTAGAAGACCTCCAAGACCCCTTCCAATTCTGTTATTCTATTCTATCAAATTACTTTTTCTTTCTGCTGCAACAAGATGTGATTTTTATTAGTTAAATTGCTGATTCACGATCGCAAGAATCAACATCTTCCATTGATCGAAAAAGGGAAAAAGTGTAGTAAGAGGCCATCCAGAGTTTTATGGAGTTAAATGGGTATCTTTAGCATCTAAAAGGATTAAAATCTTTTCTCAACTTCTCCCCAATGTGAAAGAAATGGTTCAAATTCAGAAGTCCATCAATCTGAGAATAATAATAAAAGCAATTAGCCTTCACATACTTTTTGTACATGCAATAAAGCAGGCACACAAAGCACAATCCCAGAATCAATACTTTTGTGTTTATTCATGTCTTTTAATATAACAAAGAATGGTTTTTAACTTCATTCCTTTTAATGACGAATTTGAATTTTGGATATATTCTATTTATCTCATGAAAGAAAACCAGTGAACAGAGTGATCCACCATTTTCCAGATAAATAGTTAGAGTCAGGAATGAATGGATGCATTCATACATAATTCTAACCAATAATATTTTTAATCATAGTTTATTGAGCTAGTTATAATGGGCAGATTTTCACATCATGTTAAAGCAAAAGCAAATAACACATATTATGCTTCATCAGAATATACGGGCCCAGAAAACTATTTGACCATATCCATAAATGGCTAGTAGGGAATTTGAACCCTCATCCCATACAATTGAAACCGTTGTCTAATTAGTCTTTGTCATTCTTACCTATTACTGATATGCTAACATAGATATCTGCAGCAAGACGGTATTACATCAAAATGATGATGCTACCTAGTGATGTCATAGTGCAAACTCCACTTTTACTTGCGTAATCTGCAGGATTGTATCATGACATACATTTTGTCATTTTCCCTCTCCCTCCCTTGTGAACCCTTTGTATGATAATTTTCCATATGCTGTATTGTTCAAATCCTGAAATGATTCAAGAAGATTAACATACGACATCTAACCTGTGTTATGGACATTTTAAATGTATATTATGCCATAACATATTCTTTGTCGCTGTCTTCATATCTTTCACTAGTATCTGTTTATTGCAAACTAGATGTTATTGTCTGTCTTAAATTTTAACCAACATATGTTACTATGCCTAACACTTGCCCAGAATTTAGCACACTAGTTACACGCAAGACTTTCCTGTGTTGCAAAAACATATAGACATAGGTGTTTGTAGATAAAACAATGAGAATTATACAATGTTCAGACATTATTGCTATCTGGTATCCAAGCTTCAATATTCCATCAATTATACCCTGTCCGGCTATCAGACCGACTGTGGAGTCACTGTATCTTTGTTATGCCATCTTTCTCTTTCATAAAACAAAAGCTGTCTGGCTGTTGCTTTCGTAATCCCATATGCCACCTGAGCCCCTTTCCCCCTCCTTTGTATAGAAGTCACGCTACACCCTGAAATTCTGCAAACACAGACAATTGCTATAAATCTTAAATTATCCCACACACTAGGTGACCTTGCTTAAAATCTACACTTGTTAAGCGACAGCATCCCTGAAAGAAGAGGAGAACAAAATCAATGCACTGCTTTACCTGATGGAGTGCCTGAAGCACGCTAGGTTTGGCATTTTCTGTCTCCAGATCCCGTTCCTTGTCCGAGCATCCTTTCCCAGGTCGCTTATATTTGCAGAAGCAGGTAAGACCACATAAGGCAAGGAGGCTGGTAGCAGTCCCCAATGTAGCTCCCAGAGCAATCACTGGGACAGACAAAACCATTATTTCAGATTAGGAAGCCACAACTTTTATTCAGCCAGGGTGATGCTCATTCCTTGCTTTGTAGAACTGAGCCCGATCATAGCTTCTGTCAAAGCGTGCAGTAGATCCTCTCAAGCTGTTGATAGAGAAGAAACTAATGGATCACTCCTGCTCTGTGAGATGATCCCATGCACTCACTATCCCTCCTGCTAGTATTGCTAGCTTAAAGCTCCAAGGGAGCCAAGCAGAAGCAAAGGAAATAGTAATTCAAATGCCTGTAGCCCTTTAAGACTGCAAGCAGACAGCTTTCATTGAACTCATTCTCCAGCTCCACTGGGAAAAGTCTGATGTGCGATAGAATCAGACGTCAGCAAGAAAGGGGATGGGCCATGCTGGCCAACTCACAAAAAAGTATTTCCAAATCTATGAATGACCCCTTAAAGGAACAAGCAACAAGCCTGCTTTAAAAACTGCCAAGGCTACTGTTGCTATCTTAATGTAAAATCACATCATGATGTAAAATCAAAATAGCAAAGTTGTTGGATTGACACTTGTATACATATGGCATTTTTCTAAGGCATGACAAGTGAGGCCAATGTGCATATATAGATTAGCAACAATGGGATCTCTGCACATTAGGGGCATCAAAATGACAGGTGTCATTCAACATGATTTCTAAAATGACGCATATTAGCGTCAAAATGTCTAACTACTCACACAACCTAAGGGGATCAGAACTCACAGTGACAAATGGGGAAAGACATTTTGGAATAATGATAAATAGTCAATGAAGGTGTTCACACAGTATACAACTACTGTAAAAATGCCAGCAGCATATTAGGGATAATAAAAAAACAGTACTGGAAATAGAGATGCCAACATTATAATGATTAAAATAAATCAATGGTGCAACCACTTTTAATTGAATTTTAATATGCTTATTTTTATCCCACCTTTATTATTTTTATTAATAATTCAAAATGGCAAACATACCTAATATTTCCTCCTCCTATTTTCCCCACAACAACTCTGCAAGGTGAATTGCCCTGGCCCCATATCATCCAGCTGGCTTTAATGGTTAAGGCAGAACTATAACTCACTGACTCCTGGTTTCTAAGCTAATTCCTTAATCACTAGACCAAACTGGAATCTGTAATATTGTGTGCAATTCTGGTTGTTGCACTTTAAAAAGGATGCAGTAGAACTAGAGAAGGCTCTAAGGAGGGAAAATAAGAAGATCAAGGAAAGGTTGTGACTTTTGGGACTTTTTAGTCTAGGAAAGAGATGAATGAGAGGGGTGCGATTGACATGTATAAAATTATGGGTGATGTGGATAAAGTGGCAAGGAGAAGCTATATTCCCATTCCCCAAATGCTAAATCTAAAGGTTGCCCCCTGGAATTGAATCCTGGAAGAATCAGGACCAGAAAAAATTGGCATAATTATCAAATTTTGGAATTTGTTACGATAAGTTATAGTGCTGGCTACCAGCTGGGTTGACTTCAAAAAAGAAGTGGACCAATTCATGGAAATCATGGGGATTAATAGCTATTAGTTTCAAAGACAATATGGTTGCTTCTAAAGTCCATCTATTGGGAGACTAGTGGGCTTCAGGGATGGGCTTCAAAATTTTTAGCAAGGGGTTCTCTGCCCAGTTGATAGGTGGGCATGGGTGTGGCCTAGTTGGCCTCCTGCATCATGGCGGGAAGGGGGAGTTGTCCTCCCCAGACTCTGGAGGCCCTCTGGAGGCCAGTTATATGCGAGACCGCCTCCTGCCCCATACATCCCTCAGACCGATACGCTCCCACAGAGAGGGCCTCCTCAGGGTGCCGTCGGCTGGACAATGCCGACTGGCGACACCCAGGGGAAGAGCCTTCTCTGTGGTGGGCCCTTACCTTTGGAACGACCTACCCCCTGAACTCCGCACCATCTCCGACCTCCGCCTCTTCCGCAAGTGTCTGAAGACACACCTATTCCATCTAGCCGGCCTAGCATAATCCCCATTACTGACTCTTAGATAGTTTTAAATTTGGGTTTTTTAAATTCGGTTTTTAGCGCAGGGTCTATTAGAATAAGTTTTTTAAAATTTTATATGTTTTATATGTGTTTTAACATCCCTGTGCGCCGCCCTGGGTCCGTTTGGAGAAGGGCGGGGTATAAATTTAATTAAAAAAAAAAAAAAAAGAAACAGGCCCATTCCCAGCCTTCTTGAACTTCCAGTAGGCCCGTTTTTTACCCTCCTCAAGCGTCTCCTCCTCTTATGCTCTTGAACATAAGAGCAAAATACCGATTTAGGGAATGAGATCAGTCTGAACTGAAGCTGTTGTGAACTGTTGCCAAACTGCAACTAGTTTTCCTTCAGGATTCTGCCTGTGGAATGGTGGTAGAATTGTCAATATTAAAGGAGCTGTACTTTTTCCTGGGCTTACTGAATAATCATAAAGAAGAAATAATGAGTTAAACTTCATCTGTCACTTCACCAATTCTCCAGGATTTCTCAAAGATAATATATGAAAATGTTATTATATCATCAGCAAATTCTGTCCTTGCTTTAAAGGATGTGGTTCAAAGTCCTCTTTGTCAGCCCTTTATGCAGCAGCCCAGCACTGTTCAAACTGTCCTAGCTTAACCCCATTTCGTGTCAGAAATCCATCATCCTGATAATTCAGACCATTGTTCCAGACACCAAATATCTCTGTTGATACCACATCTAAAGTCAATCATTCTCCTACTCACATATATTTTTTTCCTATAGTTGTGAATCATCAACTACTATTTCAGTTATTATTCTCTTCTTGCAAATCTCAGCTACATTCTCTCTAACCTTCAGATATATGGTCTCTGTTTCCTGTTCCACAGGACCATTCAACTCCCCCGCAAAGGTTCGTAGCTTCTGAGCTTTATAGCCATTTGTTTATAATTTTCTCTTTTATTCACTAGACTTGGTCCTTTGTTCTGTCAGCTTCTGTCATAATTCCTCCTTTGCTTGCTATGATAAGTATTCATCTTTCCTTATGTATTTAAGTGTGGCTTCTCCTGTTCCAATCCTTGTTCTTTTCTTCAGGTACTTCTGCAAGATAATATACTGCAAATGTATTTCAAATACAGTAGAAAAACAGAGATGGAAGGGACCTTGGAGGTCTTCTAGTCCAAACCCCTACTTAGTAACCCCCTACTTACATTTCAATTGTTTTCAAGGAGAAATATAAATTTGCCAGACTGAAGTAGTTGTCTTCATTCTTCATGTTTAAGGTATTACTACACAGGATTTTTTTATTTCCTCTATCATCCTTTCTTAGGTTAGTCGATCTCCATTTAGAGAGACAATTTGATAGAAACCTATCCTTAAACTCTTTGGCCAAATTCTTCTTCTTTCTATTAAATCAATAGTGTCCTCATTAAAAAATAATTAGTATGACTAGAAATAAAGATGAACCAGCTATTTGTACCTTTCAGTCCGTCTCTACAAATAATTTTATCAAGAGTGTCATGGCCTTGTTCTCAAACAGAAGGGGAAATGGTAAGTCTTTTGCTTGGATTTATCATTTCAGACTGAAAGTAGAGCATATGTGGTGTCATGCTCCCTCTAATACATATGTGTCATTCACACTAGAAAATAAGCTTGTCAGATTTTCCTCTGATAATAGTTTTCATATGTAAAGAGATAGATAGATTAATTGGTTGGTTGGTTGGTTGGTTGGTTGGTTGGTTGGTTGGTTGGTTGGTTGGTGAAGCATTGGTTTTATAGGAAACCCCACTTGCATTCTGAAGTGTGATTTCATCATTATCATCATAATCATCATCATTATCATCATTATACCCTCCGATCTTAGGAATATCACAGACGTCCGCCTCTTCCGTCAACAATTAAAAATGCACTTTTTTCACTTAGCTGGCCTGGCTTAATCTCCCAAGTCCATCTACTGATTTTAAATTGAATTAGATTTTATTGGGGTTTTAATTGGTTTTAGCACAGGTTGGGTTAATTTAATGAGTTTTTAATATTTATGACATATTTATTATCGGTATTTATGTATATGCGTGGTTTTAATTTTTCCTGTGCACCGCCCCGAGTCCCTTTTTGGGAGAGTGGCGCGGTATACAAATTTAATAAAATAAAAAATAAAAATAAATTATCATCTTTATAATGTACTATTTAATAAGATGCTTAATGAGCAATAGTTCAAAATACAGTTATGATATCGGAATAGTAACGACAACATGTATTTATAAATCTTTACATACAGAAATAACATTACAAAAACTGGACAACATAGTAAAAACCTAATTTATAACAATTAAAATAGCAAAACAGCCATGGCCAGGAGGGCGTTTTACCAGGTTCGCCTGGTACGCCAGTTGCGCCCCCTATTGGATCGGGATGCCCTTTGCACAGTCACTCATGCCCTCGTGACATCCCGACTGGACTACTGTAATTCTCTCTACATGGGGCTCCCCTTGAGGTGCACCCGAAGACTTCAGCTTGTCCAGAATGCAGCCGCGCGAGCAATAATGGGAACCTCTAGGTTTACCCACATAACACCGCTCTTGCGCAAGCTGCACTGGCTGCCTGTCATCTTTCGGGTGCGCTTCAAGGTGTTAGTCATCATCTTTAAAGCGCTCCATGGCACGGGACCTAGTTATCTGTGGGATCGGATCCTGCCTCATACATCCTTACGGCCGATTCGCTCCCACAGAGAGGGGCTTCTCCAGGTGCCATCCACCAGGCTATGCCAGCGGGCGACGCCCAGGGGAAGGGCCTTCTCTGTGGCGGGCCCAGCCCTCTGGAATGACCTTCCCCCCGAAATTAGAACAACTGCGGACCTCCGCTCCTTCCGTCAAAAACTTAAAACACACTTTTTCTGCTTGGCCGGCCTAGGTCAGTCTTCCATCTAATAGGGTTTTAGGGGTTTTTAGTCAATTTATAATTGGGGATTTTAGCGCAGGGATAATTTTAGTTTAATTTGTTTTTACTTACTCTATTTATGTATTTTCTATTGCCATTTTAAATTTCCCTGTGCACCGCTCCGAGTCCCTTTGGGGAGAGGACGCGGTATACAAATAAAATTATTATTATTATTATTATTATTATTATTATTATTATTATTATTATTATTATTATTATTATTATTATTATTATTATTATTATTATTATTATTATTATTATTATTATTAAAACCATTTAAGGTAGATGCAGCAGCATATTGTCCAAAATTGTCAGTAAAGCAATTCAATTTAACTTCTAAAATCTACATGTTGTCTGATAATTAATGATCAGATTTACAGTATGGCTCAAAATTCATTCAGCTTTTTCTGCACTCTCAGCTGAAATATATATGCTTTTAAACAATTCTTACATATGTTTAACACTCCGCCCTTCCCAGAAATTCAGATAACACCAATCCTGCTATTCTTTTTGCAAGGCACTGAAGACACTCTTTCTCCAGGATCAGGAAGTCGGTGAGCTTTGTTTCTATTGATGGTGAGTGGGATTAACAGTTTATCTTTGGGCAGTTGGGACTTAGGTTTGGTGGCCTTGTTTGTTTGTTTTAATCTTCTAAGCTGCCCAGTCAGTGTGTGAGATGGGTGGCTACATAAATCACATAATAATAATAATAAGTTGTCCAAAGAGTAACCAGAGGGAAGTGATCCCATAATTCAAGTGACAGATACTAGAAGCTCTTTGGCATGAAGAGACTCAGAGGAAAATTACTCAAGCAAAAACGCCAATGCGACTGGATAAGTAACTCAAGTAGGAATCCATCAAGAAATAAGAGAACAATGGAAGATGGGGCATTGCAGAAAACCTCTTGAAGGGATCACAGCTCTACAACATCTACCAGACTAAGAAACCAATACCATCAGTGGTGAAATTCATTTTTTTTACTACCAGTTATGTGGGCGTGGCTTGGTGGGAGTGGCAGGGGAAGGATACTGCAAAATCTCCATTCTCACCCCACTCTGGGGCCAGCTAGAGGTGGCGTTTGCTAGTTCTCTGAGCTACTCAAAATTTCTGCTACCGGTTCTCCAGAACCTGTCAGAACCTGCTGAATTTCACCTCTGAATACCACGTAGATCAATACTACTTTTACTCTTATAACAGCTGTTATAAGAAAATCTTGCTAGCCTAAATAAGGTTCCCCCACTTCCCTGTATCTTCATGTGAACTCGGGAGGGGCTTGTCTGAGGTTTTTTTTTGTCAAATTATGTTTTTGCATAATTTTTGGACTCAAGTCTTTTTTATCTAATTGTTGGTCTGGCAATGGCTCTCCATCTTGTCCTTCAAGGCCGTTCTCTTTTACCATTACAAGAGCATATGGAAATCCTTATGAGGAAATGCAAGAGAGATTTCATAGAAATCAGCTTAAGCCTGAACAAGATGACGAATTGAGAAAGGATTTCAAGCTCCCCCACTTCTGCTTCTCTTTGGTATTGGGGAAGAGAGACCCTGTCAGGCTTTCACGTTCTTGCCATTATTGCCCTATAACCATGTCTTGGGATTCCATACCATAGAAGGCATATAGAAAAAAAAGGAGAAGGTCAAAGAATATGAGGCGAGCCTAGAAGAAGATGAAGACACAACATCCAAAACACACTACAACAGCATCAAATAACAATATTTGAGGCCTTGAGAAGAGCAAGATACCTGAAGCAGTAAAAGAGGAAGTGAGGAAGAAGAATAAAGTAAAGTTTCAATGGTTCATGTGATGCTCCCAAACTGCCTACAGAGAAGATTATCAGGAGTTGAAGGGCCCTATGGGTATACAAAATACAGAAAAACTCCAGAAGGTTCAAGTCAAATTGACTATCACTGGATATTCTGGAGAGAGAAAAGGCTAAAGTGAGAAGACCTGGCACAGGTTCACCACTACAGTTTCAGTTTATTTCAGTTTATTCAGATTTGTATACTGCCCTTTCTCCCTTGCGGGACTCAGGGCGGTGAACAGGCAATAATAAAACAACAATAAAAACATCAAATACAATAAATACGCTAAAATGAATTAAATCACTAAGCCTGTTCTAAAATTCCCAATAGAAACCCGTAATAAAAACAGATTAAAAGACTACGCCAGGTACTGCTTCTGGGAAATAAAATGTTTAAAGCAGACATTTCTAGGCTTTTTTTTTTCATCTTCCAAACCAAATATCCAAGTATCCTCTATGTATGTGAGGGTCTTCCCAAATAGGACATTGGCATTTGCATTGCCATCGACCCTGTATTTTCATAAAAGATTCTTCTATGATAATTGTCAGTCATCTGTCTTAGGTTGAAGTCAGATGCTAGGAGTATAAGGATGGAGTGGTACATTGAAGAACAGGGAGACAGAATGAAGATTTGAGACAGCAACTATAAAGCTGCAATTGGAAATAGAGGAATAAATCTACAGGTTGACATCTGAGGGGAGAGGGAAGTAATTAGGGTTGAAGCAGCTTGCTTTGCCAGCAGAGAAGTTCTGCTTTTGTGTCTTTGGAGGATAACAGAGTCAATCAGTGCCAGAGTCCTTCAGATCAAGCAGTTCTGCCTATTCAAAACATTTTGCTGACTGGTGTGGAACCAAATATATAACTTGCTGTATTTGTAGAAGCATTTATTTGCTATCTATTATTCTCCAAATGATTTCCCAAATGAATTTACAGCAACAGCGACAACAAAACACAATTCAAGGGACAAAAAGATAAAATACCAACAAAATTTCATCATTCAAAGTTTGGTGATAAATAGTTCTAATTACTATCCCCTAAGAACATAAAGGACCAGCATTACTACTCCTGAGAATTTGCTAATAAAACGTGCCCTTTAGAAAATCTTGTCTCGCAATACTGCCAACTCTCTTTGTGGAGGTAGGTCTTTGATGATGATGGAGAGATCCATGTAGAATGACATGCTCTTAAGATATACCAGTCCTAAACTATTTGGGGATTGAGTTGGCACTGGAAATTAACTGGAACCACTGTTCTGCTGATACAAAATCAATTTAATTTGATTAGCGATAGCGATAGCACTTAGACTGATACACCCTCTCTAAGCAGTTTACAGAATCAGCATATTGCTTCCAACAATCTGTAAACTCGTTTTACCGACCTTGGAAGGTTGGAAGGTTGAATCAAGTTCAGAATCCAACTCCTGGAGTGAGCAGTGAGTTAGTCTGCACTGCAGTTAACTACATTCTAACCACTGCACAACCATGACTCTGTAGATTAGAAAAGTAATTGGCTGAGAGCATTATCATTGCTGAATACTGAGTTTTAGTTTCTGAAAAATATTGACGGCAGCTACATGATAAATTGCAATAATCTAATGGTAATAAGGGAACTAATTTAATCTGGTGTTTAAGGTAGGTGAACTAGGAATGGGGAATCATGAATGCTAATCTTGCCTTAGGCACAAAGCCAGTTTGGTGACTTTGGACTAATCCTTCTCTCTCGACCTTAGGAAAAAGCTAGTGGCAAACCACTCATGGAAATGTTGACAAGAAAACTGCAGCAAGACTTCCGGTATCCGGCTCCAGCGGCGACGGGCGAGCCTAGGGCTCGCTCGCCGCTTTGTTGCCTTTTCTGCCCCCCCACGGGGGCGAAACTCTCCGGTTACCGGAGGTTTCCCGTAGGGTCGGCTCAGAGGGAGCGTCCCTCGTCACGGCGGTGGGGAGAGCGCTCCTCTCTGCGACCTAGGTGGAGAGGAACATGCTGCGGGGTTTTTTTCCTTCGCCAACGGCTGTCGGCGCCATTCGCTTTAATGGAGAGGGCTGAACGGAGAGACCCGGCGGATCACCGAGGCTTCAGCTGCGAGGGAGAGTGAGTTTAAAAGAACACCTTTTTTTTCCCTTGCTGCCAGCCAGGCTGAACGGACTGGGAGGGGGGTGTTTATTTCTAAAAAAAAAACCCTCGGATTTAAGCGGCACGTTAAAATGGCTTCTCTGCAAAGAGAAAGTGGAAACTTTCACTCCGGACTGTCTTTAACAAGGGAAAGTGGAATGCGATTCTTTGCAACATTGTTTCTAGGTCTGGCTGGTTAAAAAAATTCTTATTTTGCTACTCTCTCCCTCTGGCTCTGAGATGGGCGGTGGAAGTGGCTTTTCTTTGTCCCTGCCTGACTATTTCAACTAAGGAAAATTTCCAGCGTCTCTTTGAAAGCAGGACTCTCTCTGGATTTTTGGAAAAAAAAATTCTTTTGATGGATTTGTGATTTCTTCTCTGGAATACCTTCGTTATTACTATTTGCTGACCTGGGAAACTGTGTCTCTTTTGGTTTCTGAATTGTTTGCAACTTCACAGCCCTGAACTGAACTGAGCTCCTGATTTGCCCCACCAGCCCCACCCGGAAAACGCCATCTTGGTGGCAGTGACTCGAACTTTTAACCATGGCACAAGAAGCAGCACTTGTTAATTTGGAACAAAGGATGGCTTCTCTTGAAACCTCTATGCTAACTTTGATATCAGAAATAAAGGCCCAGAGGGCTGAAAATATTACCTTCAAGAAGGAGCTACTGGATACCCGGAAGCAGGTGTTGGAGAACACGCAGAAGAATGAAGAACTGGAAGGGGGGTTGGAGGGGGCTAAGGGAGAGATTAAAAATGTTTCTAATGAGGTGGGGGAAATAAATGGGCATGTGTCTAGGATAGATATGGAAAGAATGACATATTTTTTGAGATTTCAGAATGTTCTTGAGGAATCTGGTGAATGCCTGCCTGATCTTATGAGTACAATTTTAGCAGACTATTTACATAAACCCAAGGATGAGATCAGGGGGGACATTGACCTAGCCTATAGAATTAATTCTGCATATGCCAGGATAAATGAAGTGCCTAGAGAGATACATGTGAAATTTGTTAGAAGGTCAACCAGAGAGGAAATCCTGAAAGCGCAGAGAGAGAAACCTTTAACTCATCAACAAAAAACGGTCACTATCTTGAAGCAGATCCCTAGAAAAATTAGAGATGCAAGAAGGAAATTTTCCTTCTTGTCTAAAACCTTGTTTGATCACGGGATTTGGTTCAAGTGGATGACACCTGAAGGGATGCTGGTGTTCTGGGAAGGAGGAAGAGTGAGGATTAAAACAGTTGCTGAGGCGGAAGCCTTTCTTAAAAAACATTCCTCTGTCCTGGGGGAAGATCCAGGGGGGATGGAGGGGGCCACGGCCCCGCCCACGGGGGGCCAGGGAGGAGAGAAAGAAGATACAATAGCCAAAAGACTTAGATCAAAAAAATAACTTTGCCTTGATTTTTCTTGAACAATTTTGCATAATATTTCTATCTGGACTTTTTGTAAATGTCTGACAGCATGGAACGGAGAATTTAGGTAAATGTACTTGCTTTCATCTTGTAGTGGTATGGAAAATGTTTTCTATGTTAACTTTTTATTGTGTATTTTGAGGTCTCGGAAGGGCCGACGACTCTAACGTGAATGCTCTCAAAATTTCTTTGTAACCATTACCCTATCCTGTTAAAAAATGTAAAACCAATAAAACTTTTTCAATATAAAAAAGAAAAAGAAAACTGCAGCAACATCTTTATTTGGTTTCCAAGGGTCAACATTGACTTACACACACACACACACACACACACACACACACACACACACACGGGGACGACTCCCACATCACATCCACACCCAGGAACAGGAAAGGGAAAGTAAAGAGAAAAGTAAAGTGAAAGAGGAAGGGGGGAAAGGAAAGGGAAAGAGAAAGAGAAAAAATAAAAGTAAAAAGTGAATGGGGAAGGGAAAAAGAGAAAGGGAAAGGAAAGAGCATAAAGATTTGTAACAGTCTACCAAAAATGAGTCAGGGTTTCTTTTCCTTTCTTGTAAATCCTTCCTCCTCGGTTTCCATCAGTATACCCCAGAAAGATATCCATCTATCAGTATTACCCTTTTCTTTTCTTTTTTTGAACAATAATTTTATCAGTTTTACAAATTTTTAAAGGGAAAAAGGTATGTAGGATATACATAGAAATATTTTAGGGCTTCCATGTCGGAGGTGGTGGCCGCCTCCGAGACTTCATACAAATTTTTTCCAATATAAGGTGGAGAGAGATACATACATATCATATCATAAATTTGATGCAATCAATCATTTGTTTCTATTAGCATCCGTTAGGAATTACAATGTATATAAAAAGAAATAAAAATCATTTTTGTGATCTGAGTCTTTTTGCTATTGTGTCTTCTTCTTCCTTCCCACCAGTGGGCGGAGCCATGGCCCCTCCCGTTCTCCCATTTTCATCCTCCAGGATTGAGGAGTGTTTTTTAAGAAAGGCTTGTGCCTCCTCAACTGTTTGATTCTTACTCTTCCCCCCTCCCAGAACACCAACATTCCTTCAGGCATTGACCATTTGAACCACACCCCTTTTTTATAAAGCTTTTTGGATAGGAAGGAATAATTCCTTCTAATCTCACGAATCTTTTTCTGGATCTGCTTCAAAATATGAATTTCTTTCTGCTGATATATCAATGGGCCATCTCTCTGTGCTCTCAGAATCTCATCCCTTGTTGACCTTCTTACAAATTTAATATGTATTTCTCTGGGTACATCATTTATTCTGGCATATGCTGAATTAATTCTATAAATCAGGTCAATGTCCCCCCAGATATATTCTTTGTTCTTTTTAGTGTAATCTGCTAAAATTGTGGACATTAATTCTCTTAAATTTTCTGAATCTGACTCGGGAACATTTTGAAACCTTAAAAAATAAGACATTCTTTCAAAATCCATTCTAGACATATAACTAGTAAGATCCACAATTTTTTTTGTGTTTCCCTCACCTCCTCCCTCATCACGGCTGCCCCACCCTCCAGTCCATTAGTATTACTCTTTTCTACAGAGTGTGCTTAAAATAATTGGAGAGCTTATCTTTTCTGTTTAATTCAATTCTCTCTTATGTCTCTAATTGCCATTAATTACATTTTTCTTAAATGTCCACATTCTACAAACAAGATACCCAGAATTCAGGATGAAGGTGTCCAGCAAGGTACTTTGGGTGCATGAGTCACAACAAGGAAGCCCATTAGACTCTCTTGGGATCATTCCTTTCCTCACTCTTTAAGAAGAGTATGGCAGAGTCATGAATCAGGAAACAATGCAGAATCTTAATGCCAAAAATATTTTCTGTTAAACAAAAAAAATAAAGGAGAAAACCTCCTTTGAGCTTCCCAAGGTCAGTGGGGAGAAGTCTGAATTCATCACATGTCATTGTTTTCTGCCTTCAGATATCCATTACTGTCATCTGCCTGCTATTCATATATGTAATGCTTAAAACCATGACAGGTAGCACATCCCACCCATCAATTCATGGTTTATGGAAGGCTAAATTGCAGCCTGTAGTGCAAATTACAGAAAGAAATTTCAACAGGGAAATGTAGGTATCTGAAGCTATTTGGCTTTTGCCCATGAACTCAGCAGAGGTCTCACATTGCATTAAAACCAAATGTGGTTTGAGTGGTTTGCTTCTTGCTATGAATATGGCTAATATTAGTTTAGTCAATAAATTGTGAATAAGCCAGTCTGTGAAGCCAACATAGAGCTTAGAGAATCGGGGCAGGAAAAAAAGAGTATTTATATGGATGATTTAGCTGAGTTGTGAAGCCATTGAAATTATTCATGAAACTAAAACCGTGGTGGCCCAGTGGTTAGAATGTAGTACTGCAGGCTACTTCTGCTGACTGCCGGCTGCCAGCAGTTTGGCAGTTCGAGTCTCACCAGCTCAAGGTTGACTCAGCCTTTCATCCTTCGGAGGTGGGTAAAATGAGGACGAAAGATTGTTGGGGAAAATATGCTGACTCTGTAAAACTGCTTAGATAGGGTTGTAAAGCACTGTGTAAAGCATCTGGGGAGGGTGAAAACAGCCTCCCCTGCACTCCCGGAGGCCCTCTGGAGGCTTCAGCGACCTTCAGGAGGCTTCCCTTAAGCCTCCGGACCACTCAAAATGACGCTCCAAGCAAATCGAATGTCACTTCCGCACGTGCCCTGACAAATGGCTCCATAGGTTCTCCATCACAGCTCTAGTAGCTTTCACTAGGTAGATGGAACAGGGATTTAATACTGAGTTGGCAGATCTAACAGCAAAGAGAATCCTATCCAGTTCCTTAAGGTATACAAGCTCAATAGAAGCTTCTTCTGCCATCTCTGCTGTCTTTGTCAAGTCAGTGCCAACCTCTGGGTGAATGTTGAACAATTTTAACCTTTAGATGTTGTTATTTGGTTTTCCTAATACGATCCAAGTTACTTTTAACAATACTGCTGGACGACTGTTTGTTTATGTGATGAGGATAGAACCTCTTGCAGGGTTACAATAAAGGGATTACATATTTAGTTTCATATATACTGACGGCAGCAAGGATTATATTTGCCAAATACTGGAAAAATGAAAACACTCTGCCAGATGACGAAGTAATTCGGAAAATTTTAGAATGTGCTGAATTGGGTAAGTTAACTTTTAAAATTAAAGATAAAGAAGATAGAATAAAACTAGAGACAATGGGTAGGAATTAGAGGGGGGGGAACCTATGAATGTCTGTATTAAAATAGAGATGGTTTTCAACTATAAGTATGATAATTTACAAAATGTAAATAGTATAGACCAAGATATAAGAAAACCCAGTTTAAACTATTTGATTATAGTATTACAATTATATTTAATACACACACACACACACACACACACACACACACACACACACACATGATAGAATCTCTTGCCATTCTTACTGCTATGGTAGGATTGTGTAACTATTTTCATTTTCATTTGTTCTTCATTTTTTATCAGTGTCACCCCAGATGTCTCATCTACCATTTCATCTTCCAGGATACCTACTGTAAGTAAATCAAGAAGGTCCTTTGGGAAGATTGGCAGCGAGAGTCTTAGACTTTAAGAAAGCTAATTTCAATAAACTCAGAGAGAGCTTGGGAAGGATTCCATGGATGAGAATCCTCAAGGGGAAAACAACTCAAGAAGCTTGGGAAATTTTGAAAAATGAGATTATAAAAGCCCAGTCCAGTGCAATACCAATGAAGAAGAAAAATAACAGTTCCCAAAAGAAACCAGCATGGCTGCATAAAGAACTCTCTGACAAATTGAAAGACAAAAAGGATAAATATAAAAAGTGGAAAAAGGGGGACATAACTAAGGCAAAATATCAGCAAATAGCCCGAGCCTGTAAAGATGAAGTGAGGAAAGCTAAGGCTCGCAATGAAGAAAGGCTTGCCAAAAAAGTAAAAAATAACAAAAAAAGCTTCTTCCAACATGTTAAAAATAAGAAAAAAGTTAAGGAAACAATTGGTCCACTGCTGGGAGAAAATGGCAAGAAGATGATAAGCAACAGGGAGAAAGCAGAACTATTTAACTCTTTTTTTGCATCTGTCTTTACACAAAGGGATAAAACAGTCCAACCAATCAAAAACAGCACCACAAAAATCAGATTAGGAACACAAGTTGAAATAGGGAAGAAAATGGTAAGTGAGCACCTGTCTGCCCTGGACGAGTTCAAATCACCAGGACCAGATGGATTACACCCCAGGGTTCTGAAGGAACTGGCAGACGAGATCTCAGAACCACTGAACTATATCTTTCAGAGATCCTGGAGCACCGGCGAACTGCCAGAAGACTGGAAAAGAGCTGATGTGGTTCCCATCTTCAAAAAAGGAAAAAAAAACAGATCCAGGAAACTATAGACCCATCAGCCTGACCTCAACACCAGGAAAGATTCTGGAAAAAATAATTAAACAACAAATAAGTGAACACCTAGAAGCAAACAAAGTAATAGCCAAAAGCCAACATGGGTTTGTCAAAAACAGATCATGCCAGACGAATCTAATTGCATTCTTTGACAAAGTGACAAAATCAGTGGACCAGAGGAATGCTGTTGATATAATTTACCTGGACTTCAGTAAGGCATTTGATAAAGTAGACCATAACCTACTATTAGATAAAGTAGAAAATTGTGGGTTAGACAGCACCACCAGCAAATTGATTCGCAACTGGCTGACCAACCGCACTCAAAGTGTAGTCCTCAATGGAACTGCATCTACATGGAAGGAAGTATGCAGTGGAGTCCCCCAAAGCTCTGTTTTAGGCCCAGTACTCTTTAACATCTTCATCAACGATTTGGATGAGGGGATAAATGGGGAACTCATCAAATTTGCAGACGACACCAAGCTGGCAGGAATAGCCAACACTCGAGAAGATAGGCTTAAGATATAGAAGGATCTAGACAAACTTGAACATTGGGCACTATCTAATAAAATGAAATTCAATTGTGAAAAAAGTAAGGTGCTACATATAGGCAAGAAAAACCAAATGCACAAGTACAGTATAGGTGGTACCTTGCTCAATAGTAGCAACTGTGAGAGGGATCTAGGAATCCTAGTGGACAACCATTTAAATATGAGCCAGCAGTGTGCAGCAGCTGCCAAAAAAGCCAACACAGTTCTAGGCTGCATAAACAGAGGGATAGAATCTAGATCACGTGAAGTGTTAATGCCACTGTATGGTGCCTTGGTAAGGCGACACTTGGAATACTGCATACAGTTTTGGTCGCCACGATGTAGAAAAGACGTGGAGACTCTGGAAAGAGTGCAGAGAAGAGCAACCAAGATGATTAGGAGACTGGAGGCTAAAACATATGAAGAACGGCTGCAGGAGCTGGGTATGTCTAGTTTGATGAAGAGAAGGACCAGGGGAGACATGATAGCAGTGTTCTGATATCTCAGAGGGTGCCACAAAGAAGAGAGAGTCAAACTATTCTCCAAGGCACCTGGGGGCAGGACAAGAAGCAATGGGTGGAAACTAATCAAGGAGAGAAGCAACTTAGAACTAAGGAGAAATTTCCTGACAGTTAGAACAATTAACCTCTGGAACAGCTTGTCTCCAGCAGTTGTGAATGCCCCAACCCTGGAAGTCTTTAAAAAGATGTTAGATAGCCATTTGTCTGAAATGGTATAAGGTTCCTGCCCACGCAGGGGGTTGGACTAGAAGACCTACAAGGTCCCTTCCAACTCTGCTATTGTATTGTATTGAGATAGCAATTCTACAGAGTATGGCATTACCGCCCCCCCCCCCCACTTCATATTCCAGTGCTTGATCAAGGACCAGGGACTCAAGAAGACTTGCCAGGTCTTCTAGAAAATCCTGAAGGAACCTGTGGAAATCAACAGAATCCATTAGGTGCCTGGGGTAAATCATTCAAATGGGTCTGAACCCATGTGGTTGGTCACTTCCTTGAAATCTAGAGAATGATAGGATGGCAAGGGCCTGATAGAAATATCCTCCCTCTTCAGATCAAATCTCAGTGCTTTTAAACATGTACCGCTCAGATCAATGACCACCAGCATAAAACTGTGATGGTCAGGAACTCATTAGCCGTCTCCATCCCATGAGCAAACAAATTGGTGTCTCCCAAACCCATCAGCCTAAGGAAGTCCAATACTAATCATGTAGTGAGGTCCAGCACTTCAGGCAGGATTGAAGTTTAGCAGTATGATAACCAGCACAGTGGCAATACTCCCAACTGGTATTTTGAGCCAGTAACATAGGTGGGTCCCTACTGGTTCAGACTGGTAGTGGTTTCCTGGCCTGGGTTGCAGGAACCCGCAGCGACCCACGCCTGCCATGCCTCCAAACCGGTTCCCTGGTTGGCACAGCATGTTTTTTTAAAAAATGTTCTGCGCATGCGCAAACCTATTTTTGGCCAACTGAACACACACGTGTGTGAGTGAAGTGAGCTTTTGTGTGCAAAATTGTGCGGGCACAAACAGGCAGCAAACCACTCCTGGCCAGTAACCCAAATAAAGTCTTACATCTAGTTATCTGTGGAAAGTGTCTCTGCTCACCTGTAGAGTTTTTCAAACTTACATTTCTTCTCTATTGCCATAGGATGAATGGCATCACTGATTAGATGTGGGAGAAAAATTGAAGGCAAAACAAGAAGGGGATGGGGTTTGTGTGTAATCCAGGAGACCTTGGAGAACAGAGAGGCCTGGTGTGCTGTGGCCCCTGGGGTTGCGGGGAGTCAAGCACAACTAGTCAAGCACAAATCTAGAAGAGCCTGTGATCTCTAATATCTCTCTGCCTATCAGTAGGTTAATCATTTTTCTCCTGTCATCTCTTCAGGCCTACTCAACCCTCAGGGCAAACCACAGAGACGCCTGTCTCATCCCACCTCTGTTATTATCCACACCAACCTCTCATGCTAATATTAAGGCAGGGATGCCCAAACTTGGGAACTTTAAGACTTGTGGACTTCAACTCCCAGAATTCCCCAGCCAGCATAGCTGGCTAGGGAATTCTGGGAGTTGAAGTCCACAAGTCTTAAAGTTCCCAAGTTTGGACATCCCTGTATTAAGGTAAACAGTTTGCAACTGAAACTTTATGCTATTCTTTCTGTTATCAAAACATGGGAAAATGTACATGCACCAGCACATCTACAGAGAGATTAAAAATAGATGATTTTTAAGGAGAAGCTCTAGCAACCAAATGTTGGGGAATTGGCGCTTCCTGACTGCATGCAAATACTGCTATCTTTAGGACATGAGAAGTTTTAGAAATAATCTACATTTTTTAAAATTTTCATTTTCACCATTTCTGTCTGGGCTCAGGCTGAAAGGCAAGCAATTTCTGAAGCTTTTAGCGATTCCTCTATTACTATATACTTGGGCAGAAAATCCATCTCAAACTGAATTGCAAAAGTGTGCAGAAACAGGAAAAGTTCAGCTACAACAATTGCTCCTGCTAAGAACATTTGCTTTTAGGTATCGCTTGTCTTCTGGTGCCACCAAGAGGTGGTCAATGGTTATAAACCACCTAACATTTGCTTTTTAGTAAGCCGATGCTTACCTGAGTGGCTGAAATGACAGAAAATCTTCGGGCACTTTGAAAATTAATACACATGCCATAGCATAGTTTTTGGGTCAGTATAAACTTGTACTGAAGTTGAGCTGAAGTGAGCTTATCCGTCAAGAATGTTGGCAATATTTAAAGAATTGTGCAGTTTGAAATCAAAGAAATCTTACACACAACACTATGCGGGACCGCCTCCTACCACATACCTCCCTTCGACCTCCTCAGGGTGCCGTCTGCCGGACAATGCCGGCTGGTGACCTCCAGGGGGAGAGACTTCTCTGTGGAAGGCCCTGCCCTCTGGAACGACCTCCCCCCCTGACCTTCGCACCATCACGGACCTTCTCCTCTTCCGTCGAACTTTAAAAACACACCTATTCAATGTCGCTGGCCTAGCATAGCTTTTATGATAGTCCCAATTATAATAATTTTAATTGTTTTTAAGTATAAGTTTTAGCACAGACCCATTGTATTTAATGTATTTTTAACTTTTATATTATTACTACAAGTTTGTATCTTGCATTACGGGTGCACGTGTGCATGCACTTTTGGCACGCGACAACAAGGTTAGTCATTTCTGGTATCGATTTTAGATGTCTTATACTATAAAAAGTATAATGACAAATGATTAATTAAAAATAGTAAAGCTCACAGTACCTAATTGAGGTTCTCCACTACAAAACCCTGTGGAAGAGCATTATTTGTATAGCTTTCCCTAATGTCAATAGGGAGGCAAGCTTTTTTACAGTGAGGAATTTTCAAGCTATCCTTAACCCCGCATGTTATCCCAATATCCCAATTTTGGGCACCCCACCATGTTGTTCCACACTAGCACATACTGAGTAGGCAGATTTCCATAAGAAGGGGATAAACTAAAGATAACTGCAGATTAAACCCATAATTACTTTATAGATAACAACTGGAATTTGGAACTGGGCCAGGAAACCTTCCAACAATCATTGCAACTCCCTAAAGATAGGTGTTATTCTGAGAAAGCTCTTAGCATCAATTAGCAGATGTGAAACTACATTTTGTTCCAGCTGTGGCTTCCAGGTT